>CM032448.1:134976676-135295034 GCA_019049505.1 Pachyrhynchus sulphureomaculatus | reverse complement strand
AATCCATCCCTACCGATCCATTCTTGTGGGTAAGATAAGTCAGCTAGTTGACGGCTGCTGACCTGGGGATTATCTTCAACATGAAGTAAAATCTTCATTTCTTTTCCTCATTGGTAGTATTCTGGTTTACTACTTTTCGTTTCGTATACTCAACGCTACCACTACCATCAAACCGTTCCATTAAGCACTCAAAAGATTTTCTAGACGGTATATGTTTATTAGGGTACTTCGCTCCGTAAAGTTTTACTGCCAAAAAACAATTTTTCCCGCTTCGGGCCCTGTATTTTTTTTTATGGGTCTAGCACACATGCTGCAGGGAAGTCTCATAAAGCGCTCCAGGAGCGGCATGTGTGCAGAAAAAAAGCGATTCACGTTGTTCTTGAATCGCTGTAAATTGTACTCGCTGGCAAATACAGCGCAGGGCAAATTATTCTAAAGGGATGATGTTCTCCATATAAAAGACTGCTTGAAAAGCGTTGTACGCGGAGTAACAAACTGAACCTCATACGGATGTGAAGCACCAGCGCGACGTATATTTCTAACAAGCACCGCTTTGGGAGGAATTAAGCGGGATACATCCTTCGAAAACACTTTCCATGAAAATACTTGTAGAACAGACTCAAGTCGCCAACCGTTCTTCGATGTTCCAGCGAATCAAGGCCGCCGGTCAGTTCCGGGTCTCCAATCAAGCGAAACAGCTCTTCTCTGAACAGATCTAACAAATGTAGTGTATGTTTGGGAGCGGAGCCCCAAACATGGGAGCAGTATTTCATAGTTGGTCGAATTTGAGCTTTGTAAAGAATTGACAGTTGTTGTGGAGTGTAAAGCTTTCTGGTTCGAAATAATATTCCTAACTTTTGAGTTCTCCTTGCTATACCTGCAACATGTTCATGCCAGGACATATTTGCTCCCAAACTAACGCCTAACAAATTGAGCGACGATGCTAGGGAAATGAAGTGCCGCGACGTAACTAAGTCGGGTTCAGCAACGTTAACTTTTTTAGAAAAAACTGCCGCCTGGGTTTTTGTAGCGGTAAATTCTACTTGGTTACTGTCACCCTAAGATAGAATTTCTTCCAGGTCTTTGTTAAGTTGAACGACCTCCTGCTGTCTGCGGATATTCGCCTCAGCAGCCGATGTCCGAGCGTTCAAAGTGAATGAAGAGATAAGCGTACTGTCGTCTGCAAAGCTGTAAATTGGATTCCCGGTCTTTTCCAGCAGATCGTTAATGTAAATGAAAAAAAGAGAGTAGGAGACGACAGCATGGAGCCTTGGGGCACACCGGCGTTGATTGTGAAGGTGTTAATATAAACCATATCGATTAATTCAATTTTAGGAAAATCCATAACTATTACCTTTATACGTCACTTACTACAACAAATTAAACTATTTTTACTTACTTAATAGACATGTCAAAATTTGACAACGCCTACATTTTTGTTTTGTCTTGGCAACTATGATGTTATAGCGTAAGTGTATTAAAAACAAGGGTAAAAATTGAAAAATTCAAAATAAATCGAAAACTATTAGAAATAGGTATATGGCATACTTATAAAAGTTGGAGGGTTTTGTAAAATCTATCAGAAAAAATAATAATATACAGGGTGTGCTATTTAAAAAATTTGAGATTTTTCAATTTAAAATCGTCGAAATGCATAAATTTATTTTGAACACCTGTAGCATCTAACTCAAATTTCTTTACATATATTTTGTTTTTCATTTTTATAGAAAACTCACCAATTATGAGTATTCCACCTTCGGAAACAATGGCGTACTGGCAATTTTTTACAAACTGAAAACTAGTATTTTTCAAAAAAAAAACTGAAATATTAGAACAACTACTAGGTTTAGGTATAAAAGATTATTGATAAAAGAGTTATAAATTTTATGCATAATTTAAAAATAAATTAGAAAAAATAGGATGTTCAATTTAAAAAAAAAAACATATGTTATATTGGCCACACTTTTTTGAAGTACCCTGTATACTCAAAAATGATTTTAAACTGTACACCTTAACATTCCCTAAAACTATTATTTTTAACATTTTTTTTCGTCATTCTCGAAACAAATGAGGTAATGAACTTTAGTCTATTGTTGACACACCCTGTACCTGGATAATGAAATGTGAAGAGGTATGGGAAACATTCGAACCAAAAAAACATTAAATGGTTTTCAAATTAAATGCCAATTCAGTTCGGAGGTTAATACTTATTAACTTTTTATGATTTTGAATGAATACAAATAATGAGACAGTATTTTATCAAAATAAAATCTGAAAAATGTTATCTAATAAGGAATTTTTGTTTTGACACACGTATACAAATTACAAAAAAAAATGAATGACTGTTCAGTGATAACTTTACTTACCTGGAAGAATGTAATCTTCTTTTTAGTGTTCCGTACGGAACACTTATAAGATCACTTCGGTGTCTGACTGTCACACCGATTTTCTCCGAAACTATTTGACATAGAAAGTTGAAATTTGATAATAATATAGGAATTGATGGCCTCATTAGAGCCGTGTAGTTTTGAAAGTTAAATTTTGGGGGTTAGTTTGGGGGGTGAAATCGGAAGTGAAAAAATTTTTTTTTTACTAGGTCATCGAGTGTGGTGTCAAATGAAAGCTTGGGAAAAACACGAGTAAAAAATATATATATCATGTAATACTTGCGCACAGTTTTCGTTGTATTATTTTTAAAAAATCGCGAAAAATCGCTGTCCCCCCACCTTATCTCGAAAAGTACTGATCAAAAAATTTTGAAAAAATTCTGGAATATGCTCCACGGGGTGTAGATTGAACGAGAATTATCACGAGTGCATTACCTTTAATAATTTATCTGGTATATACAAAAAACAAAAATTTCAAGGTCATAAGTTTTCCGTAATGATTGGAAACAAACTTTGTTGAAAACTCATTTGAGGTATCTTTTGTGAAGTCACTGACCATTTTATACCACCGAAATTTTTTTTTTTATTATTTTAAAAGCAACACTAATTGCGCAAGTTCAACTTGCACTTGACCGGTTATTTAAAATGTTTAGAACAAACTCTAGCATCAATTGGGATTTTTCGTTCATTTCGGATAACTTTTCTCCACACTCTCAATCTATCAACTTTGTATGCATCAAAAACTACATTAATTCCTTTTGCAGGTGACTTACAATTGTAAACACAGCCTAAAAGTCTTTATTTTGATTTTTCGCAAAAAGTAAATTTTCAGTGTTCATCTCTCAGAAAATTTGTAATATCAATTTACACAGACGCTTATGACAGATTTAAAAGTGCACCTCAAGTTTAATTTCTAAAAAAGGCGCGAGATGTCGTATTGGATAGGTAAGATCCCAATACAGCAAGTCGCGCGGTGAATGAAAAAAAAAATCCCCTAAGTTTCTAGAAGATGAATTCTGACCTAACCTTACTTTTACTTTATTTTATTGCATGCCGAGAAGAAAGTGATATTAACCACCTTCTTTTTGAATGCCCCAATTTTACTGCTGAATCTAATAATCTTTATCATTCAATTTCCAACTTCCACACCAGGTCCCCTATAACCTTATCAGACGCTTTACAATCCCATGAATATCTGGTTAAAATAATTATATCTTTCCTAAACTACTGCAAAATCAAATTATAGACACCCTCATCTCCATCCACCTTGGATGACGCTACTCAAACTCACCAGGTGCATTCATAATAATTAACTAATCCGAGAAGGTTATGGAGACATTCCAGACAGACTGCAAGGTGGACCTTGTCGGATATCATTTAAGAAAAAAGGAAAAGATAAGGGTTTTGGAATATAAACCGCCACCCTATCGAATAGCCCTGGCAGCTGTGGTCGTAAAAACTATAGAGAGAGAGAGTTATTTTATTGCTAGGACTTCCGTTTGACAGTTCGAGGCACGAGGACGTATGTTTCCGGTTGGGGCTTCTGAGGGCGAAATTCGCGCATTTTGGGGCTTTGGAGTGTGGAACGGTGGTTTTAACAAACTGCTTGGTAGGGGTTCTAATCGCAGAGGGTAGCTAAGCGCTGTGTGGAGTGATTCCTAAAACGTCGGTTTGAGGTTAAGGGATTTGAGCAGATGGTTGAGCACGTGTGGCCGTGCTTTTTGTGAAAGTTGCGTAATCGGGCTGATAGAAAACGGTTATATCCAAAATTCGTAGCAGTTTCCCGAGAAGAGCCTTTATTAGAGCCAGTGAAGTGTATGAAAAGCCTAAGCTAAATATTTAAAATATAAAATCCCTACAAGGTTATGGACATAGTATCCAGATTCACTTCGTTGTGCACCTTGTTGAGAATTATTTGACATATATTTATATTAAGTATAAACTGACACTCGGCCGAATAATCCTGACAGTTGTGGTCATAAAAGTGCAATTTCTTCGCATTAATCCTGCGCACGCTAAGGACAAAGGCATGCGAAAAATAAGCGCCGCAAAATCTCTCTATTGTAATTAGCCTAATACAGGTTAAATCCTGCCTGCCCAGGACATTAACCGAGCTTGTGAATGGTTTTTCGATTTGTTTACGTGAATAAAGTTCAACTTGCTTATTTGTAGTTAACGGAGTGTCAAAAACTTGTGTGGTACCATACGTGGTACAAAGAAAAACATGTTTTGTTATTGATTTGATTACTTTATCTTATTAGCCTATTAAATGTAATCGACAATGATATTATGTAATAAATAAGTAATAGATCATTAGGTAGGTCAGGTGATTCATTGTGATCGTTGATTAATATATTTTAGAGTGAATAACATTAAATTAGTTTACTTTATGTGTATATATATATGTATATTATATATATATATATATATATATATATATATATATATATATATATATATATATATATATATATATATATATATATATACATATATCTGGGGGCACAATAGTGCCCACGCCAAGTCGAGCAGAAAGCACAGTCGTACCATCCTTCTCTCAAAGTCACTCACGGCACTTTCGATCTCCCTGTAACTTCGTTGTGGATAAAGCTAGAAGCCTGAATTTTCAATGACCAAGAGGACATACTATACTAGCTATATACCTAAATTATCTACTATTTATACCTTATAGTTTACGAACTATCGCCAGTCGAAGTTATTTAATTTTGTCACTGACACACTCACCGTTCATCAAAATTCTAAGGTACTTCTAGCAGACACACAAACTTCAAATTTTGAAGTTAGTTAGTGTTTAGCCTATAAAGGAAGGAAAAACTGTTAATACTAATTTTAATATAGTTTAACTTATCTATTGATTAATTATTATGACATAATAAATGTTCAAAAATATGTCCGTCTACTTGAATACACATGTTTAGTCGTTTTATTATATTTTCCTTTACTTTCCTTGGCATAAAGGGCGTTATGGCCCTGCACGCATCCTGTATCCTATTTTCCATATCTACTGGTATTGTAGGGGGATTCACCTAAAAACACGATCTTAAATGTAGCCCCACAAAAAGAAGTCTAAAGGTATTAAGTCACATGATCGAGGGAGTCACTGAATGAATCCATCCCTACCGATCCATTTTTGTGGGTAAGATAAGTCAGCTAGTTGACGGCTGCTGACCTGGGGATTATCTTCAATATGAAGTACAATCTCCATTTCTGGTAGCATTCTGGTTTACTACTTTTCGTTTCGTATACTCAACGCTACCACTACCATCAAACCTTTCCATTAAGCACTCAAAAGATTTTCTAGACTTCACTCCGTAAAGCCTTACTGCCAAAAGACATTTTTTTCCCGCCTCGCTCTGTATATAAACCATATCAGTTAATTCATTTCTAGGAAAATCCATAACTATTACCTTTATACGTCACTTACTACAACAAATTAAACTATTTTTACTTGCTTAATAGACATGTCAAAATTTGACAATGCCAATGGAGTACCCTGTGTACTCAAAAATAATTTTAAAAACTGTGCACTTTAATATTCCCTAAAACTATTGTGTTTAACATTTTTTTTTCGTCATTCTCGAAACAAATGAGGTAATGAACTTTACTCTATCATTGACACACCCTGTACCTGGAAAATGAAACTTGAAGAGGTATGGGAAACATTCGAACCAAAAAAAATTTAGATGGTTTCAAATTAAATGCCAATTCACTTCGGAGGTTAATATTTATTAACTTTTTGTGATTTTGAATGAATACAAAATAATTGAGGCAGTATTTTATCAAAACAAAATCTGAAAAATGTTATCTAATAAGGAATTTTTGTTTGACACACGTATACAAATTACAAAAAAAAAAGTGACTGTTCAATGATAAATAACTTTACTGACCTGAAAGAATGTAATCTTCATTTTTAAAATGTTTAGAACAAACTTTAGCATCGATTGGGATTTTTCGTTCATTTCGGATAACTTTTCTCCATATTCTCAGTCTGTCAACTCTGCATGCATGAAAAACTACATTTAAATCCTTTTGCAGGTGACTTTTACATTTGTAAACACAGCTTAAAAGTACAGTTTCGGTGTTCATCTCTAAGAAAATTTGTAATAACAATTTACACAGACGCTTATGACAGATTTAAAAGTGCACCTCAAGTTTAATTCCTGAAAAAGCCGCGAAATGTCGTATTGAATAGGTAAGATCCTAATACAGCAGGTCGCGCGTTGAATGAAAAAAAATCCCCTAAGCTTATAGAAGACGAATTCTGACCTAACCTTACATTTACTTTATTTTATTGCTAGGACTTCCGTTTGACAGTTTGAGGCACGAGGACGTATATTTCCGGTTGGGGCTTCTGAGGGCGAAGTTCGCGCGTTTTGGTACTTCGGAGTGTGGAACGGTGGTTTTAACAAACTGCTTGTTCTAATCTTAGAGGGTAGCTAAGCGCTGTGTGGAGTGATTCCTAAAACGTCGGTTTGAAGTTAAGTGATTTGAGCAGATGGTCGAGCACGTGTGGTCGTGCTTTTTGTGATAGTTGCGTAATCGGGCTGTCAGAAAACGGTTATATCCAAAACTCGTAGCAGTTTCCCGAGCAGAGCCTTTATTAGAATCAGTGAAGTGTATGAAAAGCCTAAGATAAAAATTTAAAATCCAGATTCACTTCGTTGTGCACCTTGTTGAGAATTATTTAATATAACAGAAAAATAAGGGTTTTCAAATATAAACTGACACTCAGCCGAATAATCCTGGCAGCTGTGGTCATAAAAGTGCAATTTCTTCGCATTAATACTGTGCACCTTTGAGATAACGCTAAGGACAAAGGTATGTGAAAAATAAGCGCCGCAAAATCTCTCTATTGTAATTAGCGTAATACATGTTAAATCCTGCCTGCCCAGGACATTAACCGAACTCGTGAATGGTTTTTCGATTTGTTTACGTGAATAAAGTTCAAGTTGCGTATTTGTAGTTAACGGAGTATCAAAAACTTGTGTGGTACCATACGTGGTACAAAGAAAAACATGTTTTGTTATTGATTTGATTACTTTATCTTATTAGCCAATTAAATGTAATCGACAATAATATTATGTAATAAATAAGTAATAGATTATTAGGTAGGTCAGGTGATTCATTGTGATCGTAGGTTATTATATTTTAGAGTGAATAACATTAAATTAGTTTATTTTATGTAAATATATATATATATATATATATATATATATATATATATATATATATATATATATATATATATATGTATATATACACATACCAGGTGTACAAATATGAAATGCGGATTTCAGAAAACAGATGGTGCACCAATGCAGTTTGTGCTATAAAGATTTGATACTGCGAGAATTTGTTGTGTCATCAATAAGTGACAGACTCGCACGAGTGATAAATTGGAAAAGTGTGTGCATAGCGTTGTGTTCAATATGTCGAAATTTATACCGAACAAAGAGTCATTTTTCTTCATGACAATGCTCCATCTCATACGGCAAAACCGGTTCGCGACACGTTGGAAGCACTCAGCTGGGAAGTTCTACCCCATGCGGTTTATTCACCAGACTTGGCTCCTTCCGATTACCACTTGTTTGCATAGATGCCGATGGGTTACGCACTTGCTGAGCAACTCTTTGGTTCGTACGAAGATGTGAAAAAATGGCTCGTTGAATGGTTCGCTGCTCTGTCTCGGGATTTAGGTCCCAGCTGCTGAGGGCTCTCTAAAGGTTCTACTTGATCAGTGTTTACTATTGTTAATACTATTATTGTCTTTATATTTCTAAGGTGAGTTCTTTCATTACATTATTTTATATATTTTATTATTGCGGATGTTTATGTGTTTGTTGAATATTTTTATTTAGACACAGTCTTTGTCACGTGTTTGTCTTTTTAATTTTTATTATTTTTATATCTGCATTTGTACCTGTTTTAAAATTGTACTACAATGGATTTTCTCGTCAAATTTGTATAAATACGAGGCTGGTTTGAAAAATCCATGCAAAAATAAAAACTACTTATGTGTTTGGGGTAAACCTTTTTTATTTTTCGACATAGTCTCCTTTTAGGCTTATACACTTCGTCCAACGATGTTCTAGTTTGTTGATCCCTTCCGAATAATAGGATTTGTCCAAGTCTGCAAAATATCCATTAGTGTCTGCAATCACCTCCTCGTTTGAATAAAATCTTTGTCCCGCCAGCCATTTCTTCAAATTGGGGAACAAATAGTAGTCCGAGGGAGCCAAGTCTGGAGAATTGGGGGGATGTGAAACGAGTTGGAATCCTATTTCCATTAATTTTGCGACCACAACTGCTGAGGTGTGTGCTGGTGCGTCGTCGTGATGGAAAAGGACTTTCTTGTGGGCCAATCGCGGGCGTTTTTCTTGCAGCTCGGTCTTCAAACGGTCCAATAACGATGAATAATATTCACCTGTAATAGTTTTACCCTTTTCCAGATAGTCGATGAGGATTATCTATTGCGAATCCCAAAAGACAGTCGCCATAACCTTTCCGGCCGAAGGAACGGTCTTCGCCTTTTTTGGTGCAGATTCCCCCTTGGTAACCCATTGTTTAGATTGTTGTTTGGTCTCAGGAGTATAGTAATGTATTCATGTTTCATCCCCAGTGACGAAACGACGCTTAAAGTCTTCCGGATTCTTCTGGAACAGCTGTAAACCATCCTTGCAACACTTCACACGATTCCGTTTTTGGTCAAGCGTGAGCTATCGCGGCACCCATCTTGCGGATAGCTTTCTCATGTCCAAATGTTTATGCAAAATATTATGTACCCGTTCAGTCGAGATGCCCACAGCACTAGCAATCTCACGCACCTTAACTCTTCTGTCATCCATCACCATATCATGGATTTGATCAATGATTTCTGAAGTCGTAACCTCCACAGGCCGTCCAGAACGTTCAGCGTCACTTGTGCCCATATGGCCAGTCCGAAAATTTTGAAACCACTTATAAACTGTTCTAATCGAAGGTGCGGAGTCACCATAATGTTTATCAAGCTTCTCTTTAGTCTCCTGAGGCGTTTTGCCTTTCATAAAGTAATGTTTAATCGCCCACACGAAATTATTTTTCGTCCATTTCTTGAAAATCACTCGACTTCCTTGATTCACACGAATGCCAAACACAAAGAAATAGACCAATATGGCTGAAACTTGATGTGCGTTCATTCAAGAGATGCTACTAACTAAACATGACCTCGATACGCGCCGGTGGTGCCATCTCTCGGACTTTGCACGGACTTTTCAAACCAGCCTCGTAAATAAATAAATAAATATAACTCTTGAAGGAGACTATATTGATGAATAAAGTCGAATTTTGCAAAAAAAAAAAAAAAATGTGCATTAAGTAATGTAATGTAATGTGTAGAGGGGAGTGTGGCCCAAAATGGCCCTTTGCACTGCGACCGTCATTGATCTATTGTGCTTCCCCTTATCCCTCACGGGTTTAATACATCCAGGAATAGGACCAGCTCCTTCAATGGGAACGTTAGCAGATCCTGTTCACCCAGCGTATAGGCATGTAGTATCCTATGTCTCCTGTGTCCCAATGCCGCACAGTTGGTAATCAAGTGTTCCATGGACTCCTCTTCTTCACCGCAGAATTTGCAAGTCTACGTGGTTGATAGGTGCTTATTGCAGGTATGGTGGCCTGTGAGTGCATTTAGTAACTAGACCAAAAAACTTTTCAGCTTACGTGTTAGGTACCACTATAAAACCTTTATAGACCACTCGTTTATCTCTACTCCTAGCAAAGATTCCTTTTTTTTGGTTTCCCTTCCTTTTTATAAAAACAGAAACCGATAAAATATCGTATTTATTTTGATGACTTCATTCACCCTAAAATCTAATAATTCTATGATTCACTCAGGTGTTTTACAACGAATAATTGTGACATTATATCATACGATTGAGTTCGCTTATCTTACCTTAGGTACTAGCTCATCTAACAAAAATAATTCGTGGAAATCACTAACCCTACGTTATATAAACAAATTTCAGTTATATCAGGGGGATTCCATTTTCAGTTGAAATTAGTGTGTCATGCCAGAAACGCAAGTCAGAACAACTTTCGGTTCTTAGTCTATATATGGCGCCTGAGCTCTTTATTTACTTATTACGCAGCGATCTTCTAGCCAATAGCAATGAAGTATTAAACCGAGCACCGGACGCTATCGTATCACTTAATCTTTTCGTCAACACGTCAGATTAGACTTTGAGTCATCGTTATTATATTATTTTTATCTTTAGATAATTAGCACGCAGTAGTGGGCGAGAGAAAAATCCTATAAAATCAGCGAACTTGTTCCAATCAATCATTGAATAATATTTACTGTGTTACGTTGCGTTAGCAATGCCAAGTCAGTTTTTCTCTTGAGCATTAATGATTCCAAGTCATTATCCAGTTAATTAAAAATCGTCAATATGAATAATCAATCAAAATCATCTAGAAATTATAGTGTTGTGAACCAATTAGAAGAAGAATCTATCGATTTAAATTTTGAAGCCTTTAGTGCTTTTGAACAATTCGAAACTATTTTTCATTTGGTAAAAGTTCGCATTAGAAAATCTCCAAGAAGATAATTCCTTTTACCATTGTATTCCTAGATAGTGAAGTTATTTTTGTTAATATGGTGACGAGTCGTGTTGACTACGAATTAGCTCCCCCGAGTCAGTTCATCGTCGATGTACCTGAGTCCTGGGGGATCGCAGCTGACGGTTCTGTTATGGATGTCTTCAATAAGTTGGAGAGTATTGGACAAGGTTGAGCTTCTGCTGGAAACCTTAAGACTCCTGGAAGAAGCGTCAAGGTTTTGTCGAATAAGTGCTTTGTTATAAAGAGAAATGATACCTGTTGTCCCTGTTACCGCTGCCTTATATGTCTCATAATATGAAGGTGGACGATCCATAAACTTCGGTATTGGCAGATCCAACAAAGAAGGAAGAGAGTGTGTTATAGACTTTAAATGAGATAGATATAAGATTATATCTAATCATATGGTTGATAAGAAATGAGTGTACTATTTTTATGTTTAAATTATTAATGATATTGTTTTAAATATCTGTATACTGTATTAGTGTATAAGAGGACGAAAATAAATAAAATTATGTTAAATGTATATTGGTTTTTTACTGTTTTTCCCTTCAATTCATATAAATGTAAGTCATTATCAATTAAGAAATAGATAAATGATAAGGAATAACGTATAAAAGAATAATAGGCAGACATTTGAATTAACAGTTTTGGGTCATTTGGGGGTAAAGGAAATCTGGCGAAGTTGCTGACCACCTGTGAGTTTATTTACTTATTTTCTAACACTGTCGAAAGCTTAAAATGAGGCTGCATATACTAAATGAATCTGATTACCAGTCTTAGGAGATGAAATCGCAAAATTTTGATAAACTGCTAAATTAGTATTACTAGAGTGGTTCAATAAGTACCCGTATTAGGATTGAAGACGCCATTTTTTCAAAAACAAATTTTTTATCTTTCAACATAGTCCCCTTTTAGGTATATGCGCTTCTCACAACATCCTTGTCATTGTTTTTTTATGGGTCTAGCACAGGGAAGTCCCTAAAGCGCTCCAGGAGCGGCATGTGTGCGGAAAAAGAGAGTCACGTTGTTCTTGAATCGCTGTAAATTGCACTCGGTGGGAAACACAGCCCTAGGCAAATTATTTCAAAGGGATGGTGTTCTCCATATAAAAGACTGCTTGAAAAGCGTTGTACGCGGAGTAATAAGCTGAATCCCATACGGATGTAAAGTATTAGCGCGACGTGTATTTCTGACATGCACCGCTCTGGGAGGAATTAAGCGGGCTACATCCTTCGAACACTTTCCATGAAAATACTTGTAGAACACACTCAAGTCGCCAACCGTTTTTCGATGTTCCTGCGAATTAAGGCCGCCGGTTAGTTCCGGGTCTCCAGTCAGACGAACAGCTCTTCTCTTAACAGAATACAACAAATGCAGTGTGTGTTTGGGAGCGGAGCCCCAAACATGGGAGCAGTGTTCCATAGTCGGTCGAATTTGAGCTTTGTAAAGAATTAACAGTTGTTGTGAAGTGTAAAGCTTTCTGGTTCGAAATAATATTCCCAACTTTTGAGAAGCTCTCCTTGCTATGCCTGCAACATGTTCATGCCAGGACATATTTACTCCCAAATTAACGCCCAATAAATTGAGTGACGATGCTTGGGGAATGGAGTGCCCCGACATAACTATGTCGGGTTCAGCAGTGTTAACTTTTTTAGAAAAACCTGCCGCCTGGGTTTTTGTAGCGTTAAATTCCACTTGGTTATTGTCACCCCAAGATAGAATTTCTTCCAGGTCTTTGTTAAGTTGAACGACCTCCTGCTGTGTGCGGATATTCGCCTGAGTAACTGATGTCCAAGCGAACAAAGTAAATGAAGAGATAAGTGTACTGTTATCTGCAAAGCTGTAGATTGGATTCCCGGTCCTTTCCAGCAGATCGTTAATGGAAATGAGAAAGAAAGTAGGAGACAGTGTGGAGCCTTGGAGTACACCGGCGTTGGTAGTGAAGGCGTTAGAAAGAAATCCGTCGACCGCCACTCGTAAAGAACGCTCTCTGAGGAAACATGAGAGCCACAACCGCTACGAGCCACAAAGTCAACAAACATGAGAGTCATTTTTTTAAGCCCTCCAAAAAAATTGGAATTGTCTAACTCCCCAAATTACGCTTCTGTCTGGGCGAAGACTTGTGTTCTCTAGGCCTCTATTCAACTATACGGCGTGTCCATCTGTTATCATTCATCCTTGCTATATGCCCCGCCCAATTCCACCTTAATGTAAATACAGTCCCTGGCCAAATTATTAGACGCACTGCAAGATTTCATGTAAAATATTAATTACCGAGTGATATTGTACCGTTTTATTATTTTAAATTGATTTGTTTTTTATATTTATATTATCCAATCAATTACCTATTTATTTGACATAAATAAAACAGCATTAATTTAGAAAAACATACGTTTATTAAGTTTTAAAGAAAAGTGAAATTAATGTTAGTAAAAGTCAATATTTAGTTGAGCCACCTTTAGCCGCTATCAAAGCTTTAATTCTGCGCGGCATGCTCCCACACATTTTCAATGGGGTTCATATCAGGGCCAATCCAACAGAGGGATATTTTTTTCTGCCAAAAAAGCTTTAACAGACCGAGCAGTGTGGTAGGGAGCTCCATCTTGCATGAAAGTGAATGGTTCCCCATTTGGAAACCATTCTCTGAGCTGCGGAATCAACCGATTTTGTAATACTTCTTTGTACTGATCTTGCCTCATTATTCCTTTGACGACGTACAGACGTCCAGTGTCCTTGCCGCTGATGACTGACCAAATCATCACTTTGGTGGGATGTTTAACCGTCGGGACGACACAATCAGGATGAAACTTTTCTCCATGACGACGACGCACATACTGAGCTTTATTCTGCAAAATTTCGAATGTGCTTTCGTCACTGAAGCAGACCTGTCAAAAATAGGAAAAATATATAAACTTCCATGTTTATTTGCTTTATTTAACTGAAAATGATAATAATGTATCAATTATTAATTAAATTGCTGTATCTTACCGATTTCCAGAAGTCCACATCTTTGTCTTGCCATTGTTTGGCCCACTTCAGGCGCTTTGCTTTCATTGCAGCTGTTAACTTGGGCTTCCTGGCGGGGCGACAGGCCTTAAAATCTAATTCTTTCAATTTTCTTCGAACAGTGCGCTCAGAAGCATTTACGCTAGCATCCTGGAGTTGTGATTTTATTACCTTTGTGGTAGCAAATCTGTTTTCTACACAAATTTTCTTCAAACATCTCTCTGACCGTGGAGTGAAAATTGGTTTTCTACCGCCTCGTACACTAGCTTCAGAAACCTCCAATCTTCGTGATATTTCTCGGTTTGTAAATGGTTTCGCAATCAGAAGGGCCTTCACTTCAGCTTTTTTACGTGGTGAAAGATCGCCTTTTCTACCCATAATGAAAATAGTCCAATTACTTTTTTAAAACACTGCATACAAAATAAACTAATAACTGAGTAGTATAAAACTGTTAAACAAACAATCACAGTCCATAAAGCCACAGAAACACGTCCGTACCTGACTCGATTCCGATCGCGACTGATACAGGTTTGTACTTATTTACGTTCATGTATCACTTTGTCAACACAGTGTTGCCATATGTTAAAAATAAATACAAATATGTAGTCTACAACAATTCTTTTAAATAAAAATCAATAATATTGTAGTTTAAATATACCATTATTGCATAAAAACTCTTAAGAAACATAAAATTACTAAAAAAAATACAGTGCGTCTAATAATTTGGCCAGGGACTGTAATCGTTGTATGACTTCTGTTACTTTTGATCTCCTTCGAATCTCGATGTTAGGAATACGATCTTGGAGTCAATATTTGGTATTCTCCTTTCCATTGCTCTTTGAGTTACCTGGAGTATTGAAGCGTAGAGTACTATATTTTAATGTATGATATTATGTAGATTTTTAACATAAAAGATGTATAGACGGAGACCCAGGATAGAACCCCCTGGAACTCCTTTTTTGTACCTTTAGTCTATCAGATTGATCACTTTCATCTGGCTACACTGCATGTTGTTTTCTATTTTGAAGATATGATTTTATTAGACTCGGTGATAGCCCTCTTATTCCATACACGTAAAGCTTGTTATCAAACACTTTCTGAATCTACTTAGTCAAATTCTTTGGAAAAATCCAAGCAGAACATCACAGTTTTTCTTGTGTAATTTAAGAATTGTAAGACCATTACCAAAAACAGATTACAGCCAACCTTAATAACAACACATTAACTACAGGAGCAAGTATAGACGAAAGAAACAGAAAAATAATTGAAACACTCAAGACCACTGCAGAAAAAATAGCGCCCCAACCTACTAGGCGAAAGAATAACAAGCTCAGTGAAGAAACAAAAAGAATGTTGGAACAACGAAGACAACTTATACACGAAGGAAAGAGATTAACTGTCGAATATGCAGAATTGAATAAGACAGTACGAAAAGCGGTTAAAGAAGACATAAACAAACACAAAGAAAACATGGTTAAAGATTTTATAGAGAAAAACAAAAGGATTAAAAGTTTTTAGAAGAGCAAACGCCTGTAAAAGTGTGATAATTAAATTGAAGGACCAAGAAGGAAACATAATCAATGACAAGAAAAATATCCAGAACAGAATTACAACATTATATCAAGACCTCTACAGTTCAAAAGTCCAAATTGTCGTAGTTGAAAAGGACAATTCATCAACAGACAAAAGAGTAATTAATGTCAGCTCAGAAGAAATTCCTGTCATAGAAATGGATGAAGTTAAAAAAAGCCTTACAACAGATGAAAAGTGGGGCTGGAGAGGATGATATTATACCTGAAATGCTAAAATGCGGTGGTGAAGATCTAATGAATGAATTAAAAGATCTTTTTAATGAATGCCTCAAATGTGGAAATATACCAGATGACTGGGAAAACGCCATAGTCATCTTAATATACAAAAACGGTGACTCCGAAAACCTAGAAAACTACCGGTCAATTAGTTTATTTTCCCAAGTTTACAAGCTGTTCTCACGAATCATAACAAACAGACTGGAACACAAAATGGAATTATACCAACCGATAGAACAGGCTGGATTCAGATCAGGCTTCAGGACGATTGAGCACTTGCACACATTGAGAATACTAATCGAGAAGGCCACCGAATACAATATACCAATATGGCTCACATTTGTAGATTTTCACAAGGCTTTCGACACAGTCGAAAAATGGGCGCTTATAAGAGCTCTTAGAAATGCTCGTATAGACCACAGATACAGCGAACTCATAGCCAGAATATATGAACGAGCAACCCTCAAAGTTATGGTAAACCAAGAACTGACAAACAAGATCCCAGTGAACAGAGGAGTAAGGCAGGGCGATGTAATATCGCCTAAGTTGTTTACAATGATCTTAGAAGATGTATTCAAAGAACTGAATTGGGACGAAAATGGCCTTCTGATAGCTGGCGATCGGTTAGACAACCTGAGATTTGCAGATGACATTGTAATTATAGCAAACAATAAGAATGAAATGATCCAGATGATCACAGATCTCCACCACCCAAGCAAGAAAAGTGGGACTTGACTTAAATTTCTCCAAGACAAAGTAGTGAGTAACGAAGAGATCAATGATGAAAATATAGTGATTGAACATTCAACAGTAGAAACACGTACATCTATCTGGGCTAAATAATAACGATAGGAAAAGAAAACCAGCAGCTTGAAATAGCAAGAAGGATACGTATGGGATGGGCAGCATATGGAAAATTGAAATATGTACTGAATATGAACATTCCTCAAAGATCAAAAGCCCAAATTTATAATCAATGTATCTTACCAGCTACAACGTATGGAGCTGAGACATGGGTTTTAATTAAAAGAACAATAGAAAAACTACAAGTTCACCAACGAGCAATGGAAAGGAAGATGTTGAGTGTTACTTTGAAGGACAAGAAAACTAATAAATGAATTAGACAAGAAAACAAAGGTGGATGATATCACCAAACGGATAACGTCTCTGAAATGGAGCTGGGCCGGCCCCCCCCCCCCCCCCCCCCCACCCCCCCCCCCCCCCCCCCCCCCCCCCCCCCCATCCCCCCCCCCACCAAACCCCCCCCCCCCCCCCCCACCCCCCATGTAGCGAGAGCGACGTATGAGTGGAGTGGCAAGATCACTAGGTGGAGACCATGGGGTGAAAAGCGAGGCATAGGAAGACCCCAACAGAGATGGAGCGACGATCTGAAGAGAATTGGAGGGCTTAACTGGTATCAACAAGCACAACATAGAGAAAATGGAAAGATTTGAGAGAGACCTATACCCGACAGTGGGTAGAGGGCGGCTGAAGGAAGAAGAAGAAGAAGAATTGTTTTAGTGCTTGATAAACTGCATACAATGAATTTTACCCCCTCTTAAAACCACTATGTCTGTCTATTAAAATTCTGTGTGCTGCCAGCTAAAATACCAACTTATACGTGATTTTTTCCCTTATCTTGTTGACATTTGACAACAGAGTGGTCTGTAATTTTCGATTTTTTTCTTTTTATACTATAAATTGCTGTACGTTATTTGCCACTATTGATGTTAACGAGTTTCTACATACCAGCATATAAAGGTCTGAAATATAATTTCATTATTTATTGTATTCAATAAGAGTGATATCTTTTGGCCACCATTGTATTGTGACTATGAAATATAAAGGTCACCGTGTACAAATCTTGTGAAATAACTGATAACAAATTTGAGTTACTAAGATGACAGACACCATGAAATGTACGATAAGTTTATTTATTTACGGATTAAAATAGACGTGGGTTGTTTAATGTGTCGGAAAATCGAAATATTTATTTCATTTGTAATTTCATTAATCAGAATGACGCAACACTAAATATTAACAAATTATGATTATGATGACGTTTCTGACAGTACTGAGAATAATTTTCCCCTATATCTTTGGCACTCCCAGTAAAATTTGAAAACGAAAAGTACATTCTTATTAAATAATAGTACGTATTTTGACGACATTTTGTACGAGTTCGTTGCAGTTTTTACGATTTTTTTTCTTCCGAAAAATTATTAAAAATATTTGGAGCATCGCATAGTTATAAAGTTTCTCACTAAACTAGAGAGATGAACCAAAAGTCATTCGCAAAAGAATGTCTCAGATTTACAGCAATGATGGCCCATTTTATTTCTAAGGCGATTTTTAATATAGAAGTTTCTCCTTCTTTTGAAGATTACTTCGACAGCAAACGACGATTTAAAATTGTGGAGAATGCATTGATAAGTTGTCATGAAAATTATTGAGCTTTTTCTCGTTAGATAGCTTCAGTGTTCAGGATCTCAGGTAGTATCGGGTCATACTTGACGTCAGTTTAAAGCTGACATAGACGTGCAGAAACTGTGGGGCAAAAATTGAGAGAGTTTGGCCGGAAAGTTTTAATGTATCCACCGTGTAGCCTGGACTTTGCGCCGTCAGACCACCATTTATTTCGGGCTCTATAGATTTGTCTGAATAGTGTTAAGTTGGTTTGAAAAAAATTTCTTGCCCAGAAGCCACAGAAGTTCTCAATTCTGATTGATTATTTTTTGTTAAATGTTTTGAAATTATTCTAGTTATTTTCCCTGTGTACGTGAATGTATTAAATTTTTCTTTTTTATCCCACCATTAATGACAAAAAAGGAAAATTTAGCTCACATACACAGGGAAACTAACTAGAACAATATCAAAACATTTAACAAAAAAAGAACAATAAGATAGCATTTAAAAACCAATAATACCTTAGGGAGTATAATTTTGAATAACAAAACCAAATCTAATAAATCCATAAAATCAGGAGTTTATTTGGTAAATTGTGGATTTTGTACTAAAGCCTACTTAGGACAAACTGGTAGATCTTCAGAAACTCACATTAAAGAACATAAACATACTTATTTAAAAAACAAGAACGATTCACATTACGCAACCCATATAATCAACGAATCCCATAATTTTGATGATACATTCAAAATCCTGCATGTAGAAAATAAGTCTTAAAAAATTAAATATGCTTGAATGTCTTGAAATTAACAAACAGAAAAACTTCAATCTATTATTAAACGAACAGGTAGAGTTAAACCATTCACCCTTACTTAATCTTTATTAGTTCTCTGAAATAGTATCACAGATTTGCACTTTTAAAATAACTTTGTCAGTAAATAATATAATAAACGATTACCATAATCTTAAGTAATTAAGAATATTTTTAAGCACTATATAACCAGTATTATTACCAAACAAACATTTTTCTTTCTAATTCGCTTCTGAAGAAGCCAGTGTATGGGAAACAATTGTCAAGTCATTTTAAATATATTGTAAATTAAAACATAGTGTTGGTTTTATATAATTTTGAAGATGTTATCGACGAAACTGAGGCCTGTTTTGAAGGCAAAGACAATTCTTTCTACAAAAAAGGTATAGAAATGTTAGAAAAAAAGCATAGGCTTGATTATATCTCTCTCGAAGGAGACTATATTGATGAATAAAGACGAATTCTGCAAAAAAAATGTGTTTTAAGTATTACTCATCACCACTACACCAAACACTTTATTTTTGCACTCGACGCGCGTTTCACTATTCATGTAAGCTTCATTAGGAGCGATGATTGACTAAAGCTGAACTACAAATCCACCCTATTTATACTTAGCCTAACCCTTGAATTACTCAGACGGAACTAATGGCATAGGCAAGGCCATCAGTTCCGGTCAAGTAATCACTAGAGGGGATTATAAGGGATAGGCCCTCTTTATTTAAAGTACTTTCACATTTTATAATTTCCATACTTTCGTATGCGTTCAACAATCTTCTGTCAGATACATTTTTTATTAATCTTAGATTATCTAATGTTGCAATATGATCAGCTTCAAGGGCATGTTCGGCAATGCTAGACTTTTCTGTTCTAGTGTATTTTAAGTGTGCCAATGTTCTTTAATTGTGTTTTAATTGACCTTTTAGTTTGCCCAACATACTTTTTGTCACAATCATTACAACTAATTTTATAAATTCCACTTTTCTCACAATTAGGAATCTTATCTTTGAGATTTCCTAAGATATTCTTCAGATTGTCTGATGACTTATAGACTAAGGTGAGGCCTACCTTATTAAATACCTTATTGAGTCCCTTGCTATATTTCGGATTATATGGTATGGAGACATATTTGGTGTTATTTTCTTCGCGTGTAAAAAAGGTGGAATTCTGAATATTAAACCTAAAACTTGTGTCTATTTATTAGCTTATTTACTAAGTCATCGTCATAAACATTAAGTCTAGTTATATTCCTAATACGATTCCTTTCTTTATTAAAGTTTACTTTATTCAGAGGGAAAGTCACCAAACGATGAACTAAAAAATGTAATGAGGCTAATTTATGTTGTTTGCAATGAAATGAATCATTAAGAATATATCTATCTGTTACTGTGCCTTTCCTATAGATATCAAATTCTAATCTATTATTATTTTTAATAATTAAAAATATCTAGAAAAGGCAATTGTCCTTTGTTCTCAACTTCGTAAGGTATTTAATAAGGTAGGCCTCACCCTTAGTCTATAAGTCATCAGACAATCTGAGGAATATTTTAGGAAATCCCAGAGATAAGATTCCTAATTGTGAGAAAAGTGGAATTTATGAAATTAGTTGTAATGATTGTGACAAAAAGTATGTTGGCAAAACTAAAAGGTCAATTAAAACGCGATTTAAAGAACATTTTAGCACACTTAAAATACAGTAGAAACAGAAAAGTCTAGCATTGTCGAACATGCCCTTGAAGCTGATCATATTGTAACATTAGATAATCTAAGATTAATAAAAAAATGTATCTTATAGGAGATTGTTGAACGCATACGAGAGTATTATAAAATGTAAAAGTAGTTTAAATAAAGACAGAAGGCCTAACCCTTATAGTCCCCTCCACTGGTTACTTGACCGGAACTGATGGCCTTGCCTATGCCATTAGTTCCGCCTGAATAATTCAAGGGTTAGGCTAAGTATAAATAGAGTACATTTGTAGTTTAGCTTTAGTCAATCATCGCTCCTGATGAAGCTAACATAGTTAGCGAAACGCGCGTCGAGTGCAAAAATAAAGCGTTTGATGTAGTGGTGATATATACTGAGTAATATCTTTGTGCCAAAGATTCCATATTCCCAACTTAGTGTTTTAAGTAGCTAGACTAAAAACTTTCCAGCTTACGTTTTATACAATATTAAAAATTTGGGGTAGAGTGCTTTCAAAAATATATTAATTAATGCGGAGCTGGATTATATAAGTTAGTAACTAAAATCATGCATATTCGTTTATTTATTATTATTATTAAAATAAATAACGTTCTTTATTATTATTGATGATAATCGTTTTACAAGAGGCACGAATAAATAAAAAAAAACAAGAATAATTTTGATCAAATTTAAAAGCCTTGATCACAAACAGAATCGTCTTTAAGATGTTTATTTTTCTAATTTTGTAATTGAACTTGATCTATAAACTCATAAACAAACTGGAATGGCAACTACTTGACCCTGATGCTTCTAATACTTCCCATATGTACGCTAATACGTGGGTTGTCTGTAATCTTTATACACCAAATGTTACGTATACATATCTTTATTGGATATCTACATAGTTTGACTGTGATATATTAGTATTCTTTGAGAAATCTCCACAAACTTACAACAATGGCCTATTAAAAATTAGAAAAATAAATTTTCTGCAAAAAATTGCATATAGTCATCAAACTTTAATATTATATATATGTTAACCTTTATTTAAAATCAAACTATTTTTGGTAATTTCAAAGATAACCACTTTTAATAATAATTGCAATCAGAGATCTAACAAAGCTGGCCGTCTTCTGGCTCCCTAAGGAATAGAATAGTGCGTACCAGAAATATCGGTTACATAAACATTATTCTAAGTAATACTACACCAAACACTTTATTTTTGCATTGCATGCGATGATTGACTCAGTGATGATGTATGGTATATATGTATATATATATATATATATATATATATATATACATATATATATATATATATATATATATATATATATACATATATATATATATATATATATATATATATATATATATATATATGTATAATATATATATATATATATATATATATATATATATATATATATATATATATATATATATATATATATATATATATATATATATATATATATATATATATATATATATATATATATATACACATATATATATATATATATATATATATACACATATATATATATATATATATATATATATATATATATATATATATATATATATATATATATATATATATATATACAGTCCCTGGCCAAATTATTAGACGCACTGTATTTTTTTTTAGTAATTTTATGTTTCTTAAGAGTTTTTATGCTATAATGGTATATTTAAACTACAATATTATTGATTTTTATTTAAAAGAATTGTTGTAGACTACATATTTGTATTTATTTTTAACATATGGCAACACTGTGTTGACAAAGTGATACATGAACGTAAAGAAGTACAAACCTGTATCAGTCGCGATCGGAATCGAGTCAGGTACAGACGTGTTTCTGTGGCTTTATGGACTGTGATTGTTTTGTTTAACAGTTTTATACTACTCAGTTATTAGTTTATTTTGTATGCAGTGTTTTAAAAAAGTAATTGGACTAGTTTCATTATGGGTAGAAAAGGCGATCTTTCACCACGTAAAAAAGCTGAAGTGAAGGCCCTTGTGATTGCGAAAACATTTACAAACCGAGAAATATCACGAAGATTGGAGGTTTCTGAAGCTAGTGTACGACGCGTAAAAAAGAAAATTGAGTCAGGGAAGGAATTAAGCCCGAAAAGAAAGAAAAGATGCGGTGTAGAAAACCAATTTTCATGTGATTACCAACAAAACCCAGCTCCTAGAAAAGATTATTCATGTGTGGAATCATCATCCTCAAATGCAGGAGACAGTACAATCTTGCATTGATAGCATGCCGCGCAGAATTAAAGCTTTGATAGCGGCTAAAGGTGGCTCAACTAAATATTGACTTTTACTAACATTAATTTCACTTTTCTTTAAAACTTAATAAACTTATGCTTTTCTAAATTAATGCTGTTTTATTTATGTCAAATAAATAGGTAATTGATTGGATAATATAAAAATAAAAAACAAATCAATTTAAAATAATAAAACGGTACAATATCACTCGGTAATTAATATTTTACATGAAATCTTGCAGTGCGTCTAATAATTTGGCCAGGGACTATATATATATATATATATATATATATATATATATATATATATATGTATATATATATATATATATATATATATAAATATAATAATATATATATATATATATATATAATATATATATATATATATATATATATATATATATATATATATATATATATATATATGTAATATATATATATAATATATATATATATATATATATATATATATATATATATATATATATATATATGTATATATATACAGTCGACACTGTTTATAGTGAAAAACTCTTTATAGTGCAATTTTTTCAAGACCTAGAATATTTTAATGAAATTTCATGTAAAAAGCCTTGCATATAGTGAATCTGTAAAATAGTAACACTCTATATAATAAAATTTTTACCGGAATTTTATGTATAAATTTTTATGCATTTATTGAGATCTTGGCCATTTCGGGTTTTTCCTAACATTAGCACGAATTCCATTTTTATGCCGCATTCTTTTGAAAAGGTTCTTAACGCGTTTATAACGCCTAATGGTTGGCAATAAATCAGGTAGATTTCTGTGAGAAACCCGGGGAATAACCCATTTTATAGAAACCCGGGGGAAAAACCGATTTTATAGTCGAGGCCTAGTAATTCGCAAATTCAGGTTCAGTTTCTTTTTGTTTAAGAATCAAGTAAGATGTCCAAGCGAGTGTGTTTAAGTTTAGCTGAGAAAATTAAAGTTTTGGAGGAAGTTGATAAAGGCTGCAAAAAAAATTGATGTTGTTGCAAAATTTGGTGTTTCTCCAAGTTCCGTCTCTCTGATAATAAAAAGTCGCGACAGTATCATCAAGAAACCTAGGGTTCCAAGCAGTCGAAAACGAGTACGGGTGAGTACTTACGAGGATGTAAATGAAGCAGTTTTTACGATGGTTTCAAGTGGCCCGTACGCATCAAAACGTATCAATATCGGGAAATTTAATAAAGCAAAAGGCTCTACAATTTGCTAAAGAATTTAACTGCGTTAATTTTCAAGCTAGTGAAGGGTGGTTGAGTGCCTGGAAGACTCGCAATTCAATTGTTTTCAAGACGGTGTCTGGCGAGAGTGCAAGCGTTAGTCAGGAGGACTGTGACATTTGGACTGAAACTGTTTTAAAAAGTGCATTGGAAAAGTACGAGCCAAAAAACGTTTTTCAATTGTGATGAAACCGGTTTGTTTTTTAAATGTTTGCCAAATAAAACTTTTGCTTTTAAAAGTGATAAATGTTTTGGTGTTAAAACAAGTAAAGAAAGGGTGACACTTATGGTTGTAACAAACATGGATGGCTCAGGAAAACTGAAATTACTGCTCATAGGTAAAAGCAAAAATCCCCGTTGTTTAAAAGGAGTTAAATCTCTGGAGTTAGATTACGCCAATAATAAAAAGGCATGGATGACTTCTGAGATTTTCGAAAGATGGATCAAAGAACTGGACACGAAAATGAAAAGCCAAAAGCGAAAGATTGTGATGTTTATAGACAATTGTCCTGCACATCCAGTTACTGTAAGTAGAAAATGAAGGAATATTGAATTGATCTTTTTTTCCACCAACCATGATCTCCAAATTGCAACCTATGGACCAGGGTATTATAAAAAATATAAAACATCATTACCGAAACAGAATTGTTCACAAAATTGTTAATGCGATTGATAACAACCTTCCAGTCCAAAAATTGATTACTCTTAAAGAGTGTATAACCGAAGTCGCTAAAGTATGGAGTGAAAATGTTTTCTCAGAAAACTATCAAAAACTGCTTTTCTAAAGCAGGTTTTACTGAAAAAATTGACCAATGGGAAGAAGAAGACGAAATGAATCTCGCTACCTTAAAAAGGCAATGGGGTATTCTACAAAAAACTGCTACCGTCGACGCAGATTTTTTACTTGAAGATTTTCTTAGAAATCGACAATGATGTTGGCAAGACAGATCTCCCAACTGACCAAGACATAATTGACGATATAAAAAGTATAGAAGATCATGAAGAAGAAACTGAAACCGGGGAATGTCCTGCTAAATTTAGTGAAAATGAAATAAGAAATGCATTTGACATTGTGCGAACTACTCTTAGGGGCCAGGAAAGTGCACCGGATCAAATCTTTATGCATTTGAATAAATGCGAGAATTTTGTTGAGCAACAATTATTTTTCAAAAGTAATGTTCAAAAGAAAATAACTGATTATTTTTCCTAGTACGTATGTACATATGTATTAACAGATTTTGTATTATTCTTTTTATTTCGTATGTAGTACATACATACATAAAGTCCGTACGTTATATCTTTACACGTGCGTCATAGTTTTCAGGCAATATCCCAGACAACTATTATATTTTTTGTCTCTTTTTCGTTACCAATACCTACGAATTATTGGTGAAAAGAGACAAATAATATAATAGACGTCTGTTATATGGCTTGAAAATTATGACGCACGGGTAAAGATATAACGTACGGACTTTATGTATGTATTTAGCCCTGTACATGCTATGTACTATTTAAACTTTCAAATGTTTAATAAAATCTTTTCTAATAATTCAATTTTGCAATTTTTTTTGTTGCTTGTACCTTATAAAATATAAGTAAATGATTACCAATATAAAATACATACATAGGATATATGGATTTTTCTTCATATAGTGAAAACTTTCTATAATGAAATTTCGGTCAACATTTTAGTCTTTCACTATATAGAGTGTCGACTGTATATATATATATATATATATATATATATATATATATATATATATATATATATATATATATTATTTCTTCAAGAACGGACGTATTTTCAGCAAGTTGAAAGCTTCTTTTACCCGTTCTCTCAATGTCAGATTTAGTGTATTTAATCCCCTGTCGTAATGGTCCTTCAGTCTATATGGGGCAGACTTCACAATCTCTTAATCGTCGTATTGCACTGCATAAAAGTGATACCAGATGCTATCCACAGACGTGTGCATTGGCAAGCCACTCCGTTGATAATGGATATTCTTTTAATTTCAATGAACCTAAAATTTTCCACTTCTCAAAACATCTTTCAAAAAGAGAATTTCTTGAAATGTGTTACATTAATTGAAATCCCAACAACATTAATAAAAGAACGGTCCTTGATGGCTTGAGCAGCATATATAGTTTTCTCCTTTCATGGGATTTGTCACCTCAACACGATACCTCTGGGCTGTCATTCGTTTCATAATAATTTTCCTTTATGTATCTCTTTTTAATCTCTACCTCTCATTAATTAATGGTCCCTTTCCGTCACTTTACTGATTACCGGTTGGCCTGTCTTGATCCCTACAGTTTAGGATCTTTTCACACCATTCTCTCCATTTCTCTTGGTTCCCCCCAATCCCCTACTTACGTCCGTTTTAAGTCATTCCACTATCACTTTAGGTCTCTCTTTTTGCCCTAAATTTGTTCGTTACATTTCAACGTCTGTAATGTTATATTCTTCCTATGGTCCTCCCCCAATTTACTTTTTCTATTCAAAATTACAGTTCATACCGGATTTAAGCGTGTTGTATTTGTACGTTTCCACCTTACCAATTTTTTCAATTTGATGATATATATTTATATTTTGTACTAAACCGGCTCTGTTCTGGTTGTTTTAGTGATCTTTGGCCCTGTAGGTTGAATGATCTCTTACTTCTGTCAGATGGCTGTTTTCTTCAGCGTTGTGTCAAATATGTCATACAAATTGCCGGTCACAGATGGTTAATTACAAATGAATTAATTTAAATTGATTTTAGCATCCAAAGTTTTTAATGGCATCTTTTTTGTAAATGCCTTTTTACTGAATTAATATTTTAGTGTGTAATGAAAGTTTTACTTAATTGTTAGTTGCGTTTATGTCATTGGTGTTTATGTTAAATTAATATTGCACCCCTCATGTGAGTGATTTTTCAATTCTATTATTATATATTTTTTCTACAATATTTTATTAAAAGAAAATAACTAATACTCTTTCTCTATGCCCAGACTACCTCAATTGGTGTTTCGTTCTCTTTTTCAGATTGTGTCCTGATGAAGGTCCCAACCACCTAGGACCGAAATATTGGCTAAATGAATATTGTGTGAACATCTGTTGTGCCCTTTGCCGAGTTCCCCAATTAATTTCATATTTAAGATACGGCAACTTTTGCTTTCTTTCTTTATTATATATATATATATATATATATATATATATATATATATATATATATATATATATATATATATATACGAGGCTGGTTTGAAAAGTCCGTGCAAAGTCCGAGAGATGACACCACCGGTGCGTATCGAGGTCATGTTTAGTTAGTAGCATCCCTTGAATGAACGCACACCAAGTTTCAGCCATATTGGTCTATTTCTTTGTGTTTGGCATTCGTGTGAATCAAGGAAGTCGAGTGATTTTCAAGAAATGGACGAAAAAGAATTTAGTGTGGTGATTAAACATTACTTTATGAAAGGCAAAACGCCTCAGGAGACTAAAGAGAAGCTTGATAAACATTATGGTGACTCTGCACCTTCGATTAGAACAGTTTATAAGTGGTTTCAAAAATTTTCGGACTGGCCATATGGGCACAAGTGACGCTGAACGTTCTGGACGGCCTGTGGAGGTTACGACTCCAGAAATCATTGATCAAATCCATGTGGTGATGGATGACAGAAGAGTTAAGGTGCGTGAGATTGCTAGTGCTGTGGGCATCTCGACTGAACGGGTATATAATATTTTGCATAAACATTTGGACATGAGAAAGCTAGCCGCATCCGCATCCTATTATTCGGGAGGGATCAACAAACTAGAACATCGTTGGACGAAGTGTATAAGCCTAAAAGGAGACTATGTCGAAAAATAAAAAAGGTTTACCCCAAACACATAAGTAGTTTTTATTTTCGCACGGACTTTTCAAACCAGCCTCGTATATATATATATATATATATATATATATATATATATATATATATATATATATATTATATATATATATATAACTATATATATATATATATATATATATATATATATATATATATATATATATATATATATATATATATATATATAGCTGTCAGCATATTTTGTATGGAAAACCCCCCGTTTCGGGCCTGGTTGAAAAAAAATTAGGATAGGCCGAACGATGCAACATGCGAAAGAGAATATTAATTATTGATAATTGTTTTCAGGCAGA
This sequence comes from Pachyrhynchus sulphureomaculatus, assembly GCA_019049505.1. NCBI lineage: Eukaryota > Metazoa > Arthropoda > Insecta > Coleoptera > Curculionidae > Pachyrhynchus > Pachyrhynchus sulphureomaculatus. The sequence goes on along the minus strand of CM032448.1, from coordinate 135,266,602 downwards.
CTGGCTTGTTTACATTACGTAGATTTAACTATACTTAAGTTACTCTTATTGATATGTCCCAAAACCATTAATTTTAGTTATTACGCAGATATGACCATAGCTTATAAAAAGTGTTTGGTACGCACGATGAGTTATAGTTTAGAGAGAGCCGAAGTAGTCGGCCAGCTTTGTTAGATGTCTGAATGCAATTATTAATAAAAGTTATTGTAGGCTGAAATGTTTTTGGTCTGACATATAGATATTGCCCTTTTCAAAAAATCCATACCATTTTAAGGAAGTACCAACCTTCAAACGATACATTTTGACTATTAATTTACAAGTTACAGCGGTTTTAGTGATGCTACTTTGATATTTTCACAACAATGGAAAAAATCGAATTTCGTGTGTTGATTAAACACTGTTTCTTGATGGGAAAAGATGCTGTTCAAGTAAAGCAATGACTTGATAAGTGTTACGGGGACTCTGCCCCTGAAAAATCACTCATCGTTTACTGATATGCTGAACTGAATCGCGGTCGTACAGATGAAAATGATGCTGAACGCCTTGGACTTCCAAATGAGGTGGTTACACCGGAAAACATAAAAAAAATTCCCAAAACAGTTGGCTGGGAAGGTTTTGGCTTCTGTTGGTTTTGGGATGTGTATGGAATAATTTTTATCGATTATGCTGAGAACGGAAAAACCATTAATATCGAATATTATATAAAGTTATTGGTGCGTTTAGTAGAAATCGCAAAGAAATGGCCCCAAATGAAGAAGACAATGCACCGTGTCATAAGTCAGTAGTTACAATGGTAAAATTGCATGAATTGAAGTTCGAATTGTTTTCTCATTCACCGTATTCTCCAGATTTGGCCCCTAGCGACTATTATTCTCGCGGGAAACAGATTTGGCTCTAATGAAGAAGTTATCGTCGAAACTGAGGCCTATTTTGAAAGCAAAGACAAATTCTACTAAAAGAAAGGTATAGAAATGTTAGAAAAGTTTTGGACTTATTGTATCGCTCCTGAAGGAGACTATACTAATGAATAAAGTCGAATTTTGCACAAAGAAAATGTGTTTTAAGTAGCTAGACCAGGAAACTTTATAGCTTAGATTATTTAAGTACTGAAAAAAAATTATTGAGTTATCAATCTGCAAAGTGCTCTAATATTAATATAACTAACATAATTTGATTTAATATTAAATAATTTCTTTCGTCTTCAAGATTTCATTGACACAAGTTGAAAGTAGTTTCTATAGAAAATATTTGTAGTTTAAGTTAGCATTTCAAGAAATTATGAAAAATGAGAAATCAGATATTCTATTAGGTAAAGATCTTTTGTTGATGGCTTCTTGGGACTTTAATAATTATCACAATAAGAATAATAAAATAAACACGTTACATACACTCCTGGACAAAAATTAACGCAACAATATATTAAATCATACAAATCTCTATAATAAATTAATTTTAATAATTTTTTATGAACATTGGTTACACTAAAAGTTAGAAAAAACTTATTCGGGTACTTTAAAAGTGAATTAGTTACCAAATTTCTCTATAAAATTCTAATTAAAATTATTCTTAAGACCTAATAACAAAATCTTTGAAATTATGTAATAATGAAAAAAATAAACTGGGACACTAGTAGCAAAATTAATGGTGTAACTGGGACACTACTAGCGTGTGTTGCCTCCTCTACTTCGGATGACAGCGTTTTATGCGCCTAGGCATACTTCTAATTAAATTTTGGATAAAATCTTGAGAAATTTGCTCCCATTCTGTGATAACTGCATTTTCAAGTTCCCTCAGGTTTCTAGGTGCAGGTATATGACGTTTCACATTTTTCTTAAGGTGATCCCATACATGTTCTATCGGATTCAGATCCGGGCTTTTTGGTGGCCATTGCATAATCGGTATATCAACTTGATTAAGATATTCGAGTACCTCCCTAGCCACGTGAGGTCGAGCGTTGTCTTGCATAAACAGGAAATTGGGCCCCACAAAATGACCGAAAGGCATCACAGGTACTATTACAATATTCTCGAGATAGTAGTCAGCATTCATGGATCTCGTACGGACAGGAACTAACTCTGTGCGAGCATCAAAGCAGATGCTACCCCAGAACATAATAGAGCCACCGCCGAATGGAATCCTTGCAGCAAACCTCTCTCCTGGTCTTCGCCATACTCGCTCACGACCATCTGGATGTTTGAGACTAACCCTAGTTTCATCTGTGAAGAAAAACTTGTTTCCAATCATCCACAGACCAGTTTTTCGTAATTTCGAGCAAAACGTAACCTGACAACTCTGGTCTCTCTAGTAAGCAAGGGCGCAGTGGCTGGTCTCCTACTGTTTAATCCAGCTTCATTTAACCGTCTTCTAACTGTTTTAGAAGAAATCGTGACATTGCGAACAGCGTCGAGTTCGTTTCTTATTATAGAACTAGTGACAGTCCTGTTTGTTAAAGCATATTGTCTTATAAAACGTTCATCTAGGTCGCTAGTGCATCGTTTTCGCCCTTGCCCTAGCCTTCTAGAATAAGTTCCTACTTCATTCAAGCGTCTTACCATACGACTTATTGTAGAACGATGTTTGCCTAACAAATTGGCAACATAACTCTGACAATATCCCTCGTCCAATAAAATCGAGGCTCGCACTACTTTGTGTTCAGTTAAATTCCTTGTTCGATTCATTTTTCTAATTCTTCGGGGTAAAAAATAAAACAGTCTACCACAAAAACGTATTACTTTGAAAAAGGAAACAATCAATAAGCTTACTTTTAAAGAAAATCTATCGCATTATTACAGAAAATTGTTTATCATCTAAAAAATTCTTTAAAACTGTAAATCTAAAACGAATTGTTTTGATTTCTGTCATGAACAACGAAACAAAATATTATGCATATATAAATTTTAAAATTGACATAAGAAAAAGATAAATTAATTTTCAGATTGTTGCGTTACTTTTGTCCAGGAGTTTATTATAACATATGTATACAATAAAATATCAGGTAAATATGAAAAATATTTTTTATCATTTTTTAAAACGTTGACTTTAATTAACAAGTAATAGAAAAAAATATCCGACGCCATCGTGTGATAGTACAAAGTAGAAATTGCAACATGTTGATAAAATTTTACACATTAAAACACACCATCAAAAATATACAGCCAATTCCCGTAAAGCGTGAATTATGGAATGAAATGGAACTGTTTGCAGCTAATGAACTGACGCCAAAATAGTGTTAAAATGTTACACAATATGGGAAAACATGTTACTAAATATATGTAACATCCTTAACCTACCTCACAGCGTGTAGTAAACCAGTGGAAACGGGATAATCCACGAGAATGCTTATTTATAGCAGTGAATCATTTCGTAAAAGTTCAGGTCACGGTCTACACCTACTGTTTACAGAGTTGTACTGGCTGAGTAAGTTAACGCAGCCTTATTTTTGGTAATATCTGAACATAGTATACCAAAACGAAACTTGACAGTCATAATGGGAGACTTCAACACGAAGATTGGAAGAGGTAGGTCAGGAACTTCCGTCTAGGAGAAAGAAATAACAGAGGCGAACGACTAAACATTTTCAGAGAAAAAATAGGTTATGTTATCACTAATACCTTCTTCAATCTGCCACCAGGGAGATTATACACATGGAAGTCCCCACTAGACTCACCAGACCATATCACCAGAAATCAAATAGTGTTGTATCTCTCAAAACATGCGACAACTTAAAGACGAAAATATAACAAACGTAATTAAAAAAGATCTTAATAAAGAACTCCGAAACACAGATCTAAACAAAGGCATAGAATCTGAAATAGAAAGGTTAAATGAAATAACAAGGGGGCTAAAGAATAAGTATTTAACTATGGAACAAATACATAAAAGGAAGGAATGGATGACAGATGACATTCTAAGACTAATGGAGGAAAAACGGCTACACAAAAACAGAGGTAACAAAATAGGATATAGTAGACTACACACACAAATACAGAAAGAAATTCGAACAGTTAAAGATAGGTGGAATGGTGAAAGATGTAAAGAGATAGAGGAGTTGCAGGGAAAGTATGAGAGCTTTAATATCTATCGAAAAATCAAAGACTTAACTGGTGAATGGAAAACGAAATCAAATGTACGTTTAATGGATCATGAAGGAAACGTTGTTATCGATAAAGAAGAGAAACTGAAGTTATGGTAAGACTATATTACAGAGTTATTTCCTGATGCAATACCAGATCAGCCACAATGCCAGCAATCAACTAAAAAATGGAAAAGCCATCGATCCCGATGAATTCTGTGGGAGTTTGTTAAGCTCTTAGATGAGGATGTGTGTGACTTACGGTGATCTAGAATCATATTCTCTTTATAACGATCCAAAAAAGTGCATTCGCTAAAAAATGCGGAGAATATCGAACAATCAGCCTCATAAGCCATCTTTTAAAAACATTTCTGAAAATCATTTACAGAAGAATATGCAAGTGTGTTCGGTTTTCGTGATGCCATGGGAACCAGAGAGGCCTTGTTTTCTATGCAGGTTGTGATTTAGCGGTGTAGAGACGTCAATTGTGACATATATTTGTGCCTGATCGACTACCAAAAGGCCATTGATAGAGTCTAACATCACAAAATGGTCGAAATTCTGAAAGACCTTGGTTTAGATGGAAATGATCTGTGGATTATTGGCAACCTCTGCTGAAACCAGATGGCATTTATTAAGGCAGAAGGGAAGCGTTCAGAAGCAATATCGATTGGACGTGGAGTAAGGCAGGGTTGTGTTTTGTCTCCACTATTGTTTAATATATATTCTGAGCTACGAGTGTAATTTGACAGCTGTCAAAGTAAACTTGGCAGCTGTTAAATGATATTTTGCATTATCTCATTTTGATCAGAATTGTTAGTAGCATCAGGTAGCGTGGTTACATTAGCAATATAGAATCTCTTCGTCAAGGCATTTTGGCACTTGCCAGCTGCACTGTCAAAACCTATTTAGGACATTAAAGTAAAAACTGTTGAGCCCAAAATTGGCGGATATATGGCGAATTTGATCATCCTGGAATACTATACCTTTTAAAATCATAAAAATCTCATTTTGAGCTCATTTTTACCAATTTTAATGCTATTTTATGCAAAATTCAGATGTGATGGACCAAAACGGACCTCGAATTTGTTATTAGCGACCTAAAAAACATAACCTAAACCTATTGTAGTCAAAGTAAATCGACGAAAATTTTTCAGTGGATCTAATAACGTAAACTCCAAAAAGAAATAGATAACTTGAATAACAATAAAACAATAATAATGGAAAATTTTAACGGAAGAATTGGAAACGACAAAAGGGGAGGTATCAAACAACGATTCAATGAACGAGAAAGGAACGAAAGTGGAGAAGAATTTATAGAATTCTGCGCACATAATCAATTAAGGATAAACAATACCTTCTAGCCTCATAAACCACAACACATGTACACCTGGAGGGCAAATGACAGAAAATCGGTGATAAACTATATCATAACAAATAGAGCAGTCAAACCAGAACAAATTATGGATGTAAGAGCGCTCACATCAGCTAACGTAGGATCTGACCACAATATGATACTGTGTAAAACAAGGATAAACATAAAACCATCTAAAAGAAAACAACCATTATACGTAGAAAAGATGAACATAGAGGCACTACAAGACGACACGACAAAATGGTTATATACGAAAAGGATAACTGAACAGATAAAGAACAACGCAATTCTAGAAACTGACACAGTAGAAGAAAGCTGGAATAAATTAAGAAACAACACTCTACAAGCGAGTAAAGAAGCTATAGGTACAAGACGAATAAAGGTGAGAGACAAAAAAAAACAATACTCCGTGGTTCACCCAAGAAGTCAAAGAACTTGCACAAAAGAAAAGAAGAGCGCATATACAATATATATCACTGAAAAACAAAGAAAATAGACAGCACTACATAGAAATACGAAATGAAGTAAATGAAAAAATTAAGAAAATAAAGCAGGAATATTGGACAAATTTCACAAAAGAAATGGAAAGAGATTTATACACAGGACAAAAAAAGGTATGGAAAATGTTACGAAGAAGAAAAGCCAATATTAATGAATATTTGACCATCACAAATATTGAAAACAAACGATTGGCAACAACACTTTAAACAACTATATGAAAACCAGTCCGACGAAGAAGAGAACATAGCAAAAATCATAAACAACAGACAACAAACAGACGAAAACTAGGACTAGACTAGACAAAATAGGAAGAGAAGAATTATCGATGGCAATTAAGAAACTTAAAAATGAAAAAAAGCACCATGACAAGATGGGATACCAAACGAACTAATTAAATATGCCGGAGAAAGCTACATATCAGAAATGACAACATTCTTTAATAAGATAATACAGGAAGTCGAAATACCGAAGGAATGGACAAAAAGCATCACGATACCGATATTTAAAAAAGGCAACAAAAAAGAACCGAGCAACTATAGAGGAATAACACTGCTAGCAAGTATTATGAAAGTGTTCACAAGTATTCTGAAAAGTAAAATAGAAAACAATATACGCATAGCGACGAGCAACAAGGGTTCCGCCAAAACAGATCAACCACAAACGTTATCTTTGAAATAAGGCAAATAAGAGAAAAAGCTACAGAATACCAGAAATCAGCATTTTTTTGTTTCAGTCGACAGAGCCAGGTTGAAAGATATATTAGAATTGATAAAGGACCTAATTCCGTACCCAATACCACAAATAATCCAAAAACTCAATTACGATAACACAACAAAAATAAGTAATAACGAATTAACAAAGGAAATAAATATAAAAGTAGGAATAAGACAGGGAGATAGCTTAAGCCCGTTACTATTCTGCATAATAATGGACAAAATCATTGAGGAGGTAAAACTAGTCAACGATGGATACGAACTAGGAGATAAACAAATAAAGATACTAGTATATGCAGATGGTATTGTTCTAATATCACAATCGGAACACGGCATACAAAGACAGCTCTATAAATTCAAACAAGTAGCAGAAAGATACAACATGGAAGTCAATACCGACAAAACAAAATGCATCACAATAGCTAAAGAACCAGTAAGGTGTAAATTAGAAATAAATGAGAAATTAATGGAGCAAGTAATGAAATTTCCATATCTTGGAGTACTAATTACTAGCTATGGAGATATAACAGAAGAAATGAGACAACAAACAAATAAAGCAGCAGCAATATCAGGGGCCCTCAGAGATGTAGTTTGGAACAATAAAGATCTAAGTGTAGAAGCAAAAACAAGAATATATAGAACTTGCGTTAGACCCCTACTGGTTTATAGCACAGAAACATAGGCAGATACAAACAAAATCAAACAGCTATTAAGAACAAATGAAATGAAAATACTGAGAGCAATAATAGGAAAAAGTTTATTAGACAGAGTGAGTAACAACACCATAAGAGAACAATGCAAGGTAGAAGATATAGTCAGATGGGGAAGAAAGAGAAGAAGAGAGTGGCGTGAACATGTACAAAGTATAGAAGATACGAGAATGATAAAAATATGTATGAACAAAAAACCACATGAAACAAGACCTAAAGGACGGCCACAAAAGAGATGGAGAGACAGCTGGACATCCGAATCACAAGAGGCTTAATAACGAAGTAGAACAGGTCTGTGACCTACATAGAAGAGGAGGTAATTAATAAGTAAGTAATAACGTAAGCCCCTTCCCATGCAATACCACCCTCTCTTACAGTGTAACTTCAAAACCCCCGTGGAATCATTCAGCTCTAAAACCTCATTAATGAAAGTAATTAAATAGTGAGTTACGATAAATATTAAACAAACCAAGAACTAGGCTTTAGCCCCTTAGGAATAGCAAAGGAGTTTTCACAAATAGTCTGAGGTTCATAACAAATTACTATATAAAAATATTACCACCCTTACCGTTAGGGTTTAACAATGGTAATTTATTATAAAGAGTGTTTGGTGTAGTAGAGATACATACTGAGTAGTGTCATTGTGTCAAAAATTCCACATTCCCAACATAGCGCGTATGCTATGCTCATCAAAAACAACCTAAGTTGTTCTATACCACTCGTATAAGTAAATATTTCCATTGTTGATGGAGTTTTTCAAACCTTTCGTTAAAAAATAATTGTCTGTTGTATTTGTGACCCATCTTGTACTGAACGGTTATCAAACAATAATTTTATTTCGTCGATTTTTCACATTTAACGCGCAATTAACACATGTTGACAATATTGACCTTACGAGCCTCTAATTAATTTTAAAGATAACGAAATTAGTTAGCAGATAACAAAAATTAAATTATTTTCAATAATTTGAACGAATCCAGCCCCTTTTAAGGTCAACATCCGTACAATTCAACAACCGATTTACAATGATAATATTTCAGAGAATCCGGAGCTGCAAGCGGCAACCCACATAATCACAGGGTCACATTCTGGCACATTCCTATGAAAACGCTCAGTCATTACGCCATATCATTATGTACACTATAATTAGACTGCGATATTAAAATTTGTATATATAAACGTTGAGCATAAGGACTCGGCATTCATTCAGAATTTTAAAGTTAAAGAATATAGTTGTTTGTATTTGACCATGAGAATACTTGTGTCGTCATAACTTTACGAGCGCTCCATTGAGAGAAAATAAGTCACATTTTGACTTCTCATTATTGTGCTAAAATGGATCTTTCCAAACCTATAATCAAAGAAGAGATTGTGGTGGAAGAAGAAGCAGTGAAAGTTTTACAATCGTGTAGTGAATTCAAAGGGACGTTTTATCAAAGTAACATTAGCCGTTCAGTTAAAGTGATAGTTCGGAAAATTCCTGGCAGGTGATTAGAAAAGTTCCAGTTTGAAAAAAGTGTAAAAAAAGAACTCAGATTATGTTTCCATTTATTAATACTACACCAGTTCCTCAGTTTCGTCGTGGATGTTCCCGAAACAGCGCGGCATCGGTGCTGATGGAAGTATAATGATAGTATTTAGTAAAATAGAGCAAATCGAGGAAGGATGAATCTCCAGCTTTGGGCGTCCTCTTGTAGGGAGCTCCAAGGTTTTAATGAAGAAGCTTCTTTTGTGAAGAATTGATGTAACGTGAAGCAACCTGAGCTAGTTATATACGCCATAGATGAAATTATGGGATGGTGGTAGCAGTGGTTGAAAACAGAAGTTACATGCTGTATATGTACTGCAGATAACTTGTAGAAAAGTAGAATTGTGTATATTTTAAAGTAGATATTGTTTCTAATATTTAGATGACGAATATTTAATAAAAAAATAAATTTTAAACTGTTATTTTTTGTATATATTTTTTTAAATTTCCCTGTTATTTTTATTAAAGTTAGACTTTTAATCTAATTTTTTTATTAATGGCATATCTGAAAAAGTAGCATGTCAAGTAAGAACGTGATTGCTCGTATTCTTGAAATGTATTCTTTGGTGTGCTAACAATGGCTTTACCTTAGTAAGTTATCCAATCGTCTCCTGCATTAATAAAATCGCCTGCTATCTTCGAGGCATGCTGTCGACGAGATTTTCTGGGTACTCTGCCAATTTTTCGAATCTCGCAAGACAATTGAAATAAAGTCCTCAGAGGAAAGACCTCTGAGTTTTCTCTTTACAAGAAATCAAACATATTTGATAGGGTTGGCGTCCAGCGATTGTGAGAGACACTTTAGTATCTTATCGTGGGCCCATGCGAGCCCCTTTGCGACGTGATTTCGCCCAGCAAAGGTCTCTTCAACGTGCTTCGGAATTTGACATCATTAACACGAAGATCTTGTCGAATGGTCTTATGGGACATATGGGAAATTTTACAAATATGTATATAGATTATTTTTTTTTAGTTTTACCGTTATTTAAAAAAAAATATTTAAAATATGATGATAAAGTTAGGGGGTTTGGGCGCGTCGATATCAATGATCATTTGGCGCCCTGACTGTTGGCTGGCGCCTGATTGCTTTTAAAAGATATATATATATATATATATATATATATATATATATATATATATATATATATGTATATATATATATATATATATATATATATATATATATATATATATATACATATATATATATATATATATATATATATATATATATATATATATATATATATATATATATGTATATATATGTATATATATGTATATATATATATATATATATATATATATATATATATATATATATATATATATATATATATATATATATATATATATAAGAGGAAGAACAGTAACAGGGCACTGGCAACAAACAATCCTAAGTTTAACTACTGGGAAACGCCCTTATAAGGAGAAGAGATGAGCAATCAAAGATCTAAAGGCTCTAGTATCTGCTTTTAATTTTTGTTATCGAGTTTTCGCTGCCTAATGGTAGCTTCTTCTGAATTCTAAAAATGCAAACCAGGTACAGAAAATAAACCAAAAACGTTCGTTTTTAAATGTGATTCAATGAATTGTAAGACTGTATGAGAAATTACTTACAAAAATTTAGCAGTTAATTCATCTCTGGTGAAGACAATAAAATTTGCATTTTTGTTGGCCAGGTAGTAGGTATGATTACAAAAACATGATAAAAGGACACTTAGAGAGTTACACAAGTATTAAAAATAAAACGTTGTCAATAAACATTAATTAAAAACACTTTTTAAGACAGAACACAACTGTAGGAAACACCATGTATGAAATGGTACTCCATTTTAAAATTTTTCTGACATCGAGTTTAGTAACTTATTTAGTGATATTTGAGTCCGAACTGGATATTGTTGGTAGTCTATGTCGTCATTAGGTCGAGAAAAAACCATAAAAGCATTAAAGTTAGGGATGTGGTAAATTTTTTTGGTGGATGCTACTATTAGATAAATTATTTATTATTAATGATGTTTATTTTTTCAGTTTTAATTTTATAACAAAGGGACTTAAATTTAAGAATGTTACTATTAGACGAGTTATTTGTTATTAATTATATTAATTCTTTAATTTTATAACAAAGGGACTCATAGGTTAGTTTAAAATATTTGAAAGAGAATATTAGTACTGGATGTTATATATTATTTGTCATATTTAATTTTTAATTTTTTAATTTCAACAAGAAGAAGTAATTAGTAATAAAAAGCAGAAATAACAGAAAAAGAAAAGAAACGTCAACTTTACTGAAAACTACTTTTTTCATAAAAATCGTTCTTTTTCATTGGTTTGGTATGGTTTTGTGTTAGTAAATAGGTATACATGAAGCTCAATCTTTCTATGTCTTTTTTGTGATTGAGATTATTTTTACAAGTTTTTATGTAACACATTTCCAAGAAACTCCTTCTGAAGTAATTAGTCTCAACATCCAGAATGAAGCTGTTGTTATATTGTACTCTGTGATCTGTATTATTTACGTGTAAGCTCAAGCTAGTTGCGTTAGGTTTGTGTTTACTATCATATATATATATATATATATATATATATATATATATATATATATATATATATATTATATATATAAATATATATATATATATATATATATATATATATATATATATATATATATATATATATATATATATATATATATATATTTGGCTGGTTTAACCTCTTCAGTTGTATGGGAATCCTGTTTCCAACCTCATTTATGATTAAATTAACGTTTTTGTATACCGTTGAGTAGTTTGAAATTGGCTATTAAGGGGTTTCTCGGAATGCTGATTAAGAATCTGATGACAAATTTGAAAAATTCAAAATGGCGGATCCAATATGACGGCCAGAGAGTACGTAATTCATTTAATTTCTTCGAGTAATTTAGAATTTTTGTGTTTTCAATAACTATTCTCTTTATATCTGGATGTTTAAATGAAATATAGTTTCTTTATACTTAAAGCTTAGACTTTTAACTTTCATTTTCCACCTTTAAATATTTTTTTTATTTTAAGTATAACGTGTATGATTAATTATTAGCAAAAAATGCATTTATCATGGACACTTTTTTAAGAGCAAAAAAAGAGAAAGTTTTTTTTTTATTTTTAATGATTTTCTAATATCAAGTATACTTTACTACTGCTGTAAAACTAAAAAAAAAAATATCCGACTTTTTTTGAGCATTTCGTACGGCTTTGAATGTAAAATTTCTGGCGGCGCACAGTGAGCCAGGAATCTGATTTTTCGTTCATAATTGTCTAGAGCCCTCGATTATTAACGAAATCAGGCAATTTTTTTTTTAAATACTCGTAAGCGAATTCCGTAAGGAAGCCGATTTGCAAAATTTAACCTCAAAATATTTTATAATTGCAAAAAGCAGCACGGAATCGGGAGATGAAATTTCGAAGGTCACGTGATTTCAAGTTTATGCATTCAAAACTAGTACATCCGGGGTTCCGCCAGTTCCCGAGACCGTCCGATCCGCTGCTCTCGGACGAAGACAATGACCCCTCTCGCTCGCCGTGACAAGAAGATTGTCAGTTTAGTTTAAGTTTGAATTAGTCCTAGTTTAAGTCAATGTTACGTCCTAGTTTAAGTTAGCGTCTTAGACTAAGGTAGTTTTAGTCTTAGTTTTAAGTCATAGCATTAAGAAACTCATGTATATATAAACATATCTCCGAGGTTAAGTTAATATAGGAACACTAGTATAAGAGCTTAGGTTAAGATAGAATCAGTATACATTCAGTATTAGAAATTATTTTTTATACTTTCAAAATTGTAAGGAAGAGGCTTTGCCTATCTTGGTATTCAATAAAGACAATGAGTTCATCCGGGTTTCTTGGGGTTGCTGAATCTATTTTCGGGGTCATTTTGATTATATATGCATCCTTTTAAGCGGTCAAAATGGGAGTTGGATGGGAAGAAATTACGATATTCATCTGAATTAGAGTTTCACGTTCAAAACGGGTTCCTCGGAGGTTTCTGGGGTCGCTGAATCTATTTCAGGGTCATTTTTATCATATACACACTTTTGAGTGGTGAAAATGGGAGTTGGAGAGGAATAAATTACGATATTCTCCTGAATTAGAGTTTCGCCTTTTAAACTGATTCCTCGAGGGTTTCCGGTGCTGCTGAATCTGTTTTTTCAACCCCTATTTTCACCCCTCGAAAGGGTGCATATGATCAAAATGACCCCAAAAATAGATTCAGCGACCCCAGAAACCCCCGAAGAACCAGTTTCGAACGCGAAACTCTAATTAAATTAAATTAAAAGGGAGCATATGATAAAAGGGACCCCGAAAATAGATTCAGCGACCCCAGAAATTCTCAAAGAACCAGTTTTGAGCGCGAAAACTGGAAATCACGAAAACTTTGAAATTTCACCTCCCGGTTCCATGCCGCTTTTTGAAATTTTAAAAAATTTTGAGGCTATACTTTGCAAATCGGCTTCCTTAAGTTTGTCCGGAATTCGCTTAAGAGTATTTTAAAAAAAAAATTGTCTGATTTCGTTAATAATTGAGGGCTCTTATCCTTACCCTTAGGGTTTGACAATAGTAATTTATTAAAAAGAGTGTTTAGTGTAGTGGAAATAGTATATACTGAGTAGTGTCAAAGATTCCACATTCCCAACAAGCTATGCTCATAAAAAACAACCGAAGTTGCTCTATACCACTCGCATAAGTAAACATTTTCCATTGTTGATAGAGTTCCTCAAACCTTTATTTAAAAAATAATTGTCTGTTTTTTTAACCCATCTGGTACTGAACAGTTAATCAAACAATAATTTTATTTCGTATATTTTTCACTTTTAACGCGCAATCAACACGTGTTGACAATATTGACCTTACGAGCACCTAATTAATTTTAAAGATAACGAAATTAGTTAGCAGATAACAAAAATTAAATTATTTTCAATAATTTGAACGAATCCAGCCCGTTTTAAGGTCAATATACGCAGAAATCAACAACCGATTTACAATGTTAATATTTCAGAGAATCCGGAGCTGCAAGTGGCAACCCGCATAATCACAGAGTTACATTCCGGCACATTCTTAAGAAAATGCTCAGTCATTTGGCTATATTAATATGTATACTATAATTAGACTGCGATATTGAAATTTCTGTATATAAACGTTGAGCACAAGGACTCGGCATTCATTCAGAATTTTAAAGTTGAAGAATCTAGTTGTTTGTATTTGACCATGAGAATACTTGTGTCGTCATAAGTCCACGTGCGTTCCATTGAGAGAAAATAAGTCACATTTTGACTTGTCATTATTGTGCTAAAATGCATCTTTCCAAAACGATAATCAAAGAAGTAGTTGTGGTGGAAGAAGAAACAGTGAAAATTTTACAATCGTATAGTGAATTCAAAGGACGTTTTATCAAAGAAACATTAACAGTTTAGTTAAAGTAAAAGTTCGGAAAATTATTGGCAGGTGATTAGAAAAGTTCCAGTTTGAAAAAAGTGTAAAAATAAAATCTCAGATTATGTTTCCATTTATTAATACTACACCAGTTCCTCAGTTCGTCGTGGATGTTCCCGAAACAGCGGGCATCGGTGCTGATGGAAGTATAATGATAGTATTTAGTAAAAATAGAGCAAATCGAAGAAGGATGAATCTCCAGCTTTGGGCTTCCTCTTGTAGGGAGCTCCAAGGTTTTAATGAAGAAGCTTTTTTTGTGAAGAATTGATGTAACGTGAAGCAACCTGAGCTAGTTATATACGCCATAGATGAAATTATGGGATGGTGGTAGCAGTGGTTGAAAACAGAAGTTACATGCTGTATATGTACTGTAGATAACTTGTAGAAAAGTAGAATTGTGTAAATTTTAAAGTAGATATTGTTTCTAATTTTTAGATGACGAATATTTAATAAAAAAATAAATTTTAACTGTTATTTTTTGCATATTTTTTTTTTTAAATTTCCCTATTGTTTCTATTAAAAAATAGACTTTTAATCTAATTTTTTTTATTAGTGACATATCTGAAAAAGTTACTAATGAAGTAGCCTGTGAAGTAAGAACGTGATTGCTCGTATTCTTGAAATATATTCTTTGGTGTGCTAACAATGGCTCAGTTACCTTAGTAAGTTATTCAATCGTCTCCTGCATTAATAAAATCGCCTGCTATCTTCGAGGCATGCTGTCGACGAGATTTTCTGCGTACTCTGCCAATTTTTCGAATCTCGCAAGATAATTGAAACAAAGTCCTCAGAGGAAAGACCTCTGAACTTTCTCTTTACAAGGAATCAAACGTATTCGATAGTGTTGGCATCCAACGATTGTGAGAGACACTCTAATATCTCATCGTGGGCCCAAGCGAGCCCCTTTGCGACGTGATTTTGTCCAGCAAAGGTCTCTTCAACGTGCTTCGGAATTTGACATCATTAACACGAAGATCTTGTCGAATGGTCTCATGGGATACATGGGAAATTTTACAAAAAAATTTTATACAGATTATTTTTTTTAGTTTTACCGTTATTTAAAAAAAATATATTTAAAATATGATGATGAAGTTAGGGGGGTTTGGGAGCGTCGATATCAATGATCGTTTGGCGCCTTGACTGCTGTCTGGCACCTGATTGCTTTTAATATATATATATATATATATATATATATATATATATATATATATATATATATATATATATATATATATATATTTAAAATAAAATGGCTGGTGTAACCTCTTCAGTTGTATGGGAATCATGCTTCCAACCTCATTTGTGATTAAAGTAACGTTTCTGTATACCGTTAAGTGGTTTGAAATTGGCTATTAAGGGGTTTCTCGGAGTGCTGATTAAGAATTTGACAACAAATTTGAAAAATTCAAATTGGCGGATTCAATATGACGGCCAGAGAGTACGTATTTCATTTAATTTCTTCGAGTAATTTAGAATTTTTGTGTTTTCAATAACTATTTTCTTTGTATCTGGATGTTTAAATGAAATATAGATTCTTTATACTTAAAGCTTAGACTTTTAACTTTCATTTTCCACCTTTAAATATTTTTTTTATTTTAAGTGTAAGGTGTATGATTAATAATCAGCAAAAAATACATTTATCATGGACAATTATTTAAGAGCAAAATTATAAAAAAAGAGAACGTTTTTTAAGTTTTTAATGATTTTTTAATATCAAGTATACTTTACTACTGCTGTAAATAGAAAAAACAATTATCCGACTTTTTTTGAGCATTTCATACTGCTTTGAATGTAGAATTTCTGGCGGCGCACAGTGAGTCAGGAATCTTATTTTTCGTTCATAATTGTCTAGAGCCCTCAAATATTAACGAAATCAGACAATTTTTTTTTTAAATACTCGTAAGCGAATTCCGTAAGGAAGCCGAATTGCAAAATTTAACTTCAAAATATTTTAAATTTGCAAAAAGCAGCACGGAATCGGTAAGTGAAATTTCGAAGATCACGTCATTTCAAGTTTATGCGTTCAAAACGTGTTCATCCAGGGTTCCTAAAGTCCCCGAATCTATTTTCGGGGTCATTTTGATTATATGCATCCTTTTAAGGGGTGAAAATGGGGGTTGGATGGGAAGAAATTACGATATTCACCTGAATTAGAGTTTCGCGTTCAAAACTAGTTCCTCGGAGGTTTCTGGGGTCGCTGAATCTATATCAGGGTCATTTTGATTATATGCACGCTTTTGAGGGGTGAAAATGGGAGTTGGAGAGGAATAAATTACGATATTCTCCTGAATTAGAATTTCGCCTTTTAAACTGATTCCTCGGGGTTTTTGGTGTTGCTGAATCTGTTTTTCAACCCCTATTTTCACCTCTCGAAAGGATGCATATGATCAAAATGACCCCAAAAATAGATTCAGCGACCCCAGAAACCCCCGAAGAATCAGTTTCGAACGCGGAACTCTAATTCAGGTGAATATCGTAATTTCTCCCCCTCCAACACTCATTTTCACAGCTTAAAAGGGCGCATATGATAAAAGGGACCCCGAAAATAGATTCAGCGACCCCAGAAACTCTCGAAGGACCAGTTTTGAGCGCGTAAACTGGAAATCACGTGAACTTTGAAATTTCACTTCCCGGTTCCATGCCGATTTTTGAAATTTTATTTCGTATATTTTTCACTTTTAACGCGCAATTAACACGTGTTGACAATATTGACCTTACGAGCACCTAATTAATTTTAAAGATAACGAAATTAGTTAGCAGATAACAAAAATTAAATTATTTTCAATAATTTGAACGAATCCAGCCCCTGTTAAGGTCAATATAAGCAGAATTCAACAACCGATTTACAATGTTAATATTTCAGAGAATCCGGAGCTGCAAGTGGCAACCCGCATAATCACAGAGTTACATTCCGGCACATTCTTAAGAAAACGCTCAGTCATTTGGCTATATTGTTATGTATACTATAATTAGACTGCGATATTGAAATTTCTGTATATAAACGTTGAGCACAAGGACTCGGCATTCATTCAGAATTTTAAAGTTGAAGAATCTAGTTGTTTGTATTTGACCATGAGAATACTTGTGTCGTCATAAGTCCACGTGCGTTCCATTGAGAGAAAATAAGTCACATTTTGACTTGTCATTATTGTGCTAAAATGCATCTTTCCAAAACGATAATCAAAGAAGTAGTTGTGGTGGAAGAAGAAACAGTGAAAATTTTACAATCGTATAGTGAATTCAAAGGGACGTTTTATCAAAGAAACATTAACAGTTTAGTTAAAGTAAAAGTTCGGAAAATTATTGGCAGGTGATTAGAAAAGTTCCAGTTTGAAAAAAGTGTAAAAATAAAATCTCAGATTATGTTTCCATTTATTAATACTACACCAGTTCCTCAGTTCGTCGTGGATGTTCCCGAAACAGCGGGTATCGGTGCTGATAGAAGTATAATGATAGTATTTAGTAAAATAAAACAAATCGAGGAAGGATGAATCTCCACTTTGGGGTTCCTCTTGTAGGGAGCTACAAGGTTTTAATGAAGAAGCTTCTTTTATGAAGAATTGATGTAACGTGAAGCAACCTGAGCTAGTTATATACGCCATAGATGAAATTATGGGATGGTGGTAGCACTGGTTGAGAACAGAAGTTACATGCTGTATATGTACTGTAGATAACTTGTAGGAAAGTAGAATTGTGTAAATTTTAAAGTAGATATTGTTTCTAATATTTAGATGACGAATATTTAATAAAAAAAATAAATTTTAACTGTTAATTTTTGTTTATATATTTTTTTAATTTCCCTGTTGTTTTTATTAAAACATTTAATCTAATTTTTTTATTAGTGACATATCTGAAAAAGTTACTAATGAAGTAGCCTGTCAAGTAAGAACGTGATTGCTCGTATTCTTGAAATATATTCTTTGGTGTGCTAACAATGGCTCAGTTACCGTAGTAAGTTATCCAATCGTCTCCTGCATTAATAAAATCGCCTACTATCTTCGGGGCATGCTGTCGACGAGATTTTCTGCGTACTCTTAAAATTTTTCGAATCTCGCAAGACAATTAAGATAACGTCCTCAGAGGAAAGGCTGAGTTTCCTCTTTACAAGGCGTCCAGCGACTGTGAGAGACACTCTAGTATCTTATCGTCGGCCCAAGCGAGCCCCTTTGCGACGTGATTTCGCCGAGCAAAGGTCTCTTCAACGTGCCTCGGAATTTGACATCATTAACACGAAGATCTTGTCGAATGGTCTCATGGGAGACATGGGAAATTTTACAAAAAAATTGTATATAGATTATTTTTTTTAGTTTTACCGTTATTTAAAAAAAAATATTTAAAATATGATGATGAAGTTAGGGGATTTAGGCGCATCGATATCAATGATGATTTGGCGCCCTGACTGCTGGCTGGCGCCTGATTGCTTTTAATATATATATATATATATATATATATATATATATATATATATATATATATATATATGTATGTATATATATATATATATATATATATATATATATATATATATATATATATATTAAAAGTGGAGACCCATACCAAATGACAAATTATAGACCAATATCCCTTTTAAGTACGGAGGATGGTTTCATGAGATTATATCAAAAATGCAACAAAATAAAAAAACCGGTCAAGTGCAAGTTGAACTTGCACAATTAGTGTTCCGTACGTTGATTGTTTTTAAAATAAAAATTTTTGTTAGGGTGGTATAAAATGATCAGTGACTTCACAAAACACACCCCAAATGAGTTTTCAACAAAGTTTGTTTCCAATCTTTACTGAAAACTGGTGACCTTGAAATTTTATTTTTTTTTATATACCAGATAAATTATTAAAGGTAATGCACTCGTGATAATTTTCGTTCAATCTATACACCGTGGAGAATATTCCAGAATTTTTTCAAAATTTTTTGATCATTACTTTTCGAGATAAGGTAGGGGACAGTGATTTTTTAAAAGTAATACGAAGAAAAGTGTGCGCAAGTATTACATTATATATATATTTTTTACTCGTGTTTTCACAAGCTTTCATTTGACACTACACTCGATGACCCAGTAAAAAAAAAATTTTTTTCACTCCCTCAAAACGGACCCCTTAAGTCAAAATTTATGTTACGGTGGTATAAAATGATCAGTGACTTCACAAAACACACCCCAAATGTGTTTCCAACAAAGTTTGTTTCCAATCTTTACGGAAATCTGATGACCTTGAAATTTTTGTTTTTTTTATATACCATATAAATTATTAAAGGTAAGGCACTCGTGATAATTTTCGTTCAATCTACACCCCGTGGAGAATATTCCAGAATTTTTTCGAAATTTTTTGGTAAGTACTTTTCGAGATAAGGCCCGGGACAGCGATTTTTCGCGAATTTTTAAAAATAATACAAAGAAAAGTGCGCGCAAGTATAATATTATATATATTTTTTTTACTCGTGTTTTCACAAGCTTTCATTTGACACCACACTCGATGACCTAGTAAAAAAAAATTTTTTTCACTTCCGACTTCACCCCCCAAAACTAACCCCTATTTTTAACCTAACCCCTAAATTTAATTCTCAAAACTACATGGCTTTGATGAGGCCATCAATTCTTATATTTTTACCAAATTTCACCTTTCTATGTCAAATAGTTTCGGAGAAAATCGGGTGTGACAGACAGACAGACAGACAGACAGACAGACAGACAGACAGACACCGAAGTGATCTTATAAGTGTTCCGTACGGAACACTAAAAATGTCTTATACTCTATATGGACTTTGCAAAAGCATTTGATACAGTTTCTCATTCCCTGATGCTAAGAAAATTGGAAAGCGTTGGGATAAGAGGCCATGTGCTAAAACTCTTTAAGTTCTATTTGGAAAATCGAATACAAAAAGTACGATGTCGTCAGACCTTAAGTACTGCAATGAGTGTGAGTTCTGGAGTTCCTCAAGGGACAGTCTTGGGACCTATTCTATTTTTGATTTATATAAATGAATTAGGAACCATAATAAAGAATGGGTCAATTATTTGATACGCCGATGATTGGGCGCATACTTGAAGGCAGAACAGGGTCTTAATGTTATATATAACTGGATATGTGATAATAAAATTAGTCTAAATATATTAAAAACAAAATTTTTAACATTTTCTTTGACAGCTGCCGATCAACCAAAAAAAAATTCAGTTCCTCAAATCTTTATTTAAAATATAATTATCTGTTTTTGTAACCCATCTTGTACTGAACACTTCAATCAAATAATAATTTTGTTTCGTAGATTTTTCGCTTTTAACGCGCAATTAACACATGTTGACAATATTGTTCTTCGAGCATCTAATTACTTTTAAAGATAATAAGCGGCAGCAATATCAGAGGCCCTCAGAGATGTAATTTGGAAAAACAAAGATCTAAGTGTAGAAGCAAAAACAAGAATATATAGAACTTGCGTTAGACCCACACTGGCTTAAAGCATAGAAATACGGGCAGATACAAATAAAACCAAACAGCTGTTAAGAACAAATGAAATGAAAATACTGAGAGCAATAACAGGAAAAAGTTTATTAGACAGAGTAAGTAACAACACCATAAGAGAATAATGCACGGTAGAAGATATAGTCAGATGGGAAAGAAAGAGAAGAATAGAGTATCGTGAACATGTACAAAGGATGGAAGATACGAGAATGATAAAAATATGTATGAACACAAAACCACATGAAACAAAACCAAAAGAATGACCACAAAAGAGATGAAGAGACAGTTGGACATCCGCATCACAAGAGGCGACGAAGTAGGACAGGTCTGTGACCTACACAGAAGAGGAAGTAATTAATTAAGTAAGTAATAACGTAAGTTCCTTCCCGTGCAATACCAATATTAAAAGTGGAGACCCATACCAAATGACAAATTATAGACCAATATCCCTTTTAAGTAACTTTTCAAAATTGTGGGAGAAATGTTTAAAAACACGTCTGGTTGATTTTCTCGGTTCACAGAATGTCCTTTTTAATGAACAATTTGGTTTTAGACGAAACAGAAGTACGGAGGATGGTTTCATGAGATTATATCAAAAATGCAACAAAATAAAAAATGTCTTATACTCTATATGGACTTTGCAAAAGCATTTGATACAGTTTCTCATTCCCTGATGCTAAGAAAATTGGAAAGCGTTGGGATAAGAGGCCATGTGCTAAAACTCTTTAAGTTCTATTTGGAAAATCGAATACAAAAAGTACGATGTCGTCAGACCTTAAGTACTGCAATGAGTGTGAGTTCTGGAGTTCCTCAAGGGACAGTCTTGGGACCTATTCTATCTTTGATTTATATAAATGAATTAGGAACCATAATAAAGAATGGGTCAATTATTTGCTACGCCGATGATACTGCAGTGATATTTACGGACGATACTTGGGAGGGCGCATACTTGAAGGCAGAACAGGGTCTTAATGTTATATATAACTGGATATGTGATAATAAAATTAGTCTAAATAAATTAAAAACAAAATTTTTAACATTTTCTTTGACAGCTGCCGATCAACCAAAAAAAAATTCACGACTCATCATGTAAATTACTAAATAATAATTGCACC
Source organism: Pachyrhynchus sulphureomaculatus (assembly GCA_019049505.1). Classification (NCBI taxonomy): domain Eukaryota; kingdom Metazoa; phylum Arthropoda; class Insecta; order Coleoptera; family Curculionidae; genus Pachyrhynchus; species Pachyrhynchus sulphureomaculatus. The sequence goes on along the minus strand of CM032448.1, from coordinate 135,244,652 downwards.
TGTTCACATATTCAGAAAACTAATAAAATTAAATATTTAGGCCTATACATTGATCAACGTCTTCGTTGGAATGAACATGCTATCGAAACCTCAAAAAAACTCAGAAACTCTATTATAAATTTTATCAACTACGGAATGTCTTATCTGAAAAAACAATAAAAATAGTATACAACTCACTAGTCGAGTCAATTTTAAGGTATTGTGTAGTAGTTTGGGGAGGTCTTAATGATAATGCAGTGCAGGTTTTAACAGTATGCCAAAACAAAATTCTCAAAATCATTTTAAACAAAAACAATCAATATCCTACAGTTGACCTTTATTCTCAACTTGAGGTCTTAAATTTTAAAGGACTATTTGTAAGTACAAGCTTTTTGTTCTATAAACAAATTAAACACGCCTTTGGAGAACTAGACCATCACTACAACACCCGCTCTAAAATAAATTATAATTTACAGTCACACTTTTTCAACAAATCACACTTGCAAAAAAACATACTATTTTTACTTCTCAAGTTTTTAGGAATGCTACCTTTAAACCTTAGGGCAAAAATTGAAAAAATTGATTACAATGGGCGGTTAAATTTCGAAATAAAAAAATTTATCATTCGCAACTATGACAGTTTTAAAAAGCTAATAAAACCGTAGAAAAGGGAAAAATTAAATGCATGTGCATATTGCGTGGACAAATTAACATTATTCACTAAAACTCAACCTATTTTCTATTCTTATATGTCATATTGTATTTTCTTTTCTGTTCTTATATATATATATATATATATATATATATATATATATATATATATATATATATATATATATATATATATATATTATATTCTAATTTTCGATTTCTTTTGCTTTACCAGGCTGCAACCCTGGTCCATAGGTTTTCGTGGTTGCTCCATCTTTTGGTTTCCCCTCATGTGCTCCTTATACGAGGCTGGTTTGAAAAGTCCGTGCAAAAATAAAAGCTACTTATATGTTTGGGGTAAACCTTTTTTATTTTTCGACATAGTCTCCTTTTAGGCTTATACACTTCGTCCAACGATGTTCTAGTTTGTTGATCCCTTCCGAATAATAGGATTTGTCCAAGTCTGCAAAATATCCATTAGTGTCTGCAATCACCTCCTCATTTGAATAAAATCTTTGTCCCGCCAGCCATTTCTTCAAATTGGGGAACAAATAGTAGTCCGAGGGAGCCAAGTCTGGAGAATAGGGGGGATGTGAAACGAGTTGGAATCCTATTTCCATTAATTTTGCGATCACAACTGCTGAGGTGTGTGCTGGTGCGTTGTCGTGATGGAAAAGGACTTTCTTGTGGGCCAATCGCGGGCGTTTTTCTTGCAGCTCGGTTTTCAAACGGTCCAATAACGGTGAATAATATTCACCTGTAATAGTTTTACCCTTTTCCAGATAGTCGATGAGGATTATCCCCTGCGAATCCCAAAAGACAGTCGCCATAACCTTTCCGGCCGAAGGAACGGTCTTCGTCTTTTTTGGTGCAGATTCTCCCTTGGTAACCCATTGTTTAGATTGTTGTTTAGTCTCAGGAGTATAGTAATGTATCCATGTTTCATCCACAGTGACGAAACGACGCTTAAAGTCCTCCGGATTCTTCTGGAACAGCTGCGAACCATCCTTGCAACACTTCACACGATTCCGTTTTTGGTCAAGCGTGAGCAATCGCGGCACCCATCTTGCGGATAGCTTTCTCATGTCCAAATGTTTATGCAAAATATTATGTACCCGTTCAGTCGAGATGCCCACAGCACTAGCAATCTCACGCACCTTAACTCTTCTGTCATCCATCACCATATCATGGATTTGATCAATGATTTCTGGAGTCGTAACCTCCACAGGCCGTCCAGAACGTTCAGCGTCACTTGTGCCCATATGGCCAGTCCGAAAATTTTGAAACCACTTATAAACTGTTCTAGTCGAAGGTACAGAGTCACCATAATGTTTATCAAGCTTCTCTTTAGTCTCCTGAGGCGTTTTGCCTTTCATAAAGTAATGTTTAATCACCACACGAAATTCTTTTTCGTCCATTTCTTGAAAATCACTCGACTTCCTTGATTCACACGAATGCCAAACACAAAGAAATAGACCAATATGGCTGAAACTTGGTGTGCGTTCATTCAAGAGATGCTACTAACTAAACATGACCTCTATACGCGCCGGTGGTGCCTTCTCTCGGACTTTGCACGGACTTTTCAAACCAGCCTCGCATAACAGAATACTTCTTATAATCGAATGTGTTCTTTTTACTTGTAAAATGTGTATTAAAACGAATATTTAATTTCTGGAACATAGGTTTACCACCATACAGGTCAAGGAATGAAAGACTTCGAATACAGGCCAATAAATGGTCTAGTGAAGTTTTTTATTCCGTAGTAGACAATAAGGATATGAGGTGTAAACACCTGAAGTATATTAACTTTATGTATTGTAATGTAATGTAAAAAACTTATTGAAATAAATATTGTATTGTATTGCATATATATATATATATATATATATATATATATATATATATATATATATATATATATATATATATATATATATATATATTTAAAATAAAATGGCTGGTTTAACCTTTTCAGTTGTATGGGAACCATGCTTCCAACCTCATTTATGATTAAATTAACGTTTCTGTATACCGTTAAGTGGTTTGAAATTGGCTATTAAGGGGTTTCTCGGGGTACTGATTAAGAATCCGATGACAAATTTGAAAAATTCAAAATGGCGGATTCAATATGACGGCCAGAGAGTACGTAATTCATTTAATTTCTTCGAGTAATTTAGATTTTTTGTGTTTTCAATAACTATTCTCTTTATATCTGGATTTTTAAATGAAATATAGATTCATTATACTTAAAGCTTAGACTTTTAACTTTCATTTTCCATCTTTAAATATTTTTTTTATTTTAAATATAAGGTATACTATTAATTACACAGCTCCACAAAAAAAAGTGGGGTATACTTTTGATGCGATATATCAGATCCGTAGTATTTTTGCCCGCTAATCACGAATCTGACGTCAGAATATCGCCATCACATCTCAATTTTTTTCTAACCTAAAAAAATAGGTAAAAATTAGTAAAAATTAAGAAAAATATACTTCTAAAAAATTGATTCAAGCTTTTTCATGAATCCAAAGATGTATTAATATGTATTCGGACACGCTAAGCTAATATTCATCGGTTGGATTAAGCCATACAGTTCTGTTTTCTTTCTAACCTCAATAAATCAGACAGATATAGTGCTTCTCGAATGCAAAAACGAATTCAAATTAAAATTCAACCGATCCTTACCAAATTTGGTACACAGGGGTTTCTTGGGCTGCTGATCATGAATCTGAGGTCGGATTTGCAAAATTCAAAATGGCGGATCCAAGATGGCGGACAAAATTTTTGAAAACCAACCGATTCTAACCAAATTTGGTATACAGTTGGGGAATCCTCAAACCTGATACTCTTAAGCCCTAAACCCTGAAACCTTAGACTCCCACACCCTGTAACCTCAAAAAATAGACCTCAATAACCCTGTAACTTTAAAAATGAGACCCAATAAACTCAAAACCAGGACATTTAAACCATATACTCTCAAATAGTAGACCCTTAAGCCCTAGAATTGCGAAGGTTAGACCCGCGCCTAATTTTCCTTTTTTGGCTGTATCTTGTTCTTTTTTCCTCGAATGACCTATTCAAAGGCTTTCTGCCCAAACGCTTTTGAGGACTTGTTTCTCTTTTTAGCGACCAGCAATTCCGCTAGCATATGGTCATCCCATCGTCCTTGATACCGACAAATAATTATTTGTTACTAAAATGAATAAAGTTGAAAAAGCTGCTTGGCTTAGTTTTAAAGAAGTCGCAACAAACTTTTTGGGAAATAATAAAAGGCCTAAGTACAAAGAAATAGTCGAGAAAATGGTAAAAAATTTTCAAACATTAGGTTGCTTAATAAATCTAAAATTACATTTCCTGGACTCCCACATCGATGATTTCCCAGATAATCTTGGTGACTACAGTGAGGATCGTTTTCACCAAGATCTGAAAATCATAGAAAATCGGTATCAAGGACGATTGGATGACCATATGCTAGCGGACTATTGCTGGTCGCTAAAAAGAGAAACAAGTCCTCAAAAGCGTTTGGGCAGAAAGCCTTCATTCGCGGGAAAAAGAACAAGATACAGCCAAAAAAAGGAAAATTAGGCGCGGGTCTAACCTTCGCAATTCTAGGGTTTAAGGGTCTAATATTTGAGAGTATATGGTTTAAATGTCCGGGTTTTGAGTTTATCGGGTCTCATTTATAAAGTTACAAGGTTATTGAGGTCTATTTTTTGAGGTTACAGGATGTGGGAGTCTAAGGTTTCAGAGTTTAGGGTTTAAGAGTATCAGGTTTGAGAATGTCCCAACTGTATACCAAATTTGGTAGGAATCGGTTGGTTTTCAAAAATTTTGTCAGCCATCTTGGATCCGCCATTTTGAATTTTGCAAATCCGACCTCAGATTCATGATCAGCAACCCAAAAAACCCCCGCGTACCAAATTTGGTAAGAATCGGTTGAATTTTAATTTGAATTCGTTTTTGCATTCGAGAAGCACCATATCTGTCTGATTTATTGAGGTTAGAAAGAAAACAGAATTGTATGGCTTAATCCAACCGATGAATATTAGCTTAGCGTGTCCGAATACATGTTAATACATCTTTGGATTCATGAAAAAGCTTGAATCAATTTTTTAGGAGTATATTTTTCTTAATTTTTACTAATTTTTACCTATTTTTTGAGGTTAGAAAAAAATTGAGATGTGATGGCGATATTCTGACGTCAGATTCGTGATCAGCGGGCAAAAATACTACGGATCTGATATATCGCATCAAAAGTATACCCCACTTTTTTTTTTTTTGTGGGGCTGTGTTATCAGCAAAAAATGCATTTATCATGGACATTTTGCTAAGGGCAAAATTATAAAAAAAGATAAAGTTTTTTTAAGTTTTTAATGATTTTCTAATAACAAGTATACTGTACTACTGCTGTAACTAAAAAAAAAAATTGTCCGACTTTTTTTGACCATTTCGTACTGCTTGGAATGTAAAATTTCTGGCGGCGCACAGTGAGCCAGGAATCTGATTTTTCGTTCATAATTATCTAGAGCCTTCAATTATTAACGAAATCAGGCAATTTTTTTTTAAATACTCGTAAGCGAATTCCGTAAGGAAGCCGACTTGTAAAATTTAACCTCAAAATATTTTAAAATTGCAAAAAGCAGCACGGAATCGGGAGATGAAATTTCGAAGGTCACGTGATTTCAAGTTTACGGGTTCAAAACTAGTTCATCCGGGGTTCCTGGGGTTGCTGAATCTATTTTCGGGGTCATTTTGACTATATGCATCCTTTCAAGCGGTCAAAATGGAGGTTGGATGGGAACAAATTACGATATTCACCTGAATTAGAGTTTCGGGTTCAAAAACTAGTTCCTCGGAGGTTTCTGGGCTCGCTGAATCTATTTTAGGGTCATTTTCATCATATGCACACTTTTGAGTGGTGAAAATGGGAGTTGGAGGGGAATAAATTACGATATTCTCCTGAATTAGAGTTTTGCCTTTTAAACTGATTTCTCGGGGGTTTCTGGTATTGCTGAATCTGTTTTTCAACCCCTATTTTCACCCCTCGAAAGGGTGCATATGATCGAAATGACCCCAAAAATAGATTCAGCGACCCCAGAAACCCCCGAACAACCAGTTTCGAATGCGAAACTCTAATTCAGGTGAACATCGTAATTTCTCCCCCTCCAACACCCATTTTCACAGCTTAAAAGGGCTCATATGATAAAAGGGACCCCGAAAATAGATTCAGCGACCCCAGAAACCCCCGAAGAACCAGTTTCCAACGCGAAACTATAATTCAGGTGAATATCGTAATTTCTCCCCCTCCAACACCCATTTTCACAGCTTAAAAGGGCGCATATGATAAAAGGGACCCCGAAAATAGATTCGGCGACCCCAGAAACTCTCGAAGGACCAGTTTTGAGCGCGTAAACTGGAAATCACGTGAACTTTGAAATTTCACTTCCCGGTTCAATGCTGCTTTTTGAAATTTTAAAAAATTTTGAGCTTATATTTTGCAAATCGGCTTCCTTAAGTTTATCCGGAATTCGCTTACGAGTATTCGAAAAAAAAAATTGTCTCATTTCGTTAATAATTGAAGGCTCTTACCCTTACCCTTATGGTTTGAGAATAGTAATTTACTAAAAAGAGTGTTTGCTGTAGTGGAGATAGTATATACTGAGTAGTGTCAAAGATTCGACATTCCCGACATGCTATGCTCATAAAAAAACACCTAAGTTGCTCTATACCACTTGCATAAGTAAATATTTTCCATTGTTGATGCAGTTCCTCAAATCTTTATTTAAAAAATAATTATCTGTTTTTGTAACCCATCTTGTACTGAACACTTCAATCAAATAATAATTTTGTTTCGTAGATTTTTCGCTTTTAACGCGCAATTAACACATGTTGACAATATTGTTCTTCGAGCATCTAATTACTTTTAAAGATAATAAGCGGCAGCAATATCAGAGGCCCTCAGAGATGTAATTTGAAAAAACAAAGATCTAAGTGTAGAAGCAAAAAACAAGAATATATAGAACTTGCGTTAGACCCACACTGGCTTATAGCATAGAAATACGGGCAGATACAAATAAAACCAAACAGCTATTAAGAACAAATGAAATGAAAATACTGAGAGCAATAACAGGAAAAAGTTTATTAGACAGAGTAAGTAACAACACCATAAGAGAATAATGCACGGTAGAAGATATAGTCAGATGGGAAAGAAAGAGAAGAAGAGAGTATCGTGAACATGTACAAAGGATGGAAGATACGAGAATGATAAAAATATGTATGAACACAAAACCACATGAAACAAGACCAAAAGAATGACCACAAAAGAGATGAAGAGACAGTTGGACATCCGCATCACAAGAGGCGACGAAGTAGGACAGGTCTGTGACCTACACAGAAGAGGAAGTAATTAATTAAGTAAGTAATAACGTAAGTCCCTTCCCGTGCAATACCACCCTCTCTTATAGTGCAACTTCAAACCCCCGTGGAATCATTCAGCTTTAAAATCTCATTAATGAAAGTGGTTCAGTATGAATCAAATAGTGAGTTACGATAAGTTTTAAACAAACCAACAACTAGGAATAGCAAAGAAGGAGTTTTCACAAATAGTCTGAGGTTCATAACAAATTACTATATAAAGATATTACTACCCTTACCGTTAGAGTTTGACAATGGTAATTTAGTATAAAGAGTGCTTGGTCTAGTGGAGAGTTATATTGAGTAGTGTCATTGTGTCACATTCCCAACATAGCGCGTATGCTACAGTCATAAAAAACCATCTAAGTTGTTCTATACCACTCGTATAAGTAAACATTTTCCATTCTTGATGGAGTTTTTCAAACCTTTCTTTAAAAAATAATTGTCTGTTGTATTTGTGGCCCATCTTGTACTGAACGAGTTTCAACTAATAATTTTATTTCGTAGATGTTTTACTTTTAACGCTCAATTAACACATGTTGACAATATTGACCTTACGAGCATCTAATTAATTTTAAAGATAACGAAATTAGTTAGCAGATAACAAAAATTAAATTATTTTCAATAATTTGAACGAATCCAGCCCCTTTTAAGGTCAACATCAGTACAATTTAACAACCGATTTACAATGTTAATATTTCAGAGAATCCAGAGTTGCAAGCGGCAACCGGCATAATCACAGGGTCACATTCTGACACATTCCTACGAAAACGCTCAGTCATTACGATATATCATTATGTACACTATAATTAGACTGCAATATTAAAATTTCTGTATATAAACGTTGAGCACAAGGACTCGGCATCCATTCAGAATTTTAAAGTTGAAGAATATAGTTGTTTGTATTTGACTATGAGAATACTTGTGTCGTCATAAGTTTACGTGCGCTCCATTGAGAGAAAATAAGTCACATTTTGACTTGTCATTATTGTGTTAAAATGGATCTTTCCAAACCGATTATCAAAGAAGTAGTTGTGGTGGAAGAAGAAACAGTGAAAGTTTTACAATCGTGTAGTGAATTCAAAGAGACGTTTTATCAAAGTAACATTAGCCGTTTAGTTAAAGTGATAGTTCGGAAAATTCCTGGCAGGTGATTAGAAAAGTTCCAGTTTGAAAAAAGTATAAAAATAAGAACTCAGATTATGTTTCCATTTATTAATACTACACCAGTTCCTCAGTTCATCGTGGATGTTCCCGAAACAGCGGGCATCGGTGCTGATGGAAGTATAATGATAGTATTTAGTAAAATAGAACAAATCGAGGAAGGATGAATCTCCAGCTTTGGGGTTCCTCTTGTAGGGAGCTCCAAGATTTTAATGAAGAAGCTTCTTTTATGAAGAATTGATGTAACGTGAAGCAACCTGAGCTAGTTATATACGCCATAGATGAAATTATGGAATGGTGGTAGCAGTGGTTGAGAACAGAAGTTACATGCTGTATATGTACTGTAGAAAACTTGTAGAAAAGTAGAATTGTGTAAATTTTAAAGTAGATATTGTTTCTAATATTTAGATGACGAATATTTAATAAAAAAATAAATTTTAACTGTTATTTTTTGTATATATTTTTTTTAAATTTCCCTGTTATTTTTGTTAAGAGTAGACTTTTAATCTAATTTTTTTATTAGTGACATATCTGAAAAAGTTACTAATGAAATAGCCTGTCAAGTAAGAACGTGATTGCTCGTATTCTTGAAATGTATTCTTTGGTGTGCTAACAATGGCTCAGTTACCGTAGTAAGTTATCCAATCGTCTTCTGCATTAATAAAATCGCCTGCTATCTTCGAGGCATGTTGTGGACGAGATTTTCTGCGTACTCTGCCAAGTTTTCGAATCTCGCAAGATAATTGAAACAAAGTCCTTAAAGGAAAGACCTCTGAGTTTTCTCTTTACAAGGAATCAAACGTATTTGATAGTGTTGGCGTCCAGCAATTATGAGAGACACTCTAGTATCTTATCGTGGGCCCAAGCGAGCCCCTTTGCGACGTGATTTCGCTCAGCAAAGGTCTCTTCAACGTGCTTCGGAATTTGATATCATTAACACGAAGATGTTGTCGAATGGTTCCATGGGACACATGGGAAATTTTACAAAAAAATTGTATATAGATTATTTTTTTTTAGTTTTACCGTTATTTCAAAAAAAATATTTAAAATATGATGATGAAGTTAAGGGGGTATGGGCGCGTCGATATCAATGATCATTTGGCGCCCTGACTGCTGGCTGGCGCCTGATTGCTTTTAATATATATATATATATATATATATATATATATATATATATATATATATATATATATATATATATGTATATATTAAAATTATATAATAATAATTAAAAAAAATATATTATTATTCAAAAAAGTTCCTTTTCTCTGTCAAGTAACTGTCTTTTGTCAGTGGTATGTCAATCATTTTGTGCATGGCGCCGGCTACAGGTGGTTGGTTCGGGTGAATTAATTAATAATTAAAAAAATTTTCAGTGTCCAGGATTTTAAAACACATCCATGTTATAAATTTGATCTTTTTAACTTGGTGTATTAGTTTATAGTGTTTATTTTAGTGGATTGTTAGTCGTTTCTATGTTACAAGCTAATTATGGCCATTCATGTTAATTCTACTTCCCACTATTTATCTGAGCCTTTTTCTTTTATATTACATCTTATATTTCATTGTATTTCTATATAAATTTATTAATAATAATAATAACAGTAATAATTTGAATAATTTAATTTTTGCCCAAGTTTTCTCAGTTAGTAGACTTTTCAGTTCTTGCCCTGAGGAAGGTCCCAACCAAGGACCGAAATATTGGCTTAATGAACATTGTGTGAACTTTTATCACGCCCTTTGCCGAATTCCCCAACAAATTTTATATCTAAGACTGATTTTGTCAAATTCCCACTTTATTTAGTTTCACTGAAACGGCATGACGCGTTTCGTTATACTATAGCTTCGTCTGATACAAAATGATATTTGGATGTTAGTGTTGTTACATTTATACGAATACCCTAAGGTAGATAGGTAATAAAATTAATACTATATGCTAATGAACATTGCTGGGAAATCCATTCTGAATATTAATTGTATAAATTGAGTAAAGGTGAATTACCATGGGTCAAATAGGTATGTTTTTGTTCATTTACGATTATGTCTGAATTTTTAATTCTATTTATTTCTAAATTTTCTAATAGGTTTAATTTTACGCCTTTGTTTTGTATGTGTAGAATTTTAAATTTATCCCCAAAAAGATGATTTGATTCTGTTAAATGATTACTGTACGCTGAGTCAGTTTTATTGAAAAAAGTATAAAAATAAGAACTCAGATTGTGTTTCCATTTATTAATACTACACCAGTTCCTCAGTTCGTCGTGGATGTTCCCGAAACAGCGGGCATCGGTGCTGATGGAAGTATAATGATAGTATTTAGTAAAATAGAGCAAATCGAGGAAGGATGAATCTCCAGCTTTGGGGTTCCTCTTGTAGGGAGCTCCAAGGTTTTAATGAAGAAGCTTCTTTTATGAAGAATTGATGTAACGTGAAGCAACCTGAGCTAGTTATATACGCCATAGTTGAAATTATGGGATGATGGTTGCAGTGGTTGAAAAAAGAAGTTACATGCTGTATATGTACTGTAGATAACTTGTAGAAAAGTAGAATTGTGTAAATTTTAAAGTAGATATTGTTTCTAATATTTAGATGACGAATATTTAATAAAAACATAAATATTAACTGTTATTTTTTGTATATATATTTTTTTTAATTTCCCTTTTATTTTTATTAAAAGTAGACTTTTAATCTAATTTTTTCATTAGTGACATATCTGAAAAAGTTACTGAATCTGTTTTTCAAACCCTATTTTCACCCCTCGAAAGGGCGCATATGATCAAAATGACTCCAAAAATAGATTCAGCGACCCCCCAAAATAGATTCAGCGACCCCAGAAACCCCCGAAGAACCAGTTTCGAACGCGAAACTCTAATTCAGGTGAATATCGTAATTTCTCCCTCTCCAACACACATTTTCACAGCTTAAAAGGGCGCATATGATAAAAGAGACCCCGAAAATAGATTCAGCAACCTCAGAAACCCCCGAAGAACCAGTTTCCAACGCGAAACTCTAATTCAGGTGAATATCGTAATTTCTCCCCCTCCAACACCCATTTTCACAGCTTAAAAGGGCGCATATGATAAAAGGGACCCCGAAAATAGATTCGGCGACCCCAGAAACTCTCGAAGGACCAGTTTTGAGCGCGTAAACTGGAAATCACGTGAACTCGAGTATTTGAAAAAAAAATTGTCTCATTTCGTTAATAATTAAAGGCTCTTACCCTTACCCTTAGGGTTTGAGAATAGTAATTTACTAAAAAGAGTGTTTGGTGTAGTTTAGATAGTATATACTGAGTAGCGTCAAAAATTCCACATTCCCAACAAGCTATGCTCATAAAAAACAACCTAAGTTGCTCTATACCACTCGCATAAGTAAACATTTTCCATTGTTGATGGAGTTCCTCAAACCTTTCTTTAAAAAATAATTGTCTGTTTTTGTAACTCATCTTGTACTGAACAGTTAATCAAACAATAATTTTATTTCGTAAATTTTTCACTTTTAACGCGCAATTAACACGTGTTGACAATATTAACCTTACGAGCACCTAATTAATTTTAAAGATAACGAAATTAGTTAGCAGATAACAAAAATTAAATTATTTTCAATAATTTGAACGAATCCAGCCCCTTTTAAGGTCAATATCCGCAGAATTCAACAACCGATTTACGATGTTAATATTTCAGAGAATCCGGAGCTGCAAGTGGCAACCCGCATAATCACAGAGTCACATTCCGGCACATTTTTACGAAAACGCTCAGTCATTATGCTATATCATTATGTATGCTATAATTAGACTGCGATATTGAAATTTATGTATATAAACGTTGAGCACAAAGATTCGGCACTCATTCAGAATTTTTAAATTTGAAGAATATAGTTGTTTGTATTTGACCAAGAAAAATACTTATGTCGTCATAAGTCAACGTGCGCTCCATTGAGAAAAAAATAAGTCACATTTTGACTTCTCATTATTGTGCTAAAATGCATCTTTCCAAACCGATAATCAAAGCAGTGGTTGTGGTGGAAGAAGAAACAGTGAAAGTTTTACAATCGTATAGTGAATTCGAAGGGACGTTTTATCAAAGAAACATTAACAGTTTAGTTAAAGTAAAAGTTCGGAAAAATTCCTGGCAGGTGATTAGAAAAGTTCCAGTTTGAAAAAAGTGTAAAAAATAAAAACTCACATTATGTTTCCATTTATTAATACTACACCAGTTCCTCAGTTCGTCGTGGATGTTCCCGAAACAGCGGGCATCGGTGCTGATGGAAGTATAATGATAGTATTTAGTAAAATAGAGCAAATCGAAGAAGGATGAATCTCCAGCTTTGGGCTTCCTCTTGTAGGGAGCTCTAAGGTTTTAATGAAGAAGCTTCTTTTGTGAAGAATTGATATAACGTGAAGCAACCTGAGCTAGTTATATACGCCATAGATGAAATTATGGGATGGTGGTAGCAGTGGTTGAAAACAGAAGTTACATGCTGTATATGAACTGTAGAAAATTAGAATTTAGTAAATTTTAAAGTAGATATTGTTTCTAATATTTAGATCATGAATATTTAATAAAAAATAAATTTTAACTGTTAATTTTTGTATATGTATTTTTTTTTAAATTTCCCTGTTATTTTTATTAAAAGTAGATATTTAATTTAATTTTTTTATTAGTGACTTATCTGAAAAAGTTACTAATAAAGTAGCACATAAGTTACAATCTGTGAAGACTGTGGCATCTTCGAGGCGTGCTATCGACGAAACTCTGAGTCGTTCCGCTGAGATTTCTCTTTGTTTCTAATAGGGTTGGCATCTGGCCATTGTAAGGGTCATTTTAGTGTCTTATCGTGGGCGCAAGCGAGCCGCTTCGCGACGTGATTTTTGCCAGCAAAGGTCTCTTCAACATGCTTCGAATAGTTTCAACGGACACATTCCAACCCGATTTTCATAATTTTGCCGCACCTTGGCGCAGCATCAAATTCGGGTCCAGTGAAAACAAAGAACCGATTCATTTTACGACTTTCTCGTTAAAATGATTTACCCATTTTTTTTTCACATAGCCTAGTCCTCAGAGATAAATTTGAATAAAAAGCTCTCATTAAATGTTAACAGGCTGCATTTAGGCATACTGGTAGTTTTTTAGATGTAGAATGCGATAAGTTTGCAGCTGTAAAGTATACGCTAAGCCTACAAAACCGAAAATAAAATGAAAAATTCGGTTTTTCGCAAAAAATCTCTAAAAATTAAAAAAAAATATCGAAACACTAACAGCACCACGTGAAAGAACGGGAAATTTTACAAAAAATAGTATATAGATTATTTTTTTTTTAGTTTTACCGTTAAAAAAACTATTTAAAATAAAATGGCTGGCTGGTTTTCAGATGTATGGAAATCATGCTTCCAACCTCATCTATATAATACATATAAAATGCAACGTCTCTGTCTGTCTGTCCGATAATGCGCTTATCGCTGGAGAACCACTTATCCGATTTACGTGCTTTTTTTTAAACATACATCTATTTTCTGGCCAGGTTATAGGCTATAATTTATTACGTTAGAGAACATAAGGAATAAGCAGTGACGATAATAGTGAATCAAGTCGGAAAAAAGTTTGCCGCTAGCGCGTTCTCTTGCAAGAGACTGCCAAAACCAGGGGTGCTCAAACGGTCGATCGCGATCGACAAGTCGATCGCGAGTGCTTTTTGAGTCAATCTCGAGAGAAAAATTCCGATATAGAATTATTTACAGATTTTGTTTTAGGTAACTAAAACAAAATGTAATGAATAAACTACTAAAATTTATTCGATCCACAATTAGGCCAGAATAACCCCCTCATCACTTTCTTTTATCGTAATAACCCCCTGCTAGCGGCAAAAGGCGGCTTTATCAAAGGAACGCGAGGTACTTGTCAAAGAAAAGCCGCGTTCTTGATTCCCGCCGATTTTTCTAGAAACTTCGGGCGGCGTGTTTGACGGGAACATTCGAGACTTCGTTCGCGCCGATATAAATGTTGCGCCTGCAGGAATAGGAGTCAGTCTGAGTTGTAACTTAAAGGCGATACATCGATACAAAGTTTATTAATAAATAGTTCAAAATGAGTGCGGCGAAGAAAAGTAAAACTTATCATTTTAATAACGATTGGGAGGAAGAATTTTTCTTTTGTATGGTAAAGGATAAGTGCCTTTGTCTCATTTGCCGTGCGTCAGTTGCAATACCTAAGCGTGGGAACTTAGAGAGACATTATGAAACGGTTCATAAAAACTATGAAAAGGATTTTCGGTCACAGAGTGAATTAAGAAAACGAAAAGTACGTGATTTGATAACTTGTTTGAAAAAAGAACAAACCATGTTCACAAGACCAGCCAAACAATCAAAAGCTGCAACGATCGCGTCATTTAAAATATCTCATATATTGGCGAAACACAAGAAACCATTTGATGATGGATTGGTTGTGAAGGAAGCATTTATTGAAGCGGGTGAGACTTTATTTGGAGATTTTAAAAAATAAAACAGAGATTATGTCTGCTATTAGAGAACTTCAGTTATCTCGTCCGACTGTCACAAGACGTGTTGAAGTCATGAGTCAGGACCTGGCAGATAAACTAAAACATGATATCATGGAATGTACATACTTTTCTTTACAGTTCGATGAATCCACCGATATGACAGACACTGCCCAGCTGTGTATTTTTATTCGAATGGTATTCAATGACATGTCGGCTAAAGAAGAGTTTTTGACAATGATTCCTCTGAAAGGAAAGACCCGTGGCGAAGATATATATGACGTTTTCTTCAATTTTGTAACAAATTACAAGCTACCAATATATAAACTAATGTGCATTACAACCGATGGAGCACCAGCAATGACTGGAAACAAAAAACGGTTTTGTGGCATTGTGTCGAGCTAATGATGATTTCCCTTCATTTTTCTCCTTCCATTGCATTATACATCAACAAGTTTTGTGTTCAAAAGTTCTAAATATGGAGGAGATTATGGGTATTGCAATAAAAATTGTGAATTCTATCCGTGCACGTAGCTTGCAACGACGGCTCTTTAAATCGCAGTTGGAAGATAGTGAGTCAGCTGAACACACTGATTTAGTTCTTCACACGGACGTCAGATGGTTGAGTCACGGAAAATTCCTAGAAAGGTTTCAGGAATTATAGCCCGAAATAACAGCTTTTTTGGACGAAAGAGGTGATGACACTCAGATGCTGAAAAACGGAAAATGGCTGACTGATTTGGCATTTTTGACAGACATCACAATGCATTTAAAACACCATTAATTTGGAGCTTCAAGGTAAAGGAAAAACTATTATTGAGATGATTAGCGCAATAAACGCATTCAAAAGTAAATTACAACTTATGATAGATCAACCGAAAAGAAAGGATCCGAAAAATTTTCCGTCTTTGAACGCAAGGATTCCTCAGTTGAATTATGATATTTATGAGGCAGAATTATCAAATATTTTGGGCCAATTCGAAATACGTTTTTATGATTTCAGTAAATTGGCAAATATCGCATCATTTAAGAGTTATCCTTTTTCGTGTAAAAACATTGAGGAATTAGTTACTGAAATAGCAAGTCAGTTTAACATGGACTCATGTTCTGTTGAAAATGAGTTAGTGCAGATTATATCAGATATACATCTCAAAGCCACAGCATCTGACACAAAATTCTGGTGTTTTATATCTGAAGATAAATATCCGAATCTAAGGCAAATCGCCCTTCAACTGACGGTAAGGTTTGGGTCAACTTACTTGTGCGAGTCTGCATTTTCTGAAATGAAGATAATTAAGTCAAAATATTGCAATCGACTAACTGACGAACATATGTCATCATGCTTGCGATTAGCACTCGGTAATTACGTACCATCTTATGAAAAGTATGCTGAGGACATGCAGTGCCACGCTTCAACATCCAAAGTCACTCTTTAGTTAAGTTTAGACACTAGAACTTGTTTGTTTTGTAAGAATCAATAAACTCGCAATTTTGAATAATTATGAGTTTTTTCATTGACATTTTAAAGCAGACCTACACTTACCTTGACTAAAAAAATGCATATTGTGCGGGAAAACTAATATCTATGCCACGATACACCCTACCTAGACGACAATCCTGCATCACACTTACTTGCAGCCTCTCAGAGTCGATCGATCGTAGTCTAACAATATTGAGGTAGATCGCCAGCAGATCAAGTTTGAGCACCCCTGGCCTAAACCATTAAATATGGAACAATATCATGTAGCAAAGAATATCTGTAATATATATAAAATGCAACGTCTCTCTGTCTATCTGTCTGTCCGTCAGCGCGCTTATTTCTCGAGGACCACTTATCCGATTTACGTGTTTTTTTAATTCATATATTTATTCTCTCGCCAGGTTATCTACAATCTTCTATAATATATATAAAATGCAACGTCTCTCTGTCTGTCTGTCCGTTAGTGCGCTTATCACTGGAGAACCACTTATCTGATTTACGTGATTTTTTTTTTAAATATACATATGTTCTCTGGCCAGGTTATAGGCTATAAATTAGATAACATAAGGAATAGGCGGTGAATCAAGTCGCGTTCTCTTACAATACACTGCCTAAACCATTAAATATGAAACAATATCATGTAGCAAAAAATATCTCTAATATATATAAAATGCAACGTCTCTCTGTGTGTCTGTCTGTGCGTTAGCGCGCTTATCTCTCGAAAACCACTTATCCGATTTACGTGTTTTTAGTGCTCCGTACGGAACACTTATAAGATCACTTCGGTGTCTGTCTGTCTGTCCGTCTGTCACACCCGATTTTCTCCGAAACTATTTGTCATAGAAAGTTGAAATTTGGTAATAATATAGGAATTGATGGCCTCATCAGAGCTATGTAGTTTTGAAAGTTAAATTTTGACTTAAGGGTTTAGTTTTGGGGGGTGAAATCAGACGTGAAAAAAAAATTTTTTTACTAGGTAATCGAATGTGGTGTCAAATGAACGCTTGTAAAAACACGAGTAAAATATATATATATATATATATATAATGTAATACTTGCACGCACTTTTCTTTGTATTATTTTTAAAAAATCGCGAAAAAATCGCTGTCCACCCGCCGTATCTCGAAAAGTACTTATCAAAAAATTTTGAAAAATTCTGAAATATTCTCCACAGGGTGTAGATTGAACGAAAATTATCACGAGTGCATTACCTGTAATAATTTATCTGGTATATAAAAAAAAAACAGAAATTTGAAGGTCACCAAGAGGAAATAAACTTTGTTGAAAACTCATTTGGGGTGTGTTTTGTGAAGTTACTGATCATTTTATATTTCCGTTACAACATTTTTTATTTTAAAAGCAATCAACGTACGGAACACTAATTGCGCAAGTTCAACTTGGACTTGACCGGTTATTTTTTTTTTTTAAATTCATACATTTGTTCTCTGCCAGGTTATCTATAATCTTCTATACTATATATAAAATGCAACGTTCTCTCTGTCAGTCTGTCCGTTAGTGCGCTTATCACTCGAGAACCACTTATCCGATTTACGTTTTTTTTTTTAATTCATGCATATGTTCTCTGGCCAAGTTATATAAAGGTTATATAATAATAATAATAATCTATGTAATATATATAAAACGTAACGTTTCCCTGTCTGTCTGTCCACGTGTTTTTTTTTATAAAATACAAAGGAAATAAACAGAGACAAAATGCTAATATGTAGGAAAAAAGATGGAAGTTTAGCAGTAAGCTTGGCAGAAAGACTGAATAGATGGGTGGAATATTTTAAAGAACCATTACGTATAATTGAGACAATCATGAAATACTGCTACAAAAAACTGGGAATTTATGGCAGCAGCAAGGAGACAGCAAGTATTAAATAATGAAATTTCGTTTCATTTGTGTTATGGTCTCCCCTATTTTCTAATATATACTAATGATTTAACAAGGTTCAGTATTAGAGGTTTGTTTATGCTGTTTGCGAATGACTTTGCTATATTATGGCGACAGAGGATCTAGATCGAGTAAGGGAAGCGTGGGGTTTAGCTAAGTCATCATCTAATATCAAAACATCAATATTCGAATTCTTCAGTATGTTTAAGACTGCTTAGGATTTTACGAATGCGTAGGCTTCAAATAACGATAACAACAGAGTCTTTATATTTAACGTCTTCCCTTTAATCTTGCTCATATTTAACATAAAGATAACAACGAGGGTGTGTCAAAATAAGGGATGCAAAATCTACCTATTTTCTTAACACTCTATGTGCAATGGAGGAAAATAAATTTATTTTGGTTGTTATTTTTAATGTTTTTGAACTTGAAAAGCTATTTAAATATTCAAAGCAATATAAAAATCTTTTTATAGATATTTATCAAAACAGGAATTTTACAATGTTTACTAAAGTACGTCGTATAAGTCTTAATTAGGGTTTTGTTCGAGTAATAAACAAATTAAGAAAAATATATGGGATTACCACATTAATTTCGATTAAAGTCATAGCGAGGTGAGTAGTAAGTTGCTCATTTACATTAATGATTTGCTGGAAAGGACCAGGAATCCAATCTAAAGCTTTGCAGATGATAGTACGCTTATTTTTTCACTCAATTTGGATGCTCGAACATCGGCTACTTATGCAAATATCCGCAGAGAGCAGGAAATGGTCCAACTTAATTAAAATTAGGAAGAAACATCGCACAATCCTTTTCAAGCAGTCTATTATATGGAGAATCCCATCTTTTTGGAATGATTTGCCTAGAACTGGTTTCCCATCAAGTATAATTTACGTGAATATAAATTTCGTCAAGAACAAATACCTAGGCAAAGTGCTTGAAAAGGTTTTTGCAAGGCAATGCGCCTGTACACAGAAATTGCTGTTAGTCTTGTGAGAAATAAACGAATTATACATTGAACTGACTGATGATCCTCCAGATTCCCCTGATTTAGCTTCCTCAGTCGATTACCTATTCTTAAAACTAAAAAAAACTATTCAAATGAAGAAGTAATCACTGTTGCCGAAAACTGGTGTGCAAACAAAGGCAAATATGTATTTGGAAAAATTTAGAATTACTTTATAATTGAAATAACCGACCAAGTGCAAGACCGACTTGCACAATTAGTGTTTCGTACGTTAATTTCTGTTGAAATAAAAATTTTTGTTGCGGAGGTTTAAATGATCAATAACTTCACAAAACACACTCCAAATGAGTTTTCAACAAAGTTTGTTTTGGATCTTTGTTGAAAACTGAAGACCTTGTTTTTTTTTTAAGTACCAGATAAATTACACTGGTCAACAAAAAAAAAGAAAATTGCTTGTTTCCTGTGATTTTTTTTTTGTTTCTATCTCAAATTGACGCGTATTTTTTAAATATGGCAACAATTTTTCTCTAACAGCTTTTGTTTTTGAGTTATAGCTAACTACCCTCATTTACTATTTTTACTTAGGTTTTCGTTTTTAATTGGACACTAAAATATATTTTGTTGTTGTTTTAGATATGGCTTTGTCAAGAAGATGTTGTGTGCTTAATCCCGATTGTTTTTGCTATATTTGTGGTGAATATATATTTGCAAAGTATCGAAAACCTATATCGGACTTTGTGAAAACTGCGTATCATCAATACTTTAAAATAAAATTGTGTAATCAGGACAAGCCATGGGTTCCTCATATTGTATGCCAGAAATGTGTGGTATGTCTACAGTTATGGTCCAGTGGAAAAAGAGATGCAATAATGTTCGTAACACCCATGATTTGGCGAGAACCTTGAAACCATCATGACGATTGCTACTTCTGCGTTGTGAAAATAAACGGAATTAACCCTGGAAATCGAAGTAAGTGGTCATATCCTAACTTATCTTCTGCTCAACGACCTCAATTAAAGTCACAAGAGGTACAATCCAGCACATCTAAATCTTCTGATGATCCAAATCTCTGTGAACCCGAACGAAATACATCAAGTGAAGACTCTGATTCAGACTACAAATGTAGTCTTTCAGAGCCTCAACATCTTAATCAGAAAGAACTAAATGACTTAGTAAGAGATCTAAACTTACCAAAAGAAGCTTCTGAAATTTTAGCATCTCGTTTAAAAGAAAAAAAATTGCTTACTCCGCAAACCAACATTACATTTTATCGTACCCGAGAAAAAAATCTATTACCGTATTTTTCTCAAGAGAAGGATTTAGTTTTTTGTAACGATGTTGGTGGTATTCTGCAGCAGATGGGATTAAAATAGTACCAACCTAGTGATTGGAGTCTTTTCATAGACAGCAACAAAAGACGTTTAAAGTGTGTTTTGCTTCATAACGGTAACAAGTACGGATCTATACCTATTGCACATTCGACGACTTTAAAAGAAGAATACGTAAATGTTTCTAAGGTTATGGAAAAAATTAAGTATCAAGACCACAAATGGGTCACTTGTGTTGATCTGAAAATGATTAACTTTCTTTTAGGTCAACAAGGGGGGTACACAAAGTTCCCTTGTTTCGTGTGTCTCTGGGATAGTCGTGACAAACAACACTTGGTCACAAAAAGTTTGGCCAGTGCGGGAAGAGTTAAAAGTTGGTACAAAAAATGTTATAAACGTGCCTTTAGTTAGCCGAGACCGCATCATACTTCCACCATTTCATATTAAACTCGGCATAATGAAACAGTTTGTGAAGGCGCTTGACAAAAGTGGCGAATGTTTTAATTTTCTTTCACGCAAGTTTCCAGGATTAAGTTCAGAAAAATTGAAAGCTGGTATTTTTGATGGGCCACAGATTAGGTAACTCGTGAAAGATCCTAATTTTGTCAAATCAACGACTGAAGTCGAATCCAAAGCTTCGAATTCATTTGTTTTGGTTATGAGTAGCTTCCTAGGCAAAAAGAAATCTGACGACCATGTCGAGCTTGTTGAGTGCATGCTATCGAACTTGCAAGAGCTAGGGTGCAACATGGGCATAAAAATCCACTTCCTGCACTCGCATTTAGACCGATTTCCACAAAATCTGGGTGATTTTAGTGAGGAGCAGGGTGAAAGATTTCATCAGGATCTTCGGACAATGGAAGAGCGTTATCAGGGGCGGTGGGACTCACATATGATGGCAGACTACTGCTGGAGTTTGCAACGAGATCTACCTAAAGTCGTTCATTCAAGGAAATCTTATAAAAGATCATTTGCTAGTGTTCAATAGAAATTTTGTTAACATAATGTATTATTTTTTTTGTATTTTTTTGGCAAAATAACAAAACTGTATATTTCAAAAGGTAAAGCTGTTAGCAATCTCCCAGTATTTTTTTCATAGTCAGGGCCATAGAAATACCTAATAACAACAAAAAAATAAAGGAGACAAGATTTGTGTTGACCAGTGTTATTAAAGGTAATGCACTCGTGATAGTTTTCGTTCAATCTACACTCTGTGGAGAATATTCCAGAATTTTTCGATTAGTACTTTTCGAACCTTCCACTATTAATTATAAAGATAGTTGATACGCTTGCCGTTTCGCCATTCGAGATTTTATAAATTTTACGAATAGCTTCATAGATCTCACAATATACTTATATATTTCTACATTCCTGTTTATCAATTTTGAAACAACTTCATCGATGTCCCAATACGTAAGAATTATTAATGATTGAAAAGAAATGCCTCCATAATTATTTTTTAAATATTTCCGTGGTTTTCCAATCAATTTTCACCAATAAGGTGAAAAACTTTGTCAGATAATGTGATTACGCGTTAAGGAAAACTGTATGAAAATTAAGTTATTCAAGCATTAGAAAAATATGCAAATATGACTATTAAATTTAAGGAATGACCAATTATATCTTTATAATTCGTTGTACGAGTATAAGTACCAAGCTTGTAGGATTATCAAGGGATTATTAGTTGAGGAAAATAATTATTCATGTAACTTATTGCCAACCATAAATTATGCTATGATCTTTATGATAGTGATCAACAACTATATCATAGTGGTTTCAGTTGTTTCAGTTTTAGTCATGTCGTAAATCAAATCGATTGGTTTGAACTTCCAGAATATTATAAACTTTTGTCTGTCATCTTAATTATCATACACATAAATAAGTAGACCTGCTGTTTTTGTATTTCTCTCAGATCAACTAAATTACGATTCTTGCATAATTGTAGATCATTCGTAAAAAAAGCATATATTTTTGATGCTACGTGATAACGAATTTGTGCTGTTAGCTATAAAAAAGTTACTTACGATGATCCTGATTCTTCCATTTGTTCTGATCTTTCAGAAGCTCCCAAAGGTGAATATGCTAACATAACTATTCCGTTATCCTGGTAAAATTTAACTAATTCGTCCTGTTGTAAATAAATAGGATTCTCTACTTAAATAGACGCGTAAGTCAGATTCCATCAAAAACATAAAAAGGAAAAAAATGCCAAGTCTCGCAACACAGTCCTTCCACCACAAAAAGTTGTGAGTTCTCATGTAAAACCAAGTCAGTTATTTTAGTTAGTATCTATGGAAGCACCTATTCAACAACTTTGTCATAAATTGTTATCTATTTAGTTACCTTTATAGTGATCGTATCAATATTAGACATCTTTACTTCTATAATAAATATAATGACTTGGCAATCGCACGGCAACATAATCACATAAGAATAATCTACTATTTCGATTGCTAAGTAAGTCTAAACAGTGCACTTAAGAATAAAGTATTTTAAATAGTAGATTATTCCGTGAGATTGCCAAGTCATTATATTTATTATAGAAGTAAAGATATCTAATACTGATACGGTCACTATAAATGTTGGTAGGTAACTAAATATATAACCATTTATGACAAAGACTTGTCTTTACATGAGATCTTACAACTTTTTGTGGCGGAAGGACTGCGTTGCGAGACTTGGCATTTTTTTACATTTTATGATTTTGATGGGATCTCATTTCTTTTTGTAGGTAGTCCTCTTTTTTTTTTCCTCTCGGGTAATATTTTTTGTACCTCAGCTATGGATTTTCTTAAAGCTCACTCCTGTCTCTATTGGTTTTTCTCAAAGGCTATGATGTAACAATTTTTGACAAGTCTGGACGATAAGTGCTTCTAAGTCGATTATATTCAACGATTGCGGACTCCTGAGCTTTGATGCTACCGAAGTCGACATTAATTAGATGTAATCCGCCCAGACTTGTCACTCTCGAAAGTGCCACGTATGCTTGACCGCATGTGAACACTGAAGAACCGATGGCCATCAGTGCACTGTTTAGACTTAGCCCCTGATTTTTGCGTATGGTAATAGCATAGACTATACATATCGGAAACTGTTCGCGATCAACATAAGCTCTATTAATAATTTCTAATTTAGTTTTGACTGGACCTCGTAAAGATGTTCATTATGAAATGTAATATGTATTTTTTTTATTTTATTTGTATTTTCAGGATCAACCTTTACTCCTTGTACTATACCGATAGAACCGTTGACTAAACCAAGACTTTCGTCAATATTTCATCTTAACATGAGTTTTGCTCCTATTTTAATAACTATATTCTCTTCTAGCCCTGCTGTCATGGAAGCATCATCTTCATACTTTTTTATAATTAAAATATACTTAAAATATTTTACTTAACCATTTTTTAATTACGCTCTCCGCGCTCTATCTCAAAAACGGTTAAGCGTATAACTTAGAACAAAATTTGTAGAGAATTTATATATATATATATATATATATATATATATATATATATATATATATATATATATATATATATATATATGTATATAATTTTCATAATAGATGCAAATATCATTGAAACATTAGGAAGCGAGATATTTCCGAAAAACCGATTTTTGTAACCCTTGACCTTGAATATCTTAAGACGCGGACACGAGATTTTATGAGACTTTTGAGACAACTTTTAGAATGCCAAAATAAAGGCTTATACAAGTTTACAGCTTATTATCTCCCATTCCGAGGTTGTCCCTCTTTTTTGGCTTAACTGATTGTACAATACAATTTAGAAAACGGAACTGAAATTTCGGGATGTTTTAGTTTTTCCTTCCTTTATAAGCTAAACATTTAACTAAATTCAAAATTTGAAGTTTGTGTGTCTGCTAGAAGTACCTTAGAATTATATAAACGTGACAACGAGTTTGTGCTATTAGTTATAAAAAAGTTACTTACGGTAATCCTGATTCTTCCTTTTATTCTGATCTTTCAGAAGCTCCCAATGGTGAATATGCTAACTATTCCGTTATCCTGGTAAAATTTAACTAATTCATCCTGTTGTAAATAAATAGGATTCTCTACTTAAAGAGACGCGTAAATTGGATAAGTGGTTCTCGACTGATAAGCACACTAACGGACAGACAGACAGGCAGAGAGACATTGCATTTTATATATACTACAGAAGATTATAGGTAACCTGGCGAGAGAAGAAATGTATGAATTAAAAAAAAAACATGTAAATCGGATAAATGGTTCTCCACTGATAAGCGCACTAACGGACAAACAGCCAGACAGGCAGAGACACGTTGCATTTTATATATACTATAGATACTGTACATCTAATTCATGTAAACAAAAGCCTTTTTAAGAATAGTTGAGTTAATTGTTTTGTTCATAACTTTTTTTTTTATAATCACGAATATGTGTATTTTAGGGAATTTTTTATAGGTTATGTTAATTTTAACCCTCTCCGCCGCAATACTGTCTTAAAGTCCAATATTTTACGAGTATTTTCCTGTTCGATTTTTTCAAATCGGATAAAATGCCGACTGTCAACAGATTTTTGTCCAAAAAAATGGCACTTTTCTCACAGTGTGTGCCACTTATACGTTTCTCACACTGTGCGTAGTTACGTGGAAAAATATTTTTGTTAAAACTCTGTGAATTTTCCTTCAGAGCTAGGTAAACAACTTAAAAAAAAGGTAAATAAATTAACAAAAAAAATATTTCTTTTTAGTTATATTTTCTAAATATTTATATAATAAGTACAAAAGTCAATATAACGAGATATATTAATAAACGGTTAAAAGATTCTATAAAATACATAAATAACAGAAAATACTTAAAAATATATCATAAAATCATATCATAAGTGCAAATAGATACACAGGAAGATAAGTAAAGAGAGATTACGATATTTGTCGTAATATTTCGCAATATTACGACACATAAACTACGGATCCTTTCTATAACATTATCCAACGTGATACACAAAAAGGCAGCAATCTTATCCATGAAAAACAATAATTTTTTTAAATTTAAACCTAATCGTCTCTTCTTGTAGGCCTACTTAAAGAAATTTCAATTCTTCTTTGTTAGTTTTGAAATCAAAACACAAAAACGATCATAATTTGTTCAGCACCCTCAACATCCATATTCTGGGGAACACCGCCAATAAACTGCCTAGAAGGTCAACCTCCAAAGTGTCTTCGTTGTGTAGACATAGCTTTTCTAACTAAGATCACAAGAGGTCTTGTGATGTCAGCTATTAAAAACTTTGCAAATGCGGTTAATCTTTATTTTAAAATAGGAACACCTCCATGATAGATCCGTTTGCAGCAATTCCCATGTTTTGAGGAACATCAACGACGAATTGAGTTGGAGGAGCAACTTCAAAGGATTCTCGCTGTGCGGACATGGTTTTACTATTTTTGATTAGAATCAGTCACTTCTTCTTTAAAGATACTGTTTGTAGAATATAGTCCAGAACACTGAGTTTTTAAACAATTCTTTCACTACACTTTAACTACAGTCACCTACTTAATACAATAAACAAAACTAGTCTAAACCTAAATTAAAACAATTTTTTTTCAAGTTTCATTTTTGCAAAATCGCGAATAACTTTTTTCAGATTTAATTTACTACTCAATTCGTGTTCAGTGGTCAACACTGCCAACCATTAAGACGATTTTGTGTAGTCATAGTTCTTAAATAATTTCTTATTATTTTTAATTTAGGAAGAGAAAACAAAATTCTTGGAGCAATGCTCAAATTTGGCCTAATTTTAAGGGAAGTAATGAATTTAAGAACGTCAACTGGACCTTCTTTCTTAGTTAAAAGTGAAAAAACAATGCATAGTTCGTCAGCCAGATCTAAAGCGTTAAGATCGGACAAATCACCATATGTCAAGACGTTTTCGAGATCTTTACAATGTGCCAGTAATTTATTTATATACATGTCTTTAAGTTTATAAACATCATATAAAAATTCAAGAGTCATTATGACTATTCAGTAGGTTGAACCTCAGCTCTAATGCACTGGTCGCCTGATCTATAGTAATGAAAAAAAAATCGATTTTATATTTTTGTTTTGGATCTCGTCTTCGTATAAACTTTCATATGAAAAATTTCGTGTTGTAGTCTGAACACGATGACGCACAGTGGGGAAAAACGAAAAATCGTGTTTCAAAATTGTCTAGAGCCTTCAATTTTGGTTCGATTTGGACGATTTTTTAAATTGAAGCTTATTAAATTCCGAACAAAGTTGTCGGAGCCGATTTTTCAATTAAATTTTTGTTTCAAAATGGCGGACGTTGGTTTCTGATTATATAGCGACTGAGACACAGAAAACGCTTACAGTTTCAAACCAAGTTGTGCTAAAATGCGTGTATGTATGTTTTTTTATGTCGCAGATAATATATCTAATATCACAGTTACAAGATTAATAATAATGAACCCAAAATGGCTGCCATGAACAATAAAAGTATTATAAATATGAATAAACGTACCATTATTATTTTATATCCATAACATTTGCATAAATAATTTCTTTAAGCTTGTTAATTATAAATATGTTTCAACAATTGACTTAAAATGACAAATCAAGTATGGCGGATGCCAAAATTGAATCGAGCGAGAAAGTTTCTCTGTGGCATTTAGACTGTGGCAGTCAGATCATTCAAGTTTAGTTGCGGGATTTAAATTTTCATGCAGTTATTGCTAGAATATTGCTGCTGTAAATTTTAAGTATCGTAGACAATTTTCTAGCAAATACAAAAAACAGCGATACACGCAGAAAAGGACAGCTCACACAGCTAGAAAATGGCTACAACAGCTAAAACGTTTTGTTAAAATAGGGACAGCTAAATATTTTGCTGCACTAGCCACATTGTTTGCTGTTTTAGCACAAAAGTGGCTGCTGTTGCTAAACAGTGGCTAATGCAGCAAAATATTTAACTGACCCTATTTTAGCATTTTTCTGCGTGTATTTTGTAAGAGTAATAATAATCTTCATTAACGAGAAAACCCTTTAGTACATATACAGAACTACTGAATTATAGGAATAGACTAGAAAAATAAGAAAATAAATATGTCTAACCTTAACTTACTCTTACATAAAATATTTAGCTGTTCCTATTTTAACCAAACGTTTTAGCTGTTGTAGCCATTTTCTAGCTGTGTGAGCTGTCCTTTTCTGCGTGTATCGCTGTTTTTTGTATCTGTTAGAAAATTTCCTACGATACTTAAAATTTACAGTAGCAATATTCTAGCAATAACTGCATGAAAATTTAAATCCCGCAACTAAACTTGAATAAGTTGAATGATCTGACTGCCACAGTCTAAATGCCACAGAGAAACTTTCTTGCTCGATTCAATTTTGGCATCCGCCATACTTGATTGTCATTTTAAGTCAATTGTTGAAACATATTTATAATTAACAACCTTAAAGAAATTATTTATGCAAATGTTATGGATATAAAATAATAATGGTACGTTTATTCATATTTATAATACTTTTATTGTTCATGGCAGCCATTTCCTCCGGCAACTTTGTTCGGAATTTAATAAGCTTCAATTTAAAAAAAAAAAATCGTCCAAATCGAACCAAAATTGAAGGCTCTAGACAATTTTGAAACACGATTTTTCGTTTTTCCCCACTGTGTGACGTGGTGTAGTCAATTCAAAGTTTTTTCTACGTTGATTTCGCTGGTTAAATTTTCAGCTTTTAAGATAATGTGAAAGGATTCATCCGATTCTTTAAAAAAAAATAATGGGCTATTTAATAAATCAGTGGCTTGGAATAAATCAAAATCTTTGGATTGAAGTAGCTTACTTATCTGATTAATACGATTCAAAATTTTATACCAAATAACGATTGCATATAAAAAACTTAAATTGTTTTATTGTCGGATAAATGGTTCTCGTGTGATAAGCGCACTAAGGGACAAACAGACAGACAGATAGAGACACGTTACATTTTGTTGCATTTTATATATATTATAGATACTGTATATCTAATGGATGTAAACAAAAGTCTTTTAAAAAATAGTTGTGTTAGTTGTTTTGTTCATTACTTTATTTTTTTATAATCACGAATATGTGTATTCTAGAGAATTTTTTATAGGTTATGTTAATTTTAACCCTCTATGCCGCAATACTATTTTAAAGTACAATATTTTACGAGTATTTTCCCGTTTGATTTTTTCAAATCGGATTAAATGCCAACTGTCAATAGGTTTTTGTCCAAAAAATGGAACTTTTTTCACAGTGTGTATCTCCTATACTTTTCGCACTCTGTGCAGCAGTTACGTGGAAAAATATTTTTGTTAAAACTGTGAATTTTCCTTCAGAGCTAGGTAAACAACTTAAAAAAAAAAAGGAAAATAAATTAACAAAAAAAATATTTTTTTTTTAGTTAAATTTTCTAAATATTTATATAAGTACAAAAGTCAATATAACGAGATATATGAACAGAAAATACTTAAAAATATATCACAAAATCATATCATAAGTGCAAATAGATACACAGGAAGATAAGTAAAGAGAGATTACGATATTTGTCGTAATATTATGACACATAAACTACGTATTCTTTCTATAACATTAGCCAACGTGATATACAAAAAGGCAGCAATCTTATCCATAAAAATCAATAATTTTTCTAAATTTAAACCTAATCGTCTCTTCTTGTAGGCCTGCTTAAAGAAACTTCAATGCTTCTATGTTAGTTTTGAAGTCAAAACACAAAAACGATCATAATGCCCTCAACATCCATATTCTGGGGAACATCGCAACAAACTGCCTTGAAGGTCAATCTTCAAGGTGTCTTCGTCGAGTAGACATTGCTTTTCTAACTAAGATCACAAGAGGTCTTGTGATGTCAGCTACTAAAAGCTTTGCGAAAGCAATTAATTTTTATTTTAAAATAGGAACACCACCATGATAGATCCGTTTGCAGCAATTCCCATGTTTTGGGGAACATCAACGACGAATTGAGTTGGAGGAGCAAGTTCAAAGGATACTCTCTGTGCGGACATTGCTTCACTATTTTTTATTAGAATCAGTCACTAATTGAAAACCACTTCCTTCTTTAAATATACTGTTTGTAGAATATAGTCCAGAACACTGAGTTTTTAAACAATTCTTTCACTACACTTTAACTACAGTCACCTACTTAATACAATAAACAAAACTAGTCTAAACCTAAATTAAAACAATTTTTTTCAAGTTTCATTTTTGCAAAATCGCGAATAATTTTTTTCAGATCTAATTTACTACTCAATTCGTGTTCAGTGGTCAACATTGCCAACCCATTAAGACGATTTTGTGTAGTCATAGTTCTTAAATAATTTCTTATTATTTTTAATTTAGGAACAGAAAACCAAATTCTTAGAGCAATGCTCAAATTTGGCCTAATTTTAAGGGAAATAATGAATTTAAGAACGTCAACTGGACCTTCTTTCTTAGTTAAAAGTGAAAAAAACAAGGCCTGTTTCGTCAGCCAGATCTAAAGCGTTAAGATAGGACGAATCACCATATGGCGAAACGTTTTCGAGATCTTTACAATGTGCCAGTAATTTATTGATACACATGTCTTTAAGTTTATAAACATCATATAAAAATTCAAGAGTCATTATGACTATTCAGTAGGTTGAGTCTCAGCTCTAATGCACTGGCCGCCTGATCTATAGTAATGAAAAAAAAATTCGATTTTATATTTTTGTTTTGGATCTCGTCTTCGTCTAAACTTTCATATGAAAAATTTCGTGTTGTAGTCTGAACACGATGACGTGGTGTAGTCAATTTAAAGTTTTTTCTACGTTGATTTCGCTGGTTAAATTTTCAGCTTCTAAGATCTTCTACTTATCTGATTAATACGATTCAAAATTTTATACCAAAATAACGATTGGATATAAAAACTTAAATTGTTTTATTGTCGGATAAATGGTTCTCGTGTGATAAGCGCACTAAGGGACAAACAGACAGACAGATAGAGACACGTTGCATTTTGTTGCATTTTATATATATTACACAGGGGAACAGGTTTTTTTGAGCTGATTCTATATCAATTTGATGTCCTGAATTCAAATAACGTATTCATTTGTACCTAGGAGCTCAAATTTTTTAAGATATACAATTTTAGAGAAATATAAGTTACATTATTGTAACTCAAATCCGTAAGTGTAGTAAACAAAAGTAGATACGAAATTTTTATTTTAGTTATACAAAATACAATATTATGTCGTACTTACAAACAAAAAAAAAAACATTGAAGAAATGAAATAGTCACTCGACACTTGGAAAGCTTCTTTTCCGCGACACTCTTGAATGTTTTTTTTAAACAGTCCCTTTTTAAACTCCAGCAGTAATCTGCCATCATGTGCATGCCCCATCTTCCTTGGTAGCGGTTCTCCATAACTTTAATATCTTGGTGAAATCTTTCACCTTGTTCCTCACTCATGTCTCCTAAATTTTCTGGAAAACGGTCTAAGTGGCTGTGTAAATAGTGTATTTTAATACTCATATTGCACCCTAAGGATTTGAAACTATTAAGCATCTTGTTAACCATTTCAACATAGTTTTGAGCTTTATGTTTGCCTAGAAAATTTTCTACAACTGCAACAAATGATGTCCAAGCTTCTCGTTCAACTTGATTCATTGAATTTATGAAGGCAGGATCCTTAATTAATTGTCTTATTTGTGGGCCGTCAAATATCCCTGCTTTGAGTTTTTCTGTGCTCAACTGATACATTTTTACCCCTATATATGCAAAACAAGACCCATTCTTATCAAGAGCCTTTACAAATTGCTTCATTAAGCCCAACTTTATATGTAACGGAGGAAGTATGATTTTTTCTCTTTCAACCAAAGCGTCGCTAATGACATTCTTTTCCCCAACGTCCATGTTTTCTCTCTAAGGCCAATCTTTTCTAACCCAGTGGTGTGTTTTGTCCCTACTATCCCAGAGGCACAAGAAACACGGATATTTCGTGTAACCACTTTGCTGCCCAAGAAGAAAGTTTACCATTTTTAAGTCTACACAAATCATCCATTGATGTTCGTAATACTTTATCTTCTGCAAGACCAAAGCTATGGTATTATATTCTTCTTTCAGTTTCGTTGAGTGAGCTAGTGGTATTGAACCATATTTATTCCCATTATGTAGAAGGACACATTTTAAACTTCGCTTTGAACTGTCAATAAATAGGCGCCAATAATCTGGAATATATTCAGAAAGTCCCATTTCTTTCATGAGTCCCCTAATTTCGTGACAAAATACAAGATTGTCTTCTTGAGAAAAGAATGGTAGCAGATCTTTTTCTCTTGTACGGTAAAAGGTAATTTTGGTTCCTTGTTCCAGTAAATTTTTGTCGTTCAACCTAGAAGCCAGTACTTCAGAAGCTTTTTTCGATAAATTGAGATCCCTGGTGAGATCATTTAATTCATTTTGATTGAAGCGTTGAGGAACTGATGACGTCCCCTCATAGTCACTGTTAGTTTCATTAGCATCAGAACTTTTATTAGCATCAGAAGAGCGATCAGAGGGAAAATATTCGTCATCAGAGATATGTGGTAGCTGATGAAATGTTGGAATCGGTATTTCATCTGAGTGCGGGATAGGGCGTATTGCCGAGTCTAAATTGGGATAAGTCCACTTACTGTGGTTATTTCGATTGATTCCATTAGTATTTACTAAACAGAAATAACAATCATTGAAGTGGTTTTTTGGTTCTCTCCAAACCATTGGTACGCCGAATTTTAGACATTTTCTTTTCCCGGTAGTTCACTGTCGTAAATGCTCTGTACAAGTTTTACATACGAGATGCGGGGCCCACGTTTTGTCCTGATCACCAAGCTTAACTCCAAAGTATCCAAGATACGCTCGCTTTACAAAGTCAGTAATAGTTTGTCTGTTTTGTTGAAACATGTATTCTCCGCATATATAGCAAAACACGTCAGGTTGATTTACACAACTTCTTCTTGAACCGGAACCTGAACTCATTTTAATTCTGTTCAATAACACAAAAACACTCTTTTCTTAACATAAAATAACACGCCGAATTCGATCTACTCTCATTAGTAAGAACGCACAAACTGACGAGACTTACCCGAGTTAGGTGATTAAAAGGGTCATTTCAGGTACCTGATAGGCAATGGTTCCACTATTTATAGATTTACCTGGAATTTACTCAATTACAGACTGACAATAAAACCATTGTACCTACATTAATGAATATATAATAATTTTAGAACTCGCATAAATGAATATACTGAATAAAAACCACATTGGTAGATAAGTTGATGTATCTAAAAAAGTAGAGCTGATAGAGAAAAACGGATTGCATGTATAGATTTAGCGTCCCAAATATAGTTAAAATCAGCTCTAAAATCCCAGGCACCAAAACAAAAATATTTTTTTTGTTGCCCTGTGTTATAGATACTGCATATCTAATGGATGTAAACAAAAGTCTTTTAAAAATAGTTGTATTAGTTGTTTTTGTTCATAACTTTTTTTTTTATAATCACGAATATGTGTATTCTAGAGAATTTTTTAAAGGTTATATTAATTTTAACCCTCTAAGCCGCAATACTATTTTAAAGTACAATATTTTACGAGTATTTTCCCGTTTGATTTTTTCAAATCGGATAAAATTCCAACTGTCAATAGGTTTTTGTCCAAAAAATGGCACTTTTCTCACAGTGTGTGTCGCCTATACTTTTCTCACTCTGTGCAGCAGTTACGTGGAAAAATATTTTTGTTAAAACTCTGCGAATTTTCCTTCAGAGCTAGGTAAACAACTTAAAAAAAGGAAAATAAATTAACAAAAAAATTTTTTTCAGTTATATTTTCTAAATATTTATATAATAAGTACAAAAGTCAATATAACGAGATATATTAATAAACGGTTAAAAGATTCTATAAAATACATAAATAACAGAAAATACTTAAAAATATATCATAAAATCATATCATAAGTGCAAATAGATACACAGGAAGATAAGTAAAGAGAGATTACGATATTTGTTGTAATATTTCGCAACATTACGACATATAAGCTACGTATTCTTTCTATAACATTATCCAACGTGATATAAAAAAAGGCAGCAATCTTATCCATGAAAATCAAGAATTTTTCTAAATTTAAACCTAATCGTCTCTTCTTGTAGGTCTGCTTAAAGAAACTTCAATGCTCCTATGTTAGTTTTGAAGTCAAAACACAAAAACGATCATAATTGGTCCACTGCCCTCAACATCCATATTGTGGGGAACATCGCCAATAAACTGCCTAGAAGGTCAATCCCCAAAGTGTCTTCGTTGAGTAGACATAGCTTTTCCAAGTAAGATCACAAGAGGTCTTGTGATGTCAGCTACTAAAAACTTTGCAAATGTAATTAATCTTTATTTTAAAATAGGAACACCACCATGATAGATCCGTTTGCAGCAATTCCCATGTTTTGAGGAACATCAACGACGAATTGAGTTGGAGGAGCAACTTCAAAGGATTCTCGCTGTGCGGTCATTGTTTCACTATTTTTGATTAGAATCAGTCACTAATTGAAAACCACTTTCTTCTTTAAAGATACTGTTTGTAAAATGTAGTCCAGAACACTGAGTTCTTAAACAATTCTTTCACTACGTTTCGCTGTATATATATATAAAAATTGTTTTTATTCACAACTGTTGCACTTTAACTACAGTCACCTACTTGGAATCTTTTCGATACCTTTCGTTACCAATTCAAAGAAATCTTTTTGAATTTTTTCACTATAAAGTTGAAAAACTTTTACTAATACTTCTTCTGTCTCTATTTTGTGATATTTCACCGGCTTGGAGAAATTCATATTGAAAATTTCAATATGCTTATTGCTGTCTCATTTCTATATGGTTCTTTACGTCTTAAACAATAATTGCTAACTGAATGCTATAGTAAGGAGAACGGCCTCTTTTATAGCAGAAATTTAAAATTTTACTGCTTATTAAGTTGGTAAATAAATGGCTGAATAACTAAGGCTAACAAAAGATAAGGTAGTACGCTCTCAAAGGATTATTAGAACTTGTTTGTTGATTTAGAAGTTTTGGACGTTTTCTTATTGGCCTACCGAAAAGCTGTGTTGATTGTCGTCATATAAATCTTCTGTAAATATTTATTTGCCTGTTCTACTTACGTTCATAAAAGGTAATTTTAGTGATTCATCAGCACACCACTCAAATACTTATTTTTCGTGATATAACTGAATGATGATTTTTTACCGATCAATGATAGAGAGGCATCTAAATTGCGTCAGATTTGGCCCTACGAATCTGCTAGATGAAAGAACTCATGGATTATTTTCGAACTTTCTCTTGGTAGTGCCGGCCCTAGCTTTTTTACCGCAGTAGGCAAACTCAAAAAATGCCACCGCATCCAAGCTTAAAGAAAACTACGTAAACTAGGAAAATGACATACAATTGAATTAAAACAATAATCCTAATACAGATTTAAGAAAAATTGTTGTATTGAAAAACAAAGTTTACATTTTTAACGAGTTAACGACAACGAACTTACAAACTAAAACTAGTACCTACTATTTTCAGAGATAATTTAAATATATACAGTAGAACCCTGGTTATCCGAGGTAACGTGGGGGGCACCCTCCTCGAATAACTGAAAACTCGGATAATCCGGATTTGTTTTTTATTCATTCAAAAAAATAAACACCAATACTTTAAACCAATGTATTAACGTTTTTAATATATAAATAGGTACTTACATTATAAAACAGTAAAATAGGTATCTATGCGCTTCTGTTTCATATTACATCTTCTTTTTCTCACTGCAATGTTTTTCCATCTATTAAGAAAAAGCAAATCCGCTGGGTTGCCTCTGGTTGTTGTTCGATATATCTCAAAGCTTTTTCCAAAGAAGCAAAACCTTCTTGATGAGAGATCTTAGTGGGAGACTGTTCATCCACCGCCGCTTCGTCATCGTCATCTGATTTTTCGGTTTCCTGAAAGGCATTCATTATTTCTTCAATACTCATTTCTTCTTCTAAATCATCTTCTGTAATCCATTCAACAACATCTTCTCTTGTCACATTTTCGCAACTTTTAATTTTTGCATTAATTCAAATAAACTTTTTTCTTTTTCTTCTATCTCGCTGTTAAAATTTGAACAGGACATTTTTCCATGGCTTCTCAATTTCAAAGCTAATTCATTTAATGGAGTATCATCTTTACTGTCATTATAGTCCTCAAAATCAATAACTTTTGACCAAGATTTTTGAATAGTGGTAGTCCGCACAGAATCCCAAGCTTGACTTACCCAGTAAATATCATTTTTCAGTGTAACCTTTCTCATCCCATTGATAATATCCTCCTTTTCTGTGTATTCTAATAGATGTTCAAGATGTAAACGCCTATAATTTTTTTTAATGTTTTCGAGGATGTCTTGATCCATTGGTTACATTATGCTGGTTACATTTGGAGCAAAAATTTTACAACAATTTCGCCCACATGAAGTCCTTCTCCAGGGTGAGAGGGGGCATTATCCATTAACAAAATTGCTTTAATAGGAAGACGGTTTCTGTTTAAAAATTTAGTCACAGATGGCACGAACTCTTCTTCAAACCAGTTAGTAAATAAGGTCGCATGCGCTCTTCTGACTTTTGTAATAGACTGGTAGGGCTTTGGGTGAGATGTCTTCTAAAGCTCTTGGACGTGGAGACTTGCCAATTACCATCAGTGGGATTTTGTGCTTGCCAGATGCATTGGAACATACCATTATAGTTAATATTTCCTTACTTCATTTGTGCCAAGGAACTGATTTTTTCCTGTCGAGATGCCAATGTTTTTGATGGAAGCATTTTTATAATTCAGACCAGTTTCGTCACAGTTGTAAATTTGATCACATGTGTATCCACAATCTTCGATTTGCTTTTTAAAGTTCTGCTTAAACTTCACAATTGACGACACATCAGCAGAAAGTTTTTCACCACATACAGTCAGTTGTCGTACACCGTACCGTTTTTTCCAGCGGTCAAGCCATCCAGAACTGGCGGTAAACTGATCTATCTCTGGGTATTGCCTACTAATCATTATTGCTTTCTGTTGTAAAATTGGACCTGACAGAGGCACACCTTTTGATCTCTGTTGGTTAAACCACATGAATAAAGCTTCGTTAACCTTTTATCATAGTCGCCGGTTTTCATCGATTTTCTTCCTGAGGACGAGGAGGCTTGATTTATACACACTTCTATTTTTGTGCGGTTTCTTTTCCAATCTACAACTGTTACCTCACTTACTCCATAATCTCGTGCAACAATTTTAATTGTCTCTCCTGTTTCAATCCTTCTGATGGCTTTTAATTTTTCTTCAATAGGAACGACGATTCTTTTACATTTGTTTTGCTCCATTATAATACGACAAACAAAAATTTAGACAAAGCAGTTCGTATTAATTACACTTAACTACCAGAACTCCAACCAAATAAATTATGTGAATATACTCGTACTTCTCCGTAGTAAACGCTATAACGCACTGCATTCACGCAAATTTACATGCTGAAAGACTCCAAAAACATAAATAGGGGAACCCCTCATACGGGCCAGGGGGATTCCCCGAAGTCCCCGACGATTTTAAATGGAAATATGAACATACATATTTTAGAAGCTCGGTTAATACGCAGCATAGACGCGCGTACCTCGGATAATCAGGTTCTTAGAATGGCTCGGTTAATCCGGAGCTCGGATAATCGCGACTCGGATAATCGGGGTTCTACTAATTTCTTTCAGATCTAATTTACTACTCCAATCGTGTTCAGTGGCCAATATTGCTACCCCATTAAGACGATTTTGTGTAGTCATAGTTCCTAAATAATTTTTTATTATTTTTAATTTAGAAAAAGTTCTTTCGCCGGCAGTTATGGGCAGCGTTAACAAAATTCTTAGAGCAATACTCAAATTTGGCCCAATTTTAAGGGAAGTAATGAATTTAAGAACGTCAATTGGACTTTCTTTCTTAGTTCTGTCGAAAGTCTCGACGAAACAAAGGAGGCACACAATCAACGAATTAGAAACAAACTTCTCGCTTGTCCCAACAATTCCAGGTCATTTTGGGCAGTCGCTAAGGCAGTTAGTCAAAATTTCACCAAATCGACCATACCACCACTCACAAGGCCAGATAATTCCATTGCAACCACACCTGTTGAGAGAGCGAACTTGTAGGCTGAACTCTTTGTTTTACATTCTACTGTCGATTTAAAAGGAAAAAAAAAACACCACCTACTATTCCCATATTGCAGTCAAAGATGCCCGATGTTGTCTTCAGACAGCGTATCATAAAGCGTATTTTAATGAAGCTAGACATCAAAAAGGCTTCTGGCGCTGACGGAATACCTGCCATAGTTCTCAAAAACTGTGCAAGGGAACTAACACCAGTTTTCTGTAGACTTTTAAACCTATCCTACAGAAAGGGAATATTTCCGTCCTGTTGGAAATGTGCCACGGTTCAGCCGATACCTAAAAAAGGCAAGAAGACCTTGCCAAATAACTACGACCAGTCGCACTGCTTTCAATAATATCGAAAGTCATGGAGAAGGTTATCAATCAGCATCTTCTAAAATATCTTGAACGATTCAATATTATTGTTCTATCAATTGATCGTAAACACGAATATCTATTTGCAACCCGGGTGTTCTTGAAATGACCATTACTTTCGTTTTATTAACGTTTACTTTCATACCTAAAACATCGCCTTTCCTAGATATATTGTTGATAACACGCTGAAGTCGATCCGCCGTATCTGCTATAATAACGGTATCATCAGCGTACCTTGGGTTGTTAATGATTTTGCCCTTAACTTTGATACCATCTGTGGCATTCTCTAAGACCTTCTGGAATATGTGCTCAGAGTATAGATTAAACAGGAGCGGGGAAAGAACACATCCCTGACGAACACCTCTTTTTATTCCTATTTTCTCAGTCGCTCTGCTATTTACTCGTATTGTCGCCACCTGATCACAATATAGCTGAGTAATGAAACGTTAATAAATAAATAAGAAAAATAAATTAAAATATGAAATGAAAGACATATAAATTAAAACAGTCAAATATATGATGCAAAAAATTCTTAGAATTAAATCACAAAAACCTTATTCGATATTACAATAATATATATCACAAAATGTTCTTTGTAATGGTTAGTATTATACAACTAGATTAGCAAACTTATTTTTAAAATTATTAGTAGGTATTAATGATTTTTGAATGGCAAGTAGATAGTCTTTCATCCGTGAGAGAAGCGGCATCGTCGTTAAATCTCGAATATCCTCTAATGTTTTATGTATTCTCCATTGACTAATATTACAATCTTATCTATAAATAGAAGTTTTGCAAGAAGTAAAACACTACTTAAATTTCCACTAAATTTTTTATTTTTAACACCATACATGTTTCGCTGTACGGCAGCTTCTTCAGATGGTTTGTTACAAAATGAGGGTAAAATTACTATAATAAATGGTTGTTTCACAATTTATGGCAGGTAATAAAATAATTTAATTAAAACAGATTTAGTAATGGTGAATTATTTAAGTTTAATTGTTCATTTTTTAAGGAATCTGAATTTTTCAATTTGTTTATTTCTAAAGATTCTAGGTAAATAAGTTTCAGGCTCTTTGTGCAAGTATGTAATATTTCAAAGTTTGGGTTGAACTGATGGTTATTTTCAATTAAATGATTTGCGTAATTTGAGTTATTTTTTCTATTGATGTATGATGAAGCATGTTTTTTTATTCTTTTCTTTCTTTTTCCAAGCATACCAAGTAGTGAAACTATATTACTAATTGAAAAACTTCTTTCTCACATCAATGTCAACCCAATAATAAAAGAAGACATCTTAAAGTGTTTAAAGGTTTGCCTAGAACAAAATTATTTTGAATTTAATAACGACCTATACAGCAGCCTAGACGGTTTCATAATGGGCAATCCACTTAGTCCTCTTTTGGCCGAAATATTTATGAATAACATAGAAAATCAAATAAGCAAACACCCACTTTTTTAAAAATTTATATACTGGCATAGATACGAGGCTGGTTTGAAAAGTCCGTGCAAAGTCCGAGAGATGGCACCACCGGCGCGTATCGAGGTCATGTTTAGTTAGTAGCATCTCTTGAATGAACGCACACCAAGTTTCAGCAATATTGGTCTATTTCTTTGTGTTTGGCATTCGTGTGAATCAAGGAAGTCGAGTGATTTTCAAGAAATGGACGAAAAAGAATTTCGTGTGGTTATTAAACATTAATTTATGAAAGGCAAAACGCCTCAGGAGACTAAAGAGAAGCTTGATAAACA
Organism: Pachyrhynchus sulphureomaculatus; assembly: GCA_019049505.1. Lineage (NCBI taxonomy): Eukaryota > Metazoa > Arthropoda > Insecta > Coleoptera > Curculionidae > Pachyrhynchus > Pachyrhynchus sulphureomaculatus. The sequence continues at coordinate 135,204,956 of CM032448.1, read as the reverse complement.
TTATGGTGACTCTGCACCTTCGATTAGAACAGTTTATAAGTGGTTTCAAAATTTTCGGACTGGCCATATGGGCACAAGTGACGCTGAACGTTCTGGACGGCCTGTGGAGGTTACGACTCCAGAAATCATTGATCAAATTTATGATATGGTGATGGATGATAGAAGAGTGAAGGTAGGTGAGATTGCTAGTGCTGTGGGCATCTCGACTGAACGGGTACATAATATTTTGCATAAACATTTGGACATGAGAAAGCTATCCGCAAGATGGGTGCCGCGATTGCTCACGCTTGACCAAAAACGGAATCGTGTGAAGTGTTGCAAGGATGGTTTTCACCTGTTCCAGAAGAATCCGGAGGACTTTAAGCGTCGTTTCGTCACTGTGGATGAAACATGGATACATTACTATACTCCTGAGACCAAACAACAATCTAAACAATGGGTTACCAAGGGGGAATCTGCACCAAAAAAGGCGAAGACCGTTCCTTCGGCCGGAAAGGTTATGGCGACTGTCTTTTGGGATTCGCAGGGGATAATCCTCATTGACTATCTGGAAAAGGGTGGTAAAACTATTACAGGTGAATATTATTCATCGTTATTGGACCGTTTGAAAACTGAGCTGCAAGAAAAACGCCCGCGATTGGCCCACAAAAAAGTCCTTTTCCATCACGACAACGCACCAGCACACACCTCAGCAGTTTGTGGTCGCAAAATTAATGGAAATAGGATTCCAACTCGTTTCACATCCCCCCTATTCTCCAGACTTGGCTCCCTCGGACTACTATTTGTTCCCCAATTTGAAGAAATGGCTGGCGGGACAAAGATTTTATTCAAACGAGGAGGTGATTGCAGACACTAATGGATATTTTGCAGACTTGGACAAATCCTATTATTCGGAAGGGATCAACAAACTAGAACATCGTTGGACGAAGTGTATAAGCCTAAAAGGAGACTATGTCGAAAAATAAAAAAGGTTTACCCCAAACACATAAGTAGTTTTTATTTTTGCACGGACTTTTCAAACCAGGCTCGTATGTTGATGATATCTTATGTTGTTTTACAGGAAGTGATAGACAATTTGCCACATTTCAAAATTTTTTGAATAATATACATAAAAATATAAAATTCACCAGTGGAATTGAAATCAACAATAGCTTAAACTTCCTTGACCTAACAATAAAAAGATATAATAACAAACACATTTTTTCTATTTACCATAAACCGTCACATACTGACATAATTATCCATAACACCTCAGGTCATCCACCAAGTCACAAACTTGCAGTTTTCCATAATATCATTCACAGACTAATCAATATTCCTCTGAACTAAGACGATTTTCAAAAAGAACTTAATATTATAAAACAATTAGCAGTAAATAATGACTATTCACCATCCATAATAGATAATATTCTCAAGAAAAAACTTTACAATAAAGCCAACAGTACAGTTTTTCGAGTAATAAAGAACCTTATAAAAACGTAAAGTCAGTAACGTACTATGGTAGATGCAGCACTAAAATTAAATAGATTCTTGAGAAAATTAAATATTAACACAGCATTTAAAACATCCAACACGCTTGGCAAATTTATAAAAATATAACAAAACTAAAACAGATAGAGACAATAGATCCGGAGTATACAAATTAAATTGTGGAAATTACTCAAAAACATATATAGGTCAAACAGGAAGAAGTTTTTCAAAAAGAATAAAAGAACATGCTTCATCATACATCCATAGAAAAAATAACTCAAATTACGCAAATCATTTAATTGAAAATAACCATCAATTCAACCCAAACTTTGAAATATTACATACTTGCACAAAGAGCCTGAAACATAATTACCTAGAATCTTTAGAAATAAACAAATTGAAAAATTCAGATTTCTTAATAAATGAACAATTAGACTTAAATAATTCACCATTACTAAATCTGTTTTAATTAAATTATTTTATTACCTGCCTCATTTTGTAACAAACCATCCGAAGAAGCTGTCGTGCAGCGAAACATGTAATGGTGTTAAAAATATAAAATTTAGTGGAAATTTAAGTAGTGTTTTACTTCTTGTAAAACTTCTAGTTATGGATTTCCACCAAGTATTGGCTGAATCAATCCAAATTATCTATAAATTAGTTCTTTAACACACTACCATATCAGATTCATTTCTTGCAGTTCCATTATTTGGAGGAACCACAACTTTGAGCTGGAGGAACAACTTCAAAAGATTCGTGTTGAGCAGCCATGATTTCTCGAACTTTGATCACCGTTAAAGTTCTTTTAACAAACTAATGATTGAAAATTTTAATACAGGAAAACTACCATGATAGCTCCGTTGGCAGCAGTTCCAATATTTTGAGGAACATCAACAGCGAATTGAGCTGGAGGAAAAAGTTCAAATGATTCTTTTTGAGGATCCATAGTTTTACCAACTTTGATCGCTATAAAAGTCCTTTTAATATAAACAAACAATAGTAGCGTTTTTTAAAAAGATATCGTTCACAGCACTGTTAATTGCACTGCTTCTCGTTGAGGTTGTGTTTTGTTATTTCGTAAATGTTGCAATCCTATATGGAAATCTTCTGAATACTTTTCTTCATCAACTGATAGACAGTTTTTTAAATTAGCTCACTATAAACTTGAAAAACTTTCGTTGGTTCTCCTTCTGTCTCTATTATTTCCTTTTTTGCTAATTTTGGAAAATTCATGTTGACACTGTAAACAACCTTATTGGCGACCCATATTTTTCTTGCTTCTTCGTTTCTCAAATATCAACTGAATATTATGGTTGAGATAGCAGTTGCTTTTATAACAGAGGTTTCTAATTATACTGCTTGGTAATTCAGACAATTATTCACAGCAATTAACAGAGATAAGTTAAAATACATTTAAGAAGAATTAGTTAAAGGTGTGTTGTTGATTTAAACGTTTCAGAGTCTTGTGATTATAAGTTTACAAGATCCGTGCTCCTAAGTCTTTTGTAAACATATTGACGTGTCTAAAATTTATTTATATGATGTGTGTCACACTGTGCTAACAAGAATCACTTGTTTCACGCATCTATCTTTAGATTATGGTTTTTCTGGCATCGTTTTTAACGAGAAAAACAAATAATAGTAATTTTCACATTACTGTAAAAAAACACACCATGGTGGTTAATGATTTCAAGCTTTGAATAGTAAAAACCATCTTTCTATGTTATTTGTACTGAAGTAATTGTGGTTTCTGTATAAATATTGGTTGGAACATTATAAACCTCCGTTGTATACACAGTGGGTCCGGCTTTTAGGCAGTGTCATTTCGTAAACAACAGTAAAAGCTTGAACTCACATCTTAGCCCAGTCTCCACGGGTTTTGAGTTCTCATTAAATGTTAACAGACTGCATTTTGGCATACAGGTAGTTTTTTAGGCGTAGAATACGATAAAAAAGGTTTGGTAAAGTTTGATGTACGCTAAGTGCACAAAATCCAAAATAAAATCAAAATTTCGATTTTTCGGTAATATCTCGAAAAAGAAAAAAGATGTCGAAAAACTAATAGTACTACGTGAAGGAGCGGGAAATGTTACAAAAATAAAAAACCGGTCAAGTCAAGTTGAACTTGCGCAATTAGTGATCCGTACGTTGATTGCTTTTAAAATAAAAAATGTTGTAACGGCAGTATAAAATGATCAGTGACTTCACAAAACACACCCCAAATAAGTTTTCAACAAAGTTTATTTCCAATCTTTACTGAAAATTGATGACCTTGAAATTTCTGTTTTTTTTTTATATACCAGATAAATTATTACAGGTAATGCATTCGCGATAATTTTCGTTCAATCTACATCCCGTGGAGAATATTCCAGAATTTTTTCAAAATTTTTTGATAAGTACTTTTCGAGATAAGGTGGGTGGACAGCGATTTTTCGCGATTTTTTAAAAATAATACAAAGGAAAGTGCGCGCAAGTACTACATTATATAGATATTTTTTACTCGTGTTTTCACAAGCTTTCATTTGACACCACACTCGATTACCTAGTAAAAAATTTTTTTTTTCACTTTCGATTTCACCCCCCAAAACTAACCCCTTAAGTCAAAATTTAACTTTCAAAACTACATGGCTCTGATGAGGCCATCAATTCCTATATTATTACCAAATTTCAGCTTTTTATGACAAATAGTTTCGGAGAAAATCGGGTGTGACAGACGGACAGACAGACGGACAGACAGACGGATATACACCGAAGTGATCTTATAAGTGTTCCGTACGGAACACTACAAAACATAGATTTTTTCCAGATTTTTTTTATTAGCGTACGAATTCATTAAAAATTCATATAGGTGATTCAAAAAATTCAGCGCCCAAATAGGTTAATTTGAAAGACTACACGCACCGCTCGAAGGTTAATCGATATTATTAGTTTTCAGAGTGTAAAAAAAAAAATAGCTTTTCGAAGAGGAGACTTTCAGATTTCCGATGATACTAATAGTTTTTTGTATTTTTGTTGCTAGATAATTTGTGAAACTTAAAATGAAATTTTTGCTTGCATGATTTTAACGGGTATACAGTAAATTACAAATATTTGATAAAATATAGTATTGAAAAAATTCTTGTGCATAATATACCTTAATTTTCAATATAAGAATAAATAAAAATACCCAATTTGTCTATGTTAATTCAAAATTGAGTTTTAAAATTTGAAAATTGGCGCCGCATATTGGGACGAAGCCCCACCGTGCCACTCAAGTTACCCTGCAGGTCTAATATTTTGAAGTAATCGGAAAGATTTTTTTTTTTAATTATTCGTTCTTTCATGATCAATCGATCTGTCGGGCTAGATTTTAGATTTTTTTTCCACAGTTTTCCTGAATTTTCAGAAGGAGTATTAATTTTTAGGAAAAAAACGGCGCTTTTCGAAGAAAAAACAATCTGTAGATCATAATTTTCACTTAATCATGACACTTTTTTTTAAAATATTCGTTTTTTTATTGTTAATCGATCGGCCGAGCTGAATTTTTTATTTTCCCCCTGTGTTTTTCATAAATTTGAGAAAAAATTCGTATTTCCATGGAAGTACGGTTTTCTCGCAAATAACTATTCACAGATAGATTTTCTTCCACATTCAGGAAAAATCTTCCTCAAAAATCAATTCTTTTGATGGACAATCAATCTACCTACCTTGGATTATTATTTTTGCTCTAGGGTTTTCAAAAATTGCGTTACCTAGGATACACCACATGTAGTTAGTGTCTGCTGGTATCACTTTGTGTGTGTGTGTGTGTGTTTGTCTGTGTGTATGTCTTGCCATATGTATGTGTGTGAAAAATTTTGTAGTAACAAATTTCAGGACATATATTTTATTTTTACAAACACTGAAGATGAAATTTGATAGAAATGAAGACGTCCTAATATTGCGAAATTAGCAAAGAACTGCAGCGAATTTTGTGGTATAAGAAATTTCAAAATTTGGGTAAAGATTAGAAAATTTGGTATCAATATCTTTTTTCCATTTCAAACACTTTAATCACTAAATCCGTAAAACATATTAAAATTAAGAAATTTTGTAAAATACTAATATAAATAAAGTTGTTCCATATTGACTGTCCAAAGAAAGTTTGTGGTTTTGTTTTGAATAACATGAATTAAATTAGTGCGAATTTCAGCGAATTCGAACTCAAATCTCCGCAAAATTATTCAATATTCATTGAAATAATTTAAATTTTCTCTGGTTAGCAGGATTTGGAACTTTGTTTAAATTAGTAGCGATTAGCAAAAATCAGCAAATATTCTACCAAATTTACCTAACATTTGTCTAAATATAATCGAAACTACTTGAATTTGCTCAGTTGGGCGAAAAATTTTTCTCATAAATTTAAGTAAATTTATATAATAAGCTAGCGATTTCTTTAAATTGCGAGTTCTTTCTTCGCCTCCATAACAATGAAATCATTTATATTAAACGGGATTCTTCTTCGTCAGAACTGCCCTGCAATAAATTGGTGGTAATTTTCGCTTATCATATACCCAGTATATTTCTAAATTCATTCATGATTATTCCTCGACATCCTGACAATGAACATTGTAGTAAAATTTGAAAAATTCGCATGCGTTCTTTTAAACTCTAAAACGCAAAGAGCAGTATTCTTTGTAGGTATATGAGTTATCATAGGTAATACACACATAAACACACACATGTACACGCACACACACAGACACACACACATACCAGCAGACACTACCTCCATGTGGTGTATCCTGGGTGACGCCAGTGATGCTTGCAATTTTTGAAAAACCTGGAGCAAAAATTATAATTCCAGGTCGGTAGGTTGATTGTCCGTCAAAAGAATTGATTTTTGAGAAAAATTTGTCTTGAAAATGGAAGGGGAACCATCTACGAATAACTATTTCCGGAAAAACTACAAATATAAATTTTTTCTCAAATTTTTAAAAAACAATAAAACAATAAAATTGTTTGCATGTCAGAAAAAAAAAAAAACCGGTCACGTGAAAATTGGACTTGCGCGGTTAGTGATTCCTTACCTAGGCTAAGTTAATTAGGCCCTGACATTTTAAGATCCAATATATATTTTCACGTTTTTTCTTAGTCAATAATGTGTAATAGTTAGAGCATCTTATCTACTTAATAGCCAATAAATCAATCTAGCTCAATCTAGAATCTAGTGATAAAAGTTTAAAACAAACATTTACTGCCTAAATATTTGTTTAATGGTAAACGAATAAAATAAAATTATTTTGTCTTTAGAGGAGCGACGCGCGCTACTGAAAGTATGTTTATCTTCATCATACTGTCATGAAACCTCCTCGATATTGTCAAGGCACATAGTTTTATTTTTAATATCAGAAAAATTATTAAACGAAATGCACTCGTGATAAATCCCGCTAGAATTTTTTCAAAATTTTTTGATCAGTACTTTTCGAGATGGGATGGGAGAACAAAGAATTTTTTAAAATAATATAAAGAAAAGTTTGCGCAAATACACTCCTGGACAAAATTAACGCAGCAATATATTAAATCATACAAATCTCTATAATGAATTAATTTTAATAATTTTTTACGAACATTGGTTACACTAAAAGTTAGAAAAAACTTATTCGGATACTTTAAAAGTGAATTAGCTACCAAATTTCTCTATAAGATTCGAATTAAAATTATTCTTAAGACCTAATACACAAATCGTTGAAATTATGTAATAATGAAAAAAATAAACTGGGACACTAGTAGCAAAATTAATGGTTTAACTGGGACACTAGTAGCGTGTGTTGCCTCCTCTACTTCGGATGACAGCGTTTATGCGCCTACGCATGCTTCTAATTAAATTTTGGATAAAATCTTGAGGAATTTGCTCCCATTCTGTGATAACTGCATTTTCAAGTTCCCTCAGGTTTCTAGGTGCAGGTATATGATGTTTCACATTTTTCTTAAGGTGATCCCATACATGTTCTATCGGATTTAGATCCGGGCTTTTTGGTGGCCATTGCATAATCGGTATATCAACTTGATTAAGATAATCGAGTACCTCCCTAGCCACGTGAGGTCGAGCGTTGTCTTGCATAAACAGGAAATTTGGGCCCCACAAAATGACCGAAAGACATCACTTTTCCTATTACAATATTCTCAAGATAGTAGTCAGCATTCATGGATTTCGTACGGACAGGAACTAACTCTGTGCGAGCATCAAAGCAGATGCCACCCCAGAACATAACAGAGCCACCGCCGATTGGAATCCTTACAGAGATATTGCAAGGAGCAAACCTCTCTCCTGGATGTTTTAGACTAACCCTAGTTTCATCTGTGAAGAAAACTTATTTCCAATCATCCACAGATCAGTTTTCGTGATTTCGAGCAAAACGTAATCTGTTCTCTCTAGTAAGCAAGGGCGCAGTGGCTGGTCTCCTACTGTTTAATCCAGCTTCATTTAACCGTCTTCTAACTGTTTCAGAAGAAATTGTGACATTGTGAACAGCTTCGAGTTCGTTCCTTATTATAGAACTAGTGACAGTCCTGTTTCTTAAAGCATATTGTCTTATAAAATGTTCATCTAGGTCGCTAGTGCATCGTTTTCGCCTTTGCCCTAGCCTTCTAGAATAAGTTCCTACTTCATTCAAGCGTCTTACCATACGACTTATTGTGGAACGATGTTTGCCTCGTCCAATAAAACTGAGGCTCGCACTACCTCGTGTTCAGTTAAATTCCTTGTTCGATTCATTTTTGAATTTCGAAAAAGCGAACAATTTATAAGCTTACTTTTAAAGAAAATCTATCGCATTATTACAGAAAATTGTTTATCTTCTAAAAAATTCTTTAAAACTGTAAATCTAAACGAATTGTTTTGATTTCTGTCATGAACAACGAAACAAAATATGCATAGCCTACTATTAAAATACTCGATAAACTTGAAAACTGACATGAGAAAAAGATAAATTAATTTTCAGATTGTTGCAATAATTTTGTCCAGGAGCTTATTATATCATATATATTTTTGAACTCGTACTTTCACAAGTTTTCATTTGACACCCCACTGACATCCAACCTGGTATTTTTTTTCAATTTTCGATTTCATTTGGGTATATAGGATCACCGTATGAAGATCCAGAGAAACAGGAAGAGGCGTGGGATGTCCATAGAAACGACGGATCGATGATATCAGAATAGGAAGCAGTTGTTAAAGGTAGCAAAAGATAGGGAAGTATAGAACAGACATTTTTGATAGTTTTTTTGCTTAAACTACACTTTACGAAGGATATTCTAGAATATTTTCAAAATTTTTTGATCAGTACTTTTCGTAATAGGATAGCGGCGCAGTGATTTTTTAAAAATAATACAAAGAAAAGTGTGCCCAAGTATTACATCATATATATTTTTGAATTCCTGTTTTTACAAGCTTTTATTTAACAGCTCACTCAATGACCTTAGAATTTTTTTGTATTTACCCTCACAAGCTAACCCCTTAAGTCAAAATTTAACTTTTAAAACTACACGACTCCGATTGGGCCACCAATTTCTATATTTGTATCAAATTTCAACTTTATATGTCAAGAAGTTTTGGCGAAAATTGAGTGTGACAGGCGGATACCGAAGTGATCCTATAAGTGTTCCGTAAGTAACACTAAAAATAATTACCAATTATTTTGTACCGTTTATAACAAACAAATCTTGAATAACCCTGACTGTGCGTCATATCAGACTTTTACCGCATTTGGATTAACGAATAAATAAGGCTAATAAAAGATTAAAATACTTGAAATATATTTTATTTTCCAACTACTTTCTTTATTCTACCACACAACGTTGAAAGTTATATTATCTTGAAAAATACTATAAAAATTGTTAAATTTCAATAAATAAATAAATAAATAGTGATACAAATGAAGTGAAATGTTAATAAATAAATAAGAAAGATGAGCAAGAAAATGAAAATAATAAATAAATAGTAAAAAAATCAAAAAAAGCAAAAAATATCACAGAATTACATCACAACTAAATTGTTAAAAACTAATAAGAGATTACAACATTATAAGTTAAAATATCCTCAAAGTGTTCTTTGGAATAGTTGCATATTACTAAAAACTCTTAATATACATCAGAAAAGAAAATTAGTACATGATTAGTATTAAAAAATAATAGAAGAGAAGCAGGAGCATTAAGACCTAAACATAAAATTTTCTGAACACCTAAACTTAATCACTAAAACTATTATCTATGTACCAATGTACAATCTTCCATACAAATTTTATTTTTAAAATGGAACCACCAGCTGTCACTGACTGCAGTTTCTTTACTTTGAGAAACATCAACAATGAATTGATTTGGGCGGACATCTACAAAAAATTCTTGTTGAACGGCCATAGTTACTCTAACTTTGATTCACTATGAGAGTCCTTTTTTAATAGAACCACCAATGATTGACATTTTTAAAATAAAAACACCACCATGATAGATCCGTTTGCTGCAATTCCCTCAGTTTTGGGAACATCAACAACGAATTGAGTTGGAGGAGCAATTTTAAAAGAATCTTGTTGGACAGACATGGTTTCACTAACTTCGATCACTGCAACAGTTCTTTTAATAATTGTTGTTACTTCTTTCACAGGTATTGCTTGAAAAATATGGTCCAGAGTACTGTTCACTTGACAAGTACTTTAACTGTTTTTCACCGATGATGTAGAACTTGTTTTTTATTCACAAAAGATGCACTTTCACTATAGTCACCTACTTGGAATTTTCTCAATGCCTTTCTTCACCAGTGGTACGGAGACTTTTTGAATTCTTTCACTATAAATTTGAAAAATTTTCACTAATACTTCTTCAAGCTGTATTTTTTCGTTTTTCACTAGCTTAGAAAAATTCATATTGAAAACCTGGATATGCTTATTGTTGTCTCATTTTTAATTGCGTATTTACTTCTTGAACGATAATTTCTAACTGAATACTATAGCAAAGATAACGGACCTCTTATATAGCAGAAATTTAAAGTTTTTATGCTTGGTAAGTTAGTAAATAAATGCATGAATAACTAAAACTAACAAAAGGTGGGGGTAACGTGCTTCATAAGAATTGTTCAAGCGTGGTTTATTGATTTGGGAATTTTAGGTTTTATCGCTACACCGAAAATTCGTGCTGATTGTCATCGTATAAGCCTTTTAAAATATGCTTATTATACTTGCGGCTATGAAATTTGTTTAATGATTCGTTAACGCTCTGTTAAAATACATAGTTTATGTTTCATTTTTGACAGTTGGTTGATGACTTTTCACTTTTTACCGAAAGATTTTACTAGAATAAAGAGTCTATTTTTAGTTCCTTAGTATCGTATTAACAAGAGTTTCCTTATATAGCCCAGTCGTTAGAGGCAAATTCTGACGAAAAGCTCTCATTGAATGTTAACAGTCTGCAGGCATACAGGTAGTTTTTTGAATGTAGAATGCGATAAAAAAGTTTGCTGCTTTAAAGTGAAAATAAAATGAAAAATTCGGATTTTCGCTAATATCTCAAAATAAAAAGGGAAATTTTACAAAGAAATATTATTTAGATTTTTTTTTGGTTTTACCGCAATTTTTAAAAAATATTTAAAATAAAATGACTTGTAGTTGAGGTGGGAATCATGCTTCCAACCTCATTTATGATTAAATTAACGTTTCTGTACACCGTTAAATATTTTGAAATTGGCTATTAAGGGGTTTTTTCGGGGTGCTAATTAAGAATCCGATGAAAGATTTGAAAAATTCAAAATGGCGGATCCAATATGACGGCCAGAGAGTACTTAATTCATTTAATTTCTTCGAGTAATTTAGAATTTTTGTGAATTCAATAACTGTTTTCTTTGTATCCGGATGTTTAAATGAAATATAAGTATTTTATACTTAAAGCCTAGACTTTTAACTTGTATGATTAATAACACAGGACAACAAAAAAATATTTTTGTTTTGGTGCCTGGGATTTTAGAGCTGATTTTAACTATATTTGGGACGCTAAATCTATACATGCAATCCGTTTTTCTCTATCAGCTCTACTTTTTTAGATACAGCAACTTATCTACCAATGTGGTTTTTATTCAGTATATTCATTTATGAGAGTTCTAAAATTATTATATATTCATTAATGTAGGTACAATGGTTTTATTGTCAGTCTGTAATTGAGTAAATTCCAGGTAAATCTATAAATAGTGGAACCATTGCCTATCAGGTACCTGAACTGACCCTTTTAATCACCTAACTCGGGTAAATCTCGTCAGTTTGTGCGTTCTTACTAATGAGAGTAGATCGAATTCGGCGTGTTATTTTATGTTAAGAAAAGAGTGTTTTTGAGTTATTGAACAGAATTAAAATGAGTTCAGGTTCCAGTTCAAGAAGAAGTTGTGTAAATCATCCTGATGTGTTTTGCTATATATGCGGAGAATACATGTTTCAACAAAACAGACAAACTATTACTGACTTTGTAAAGCGAGCGTATCTTGGATACTTTGGAGTTAAGCTTGGTGATCAGGACAAAACGTGGGCCCCGCATCTCGTATGTAAAACTTGTACAGAGCATTTACGGCAGTGGACTACCGGGAAAAGAAAATGTCTAAAATTCGGCGTACCAATGGTTTGGAGAGAACCAAAAAACCACTTCAATGATTGTTATTTCTGTTTAGTAAATACTAATGGAATCAATCGAAATAACCGCAGTAAGTGGACTTATCCCAATTTAGACTCGGCAATACGCCCTATCCCGCACTCACATGAAATACCGATTCCAACATTTCATCAGCTACCACATATCTCTGATGACGAATATTTTCCCTCTGATCGCTCTTCTGATGCTAATAAAAGTTCTGATGCTAATGAAACTAACAGTGACTATGAGGGGACGTCATCAGTTCCTCAACGCTTCAATCAAAATGAATTAAATGATCTCACCAGGGATCTCAATTTATCGAAAAAAGCTTCTGAAGTACTGGCTTCTAGGTTGAACGACAAAAATTTACTGGAACAAGGAACCAAAATTACCTTTTACCGTACAAGAGAAAAAGATCTGCTACCATTCTTTTCTCAAGAAGACAATCTTGTATTTTGTCACGAAATTAGGGGACTCATGAAAGAAATGGGACTTTCTGAATATATTCCAGATGATTGGCGCCTATTTATTGACAGTTCAAAGCGAAGTTTAAAATGTGTCCTTCTACATAATGGGAATAAATATGGTTCAATACCACTAGCTCACTCAACGAAACTGAAAGAAGAATATAATACCATAGCTTTGGTCTTGCAGAAGATAAAGTATTACGAACATCAATGGATGATTTGTGTAGACTTAAAAATGGTAAACTTTCTTCTTGGGCAGCAAAGTGGTTACACGAAATATCCGTGTTTCTTGTGCCTCTGGGATAGTAGGGACAAAACACACCACTGGGTTAGAAAAGATTGGCCTCAGAGAGAAAACATGGACGTTGGGGAAAAGAATGTCATTAACGACGCTTTGGTTGAAAGAGAAAAAATCATACTTCCTCCGTTACATATAAAGTTGGGCTTAATGAAGCAATTTGTAAAGGCTCTTGATAAGAATGGGTCTTGTTTTGCATATATAGGGGTAAAAATGCATCAGTTGAGCACAGAAAAACTCAAAGCAGGGATATTTGACGGCCCACAAATAAGACAATTAATTAACGATCCTGCCTTCATAAATTCAATGAATCAAGTTGAACGAGAAGCTTGGACATCATTTGTTGCAGTTGTAGAAAATTTTCTAGGCAAACATAAAGCTCAAAACTATGTTGAAATGGTTAACAAGATGCTTAATAGTTTCAAATCCTTAGGGTGCAATATGAGTATTAAAATACACTATTTACACAGCCACTTAGACCGTTTTCCAGAAAATTTAGGAGACATGAGTGAGGAACAAGGTGAAAGATTTCACCAAGATATTAAAGTTATGGAGGACCGCTACCAAGGAAGATGGGACATGCACATGATTGCAGATTACTGCTGGAGTTTAAAAAGGGACTGTTTAAAAAAAACATTCAAGAATGTCGCGGAAAAGAAGCTTTCCAAGTGTTGAGTGACTATTTCATTTCTTCAATGTTTTTTTTTTGTTTGTAAGTACGACATAATATTGTATTTTGTATAACTAAAATAAAAATTTCGTATCTACTTTTGTTTACTACACTTACGGATTTGAGTTACAATAATGTAACTTATATTTCTCTAAAATTGTATATCTTAAAAATTTGAGCTCCTAGGTACAAATGAATACGTTATTTGAATTCAGGACATCAAATTGATATAGAATCAGCTCAAAAAACCTCGACACCAAAACAGCTGTTCCCATGTGTAATAAACAAAAAATGCGTTTATGATGAACACTCTTTAAAGAGCAAAATTACAACAAAGTTTTTTTTTAAGTATTTAATGATTTTATAATATCAAGTATACTTTTAACTTTAATTAAATAAAAAACAAATTGTTCGACTTTTTTTGACCAATTCGTACTGCTTTGAACGTAAAATTGTCGGCACACAGTGGGACAAAGCCTCACTGTGCCACTCAAATTACCCTTCAGGTCTTAATTTTGAGGTAATCGGCAAGATTTTATTTTTAATTATTCATTTTTTCATGGCCAATCGATCTGTCGAGCTAGATTTTTAGATTTTTTCCACAATTTTCCGGTATTTTTAGAAGAAGTATTAATTTTTATCAAATAACGGCGGTTTTTCGTGGGAAAGCCACTCCCATAGATCGTAATTTTCACCTAATCATGAAATATATATTTTTTTAAATGTTCCTTTTTTATTGCCAATCGATCAGTAGCGCTAGATCTTTGATTTTTCTGTTCTTCAAAAATTTGAGAAAAAATTTGTATTTCCATGGAAGTACGGGTTTTTCCTCACATAGCTACTCACAGATGATTTTCCTCCCATATTCATGATAGATTTTTCTCAAAAAATCAATTCTTTTGATGGACAATCAATCTACCCACCTCGGATTATCATTTCTGCCCCAGGTTTTTCAAAAATTGTAGACATCTTTGGCGTTACTTAAGATACACCACATGGAGGTAGTGTCTGCTGGTACCCCTTTATGTGTGTGTGAATGCGTGCGTGTGTGTCTGTGTAGGCGTGTGTGTGTTTGTGTGTGTATTGCCTACGATAACTCAAATACCTACAAAGAATACTGCTGTTTTTAGTTTTAAACTTTAATAGAACGCATGCGAATTTTTCAAATTTTATTGCGATATTCATTGTCAGGATCTCGAGGAATAACCATGAATGAATTTAGGAAACATCCCGCAAGTTTATTGCAGGACAGTTCCGATGCTGAGGAGTCCCGTTAAATCTAAACGATTTCATTATTATTGAGTTGAAGCAATAACAATAACTTGCAATTTAAAGAAAGCGCAGAATAAATTTATTTAAATTATCAGAAAAATTGTCCGCGCAACAGAGCAAATTCAAGTAGTTTCGATTAAATTTAGGCAAATTTTAGGTAAAGGGTCTAGGCGGTTAAGATGGTGAAAATGCCCCCAGCGCTTTTGAAAAACAAAAAAATATCCTCATGTAGAACACAAAAAAATATGATTTTCCTGAAATTTTCAGCCCTCTAGACCTTCCCATAACCTCAAAAATCTATTAAAACGTGATTTTCGGTTTTTTGGCGGTATCTCCGGTTCTATTCATCGTAGGAACCTCTTTTTTTTTCAAATTGTAGGATTTTTTATGGCCTACAACATGCTATTTTTTAAAAAAAATTTTGGCGCGAAATTCAAATTGTTTTGAGCGTTTTAAATTTTCAAAATTGAATTAAAAAAAACTAGAACTTACTCAGGCACCAAAAAAAAATATATATATTGTGTATTTTATGTCAAACTATGCCTGTGAATTTTTTCAGATTTTTAGAGGTGGGGGAAAGGGGGGGGAAGGAGGGGGGGGGAGGGGGAGGGGGAAAACGGTTACAAACGCGAAAATCCGCTTTTTTCGTCGTTTTTTTTTTCCGCATTTTTACCTAAATCCTCAGTTGCTTCAAAATTATATATATATATATATATATATATATATATATATATATATATATATATATTATCGAAATACTATTGAATCATTTTATGTAATATAAAGACCATATTGCACCATTTTTCCCTTTAAAATCACGATTAAGACAAGATTAAGGCAAGTTTAAGACAAGATTAAGGCAAGATTAATACATTTTTAAGTTATTTTTTTTGTTTTGACTAATTAGTCATACTTCATAATTCATCCAAATATATAATTTTATAGAAATTAAAACATTTCTGTTTATAAAAACATCATATAGAAAAAAGATTTTCTATATTTAATTGAATTAACGTTAACTTGGTAAAAATCCATATTCAACAAATTAAATACACATGTAAGTGTGATTTTTACTTAATATTATTAATATAAAGTAAAAAAATATTTATATTATAAAGTAAAAATCACACTTACATGTGTATTTAATTTGTTGAATATGGATTTTTCCCAAGTTAACGCTAATTCAATTAAATATAGAAAATCTTTTTTCTATATGATGTTTTTATAAACAGAAATGTTTTAATTTCTATAAAATTATATATTTGGATGAATTATGAAGTATGACTAATTACTCAAAACAAAAAAAATAACTTAAAATGTGTTAATCTTGCCTTAATCTTGTCTTAAACTTACCTTAATCTTGTCTTAAACTTGCCTGAGTAAGTCCTAGTTTTTTTTAAATTCAATTTTAAAAATTTAAAACGCTCAAAACAATTTAATTTCGCGCCAAAATTTTTTTTAAAAAATAGCATGTTGTAGGCAATAAAAAATCCTACAATTTGAAAAAAAGAGGTTTTTACGATAAATAGAACCGGAGATATCGCCAAAAAAACCGAAAATCACGTTTTTATAGATTTTTGAGGTTATGGGAAGGTCTAGAGGGCTGAAAATTTCAGGAAAGTCATATTTTTTGTTTTTCAAAAGCGCTGGGGGCATTTTTCACCATCTTAACCGCCTAGACCCTTTGGTAGAATATTTGCTAATTTGCATTCTGAAAACAAGTAATATCGATTAATCTTCGCGCGGCGCGCGTAATCTTTCAAATTAATCTATTCGGTGCGCCACATTTTTGAATCACCTATCCGAATTTTTAAATCCTCATGCTAGTAAAAAAATCTGGAGAAAAAATTGAAATGCTCTTTTTTGTAAAATTTCCCGCTCTTTCACATGGTGCTATTAGTTTTTCGATATCTCTTTTATTTTTCGAAAAACCGAATTTTTGAATTTATTTTGGATTTTGTGGGCTTAGCGTACATAAAATTTTAGTAAACTTTTTTTTATCGTATTCTACATCCACAAAACTACCTGTGTGCCAAAATGCAGCCTGATAACATTTAATAAGAGCTCAAAACCCCTGGCTACTGGGCTATTATTAAAGTATTAACATGCTTTAAAAGATAGTAGTTACTACTGCTAATATTAGTTTAAAACAAGGTACAGGGTGGCTAAGATAATGCTTCGCCTATAAAGAGCCACCTTTGTTCTCTAGAACTTTATAGATAAGATGGACATATATGCTGTAAGGAAAATTCTAAATCGAAATCGCACGTGTCACAAAGTAGTGATCTGCTAGGACAGAAGACACTATCGAGGTACCTGAAGACTTTGTTTCAGGATCTTTATTCCTGTTAGTTTATATTAATGAATGCCTCAAACTAGTATCTCAGAGACTAAAGAGTAGGAAAGTCTCTAAAGAGTTACGGGAGCATCGTTGGGCGAATTTGGGCATTATACAGGGTGAGTCAACAATAGAGTAAAGTTCATTATCTCATTTGTTTCGGAAATGACGAAAAAATGTTAAATACAATAGTTTTAGGGAATGTTAAGGTGCACAGTTTAAAATTATTTTTGAGTATACAGGGTTCTTCAAATGTCTTAATAAAGTTATATACCTAAAGGTAGTAGTTTTTCTAATATTTCAATTTTTTTTTTTAAATAATATTTTCAGCTTTGTAAAAATTGCCAGTAGCGTCATTGTTTCTGAAGGTGGAATACTCATAATTGGTACGAGCGTTCTACAGAGATGAAAAAAATATATATGTAAAGAAATTTGAGTTAGACGCTTCAGGGTGTTCAAAATAAATTTATGCATTTCGACTATTTTAAATTGAAAAATCTGAAATTTTTTAAATGGCACACCCTGTGTATTATTATTTTTTTCTGATAGATTTTGCAAAATTTTCCAACTTTTGTTAAGTATGTCATTTCTTCATTAGTCAGCCTATCCCTCAACGATATTTTCAACATCCTTCTTTCCATCGCTGGTTGAGCTACAAGTAGGCGATTTATAATTTAAAATCTGTTCGCTTTTAGTGTATTTCGGACATTGGAAAGGAAGATGTTTCGCTATCTGCCAAAAGCCGACCAAGTCAATAATATTCTCCTTGATAAATCGGCTTTCCAGTTTTCTTTGAATATTACTATTTTTAGTGTTCCGTACGGAACACTTATAAGATCACTTCGGTGTCTGTCTGTCTGTCTGTCTGTCACATCCGATTTTCTCCGAAACTATTTGACACAAAAAGTTGAAATTTGGTAATAATATAGGAATTGATGGCCTCATCAGAGCCATGTAGTTTTAAGAGTTAAATTTTGACTTAAGGGGTTTGTTTTGGGGGGTGAAATCGGAAGTGAAAAAAAAAATTTTTTACTAGATCATCGAGTGTGGTGTCAAATTAAAGCTTGTGAAAACACGAGTAAAAAACGTATATATAATGTAATACTTGCGTGCACTTTTCTTTGTATTGTTTTTAAAAGATCGCGAAAAAATCGCTGTCCCGCGCCTTATCTCGAAAAGTACTTACCAAAAAATTTTGAAAAAATTCCAGAATATTCTCCACGGGATGTAGATTGAACGAAAATTATCACGAGTGCATTACCTTTAATAATTTTTCTGGTATTTAAAAAAAACAAAAATTTCAAGGTCATCAGATTTCAGTAAAGATTGGAAACAAACTTTATTGAAAACTCATTTTGGGTGTGTTTTGTGAAGTCACTGATCATTTTATACATCTGTAACAAAAAATTTTATTTCAAAAGTAATCAACGTACGGAACACTAATTGCGCAAGTTCAACTTGCACTTGACCGGTTTTTTGTCCAAGATATACGTATGAATCGTTTCTAGTGATTTTCGCGTTTTCAGTGTTCAGTACTGATTCTTTATCACAGTCGTCATTTGTCATGAACATAGTTTGGCAATGTTTATCTTCAAGCCAATCTCTCCGGATCTGTTGTTCAGTTTGTTCAGCATTTCTTCCAATTCTTCTTTGTTGTTAGATATAAGCACAATATCATCCTTGAATCGCAAACGAGTGAGTTGCTCTCCTCCTATATTCATACCCTTACTTGTCCATGGAAGTTGTTTGAAAAGATCTAGCGCCAACGTAAACAATTTCGGCGAGATGTGTTTCTTTGACGTACCCTTCTTTTTATTTTCTTTTTGGTGTTTTCTTTCAATACCATCTAAAATGTTGCATTTTTATATATATTTTGAATAATCTGCAGGTATCTGTTGTCAATTATACAGTTACTTAGACTCTTTAATGTTGGTCAGATTTCAAGGAAGTCAAACGCTTTCTTGTAATCCACAAGGGCCACCCAAATCTTAAAATTCTACTGGTTTGATTTTTCGGTTAAGATTCTTAATACTTGTAGGTGGTCCAGTGTACTAAAGCCCTTTCTAAATCCGGCTTGTTCTCTGGGTATGCGTCCAATTTCTTTGTGAGTCTCGCAGTTATTATTTTCTATATATATATATATATATATATATATATATATATATATATATATATATATATATAGGGTCCTACCAATGGCGTAACACCTTTGTTCGCGCCCGGAACAGATGCAAAGGAATTATCGACCGGAACAGATACAAAGGAATTATCGACCAAACCAAGGAGGCACACAACCAACAAATTAGAAACAAACTTCTCGCTTGTTCCAACAATTCCAGGTCCTTTTGGTCAGTTGCTAAGGCAGTTAGTCAAAATTTCACCCAATCTACCATACCACCACGGCTAGACAATTCTATTGCAACGACACCTGTTAAAAAAGCGAACTTGTTGGCTGTACTTTTTGCTTCACATTTTACTGTCGATTTCCAAGGAAAAACACACCATCTACTATTCCCATAGTGCAGTCAAAGATGCCCGATATTGTCTTCCTACAGCGTATCATTAAACGTATTTTAATGAAGCTGGACACTAAAAAAGCTTCTAGCGCTGACGGAATACCTGCCATTGTTCTAAAAAACTGTGCAAGGGAACTAACACCAATTTTCTGTAGACTTTTCAACCTATCCTACAGAGAGGAGATATTTCCTTCCTGCTGGAAATGTGCCCCATTTCAGCCGATTCCTAAAAGAGGCAAGAAGAGCTTGCCAAATAACTACCGGCCAGTCGCACTGCTTTCAATAATATTGAAAGTCATGGAAAAGGTTATCAATCAGCATCTTCTAAAATATCTTGAAGGATTCAACATTATTAGCGGTCACCAATATCACTTTCGTAAACATAGATCAACAGGAGATCGTCTGACTTATGTAACACATGTTTGGAACAACGCAATTGAACACTTTGGAGAATCTCGAGCGGTTGCTCTTTATATATCCAAGGCATTCGACCGTGTTTGGTACGATGGACTGTGTTAATTCTTTACAAAGCTCAAATTCGACCAAATATGTTGGTCGAATTTGAGCTTTGTGGTCCCATATTTGGGGCTCCGCTCCCAAACCCGCCCTTGTTGGATTCTATTCAGAGAAGAGATATTCGTCTGATTGGAGACCCGGAACTGACCGGCGGCCTTGATTCGCTGGAACATCGAAGAACGGTTGCCGACTTGAGTCTATTCTACAAGTATTCTCATGGAAAGTGTTCGAAGGATGTGGCCCGCTTAATTCCTCCCAGAGCGGTGCATGTTAGAAATACACGTCGCGCTAATACCTCACATCCGGACGAGGTTCAGCTTGTTACTCCTCGACAACGCTTTTCAAGCAGTCTTTTATATGGAGAACACCATCCCTTTGGAATAATTTGCCCAGGACTGTGTTTCCCACCGAGTACAATTTACAGCGATTCAAGAACAAGGTGAATTGCTTTTTCCGTACACGTGTCGCTCCTGTAGCGCTTTAGGGACTTCCCTGCAGCACGTGAGCTAGACCCTAAAAAAAAAAAGAAATCTTTTTCTTTTAATTTTCCGATATTGGTATTAACTTTTCGACCAAATAAAACTAAAAAATTAAAATTTCTTAAAATATATTTTATTTTCCAATAATTTTCCTAAATCTATTTCACAATGTAAAAAGTCTCGTTACATTAAAAAATACTATAAAAACCATATAATTTCAATAAATAAATAAATTAAAAGCGATGAAAATGAAGCGAAATGGTAATAAATAAATAAGAAAAATGAATAGAAGATGAAATGAAAGAAATATAAATTAAAGTAATAAAAGAAAAAATAAATATAAAAAGCAAAAAAAATATCACAGAATAATATCACAACAGAATCGTTAGAAAACTAGTAAGAGATTATCACATTATATATTAAAAATTTTTCACAATTTTCTTTGCAATATATATATTACTAGTGTAATATACAAATTTCTTAAAATTATTAGTAATTATAAAATATTGTATGGCAAGCTCATAATTTTTTATCCATGCGTGAGGCGATATCTTCATTATATAGAAAATATTTTTTAATTAATATAAAGTTAATCACTACATTAATTTTTCAATGAAAAATATTACAATCTTCTATATAAATTCTGTCTTTAAAAAACCACCATAATAGTTCCATTGGCAGCAGTTCCAGTATTTTGAGGAACGTCAACAGCGAATTGAGCAGGAGGAACATCTCCAAAAGATTCTTGCTGAGCAGCCATCGTTTCTTTAATTTTGGTCACTGTTAAAGTCGTTTTAATATAACTAATCACTATTGCCAAAAAATTGTAGGAAATATATTGTTCAAAGCACTTATCTACTGGGAATCTTCTCAATACTTTCTTTACTAATGGAAAGAAAACTTTTTGAACTGATGCACTATAAATTTTTCTTATCTGTATTTTTTCTTTTTTCACTAGTTTTGAAAAATACATGTTGCCACTATAGACAAATTATTTGCTGTATCATCTTTTCTGGTTTCTTCACTTGGCAAACGACAATTTTTACTGAATAATATAGTTATGATAGCAGTTACTTTTATAGCAGAGATTTTAACTTTTACTGCTTGTTCCGTAAATAAACCACAACCATTAACAAAGATAACGCAAACGGAGTTTCAGAAGAATTATTTAAATATGCGTTGTCGTTTTACGAGTTTTAGGCGTTTATTTTCATTACTCTGCTAGATCCGTGCTCCTAAGTCATCTGCAAATATATTGACGTGTCGAAAGTTTGCTTTACATGATTCATTTCTCTTATTTTGCCGATAAAAAATACTTATTTTATGCATCTCACGTTAACTTATGGTTTTTTTCTGGCTCCCAATGTGCGTCAAACCAATACATTATGATCCTGTTGGTATTTTTAATGAGAAAAACAAATAATCGTAATTTCTAAAATACTTAAAAAACCCAAATCAGCAGGTTATGGTTTCAAGCTTAATATAATAAAAACTTATCTTTTCGAATAATTTGTACTAAAGCGAGCGTGGTATCTAAGCAAATATTAGTTTAAGTATCTGTAAACCTATGCTATATGTAATTTAAATTTTCATTTAAGAATACGATAACATAAACTGACTTTGGTTGATTTGTTTTTAACATAATTTTTTCAGTATCGTTGCGAAATACTTTTGTTTTTCACATCAACAACTTACTTCTTATGAGAAGTAATGTGAGTGCTTCCAATATCTCTTCATGTTGATCCAACATTACTTGACGTAGTAATATCACAACACTATTCTTTACTTCTTATTACTAAGCTAATCTTAATTAAAAGATTAGCTAGATTTGTACTTGATTCCACGTAGAATCAGCAGACTCACTTTGCCTTAATACAGATGAGGCATAGTAGTTCACTTCTTCTGTATTAACCGAAATCAATATATTCCACTTTGCTAAATACCTCCATGATAGATCCATCAGCTGAAATACCCCATAATTCTGGAACATCTACGATAAAATGACTTGGAGGGACGGTTCCACACAAATTTCGGATTTTGGAGGTCATATTTGCACACTTTTGCACTGTTAACAAGAACAAATACTTCAAAATTTTCAAAATTCGCAATTAAAAATGGTACTTTATGGGATTTTGATTCTTTTTTTCACTTATAAAGGACACACCCTTTTAATACCACTAGCTATACAGAGTGTACTATCTAAATTTGACTTTATAGTGATAAGATCAGATAATGAATGGAAACGTAAAAAATTATCATTCCTTATATATAAAATATTTGGCGTCAAATTAAAAATTTACCTTTTATGACGAATCACATTCCAAAGGTACTACCTAATAGTAACAATACTATTCAGGGAATGTTTTTAAAGTACCTGGTAGTAAACTACAAGATTAGAGAACTGTCAATATTGTAATATATAATTCCGAACCTGAACGTGGATTCATTCGCTTCGACAAAAATAATTGATATTTAATAGTATTAAATCATTGAAAAACCCAGTTAATACTATATCCGGTATATGTAGATTAGAATGGCGATGATATCGTCGTTCTTAATGATTTTTTTTTCATTTTTATGTATTTGTTAAACCCATAGTCCTAATATTTTGAGTCTCCGTGTTCTAAATACAGTAGAACCCCGGTTATCCAAGGTAACGTGGGGGGCACCCTCCTCGGATAACTGAAAATTCGGATAATCCGGATTGGTATTTTATTCATTCAAAAAATAAAACACCAATACTTTAAACCGATGTATTAACAGTTTTAACATATAAATAAAACAGTGAAATAGGTATCTATGCGCTTCTGTTTCATATTGCATCTTCTTTTTCTCGCTGCAATGTTTCTTCATCTATAAAGAAGAAGCAAATCCGCTCGGGTTGCCTCTGGTTGCTGTTCGATATACCTCAAAGCTTTTTCCAAAGAAGCAAAACCTTCTTGATAAGAGATCTTAGTGGGAGGCTGTTCATCCACCGCCGCTTCGTCATCGGCATCTGATTTTTCGGTTTCCTGAAAGGCATTCGTTATTTCTTCAATACTCATTTCTTCTTCTAAATCATCTGCTGTAATCCATTCAAAAACATCTTCTCTTGTCACATTTTCGCAACCTTTTAATTTTTGCATTAATTCAAATAAACTTTTTTCTTCTCACTGTCAAAATTTGAACAGGACATTTCTCCATGTCTTCTCAATTTCAAAGCCTTCATTTAATGAAGTATCATCTTCACTGTCATTATAGTCCTCAAAATCAATAACTTTTGGCCAAGATTTTTGAATAGTGGTAGTACGCATAGAATCCCAAGCTTGACTTACCCAGTAAATAACATTTTTCAGTGTAAGCTTTCTCATCCCATATCCTCCTTTTCTGTGTATTCTTACAGATGTTCAAGATATAAACGCCTATAATTTTTTTTAATGTTTTCGAGGATGCCTTGATCCATTGGTTGCATTATGCTGGTTACATTTGGAGGAAAAAATTTTACAACAATTTAGCCCAGATGAAGTCCTTCCCTAGGGTGAGAGAGGGGGCATTATCCATTAACAAAATTGCTTTAATAGGAAGACGGTTTCTGTTCAAAAATTTAGTTACAGATGGCACGAACTCTTCTTCAAACCAGTTAGTAAATAAGGACACATCCATCCATGCGCTCTTCTGACTTTTGTAATAGACTGGTAGGGCGTTAGGTGAGATGTCTTTTATTTTACAACCGTTTCGCCCACTTGAAGTCTTTCTCCAGGGTGAGAGGGGGCATTATCCATTAACAAAATTGCTTTAATAGGAAGATGGTTTCTGTTCAAAAATTTAGTCACAGATGGCACGAACTCTTCTTCAAACCAGTTAGTAAATAAGGTCGCATCCAACCATGCGCTCTTTTGACTTTTGTAATAGACTGGTAGGGCGTTAGGTGAGATGTCTTTTAAAGCTCTTGGACGTGCAGACTTGCCAATCACCATCAGTGGGATTTTGTGTTTGCCAGATGCATTGGAACATACCATTATAGTTAATCTTTCCTTACTTCGTTTGTGCCTAGGAGCTGATTTTTCCTGTCGAGATGCCAATGTTTTTGATGGAAGCATTTTATATTTCAGACCAGTTTCGTCACAGTTGTAAATTTAATCTCATGTGTATCCACAATCTTCGATTCTGCTTAAACTTCTCAATTGATGACACATCAGCAGAAAGTTTTTCACCACATATAGTCAGTTGTACCCCGTACCGTTTTTCCAGCGGTCAAGCCATCCAGAATTGGAGGTAAACTGATCTATCTGTGGGAATTGCCTACTAATCATTATTACTTTCTGTTGTAAAATTGGATCTGACAGAGGCACACCTTTTGATCTCTGTTGGTTAAACCACATGAATAAAGCTTCGTTAACCTTTTCGTAGTCGCCGGTTTTCATTGATTTTCTTCCTGTTCCTATGGGGACGAGAAGGCTTGATTTTATACACCACTCTTCTATTTTTGTGCGGTTTCTTTTCCAATCTCCAACTATTATCTCACCTACTCCATAATCTCGTACAACAACTTTAATTGTCTCTCCTGCTTCAGTTCTTCTGATGGCTTTTAATTTTTCTTCAATAGGAACGACGATTCTTTTACGCTTATTTTGCTCCATTATAATACGACAAACAAAAATTCAAACAAAGCAGTTCGTATTAATTACACTTAACTACCAGAACTCCAACCAAATACATTATGTGAGTAGTAAACGCTATAACGCACTGCATTCACGCAAATTTACATGCTGAAAGAGTCCAAAAACATAAATAGGGAACCCCTCACATGGGCCAGGGGGATTCCCCGAAGGCCCCGACGATTTTAAATGGAAATATATACATACATATTTTAGAAGCTCGGTTAATACGCAGCAGAGACGCGCGTACCTCGGATAATCATGTTCTTAGATTGGCTCGGTTAATCCGGAGCTCGGATAATAACGACTCGGTTAATCGGGATTCTACTGTACTACATGGAGTGAGACTTTTGAAGAAAAAAATTATGTCTTTGCCAGAAATTGATTTTATTCCTCACGGCCGATCTACCTAACATCATAAACTACGTTTTATCTTATTCAGTAAAAAAATTTGTTCGAATTAGCCAGAAAACTAAACACGATCAATTTTTCCACGAACTGTAAGTTTATCTCATTTGATGTAAAAAGCCTTCTCACATCAATTCCCGTAACAGAGGTAAAACTGATACAAAAATCCCTTATAAATAATAGTGATCTGTCTATGCCTAACAAAGTTAATTTAATCAAAATTCTAGATATCTGTCTAGAACAAAATTACTTTAAATTTAACGGTAAAACATATACTAAGTTGGGAATGTGGAATCTTTTACATTACTCAGTATATATCATCACTACACCAAACACTTTATTTTTGCACTCGACGCGCGTTTCGCTATCCATGTTAGCTTCATCAGGAGCGATGATTGGCATTGTCAATCAATCAATTAATGATTGTCAATCATCGCTCCTGATGAAGCTAACATGGTTAGCGAAACGCGCGTCGAGTGCAAGAATAAAGGGTTTGGTGTAGTGGTGATATATACTGAGTAGAGTAAAACATATAAACAAAACAGTGGCCTACTAATGGGAAGCCCTCTGAGCTCCGTTCTAGCGGAAGACGAATGCTAACTTTGAAAAAAACCTTTTCTCAAATGAAAATTATAGAAATGTAACCAGACATGTCCACTTTTGGGCTAGATATGTTGACAATATTCTCTGCATTTGGAAAGGAATCTATAGACAATTGTCACAGTTCTTAAATAAATAAATAATTGGCCTGAAAACACCCCTCTTGGGGTAGGGCTACCCTTTGGGTTCTCTAGATCTAGTTTATGGATTGATCAGACCCGGTTTCCTTGTTGTTATATTTCTCTGCTTAGGTATTTCCAAAGTTTTCTATTAGACGTCTTCTCTCCTTCCAGTTCGTAATCCCTGCCGCCTCCATGTGTCCCTTGAAGTATTTCATATATTGGTGCTCCTGGGCCTGCTCTCCATGTGTGCCCTAGCCAATTAAATCTCTTCTGTTTTATGTCCTGCTCCATTTCTTTCAAAATTTCTTGATTAGTCCTCCTTCTGTAGGCTTCTTCACATATTCTTATTGGCCCTAGCATCGCTCTTAATATCCTTAGTTCAATTCTTCTCATGTCTTCCTCTTGTTTCGTTGTCATGCTTATAACTTCGGTAGCATACATTAGTTTTGGGAGTATTATGGTCTTGTATATCCTCATCTTACTGTGTCTTCCTATTATCTTACTACTTAACAATTTCTTATTGCTATGGAACAACTTGTTTGCCATTATTTAATCTTTCCTGTACTTCCATTTCCTTGTTCCCATCCCAATACAGCGTCACTCACATCTCTTTCGAAGGTATATTCGTTTATTCTAATCCTTTCCATTTCCTGAACATTTTGTTTTCCATTTTTCATTATTTTGGTTTTCTCTTCATTTATCTTCAATCCCATTTTTGCTCCTTCTACTCTTATTTCTCTCATCATTTCCTTCATTATTTTATGGTTCTTTGCAATAATTACTACATCGTCCGCATATGCCACTACCTGGCTGCCTCTTGTTCGTATTGAACCCTGATTTATATTCCTTAGTACATATTGTAGTGTTAGATTGAATAACGTTGCCGATAATGCATCTCCCTGTCTAACTCCTTTGTTAATTTCAAAATCTTGTGTTCCTCCTTTCTGTGTTTTGACGTTGACAAATGTCTCTTTGTCACAGTTCTTATTCCCTTTAAATAAAATCAATCATAATATCCAATTCACAGTAGAAATTGAAGTAGACAAATCACTTAGTTTTTTAGAATTAAATATTTCAAATATAGAGAACAAAATAGAGTTTGATATTTTCCGTAAACTAACTACAACAGGCACCATTATACATGCTAAATCAAATCAATCCTGACAGATCAAAATGTCAATCTTTTACAGTCTCATATATAGATTAACTATCATTCAACTAAGTACAAACAATGATCTAAAAGAACTGAACATGATCAAAAGATTAGCCAAAAACAACGGATATAATCCAATTATTATAGATAAACTGGAAAAAAATAAAAAACATAAACTATTTTACGCGCCAAACGTAAAACGCGAAAGCGGAAAATGGTTTGTTATTAATAGAGACTGGATTATATGCATTTGCATATTTTCATATGTATTTGCATATTTAGACCATTCTCACCGATTATTGCATATTTTACCCAAAATCTAGTAATGATGCATATTTTCCCTATATTTACAATATTTCTCGGTATTACTAGGCAATTGAATTGCTCAGAGTATTGTTAATGTTGCTGTCTGGAACCGATCTTATCGCCGGAACATTCCCTGCAATAGTCTAAAAAACAACGATTAGATTGTAGTGTCAAGGGAATACCCAAAATTACGACGGTATTTTATTCCTTTGTTTCTTGGTCGGGATTATTAAGTGATAAGTAGTTAGTTTCTAAGAATATTTGTTTGAGCCTGGATCAAATAAACAATTTTCTCGAAGACGAATTTTTATTTTAAAACAAGATATCAGTTTTAACATTACTGTTGACGTGCTTGCATCAGTGTAGTCTTCTTGCAATTGCTATATTGCGCATTTAATTGTGGGTGCATTAAGATTAGAGCCTTCTTCTTCCTATTTGGTGGCCTGCAAAGAACTTGACAAGACAAATCATTCTAGGATCGCCAGATTTGTGAATGAGGGTATTAAAAAAATATTTCCTGAATCTTCTGCAGATGAAAGAGTGTTTATATTTTTCTCAGATGCTGCTCCCTATATGATGAAGGCAGCCAAAGTCCTCCAAGTATTTTATCCAAATTTAATTCATGTGACGTGCTTTGCTCACGGAGTCCATCGACTCGCTGAAGAAGTACGATCCACGTTTGGAAATGTAAATAAACTGATTTTATCAGCAAAGAAAGTGTTTCTTAAGGCACCTGCTCGCAATAATGCCTATAAACAAAAACTGCCAAATGTGCCTTTACCTCCCGAACCAGTGGTAACTCGATGGGGAACATGGATTGAAGCTGTACTATTTTACAATGAACATATCGAGGCCATCAAAGTTGTAGTAAATGACTTCGATAGTACAGAGGCTATGGCAGTTCGTCAATCCAAGGAAGCATTTAACGATTCTGATATTAAAAAAAAACATAGCTTTGATTAGCACTCACTTTTCCCACATACCTGCGGGTATTAAATAGCTTGAAACTCGAGGTTTGGCGTTGACCGAATCAATTCAGTTAATGAAAAAAATCCGTCAAATAAGCTCCACATTGCCAGATGTATTCCCGCGTAGAGTTAAAGAAAAGTTTGAAAACATTTTGTGTAATAACCCAGGCTTTGAACCTTTGTGTCAAATTGATAGTTTTATTAATGGGACGGGTGAACTTTTACCAGAAACAATAAGTGGTAACATAGCACCCAAATTCAAATACTGCCCAGTTACCTCAGTGGATGTGGAACGGTCTTTTTCCACTTATAAAAATATTTTAAGTGATCGAAGACACAATCTTACTACCCGACATTTGGAACAATACCTTATTGTTTACGTGTACAAGAATACAAATGATAAATAATTTTAAAAAATGTTAAATAATTGTTAATTAAATTTAAACATCGTCGATAACTTGTTAATTTTATGCTGATTTTGAAATAAAAAAACTAAAAATTACTACTTTTATTATTATTTAATATTGCATATTTTGACCCTTTTCATGTATATTTTAAGCATTTTTCATGTATATTTGCATGCATATTTCAAGATTTTTATGTTGCATATAATCCGTTATTAACTACGTCGGTGGTATTAGTAACAAAATCAACAATAGCCTTAATAAGTTAGAAATAACCTGAATAAGTGTTAATAAAAACAATATAGCCTGATATTTAGCTAATAACAAAGAAAGATCTAACAAATATGGAAAATTGGGTACATGAACTTAATTGTGATGACCGTGACGCTGTCTATGTGGGACAAACGAGACGGAGCCTACAACTAAGATTAAAAGAACACAGCACTCTATTTTAAATAAATAAAAATAACAGGCTTTGTTGAACACTTCATAGACAATAATTACCTTTTTAATAACGCGAGGGTGAAGTTGCTATACAGTGCTCAAAAAGGAAAACATGGATTATTTAGAAATTCTTAGCATAAAAAAAGCCATTAAAAATATTATAAAAATAACAAACACCCAAACAGAATTTGGAAATACCCCCATATTAAATGCCGTGTTAAGTTAGACTACCTGCAATTAACTCAATTTTATTACCTGTTAATTTAAATTTATTACCAGTTAACCATCCAAATGTAATATCTTTTAAAATTTAAGTTTAGTTTTATTGTAGAACTCTTCGAAAATGGTCGCGAGAGCGAAACACGTGTTAGAGTGATCTGAATAAATTCGGTGAAACAGTTAGACTCTATTTTATTTCAAAAGTGTAGATTTTATTCCTTAACAGAGCCATACACTTATTCCAGAGATCTTCCAACATTTAGATTCATACAGTACGATTTGTCGAGCTCTCTAATAATCCTCAGTTTCTAATTCGACTTTCTCGTTTCAGCCGAATTTCTTTTCCTGGAGCTAGCCTTTTAAATTTGGAAAGAGGTAATAATCGCTGGGCGCCAGATCTGGTGAATACGGTGTATTCATATTCATACGGTGCATGAGGAAATAATTTTGGACGCTTTTGGTCGGCTTTTATGCTGTTCCAGTCACTCTGTCGATTACCTGTTGGACTCAGGCTTGTAGTGATGGATCCATGATTCGTTCATTGTTACGAATCGATTCAAAAACTCCTTTGGATTACACCGAAACGTGCCAAATAGGGTTCTTGATCTTCGACACGTTGATGTTCTTGATCGATTGTGAGAGTACGCGGCAACCATCGTACACACAGCTTCTTCATGTGTAAATATTCATGCAAAATATACTTGTCAGGATTATACTAGTACGGGCAAGACGATCCCGAGGTACCTGAGTCAGGTTGTGCTGTGTGTGCTGATATCTTCTCAAAACAAGGTAGAACAATAATAACTTTTAAAGGCAGACCAACAATAATAATCACACAAAATACACCAACTATTTACCTTCAGGCAACCCAATGTTGGGACACTTTGAGCTTCTGACACCACAGAATACTGAAAATACCACAAACAACCGTAAACCAATAAAAGAAGCATCGGGCGAGCGAGGTAACCGTCGAGACGTCGCGGGAAATGGCAGCTCGACCAGAACTATGAAGACCGGGTAAAAGAAAATGGACCTACCGGCGAGTAAGCCGACTTAGTGGGTACCAAGGGGGGAAAATCAAAGCAACGCATGAGTTGTACCACAGAAATCAACAAATACGTTATGCGTTGCTATAACAAAATCACAAAACCTGATAAAGAAATCACTAAGAGAAAAATTACTTCCATCTGGACCCAACGGAGCACACACACATAATCACCGGAGGCAAACCAAGCTACGTAAAAAAGGCTATGGAAACAAGAAAAAGTCATCATTGTCCCCCTCGTCATATCAGCCACCGGCCTTACACCAACAACATTCACTCCACACTTAATACAATTAAGACTCAACACGAATATACACAGAAATATTCAGAAATCAGTGATTTTGAAAACATGGAACACTGTCAGGTCATTCCTTAATACACAAGGGTAATACCGTTTGTGCTTGGGCCCGTCAGCCAATATTGAACCACATTGTCCAAATGTGAGAAAGAAGAACCAATATAATAATGATAAATATTTAATAATAAATACATATAATGTGTATCACAGTCAAAAAAACTATAAGGGGACATGGTGGCATTTAGGGCCAATCTCGGTTACAATTTTCATTCTAGCATGCCCCTGTTCTCACAATATCTATTATCTCTCTCACTTTCGCTTTACGGTGGAACCCGCTTTTTTCAGCCAAAAACAACTGTTTTTGGCTGACAAAAGCGGAGTTTCGTCCTCCGGTATTGGCGGCGTCTTCCTTTTTTAGGTTCCCACTTATTGTATCAAGAACAAACTAAATTTATTAATTTTACATGGTTTGGTCCCTAAAGCTGGGCCCGTTTTCTGTCCTGTGGGGCCCTCACTTTTTTAGTGTCATCAAACGTTATGGTATATGATTCAAGTCGTTTAAACGACAGTCCATTTTTGTAAGTAGCATTCTGGGTCTTATTTGGGCCTTCCAGGGCACGGGGGCCGCAAAATTAACGTCAAAGGCTTTTATTCGACTAGCCCGATAGAATGAACAACTAAAGTCCGTTTGTTTGGAGTTGATAGCACACAACATGGCTTATAAACTCTGTATAACAGTGCGACTTTTTACTTGCCGTCTAAACTTTACAATAAGCTATATAAATCAACGCATTTCAAAGTTTATTTTAATGAGTAAATGATGAAACTAAAAATCTTATTTGTATGATAAAGGCGTAAACAAGCACAATTAACAATTTTTAAGAACTAGAAATCTACAGTGTTATGAAGCTTAATAATAATAGGTACAATAAAATTATTTGGGATTTTAGCAGTTATCGGAATGTAATTAACCTGTAAATTTGCATTTTCCCTGCCCACGACGCCCTAGTGCGTCAACAGTCAACAAGCCAAGTCCGTGAAATTGTGGAAAGCTGTGCCAACATGACGGGAGTTGAATCAGTAACTATTTATAGATTACTAAAAGAAAGAAAAGGCAGTCCTTGCAACAAACCTCAAAATTAGAAAGGAAAGAAACCCTTAGAGGTCGATGAAGACTTTAGAAACGCAATAACAAGAAAAGTACACCATTTTTTTATTAAGAAAGAAATACCTACACTATATAATGTTTTGCAAGAAATCAGAGAAGACCAGGACTTACCAGATTTAAAAAAATGGAAATTATGAAAAATCCTTTATAACCTGAATTGTCGTTGGGAAAAACACAATAGAAAATCTGTCCTTATCGATATATATATCAAAGATTTTCTACAGCTGACGCTGTCTTCCTTCTCTCAGCCTTTGATTCCATCCGTTTCTATCTTCCCAGTCGCCATCTGTTAGACCCCTGTCCTCCATAGCCTCGTCCACATCGTCTCTCCACGATCGTCTGGGTCTTCCTCTTTTTCTTCTCTCTATAGGGCTCCACTCCGTTATTTTCTTTATCCACCTATTATCTTCGCTCCGTCTTATGTGTCCATACCATTTTAATCGTTTTTCTTCAATGGTGTTTACTGCGTTCTCTTTGATGTTCATTCTGCTTCTTATTTCTTCATTTGTTATTCTCTCCATACATGTCACTCCACAACATCTTCTCCAATATTCCATCTCTACCGCGTTAATTTTAGATTTATTTCTTTTGTTGATCGTCCATGTTTCTGACTCGTATGTCATTATGCTTTGTATTATTGATTTGTATATGCGTGTTTTGTTTCTCTTTGTAATGTGCTTGTCTCACAGGATCGAATTTAATTGTCTTATGCATGTCCGCGTTTGTCCTAATCTAGCTTTAATCTCTTCTTCTGATGTTGCGTTTTTTGAAATGAAGGTTCCTAAATATTTAAATCTATCGGTTCCTTTGATTATTGTTTCGTTATCGACTTCTAGATTCTCCACGTTTCCCTCCTTTGTTGCTAGATATTCCGTTTTATCAAAGTTTATTGCTAATCCTGCGTTAGTGTATGCTTCTTTCAGTTTTCTTACCATATAACTGAGGTCTTCCTCATTTTGCGCTATGATTACTTGGTCGTCTGCGAAACTTAGAGTATATAAGTAATTTTCTCGTATTGGGACTCCCGTTCCACTACATTTTTGCTTCCATTTTTTTAATGTTTGTTCGGGGTATATTTTGAATAGTGTTGGGGATGTAGAGCATCCTTGTAATAGGGTTTTTGATCTTTGGAGTATCTTCCCTATTTTAGGTCCTATTTTTATGTTCACTGTGTTGTTTTCGTAGAGAGCTTTTACTGCGTATATTAGTTCTTTGTCAATGCCTATTTCTTTCATTGCGTTCCATAATCTTTGTCTTGGTACTGAGTCATAGGCCTTTCTTATGTCTATGAAGGCTACTCTCTTCTCTATTCTTTGTCAGTTTTTTTTCCATTGTTTGTTTTATAGTGTATATGTGGTCTATACATGATTTTCCGGCCGTAAAGCCTGCTTAGTCTTCTCCAATTTTTCCTTTTATATTTTCTTCCATGATATTTTTAATAATTTTTCCATACAAACGTCCCATACTCGATATTATGCTTAGGCCTCTATAGTTTGTGCATTTTCTCTTGTCTCCCTTTTTAAATATAGATACTACATAAGCTTTTGACCATTCCTCTGGTATTTTTTCTCCAATTATCGCTCTGTGGAACATGTTTCTCAGCATTCGATGTAATTTATTAGACCCGTACTTAATCATTTCATTTACCACACCCCCAGGCCCTGCATATTTATTATTTTTGAGTGTTTTTATTGTCTTCTTTACTTCTTCATAGCTTAGTTCTATCTCTTTTATTTCCTTGTTCTGTTCTTCTTCAGGGTTCTCTTCTTGGAATTCTTGTCTGTCTTCTGTTAGCAGCTTCTTATAATATTCTTCCCACTCGCTTCTCTCTATTGTTAGTCCTTAATGCTTTAATTATTCTCCATGACTCTGTACTTCTAGTTCCTCCTATATACAGTTCAACATGTTCGCACGATTTTTCCCATCTCCCGTTCTTTTCTTTGTTTATCATCCTTCTCATTTCTGTATTTTTCTCTTTATATTTCTGTAGGTCTTCTTCTGATTTTGTATTCAGCCATTTTTCGTATAGTCTTTTTTTCTCCTTTATAGATTCTTTGGTTTTTTCACAGATTCTAATTTTATGTTTCTCATTCTCATTGTCTTCTTTACCTAATGCTTCTAGGGACGCCTGTTTGATGCATTCTTTTATGTGGTCATACATCTGTTGGAGATTGTCGTAGTTAAATTCATCTAATTTTTGATCTAATCGTCGTCGATATAGGTCTCTTATCGTTTCGTCTTGCAGTAAGTGTATTTTGTATTTTATTTCTTTGTCTGCTTTTTCTGTTATCTCATTAGTATTTCTGTTTTCTTTATATATTGTTCCTTTTTGCTTTATTGTCTTGTACCACGGTACTTTTATATTTGCTATTAATAGTCTATGGTCTGTTCCACATTCTGCCCCTCTCTTTACTCTTACGTCTTTTATTTTGATAGTGGTTTCGTTTTTAATTATAATGTAGTCTATTATTGATTTTAAGATTCGTGTTTCTTGTTTTCAAGTATATTTGTGGATGTCTTTGTGTTTGTAGAATCCGTTTGTTTTTTTGAGGCCGTTTAGTTCACACAGCTGTATTAGTCTCTCTCCGTTGTCGTTAGTAATGTCTTCTCCGAATGGTCCTACGGTATTGTCCTTTATTTTCCTTCCTGTTCTCCCATTCAGATCTTCCATTATTATTAATTTTTGGTTTTTCTTTACTTTTTGTGTTTCTATTTCTAGTGTTTCCATGAAATTATCTTTTTCTCTTATAGTGCTGTCTTCTGTCGGGCCGTATACTCCTAATATTACCATGTCTTTTCCTAGCATTGTTATATTTAGTTTTATGATTCTTCATTGATGGGTTCCCAAGACGTTATTTTCTTTTTCCATTACTTTTTTACTAATATTCCAGCTCCGGCCTTTGCTCTTTCTTCCTTCTTTACTCCACTCCAACAATGCATCACTTCATCTATTTCTTCTATTCCACTTCCCTTTTTCTTCGTCTCGCTTATTACTAAAATCGATAAAACGGAAATAATTTGTTGGAGAAAATCTAAAATATTTATGAGCAATCAGAAAATTTCGAGCCGAGGAAATAAATATTTTTTATTTAGATGAGACTTGGGTTAATGAGGGACACACAGTGAAAAAATTCTGGATTGACAAAAACATTACGAGTGCCAAACAAGCTTTTATGGAAGGTTGGCCAACAGGATTTCAACCCCCCTCAGGAAAAGGTCGCAGGCTAATTATAGCACATATTCTTTGTGAAAACGGATTTCTCAAGGATGGCTTTGTGGAATTCGAATCAAAGTCAATTAAAGATTACCATGAGGAGATGACGGCCGATGTTTTTGAGGAGTACTTCCAACAAATAATTGAATGTATACCAGCAGAATCAGTTGTAGTATTGGACAATGCCCTATACCATTCTCGATTATTAGAACGACTACCGACAAAAAGAAAGAAGCGGATATTCTTCAGTGGATAAGAGACAAAAATCTCAAACATAAAGAGGGTATGTTAAAAGTGGAACTTCTTAAAATCACGAAACAAAATAAGGTCCAGTTTAAGAAATACGCAGTCGATGAGATGGCAAAGGAATGGAATAACACAATGCTTAGATTACCTCCATATCATGGCGAATTAATTGAATCCCTTAGAGCTAATTTGGCCACAAATGGAAGGTTTCGTTGCAAGGGAAAACACCACGTTCAAACTTCAAGACGTAAGGCAATTTTTACCCGTCGGAATAGAGATGATCAAAAAGGATAATTATGAAAATGCCATTCGACATGTTATAGATGAAGAAAATACACTTGACGAATACATCGAAGAAACTGTGGAAATAGAACCCTTAAGTATCGACTTAAGAGAAGTCGAGTCTTCAGATTTTGAAGATGATGATTGTTTTTGATTGTAATTAAAGTACTTATATATCGTGAATTGTGAATTTGATTAGATTAAAAAATTTTTGGTAATAAATTTCTATAAATTTATTTTTAAGATAATTTTATTTATTAATAATGTATAGCAGAGATTTTCTGCCTAAAAACCCTTAAAAATAATTCAAAACAGGTAGCAAAATTCAGTAAAATGCCTAAGAAACCTCTTTTTTTTTGGGCTCACCTCAACATGTATTTGCATCTACAATGAGAGAATTCTGCTGTCAACTCCAAACAAATACACTTTAGGCAGACGGTTAGTCAAAATTTCGGTTCGCTCTCTTGGTCTATTATGTGAGGGAACGTTGTCTTGAAGAATTGTCCGGTTGTTGATTCTTCAATTTTTTTTTCCGGTCTAAATCGATTTTGACTTTTATAATTCGTAAAACAGGCCTTTCATTTCAATTTAATTTACAACATGACTAATCCTGAAATAACTAAAAATTGTATTGCATAATTATTGATCGCTGTTAGAGTAGATCTCGTACTATCTCCATATAAGGCAATATTTTCCTCCTAATAAGGCAGTACACTATTTTTTAATCAATGATGATAACCAGGTTCTAATAAAATAAAAATCCCTCAAGAGGTACTAATGAATCACGTCGTATGTCAATATAAAAATTATTTGTCACTTTATGACTTGATAAAATCACGGTCTCATGCAATTTCCTTTCTCCATATAGTATTTTTGATAAGAAATAATGTAAAAGAAAATAATTTACTTAGTACTTCCGTAATAATGACGCAGTTCTAAAATAAGTACGGAATTTTACTTTTTCATATTAAAAACTCGTAATAACTCTCTAAGTACTACAAATCCGTACTTTATGATAAGATATTAATGATATACGATAGAGATTTACAGCTGAAACTGTATATTATACGTGTAACCGAATGGGCATACAGTTGAACGAGAATATATGAGTCATTCCATGCCAAATCGACCACTTTTGACCCCGACCTCTTTCGATTTGGCTAAACGTTTTTTTTTATCTTTTTCTACCCTATGAAAAACGGTTCTCAGAACTTTTTCAAATTTTTTTTGCTCACCTCAAAAAAAGTTATGAATTTTTCAAAAAAATGGCTCTTTTTTTCAAACTTTGTCAAAAATTGGCCGATCGAGACTTTTTTTTTTCAAAATTTCCGTAATTAAATGTACTTTAAAAAAAAAAATACAAAAAGTTTTTATATAATAAAATCTACGAAATTTTTGCGAAAAACCGTCAATTTTTTTGAAGTCCGCCATTTTTAATTTTTTTTTTCTTAAAAAAAAAATTCCATCGATTTTGCAGTTATCCCCGCCAATCCCAGAGTGGGCCGAATTTTTTTTCTATTTTTTTTTACTTGAAAAAAAAAATTTCAGTTTTTCACAATTTTTTAATTTTTTCTTTTTTGGAAACTTTGTTTATACGAGGCTGGTTTGAAAAGTCCGTGCAAACTCCGAGAGATGGCACTACCGGCGCGTATCGAGGTCATGATTAGTTAGTAGCATCTCTTGAATGAACGCACACCAAGTTTCAGCCATATTGGTCTATTTCTTTGTGTTTGGCATTCGTGTGAACCAAGGAAGTCGAGTGATTTTCAAGGAATGGACGAAAAAGAATTTCGTGTGGTGATTAAACATTACTTTATGAAAGGCAAAACGCCTCAGGAGACTAAAGAGAAGCTTAATAAACATTATGGTGACTCTGCACCTTCGATTAGAACAGTTTATAAGTGGTTTCAAAATTTTCGGACTGGCCATATGGGCACAAGTGACGCTGAACGT
The DNA here is from genome assembly GCA_019049505.1 of Pachyrhynchus sulphureomaculatus. NCBI lineage: Eukaryota > Metazoa > Arthropoda > Insecta > Coleoptera > Curculionidae > Pachyrhynchus > Pachyrhynchus sulphureomaculatus. The sequence goes on along the minus strand of CM032448.1, from coordinate 135,166,837 downwards.
TCTGGACGGCCTATGGAGGTTACGACTCCAGAAATCATTGATCAAATCCATGATATGGTGATGGATGACAGAAGAGTTAAGATGCGTGAGATTGCTAGTGCTGTGGGCATCTCGACTGAACGGGTACATAATATTTTGCATAAACATTTGGACATGAGAAAGCTATCCGCAAGATGGGTGCCGCGATTGCTCACGCTTGAAGAAAAACGGAATCGTGTGAAGTGTTGCAAGGATGGTTTGCAGCTGTTCCAGAAGAATCCGGAGGACTTTATGCGTCGTTTCGTCACTGTAGATGAAACATGGATACATTACTATACTCCTGAGACCAAACAACAATCTAAACCATGGGTTACCAAGGGAGAATCTGCACCAAAAGAGGCAAAGACCGTTCCTTCGGCCGGAAAGGTTATGGCGACTGTCTTTTGGGATTCGCAAGGGATAATCCTCATCGACTATCTGGAAAAGGATAAAACTATTACAGGTGAATACTATTCATCGTTATTGGACCGTTTGAAAACCGAGCTGTAAGAAAAACGTCCGCGATTGGCTCACAAGAAAGTCCTTTTCCATCACGACAACGCACCAGCACACACCTCAGCAGTTGTGGTCGCAAAATTAATGGAAATAGGATTCCAACTCGTTTCACATCCCCCCTATTCTCCAGACTTGGCTCCCTCGGACTACTATTTGTTCCCCAATTTGAACAAATGGCTGGCGGGACAAAGATTTTATTCAAACGAGGAGGTGATTGCAGACACTAATGGATATTTTGCAGACTTGGACAAATCCTATTATTCGGAAGGGATCAACAAAACATCGTTGGACGAAGTGTATAAGCCTAAAAGGAGAGTATGTCGAAAAATAAAAAAGGTTTACCCCAAACACATAAGTAGTTTTTATTTTTGCACGGACTTTTCAAACCAGCCTCGTATAATAAAATAAATGGTTATTAAAAAGCATTAACCTAAAAGATGCTGTATGTCTACTATGCAATTGATGGGAAAAAGTCTCCCCTGAAGTTTTGAAAAAGTGCTGGCTTATGTGGCAGATACCAACCCAGACACTGAATATGATGCTGAAGATCTGATTCCTCTGAGTGAATTGCGGCACAATTTGCTTTCCACGAATGAAGAAATGAAAATTAAAGCCTGAAATTTTTCTTTTAGTATTTTTTTGGTTAATTCGTGAATATTTAACAGATGTTTTAGATATGTATGTACTATATTTTAGTTGTTTCGTATTAAATGATTCGTTTTTTAATATAAATAATGTCCTGATTCAGTAATTCGAATTATTTACTAACTCGGATCACCGCGGTTTTAATTAATCCGGATTATCGAGGTCGCACTGTATATAATAAAAGACTGATTTTAGTCAATTTTCACTGGTTTATTTATAATTGTGATGACTCGTTTCGCTATCGATGCAGCTTCTTCGGATCTACATTTTACACTGTCAAGTTAGGTTTTGTCATTGTCTTTATTGAATTTAAGTTAGGCTATGCCTCTTACTTACATTTATGATAGCTTATATTCCTATACTACTTAACCTAGGTTCTATACAGTAATCCTAATTAACTTAACCTAGGACATTGGGTTTTAATTACATTGGTTGACTAATCTAACTTAACTAGAGCTTAATTCTAAACTAATCTAGAACTTAATTCTAAACTTAATCTAGGTTACAATCTTCATGGGGGTGGGGGAGGGCCATCGTCTTCGTCGGATATGGGGTCAGAAGGTCTTGGATAGTGATGGCGGGCGTTGGCGGGCACGTGGAATGCGCTCCTTATGGTGGCGTTTGGGTGTTGTAGCGCCTTTGCGAAGAACTTGATGTTGGTGGACCTCATGTGTGCCTTGATTGTTGGCACACCGAGGTCTCTATGCAATTGACGTTTTCGGACGAACCATGGGGCTCCCGTGATCATCCTCAGGGCCTTGTTCTGTACTGCCTGAAGTTGAGCTCTGCGTGTCTTGGTGAGTTTAGACCAAGTAGGGCAGGCGTGTGTGAGTCCTGCCCTCACGATGGTTTTATAAATTAGCAGCTTGATTTTTGGTTGCAACTTACTGGACCGGCTGATGATTGGGTACAGCTTGCCCAGTAGTTGCTTGGCTTTCCTTGAGGCAGCACAGACCTGGTCTTTCCAGATGAGGTGTTTGTCGTACTGGATTCCCAGGTACTTGATGGTGGTTGCCCATTGGATGCGGGATCCCCGGAGCTGGAGTTGTCCATAAGGAGTGCCGTTGCCTTTGGCGAAGACGATGGCCTGTGTCTTACATGGGTTTAGCTGGATCTTCCATCGGTCGAACCAGGGGGCGAGGACGTTCAGGTGGCGCTGCAATCTACTGGTGATGATTCTGTAGCTGCTGGATTCTGCTATGATGGCTGTGTCGTCAGCATACAGGAGTAGGGTAGTCTGATCCGTTTTTGGAATGTCGGCTGTGTCAAATTAGGTTTAATGTTTACAATTTTATATAATTTCTTAATTATAATATTAAACCTATTTAAATTATATTGATAGTATTGGAAAATCCATACAGAAATGGTATTAGGAGAATAAATTTAATAATGATGAATTGTTTAAATCTACCTGGCCGTTGAACAACGTGTCTGTAGTCCTTAATCGATTTATTTGCATTGTCTTTGAAAGGTGTAGTTTTAAACCTTTTTATTGGGTATGTAAAATTTTGAAATTCTTATTAAACATGTGATTTTCTGTTAAAAGATGATTAGCATATGTTGAATTAGACTGTCTACTGTTTGTAACAATCATCAAATACAGACACCTCAATATACAACTCCTCACTATGCGCAAAACGATGAGTCAAGTCATTAATAAATAAGTTAAACAGAAGAGGACCCAAGTGCGATCCCTGAGGAACTTCAGAGGGGACATGTATCCTATCTGATAAGTAGTTATTAAAGCGGACAGTCTGTGTACGTCCAGTCAAATAGCATGCAAGCCAATCCAACATCACTCCTCCAACACCCGCCCTCCTTAACCTGGACAGAAGAACAACATGGTTTACCCTGTCAAACGCCTTGGAAAAGTCAGTATAGATGGAATGCACCTGAGTTCCCCTCTTCAAAGCGCCAGACACAAAGTCGACATATGACAGCAGATTCAGATCCGCATTTTTGCCACCCTGAAACCCAAACTGACGGGCACTAATATTGGGACTTAGCTGAGTAGTCAAGAATTCAGTTATTATGTGTTCGAAAACCTTAGGAATGATACTTAATATGGTAATTGGTCGATAAATAATTATCAGATCACGGCTGCCTGACTTATGAATTGGTGTTATGTAACCCGGCTTAAAAAATTCGGGATTCGGTAGTTAAAGATTCATTAAAAATACTGTGCAGTGGGCGAGCGAGAACAAAACTGCAGTGCTTAAGTAACGCTGGAGGTAAGCCATCAGGGCCTGGATCTTTATTAATGGTCCAAAGAATACAAATGGGAATACACATCAGACAATGAAATGCTATGTTGAAACAAATTGACGTCACAAAAGGAAAAGTCATCATTGTGATCACCAGAACAAGATCTATCACTGTACGTGATAGAGGAAGTGAGCAGCAAACATATTAGCTATTTCAGGACCCGAATCACCATTGACATCGTTGTAATAAAACCCATTTGGAAAGTCACCGCTCTTCCTTTTAGAATTCACATACCTCCAAAACTGCTTAGGGTTTGTAAGCGACGAACTCTCAGTGAATGAGACATAGTGGTTGTAAGATTCTGTAGATAACTTTTTGCATTTTTGTCGTAATGAAGAAAACTCACGGTAAGCACTTTGCAGCCCTCTTCTTTTCGATTAGGCAGTGCTTAAGTTCAGGGGAGTACCACCTGGGGAAACAACCGGTAGAAACCCGCTTAAGGGGCACATACATATCAAGGGCTGAATAAATGGTATCATAGAATATATTTACCATGACATTCAATCCCACGCCAGCCAGCAAAGCATCCCAATCCACATCTCCTAAACAATCATTAATCAAATTAAAAATAGCCGTCACCAAGATCAGAGTAGTTGTTTCTGTCCGTAAAGGTGGGAACAGTCATTTCCAATGGCGGATGATAACCATCCAGAGGCAACATACAGTCATCACCTTGAAGAACCGAACAGGCTTCGTCTTGGAAGAGCACCAAGTCCAGAACTGAGTTGTGGATGTTGACTATTATATTGATTTGATAAAAATTGTGAAGTGCGCATATATTTGTAGCAGCCTCTAAAGATTCCCTTTCAGCATGAGTCGCCAAAGGCGTAGGTCTGGCCGCCAAGTTGAACCTATCTCTGCACCACGAAGCATGTGGAAGGTTAAAGTCTCCCAGGATTCCCATCTTAACACCAGGATATTCATCAGAGAGTTTGTCTATATTCTCACTAAAGGATTCGTAAGCTTGTAATGGTGAAAGGGGAGGAAAGTAGACTGCAGCCACAATTAAAGAAGCTTTTCCGTTTCCAATAAGCACAAAAATATCCTCCAAATTATCATTCACAACAATCTGTTTACTATTTATAGTTTTATGTATAGTTGCCAGAACTCCTCCACCTCGTGAGCATACACCAGAGTGCTCTTCTGTAAATATAGTAATCATTCATGAAAAGTTCAGCGTCGGTAAAGGTGTCGTTTAGCCAGGTTTCAACAAACACTAAGATATGAGAGTGACATCCCGAAACAGACTCCAAAAGGTATTGTAGCTTTGTACGGAGTCCTCTAACATTTTGAAAATAAATTAGGAGCTGTTTCGACGGCGGAGTAGTTAACGGTTTTTTGATACAATGGAAGGAACTCCTCTTTGGTATCTAAGGATTAAGTCAGACTCTCCATGGGCAATTCTGTCCTTCAGCTCGGAACGAATGGCCTTTTCTTGCTCTCTCTGCTTGGGAGTTAAGTGGCGATCAATATAGACTTTCAAGGATTTAAGCTTCTGATATTGGTTTTTTAGGAGCGACAATTCTTCCTTGTGGCTTTGCAAAGTAATTTTAATGGGTCGAAATCCATTTTTATTTTTTCTCCCGACTCTGTTTACTGATATAATGTCTGGAGGACTCTCAGTCAGAAATTAAAATAAGTTATTCACTTCCAATACATCATCATCTTACTTGAGATTAAATATCATCAGATTGCTTGCTCTCACTTGACGATCATGGAATTCACTATAAAGGTCATCTCCTGAACCGACAGCTTTTGCTGTGTCTGAAGAAGCAGAGCGATTTCTCAATTCGGCAACTTCACAACGAAGATCTTTAAGAGCGGTAGATGTAACATTTGAAGAAAATTGAGTCTTCAAATTATTAATTGATCTCATCCCTCAGCTCAGCGACTTCCTGTATGAGCCTTGGAACGCACAACAACCCCGACTGACAATCGTTGCAAAAGTACGAGGCTGGTTTGAAAAGTCCGTGCAAAGTCCGAGAGATGGCACCACCGGCGTGTATCGAGGTCATGTTTAGTTAGTAGCATCTCTTGAATGAACGCACACCAAGTTTCAGCCATATTGGTCTATTTTTCTTTGTGTTTGGCATTCGTGTGAATCAAGGAAGTCGAGTGATTTTCAAGAAATGGACGAAAAAGAATTTCGTGTGGTGATTAAACATTACTTTATGAAACGCAAAACGCCTCAGGAGACTAAAGAGAAGCTTGATAAACATTATGGTGACTCTGCACCTTCGATTAGAACAGTTTATAAGTGGTTTCAAAATTTTCGGACTGGCCATATGGGCACAAGTGACGCTGAACGTTCTGGACGGCCTGTGGAGGTTACGACTACAGAAATCATTGATCAAATCCATGATATGGTGATGGATGACAGAAGAGTTAAGGTGCGTGAGATTGCTAGTGCTAGTGCTCGACTGAACGGGTACATAATATTTTGCATAAACATTTGGACATGAGAAAGCTATCCGCAAGATGGGTGCCGCGATTGCTCACGCTTGACCAAAAACGGAATCCTGTGAAGTGTTGCAAGGATGGTTTGCAGCTGTTCCAGAAGAATCCGGAGGACTTTAAGCGTCATTTCGTCACTGTGGATGAAACATGGATACATTACTATACTCCTGAGACCAAACAACAATCTAAACAATGGGTTACCAAGGGGGAATCTGCACCAAAAAAGGCGAAGACCGTTCCTTCGGCCGGAAAGGTTATGGCGACTGTCTTTTGGGATTCGCAAGGGATAATCCTCATCGACTATCTGGAAAAGGGTAAAACTATTACAGGTGAATATTATTCATCGTTATTGGACCGTTTGAAAACCGAGCTGCAAGAAAAACGCCCGTGATTGGCCCACAAGAAGTCCTTTTCCATCACGACAACGCACCAGCACACACCTCAGCAGTTGTGGTCGCAAAATTAATGGAAATAGGATTCCAACTCGTTTCACATCCCCCCTATTCTCCAGACTTGGCTCCCTCGGACTACTATTTGTTCCCCAATTTGAAGAAATGGCTGGCGGGACAAAGATTTTATTCAAACGAGGAGGTGATCGCAGACACTAATGGATATTTTGCAGACTTGGACAAATCCTATTATTCGGAAGGGATCAAACTAGAACATCGTTGGACGAAGTGTATAAGCCTAAAAGGAGACTATGTCGAAAAATAAAAAGGTTTACCCGAAACACATAAGTAGTTTTTATTTTTGCACGGACTTTTCAAACCAGCCTCGTATTTTAAAAATCTCATTGATTTTAGTTCCATCACTCTAACCTTAGTTGGTGAAAGATCAGAACAGTTCTTCTTTTTGTGTATTAATCGATTGCATCCGTCACAGGACATCAGCTCTATGATATTTTTCTCTTCAGTTTTACACACAAAACAACTCATATTTGAAATAGTCAGATTACAATCAAAGGTCAACAAACGGATCTGGCCTGTTCCACACTTATAGGCCAAGCAGACAGGCACGCAAGCAAAAAAATGTACGCCGATTCCTTATCAACTGTTAACCTTTTTTTGTTTATAAATCTATTGTTTACTTGTTTTTGACAATTCACATTCCATTTTTATTTTCAAAGATTAAGTAACACACTTTCTGGATAAAACACTAAACACACTTAGTTTTAGAGAGCATAGAATTAACACAGCCTTCTTATCACAGCCATTTTGTGTTCATATTATATATTTCTAAAATCTACTGTGCGCTACCCTTATTCACCGCCCGGGCAGTAATATAAACATAAGTGTTAGGCTAAGTATAAATAGGGTGGATTTGTAATTTAGCTTTAGTCAATCGTCGCTCCTGATGAAGCTAGCATGGTTGGCGAAACGCGGGTCGAGTGCAAAAATAAAGTGTTTGGTGTAGTGGTGATATATACTGAGTAGTGTCATTGTGCCAAAAATTCCACATTTTCAACATAGCATTGCAAGATCATTAAAAAGGGAGTAGGAAAAACTGGCTCAAATAAACAGAGAATACAGTTTTGTTATTGAAGGAAACTACTTAATAAACTTTACTAAATTCAGTTAAGATTCAAGGCTAAATCTTATCAAAAGCGAATCTATCTAAAAAAATGTTGTCATTATTATAATCATTCCTAAATTGGTTAAAACACGTCTGATTTTACCTATTATATATGAATGTGTAGGAATTCACCGCGTTATATAAATGAGATAATATTAGTATACGTATACTATATAAACAATGGTAATTGGAAAACTATATTTATTTCTGAGTAAACTTGCAGAAATAATAGATCGCGGCGATAGAAGGTATATTTACAGAAATTTGCCTATTTATTGATAAAAAAAATTATAAAATTCTGAAAATGATTCAAAATATTGATAATATTTTAATAAGTGAATATATAATTGACGTACCTGAAGTATGGGGTATTGGCGCTGATGGATCAATTATGGAAGTTTTTAATAAAATGGGAAAAATCAAAGATCGTGGTTGACAACTTCGTGGCTGAAGAAAATAAACTTACAGAAAAAATAAACCACAAAAAAAAATGGAAAATAAGACGTAGATGTTGAAAAACTGGACATATATTGAGGTGGTGTTCCAGTTTTATGGAACATTGTAGCAACGTTTGGAAAGAAAAGGAATATTTAATGGTTAAAGAAGACGAAAATATGTTTTCATGTTAAGAATTCGAAAAATGTTGAAGTATGGTTTAGTGTTATGGAATGGTCGAGAAACCCGGATGGAAAAAGAAGAAAAACTAGTTACAGGTTGAAGAAGAATAAGAAGATTCCTTAAATGAGGTCGAAGAAGCTTCGTTTGAGATTGTTGTATAGATAGATATATAAGAATGTTAGTATTAGTAAGGAAAAAAATATGTAAAAAATAAAGTTTATATCATTCTATTTGGTTTGTTATTTCTTTCTTTAATAATCCTCCGGTACTTGCAATTGCGTGCATACGTTTTGGGCCAAAAAATATTTTTGTGATTGAGCTATAAAGGGAGAAGAGAAAAGAACCAAATATACATCATAAACTACTTTAATTATACTAACAACACATACAACTCAAAAAGCTTCTAACACGTAGGCTGAAAAGTTTTTGGTCTGACACATAAATGTCGCCCTTTTTAAAAAATCCATATGATTTTTAGGAAGTTACAACCTTTTCATGTCATTTCGACGATTAGTTTACAAGTTACAGTGGTTTTGTGATGCTACTTTTGATATATTCAAAACAATGGAAAAAATCTAATTTCGTGTGTTGATTAAACACTACTTTTTGGGCAATTTAACAAACGAATTATGTTTTAATATTAAAAAGGTCACAACTTGGAATTAAAATGAGATAAACTAAAAATAAAACTTGTATATAATAAAAGACTGTTTTTAGTCAATTTCCACTGGTTTATTTAAATTGCGATGACGCGTTTCGCTGTCGATGCAGCTTCTTCAGATCTACATTTTACACTGTCAAATTAGGTTTAATATTCACAGTTTTATATAATTTCTTAATTATAATATTACAGCTAATTAAATTACATTGATAGTATTGGGAAATCCACACAGATTTGGAGTTAGCATATGTTGAATTAGATTTTCTATGGATGAAACTTTTTTCGTGTTCTGTAATTCTTTGTCTAAATGTACGTCCAGTTTGTCCTATGTATGTTTTACGACATGACCCACATGTTAATTGATAAACCCCTGATTTATTGCCTTTATTGATTTGTGGTTTGTAGTTTTTAAGATATTTCCCTATAGTATTGTTAGTCTTGTAAGCTATGTTGATATTTTTTTGATTTAAAAATTTCCCCAGTTTTTCCGTTGGTTTGCCGAAATAGGTTAAGCATTTAAAGGTGGTATTTCCGTCCTTAAAACGTGGGTATATTTCTGAGATTGTCTTGTTTCTAAGTTTTTTCCTAACGATACTATTGATTAAAGTAACCGAATAACCGTTGTTAACGGCTACTTGTTTTATGTAGTTTAATTCTTTAGTGTAATTTTCTTCTGATAAGGGGATATTAGTTAGTCTATGAAAACTATGATAAGCTGCAAGTTTATGATGGTTAGGGTGGTGAGAACTATTGTGAATTGTGGTATCTGTATGACAAGGTTTGTGATATATTGCAAATTCATGTTTTTTTTTCATGGCTTTACTGATTGTTAAGTCTAGGAAATTGATTTTCCCTTCGACTGCTTCTTCCATTTTAAAACTGATATTTCTATGTAAAGAATTAATATACTGTAAAAAGTGAGTTAATTGTCTGTCCGTACCTGTAAAGCATACAATTATATCGTCTACGTATCGATACCAGTATAGACAATTATTACTATTGTTATTATGGTTGTTAAATATCATTGTTTCAATACTGTCCATGAAAATTTCGGCAAGTAATGGACTTAATGGACTCCTCATAATTAACCCTTACTTACTATTGTAGAATGTATTATTAAATGAAAAATAATTTTGTCTTAGGCAAGTTCTTAATAAATTAATTATGTCCAATTTTATAACTTCATTTACTTTGTTTTTTGTTAATAGGTTCTCTATTAAAATTATTGTTTCGTCAGGGGGAACACTTGGAAATAAGTTCTTGACATCGACAGAGACTAATTTAGAATTATATGGTATTGTTATATTCTTAACTTTATTCACGAATTCGTATGAGTTTTTGATACTATATTTAGGTTCAAATTTGGTATGATATTTGATTAAATCAATTAAAAAAGATGACGTCTTATATGCTGGAGCAGACATGTAGGAAACAACTGGTCTGATTGGGTGGTCAAGTTTGTGTAGTTTTATGAGTGAATAAAGTTGTGGGATTTGGGGATACATATTTATCAATTTAATTTCACGATAAAGATAAAATTAAATTGATAAATATCCATCCCCAAATCCCACAACTTTATTCACTCATAAAACTACACAAACTTGACCACCCAATCAGACCAGTTGTTTCCTACATGCTGCAAACATGAATTTGCAATATATCACAAACCTTGTCATACAGATACCACAATTTACAATAGTTCTCACCACCCTAACCATCATAAACTTGCAGCTTATCATAGTTTTATACATAGACTAACTAATATCCCCTTATCAGAAGAAAATTTTACTAAAGAATTAAACTACATAAAACAAGTAGCCATTAACAACGGTTATTCGGTTACTTTAATCAATAGTATCGTTAGGAAAAAACTTAGAAACAAGGCAATCTCAGAAATATACCCACGTTTTAAGGACAGAAATACCGCCTTTAAATGCTTAACCTATTTCGGCAAACCAACGGAAAAACTGGGGAAATTTTTAAATCAAAAAAATATCAACATAGCTTACAAGACTAACAATACTATAGGGAAATATCTTAAAAACTACAAACCACAAATCAATAAAGACAATAAATCAGGGGTTTATCAATTAACATGTGGGTCATGTCCTAAAATATACATCGGACAAACTGGACGTACATTTAGACAAAGAATTACAGAACACGAAAAAAGTTTCATCCATAGAAAATCTAATTCAACATATGCTAATCATTTTTAACAGAAAATCACACATTTAACAAGAATTTCGAAATTTTACACACCCAAAAAAAGGTTTAAAACTAAACCTTTTAGAGACAATACAAATAAATCGATTAAGGACTACAGGTACTTTACTCAACGACCAGGTAGGTTTAAGCAATTCACCATTATTGAATTTATTCTCCTAACTCCAAATCTGTGTGGATTTTCCAATACTATCAATGTAATTTAATTAGGTGTAATATTATAATTAAGAAATTATATAAAACTATGAAACTACTCAGTATATATCACCACTACACCAAACACTTTATTTTTGCATTCGACGCGCGTTTCGCTAACCATGTTAGCTTCATCAGGAGCGATGATTGACTCCCATACAAAGTTTAGATAATGTTAAGTATTCACGAATAATTTCGTCTTCGAGTCAATCATCGCTCCTGATGAAGCTAACAGGGTTAGCGAAACGCGCGTCGAGTGCAAAAATAAAGTGTTTGGTGTAGTGGTGATATATACTGAGTAGTATCATTGTGCCAAAGATTCCACATTCCCAAGTTAGTTAAAACTATGAATATTAAACCTAACTTGACAGTGTAAAATGTAGATCTGAAGAAGCAGCATCGACAGCGAAACGCGTCATCGCAATTTAAATAAAACAGTGGAAATTGACTAAAAACAGTTTTTTATTATATATTTATAATGAATTTCCATCAAGTAGAAGCTACAACCATCCAAAATAAAGCTTGTGAAAATATTGAGCATGTTTTACTAACACGTAGGCTGAAAAGTTTTTGATCTGATACATAGATGTCGCCCTTTTCAAAAAATCCTTATGATTTTTAGGAAGTACCAGTCTTCAAACATTCATGTCAAAATTTCAAGATCTTTCGAATATTAATTTACAAGTTACAGTAGTTTTAATGACACTGTTTTTGATGGGAAAAAATACCGTTCAAGAAAAGCAAGAGCTTGACAAGTGCTTTGGGGACTCTGCCTCTGGAAGATTACTCATCATTTACTGGTTTAAACGCGGTCGTACAGATATAAATGATGCAGAAAGCTCTGGACGTCCAAATGAGGTGGTTACACCAGAAAACTTCAAAAAAATCCACACAGTTGTTTTGGATGACAGTAAAGTGAAATTGCGTGAGATAGCCGACATCCTAAAGATATCAAAGAAACATGTTGGTCATATTTTGCATGAACATTTCGGCATGAGAAAGCTTTGTTCGAAATGGGTACCGCGTTTGCTCACAGTAGACCAAAAACAACCTGTTTAAGTGCAATAAAAAGGATTTTTTCATGTGACATGTGACAATGGATGAAACATGGATCAACCACTACACACCTGAATCAAATCGACAGTCAGCTGACTCGACAGTAGTCGGTGAAAGAAGCCCGAAGCGACCACAGACACAACAGTCGGCTGGGAAGGTTTTGGCCTCTGTATTTTAGAATGCGCATCGAATAATTTTCATCGACTATGCTGAGAAGGGAAAAACCATCAATAGCGAATATTATATAAAGTTATTGGTGCGTTTGAAGGCAGAAATCACAACGAAACGGCCCCAAATGAACAAGAAAAAAGTGCTCTTTTATCAAGACAATGCATCGTGTCAACTCAATGGTTACGATGGCAAAATTGCATGAATTGAAATTCAAATTGCTTCCTCAACCACCGTACTCTCCAGATTTGGCCCCTAGTGACCATTACCTATTCGCAAACCTCAAAAATGCTCACGGGAAAGAGATCTCTAATGAAGAAGTTGTCGCCGAAACTGCTGACAATGCTGATTTTCTATTCTTTCCAATAATACTGAAAACATTTGGGTTTCCAAGAAGTTTTACTGGTTAACACGGTTTTACTCAATAAAACCATTTTTTCTCGCTCAGCAACATACTCGTTACGCGCTATTCATCTTTATAAAAACACATGCAACTACATTTTCCTATTATTCTTTTATCGGAACTTGAACCGTCAACATCTCTGTTATACCTGCTTACTAATTACGTTATCGGAAAATGGATACCACTCTGGAAAAAACTGCATAAGTCATTGCCCAATTGCAAGAAGGGCATAGCCAACATGTAGTCGCTGCTTAACTGCATTTGAGCCAATCAGCTGTCTCCAGAGTCTACAGACGTTACCTTTACATGGAGATCAGGATCAGGAAGAAAAAGGTGTACCTCGAAGCGAGACGACCGTTTCATTGTCAACACAACTCTTAGAAATTGTCACTTGACCGGCATTGAAGTCCGGCTGTCAGCCACTGGACAGTCAGAAGAAGACTTAAAGAAAGTAACTTAACTCTGAAGAGACCAACTAACGGACCCAAATTGACAGCAACTCATCGATAAGCGCGACTCAGATTTGCACGAGAACATGCTGACTGGACCTTAGAGAAATGGCGCTACGTGTTATTTTCCGACAAGTCCCGAATGTGCCTACATGGCAACGATGGAAGAAGCCGAGTATAGGAGGCCTGAGGAGCGTTATGCATTACTGAGACGGTCGCCTACGGATCTATCATGGTGTGGGGACGCATCTTACTGATAGATTAACTGCTTACCGGGACATCGAGGAGATCCTGCAGGAACACGTCGTTCCTTACGCTGGGTTTGTTGGCGATATGGAAGGCCACATGCTGTTGCGGCGCACAATGGGGCGAATGCGTTATTTTTCGGTCATTTGCTTATAACTTCCACATTTGTTATTGGAATGACTTCAAACTTAATACATATAATGTACGATTAATATATGTTCAGTATATGAAATAAAAATCATACTATATACTGTTATCGCGTGCGCGATAAAGCGTAAAGATGATTATTTCGAAATACTAGACAACAAATTAAAAAATTTTTCGATTACATGAGTGCGAATAGTCATTTTCAATGTATTTTTGCCTGCTGAACACGAATCCGTTGTCCAAATTTGGCTACCGCGTCGTAATTTTGAGAAAAATGACGGAAATTTGCAAAAAAAAAACGACGGTTTCAAGGATTTTCATGACATAACACAGGCACAAATATTTTTCTCATAAATTTCGTTAATACTAAGCGTAAGTATCAACATTTAGCTTTAAAATGCCTTTTGTTTCGTTTTGGTACATTTTTTTTATTTTCGAGGTACAGCTAAAATTAGAAACACTGGTTGCGCTTATGCAGCATTAATATCATTGTCCCGTGTTACGATTGCCCTACGCATGCGACATGTAACGGAACATTAACCCATCAAAATACACTCATGAAGCGAATAATATTTCGAATATTAATTATCTGCTCTTAGCGTTACCCAGGATCAACGACGTGGACGTGACAGATATTTGATCCCTCGGGGTGCTTGATTTTTGTGACGCCCCTTGCCTCTCACATTTGTACTTCTTGTTTTAATCATCGTAATCTGTATCATCATCACTGAAATGTAATAGATATTTTACATCTTCGGACAATTCTTTCCTCTTACGTTCCATCAATTTTCGTGAATTAGATATTATCGGATATGAAGCAATCATCAAATTATTAAAAATATCTTCATCATCATATATTCGAGACATTCTTCGCGAATGGTTTTCTCTATATTTTCTGAAAATATTTGTGATTTGCTTCCTGAGCATCTTCAGATAATTGCCCTATTGGCACGATAGCACATCCGATGCATCGTTTATAATCTGCTGAATAGTTTTGATTCTGTCAATAATTATCTTTACATGAATTATCTTTACGCTTTATCGTGCTCGTGATAATAAATTGTATGATTTTGATTTCCTATTTCTGAAAATATATAAATCGTACATTATGTATATTAAATTGAAGTCATTCCATTGACAAATGTCGAAGTTATGAGCAAGTGACCGAAAAATGTCGCATTTGTCTCACTATGGCGCGCGATGTAAGCAAACACCCGCATTGAAATCGAAATTTCAAAGTAGTCAAGCCGCGTTGCCGAAAAGAGGCAACAAGAGTTTAATTGCCTTTTTTTTAGAAGTGTATACTTCATAAGAAATGAGGAGTATATCGTCATTTTTTTCATTTCATTGGAATATTGCCCGAGAGAATGGCTGAGTGGAGAACATTAGATCAAGTCGGGGGAACTTTAATGTCAATTTTTTTACCAAAGGGGGACGAAGGGAGATAAAAATAGGATATCTCCGGAAACTAGAGACTTTGCCCTATCAGATGGTGAAAGCGCCATCTCATTCCACCTCATTCCAAAATCTTTATACATCTTTGAATATTGAAGTAAGAATAATTTTTTGTGTCGAATATGTCAAATGTTTATTAATATATTGTAACACTCTGATGACGTTACACTAAGATTAATTTGTTGTTTGAAACCTAATAAACAAGTTCTAGTAAGCTTTTAACTCATATTCGTAGTTATGTTGTCCACAGAGAATTTAGAATGTAATTTCTCGAATTACAGAAATTCCAACATTGACGAAAATGTCACACTTCAATGGATAATTTTAAGGAAGGCAGAAGGAATTTATATATATGGTTTATGATATACATTAAAGGAAAAAATTGTCAATATTCGAAAAATACATCTTTAATTTTTTCATCTAATATCCGATTTTTACGCCGTCGCACAGTGGGGAAAAACGAAAAATCGTGTTTCAAAATTGTCTAGAGCCTTCAATTTTGGTTTGATTTGGACGATTTTTTTTTAAATTGAAGCTTATTAAATTCCGAACAAAGTTGTCGGAGCCGATTTTGCAATTAAACTTTTGTTTCAAAATGGCGGACGTCTTCAAAATGGCGGTTTCTGATTATATAGCGACTGAGACACAGAAAACGCTTACAGTTTCAAACCAAGTTGTGCTAAAATGCGTGTATGTATGTTTTTTTTATGTCGCAGATAATATATCTAATATCACAGTTACAAGATTAATAATAATGAACCCAAAATGGCTGCCATGAACAATAAAAGTATTATAAATATGAATAAACGTACCATTATTATTTTATATCCATAACATTTGCATAAATAATTTCTTTAAGGTTGTTAATTATAAATATGTTTCAACAATTGACTTAAAATGACAAATCAAATATAGCGGATGCCAAAATTGAATCGAGCAAGAAAGTTTCTCTGTGGCATTTAGACTGTGGCAGTCAGATCATTCAAGTTATTCAAGTTTAGTTGCGGGATTTAAATTTTCATGCAGTTATTGCTAGAATATTGCTGCTGTAAATTTTAAGTATCGTAGACAATTTTGTAGCAGATACAAAAAACAGCGATACACGCAGAAAAGGACAGCTCACACACCTAGAAAATGGCTACAACAGCTAAAACGTTTTGTTAAAATAGGGACAGCTAAATATTTTATGTAAGAGTAAGTTAAGGTTAGACATATTTATTTTCTTATTTTTCTAGTCTATTCCTATAATTCAGTAGTTCTGTATATGTACTAAAGGGTTTTCTCGTTAATAAAGATTATTATTACTCTTACAAAATACACGCAGAGAAATGCTAAAATAGGGACAGTTAAATATTTTGCTGCATTAGCCACTGTTCAGCAACAGCAGCCACTTTTTTGCTACAACAGCAAACAATGTGGCTAGTGCAGCAAAATATTTAACTGTCCCTATTTTAACTAAACGTTTTAGCTGTTGTAGCCATTTTCTAGCTGTGTGAGCTGTGCTTTTCTGCGTGTATCGCTGCTAGAAAATTGTCTACGATACTTAAAATTTACAGCAGCAATATTCTAGCAATAACTGCATGAAAATTTAAATCCCGCAACTAAACTTGAATAACTTGAATGATCTGACTGCCACAGTCTAAATGACACAGAGAAACTTTCTTGCTCGATTCAATTTTGGCATCCGCCATACTTGATTTGTCATTTTAAGTCAATTGTTGAAACATATTTATAATTAACAACCTTAAAGAAATTATTTATGCAAATGTTATGGATATAAAATAATAATGGTACGTTTATTCATATTTATAATACTTTTATTGTTCATGGCAGCCATTTTGGGTTCATTATTATTAATCTTGTAACTGTGATATTAGATATATTATCTGCGACATAAAAAAACATACATACACGCATTTTAGCACAACTTGGTTTGAAACTGTAAGCGTTTTCTGTGTCTCAGTCGCTATATAATCAGAAACCGCCATTTTGAAGACGTCCACCATTTTGAAATAAAAGTTTAATTGCAAAATCGGCTCCGACAACTTTGTTCGGAATTTAATAAGCTTCAATTTAAAAAAATCGTCCAAATCGAACCAAAATTGAAGGCTCTAGACAATTTTGAAACACGATTTTTCGTTTTTCCCCACTGTGCGTCGCCCCAATGTGCGGCGATACCTGGCGGAAGTGGAAATACCCACATTAGACTGGCCTGCGCCAGTCTTAACTTAAAATTTCTTTAATTTTTCCTTTCTCTTACCCCTATTTTCAATCCTTGTTCTCCTTGTGTCCCCTTTCGATCATGTTAATTAGTAAAAAGCATAAGGTATGCTATGCAATTTGGTATCATTAGAAAGAGAATAGAATGGGCTTTCAAATGATACTAAAATCTGTAAAAATACATGAGTACGATTTTTTTGCTCACTAGTATACATTTTCCTCCTATTCTTCCTTCCTCTACAATTGATAGTTTCGATATTGCATGATTTAAACTTTACTGATTGACCATAATCTATTAAAAGTGATTTTTGTACATGCATTCAAAATTTTTTAACTGGAATTATTGTTGATTTTAAAACATTAGCATTGAAAATTTATCAGATAAATATTATAACTATTAATTTAGTTTGTTGTATTTTCGTATAATATTATTTGCAGATTAGCTTTTTGCAAATAGACCTTTGGACTTGATTTTTTAATAACCACAACGTTCGATGACTTATCATGCGCCAAAAAATCCTATTAAAAGAGGTCGAAGTACCAGCTTATTCACTGGCGCCTTAAAAATTTCCGTGTAAATAATGACTATCAAATCATAATTCATAGTACCGTGTGCCTAAAAACCTGTAAAGATTACTATATAACGGACGAGATCCTGTTTTAGATTGTCAGCGTTATTACTGCTCATTTTTGGCGAACTCATTACATTTATTTACAATTGAAGGTGTGTATGTAATTCAAATACGAGAACACATTTTTAGTACTTTATCCAAGTAATTAACGGAAAACTATAACAAATAGATCCTTATACTGCACTCTGTCGGCGACTTACTAAGTCTATTCAAGCAGAGCGGCACATGGTTCAGCAAATACGAAGAACACTTTTGGTAACTTCTAAAAATACGATTCTTTTCGTTTTTAGTTGTTATACCAATACTGCCATCTATGCCTTCGAGCAGTAAGCTCAAGAAAGGTGTGTTTCTGCAATAAGTGCCAGCCGTGCTGTGCCGCTCTGCTTGAATAGATTTAGTAAGTCACCGACAGAGTGCAGTATAAGCATCTATTTGTTATAGTTTTCCGTTAGTTACTTGGATAAAGGACTAAAAATGTGTTCTCGTATTTGTTGAACCTAGCCCAGCTGATGAGCCGTGATACGGCGAAACGCGTCTTGGGATGGTTCAGCAAATACGAAGAACACTTTTGATAACTTCTAGAAAAACGATTCTTTTCGTTTCGTTTTTAGTTGCTGTTTAATATTAATAAAAATGACCGGTCAAGTGCAAGTTGAACTTGCACAATTAGTGTTCCGTACGTTGACTGCTTTTAAAATAAAAAATGTTGTTAAGGTGGTATAAAATGATCAGTGACTTCACAAAACACACCCCAAATGAGTTTTCAACAAAGTTTGTTTCCAATCTTTACTGAAAATTGATGACCTTGACATTTTTGGTTTTTTTTATATACTAGATAAATTATTACAGGTAATGCACTCGTGATAATTTTTGTTCAATTTACACCCCCTGGAGAATATTCCAGAATTTTTTCAAAATTTTTTGATCAGTACTTTTCGAGATAAGGTGGGAGGACAGCGATTTTTCACGATTTTTTAAAAATAATACAAAGAAAAGTGTCCGCAAGTATTACATTATATATATATATATATATATATATATATATATATATATATATATATATATATATATATATATATATATACATATATATTTTACTCGTGTTTTCAGAAGCTTTCGTTTGACACCACACTCGATTACCTAGTAAAAAATTTTTTTTTTCCCTTCCGATTTCACCCCCCAAAACTAACCCCTTAAGTCAAAATTTAACTTTCAAAACTACATGGCTCTGATGAGGCCATCAATTCCTATATTAATACCAAATTTCAACTTTCTATGACAAATAGTTTCGGAGAAAATCGGGTGTAACAGACGGACAGACAGACACCGAAGTGATCTTATAAGTGTTCCGTACAGAACACTAATAAAATCAATTTTTTTAATTTACCGATTACACATATTTATTTTAAACAGCATTTTGCTATTTAGTTTAGTTAGAGGTGGTGTATGCGTGTTTTTTATTAAACATGAACACTAAAACATAATATTTTTAAGTTTTTATGATAAACATAGATTCAGAACATTTAAAGAAGTCCGAAATAATAATTTTATTCCATAATTTCGACGACTATACAGTTTTACATTATTTATTAAAATGTATTTTTTTCAAGAGTTGATTGATTGGTCTGTTATTTTGTGACACCAAATATAGTTATACGAGGATCCCCAATAAGGATAACAACATCAGAAGTTAAAGAAGTATGTAAAACGCTAAAAAATGGTAGAGCTCCAGGACCAGGAAACATCCCAGGAGAGATAGTAAAATACGGAACTGAAAAGCTATTTAGCGCTTTGAGGAACTTATTCCAAAGATGCATTAACACATCAGAAGTACCTGAGGAATGGAAAATATCATACATATCAACAATTCATAAGAAAGGAGACAAAAATAATTGCGATAACTATCGGGGAATAATGGTTACGGGATCTATTAGCAGAAAAATACTTAAAAATAGAATAGAAACGGAATACACGAACGTAGAAGCTGAAGAACAGGCAGGCTTTAGAGCAGGAAGATCCCCAATAGACCATCTCTTCTCACTGACACAAATCCTAGAAAAGAAAACCGCATTTGATCAGGAAGTCCATGTCTTGTTTGTTCATTTAAAAAAGGCCTACGACAGCGTGCCCCTAATGAGATTGTGGGAAACACTAAAACAGAGTAATAAGCACCGAAATAAATCCTTATACCAAGACGCAAGAAGTAGCGTGAAAACCAAATATGGTATAACAACAGGGTTCCAGGTCACAAAGGGTCTCAAACAGGGCTGCTGTATATCTCCAACGCTATTTAAAATCTATTTGGAGAGTACACTCAAGAACTGGAAAAGAAAATGCAGCAGTATGGGATTACCACTGGATGACGATACTACATTGTACACGCTATCATTCGCGGACGACCAGGTAGTAGTCGCTCAGGACATCGATGATATGGAATACATGACACGAAAACTTATGGAGAAATATGAAAAATGGGGCCTAGAAATCAATATTAAAAAGACCGAGTAGATGTGCGTCGGAGAACAACAGCAGGACTTGAAACTGAACGAGAATATCTAGGGACGGAACACTGAAAGAAGAAATATTCGAGAGGAATATCCAAGGAAGAAAAGCGATTGCAATGCTTAATAGTATACTATGGGATAAAAACATCACCATTGAAAATAAGAAGAGAATTTACAACTCAATAGTGAAAAGTATAATAACTTACAGCTTCCAGGTGTGGCCATTGAAGGAAAGAACAGAAAAAATACTAAAAGCTACAGAAATGTATTTCTGGAGACGAGCAGCCAGAAAATCCAGGAAAGACCGCATACCAAATGACATGATAAGACGAGCTTTAGAAATAAAGCACGATATAGTGGACGATATCAGAACCCAACAGTTCATATGGTACGAACATGTACAGAGAATGTCACAAGACCGATTACCTAAAAACATCTTAAATTGGAACTCTCATGGAAGAAGAAAGCGAGGAAGACCACGCCAAACTGGAGAGCAGGAATCAACAAGGAAGTACTATAGAAAGATCTGGAGGAGGAGGGATGGAGAAACCGGGAGGAGTGGAAATTAGACATTGGAAGACGTTATAAAACCGATTGATATATATATATATATATATATATATATATATATATATATATATATATATATATATATTTATATATATATATATATATATATATATATATATATATATATATATATATATACATTTTAACAATTACATAACTTATTTGCTTTGTTAACTAACACTAAATATATTTTGTAAAGATTTACAAATGCGTTATCGCGATTTTGTAGTACAAGTACATTTTCAGTTTTAGTTAAGCGTTTGGCAATGTAAAGTCCGTTTGTTTGGAGTTGATAGCACCCAACATGCGTTATAAACATTAAAATGGCATAAACTATAAGCGTCCGAAATTTCTCTACCAATTATTTACATTTTTTTTAGTTTTAATCACCTTTATTTTCTATGTCTATACAACAGTGCAAATATTTTATTATATGCCTTCTAAACTTTACAATAAGCTAGTAAATCAACACATTTCAAAGTTTATTTTAATGAATAAAAGATGAAACTAAAAATTTTATTTGTATGATAAAGGCTTAAACGAGTACAATTACCAATTCTTATGAACTAGAAATCTACAGTGTTATAAAGCTTAATGATAATAGATACAATAAAATTATTTGGGATTTTAGCAATTATTGGAATATAATTAACCAAAGTACTTATCAGTAGGTAGGTGCCTAAGTACCTAAGTATGCAATAAAAATATTCTGTGTAAGTATAAAAATAAAGTAAAAACCTATAATATACCAGATTTAAAAAAAAAAGGAAATTATGGAAAGTCCTTCATAATCTGAATTTTTGTTGGGAAAAAGTACAATAGAAAGAAATATTTTTTATTTAGAAGAGGTTTTGGTTAATGAGGGACATACAGTGAAATAATTCTGGATTGACGAAAACATTAAGAGTGTCAAACAAGCTAGCACATATCGGTAGTGAACACGGATTTTTCGACGGTGGCTTGTTGGAATTCAAATCAAAGTCAACTAAAGATTACCATGAGGAGTATTTCCAACAAATGATTGAATGTACTCGTATACCAGCAAAATCAGTTATAGTATTAGACAATGCCCCATACCATTCTCGATTTTTAGAACGACTCCCGACAAATTCATTCAAGAAAGTGGATATTCTTCAATGGATAAGAGACAAAAATCTCACACATACATGGTATGTTAACAGGTTGACTGCCGACCACGTATTACTAATTTTAAAGATCTTACTCTTGACGAACTAAAAATTTTTTTGGCCCTGTTACTTCACACTGGCACAATATCCTTGAGCCGTCTTAACGATTATTGGAAAACTGATCCGCTATTTAAACTACCTGTTTTTAGAAAATATATGTCAAGGAATAGATTTTTGCTTATCTTGAGGTGTTTGCATTTTACATCTCCAGATATGGATCCGGCAGATCGGCTAGGAAAGATTAGATTTGTGGCAGATTTTTTTAACAACAATTTACTATCCTGGAAGAGAGTTGTCTTTGGATGAAGCTATGGTACTTTATCGGGGTCATCTCCAGTTTAAACAATATATCAAGAATAAGCGTCATAAGTATGGTATGAAGTTATACATGCTGACAGAGCCTAATGGACTTATTTTGAAATTTCGTGTCTACGAAGGTGCGACAGATGTTTATGGTGGAAGCGGACATACTGAAAAGATTGTTTTACATTTATTGGAGGAAAAATTGGGTGTTGGACATGCTGTTTATCTAGACAATTTTTACAATAGTGTTAATTTAGCTAGGAAATTACTTCAAACAAAATACATACTGCACTGGTACGCTGAGAGCTGAGAGGAAAGATAATCCGAAAGAGGTAATGAGTGCAAACTTAAAACGCGATTTTTGCTTATCTTGAGGTGTTTGCATTGTACATCTCCAGATATGGATCCGGCAGATCGGCTAGGAAAGATTAGATTTGTGGCAGATTTTTTTAACAACAAGATGGGAGAAATTTACTATCCTGGAAGAGAGTTGTCTTTGGATGAAGCTATGGTACTTTATCGGGGTCATCTCCAGTTTAAACAATATATCAAGAATAAGCGTCATAAGTATGGTATGAAGTTATACATGCTGACAGAGCCTAATGGACTTATTTTGAAATTTCGTGTCTACGAAGGTGCGACAGATGTTTATGGTGGAAGCGGACATACTGAAAAGATTGTTTTACATTTATTGGAGGAAAAATTGGGTGTTGGACATGCTGTTTATCTAGACAATTTTTACAATAGTGTTAATTTAGCTAGGAAATTACTTCAACAAAATACATACTGCACTGGTACGCTGAGAGGAAAGATAATCCGAAAGAGGTAATGAGTACAAACTTAAAACGTGGTGAGAATAAATCTATGTTTTGCAATGGAGTGCATGTCGGAAAATGGCGCGATAAACGCAATGTTCAATACATTTCAACAGAATTTGGAAGCGAAATGGGCATTTTTAAAAACAAAAGAAATCAAGAATCTGAAAAACCTTCAGCAATCATTGGATATAATGCTTTTATGTCCGGTATAGATAGACAGGATCAAATGATGGCATATTATCCTTGCAGCCGTAAAACCATTCGGTGGTATAAAAAGTTATTCATGCATGTGCTGCAAATGAGCATGATAAACGCCTATTTTTTGTACAATAAATATTCGCGGTCTGACCAGTTACGATTATATGACTTCCGATTGGATGTCATAAGAAATTTACTAGCCAGACGACCAATTACTAATTTGCCGCAAATTCCTCCAGGCCAAATAAATGTCCACAGCATTAGTAAAGTAGAAAAAATTGTTAGTGAAAAAAAAGGAACTAAAGAAACAAAACGGGGGGTAAGCAGAAAGGAATGCAAAGAATGCAGGAAAAATAAAATAAGAAAGCAAACAGTGTATGAATGCAAAATGTGCCCTGGACAACCAGGTTTTTGCCTTAATTGCTTTGAGGATTACCATAAAAATGTACAAAAATGATTTAGAAATAAATGTTTTGAGTTCGTGAGTTCGATTTATTATTTCTTTACTTATTTAATTGGACACTCCGATCGGAGTGTTCGGCATCTAGTAAAAATTTTCACTTGCAATGCCGATTACTCCGATCGGAGTGAAATTTTTTTTTTTTTCTAATATTTTGAATGGCACATAAAGAAAACACATCCAAGACTCATTTTAATTCATATTTACCACAATAAAATAAAAATATTTGGAAAAATCTTACCGGCGTCAACCACAAACTCAAAAATATAGATCGGCAGTCAACCTGTTAAAAGCGTAACTTTTCAAAATTACGAAACAATATAAAGCACAGTTCAAGAAATTCACAGTCGATGAGATGGCAAAGGAACGGAATATTACAGTTCCTAGATTACCTCCATATCACATAAAGCTAATTTAGTTACAAATGTGTGCCAAACAAGCTTTTATGGAAGGTTGGTCAACTGGATTACAACCCCCTTCAGGAAAAGGTCGCAGGCTAATTATAGCACATATTGGTAGCAAAAACGGATTTCTCGACGGTGGCTTGTTGGAATTCGTATTAAAGTCAAGTAAAGATTATCATGACGAGATGAAGGCCACTGTTTTTGAGGAGTACAAATGATTGAATGTATACCAGCAGAATCAATTAGAGTATTAGACAATGCCCCATACCATTCTCGATTATTAGAACGACTCCCAACAAATTCATGGAAGAAAGCGGATATTCTCCAATGGATAAGAGACAAAAATCTCAAACATAGAGATGGTATGTTGAAAGCGGAACTTTTCAAAATTGCGAAACAAAATAAGGCATAGTTCAAGAAATATGGAGTCGATGAGATGACAAAGGAACGAAATATCACAGTGCTTAGATTACTTACCGGAATAGAGAGGATCAAAGAGGATAATTGGAAAAATGCCATTCGACATGTTAAAGAAAAAGAAAATAAAATGTGGAAACTTGACGAATACATCGAAGAAACTCTTAATTATTAATTTAAGAGAAGTCGAGTCTTCAGATTTTGAAGATGATGATTGTTTTTGATTGTAATTAAAATACTTATATACCGTGAATTATGTTTGTATATATACATAGATCTATAAATTAAGAAAAAATTGGTAATAAATCTTATTACTCAGTATATATCACCACTACACCAAACACTTTATTTTTGCACTCGACGCGCGTTTCGCTAACCATGTTAGCTTCATCAGGAGCGATGATCGACTAAAGCTAAACTACAAATCTACCCTATTTATACTTAGCCTAACCCTTAAATTACTCAAGCGGAACTAATGACATAGGCAAGGCCATCAATTCCGGTCAAGTAACCAGTAGAGGGGACTATAAGGAATAGGCCCTCTGTCTCTATTTAAACTACTTTTACATTTTATTATTTCCATACTTTCGTATGCGTTTAACAATCTCCTATCAGATACATTTTTTATCGATCTTAGATTATCTAATGTTACAGTATGATCAGCTTCAAGGGCATGTTCGGCAATGCTAGACTTTTCTGTTCTATTGTATTTTAAGTGTGCTAAATGTTCTTTAAATCGTGTGAATTTAATGGAATCATACCGGCTATTTAATTTAGAAACAAAATCATCAATATTTGCTTTATTTGTATCAAAAATCGCGAAAATATCATCCACATACCTATACCATACCCTTGGGAAATATTCGAATTCTTGACTGGCTTCGATTTCAAACTTACTCATGAATAAATTGGCTATGAAAGGTGATAAGCAATTACCCATAGCTGTTCCTTCTTTTTGAACATAAAATTGATTGTTATATTGGAAATAATTTTGTTCCATACAAAGTTTAGATAATGTTAAGTATTCACGAATAATTTCGTAGCCGGTATGATTCCATTAAATTCACTTACGAAGTTGAGAACAAAGGACAATTGCCTTTTCTAGATATTTTAATTATTAAAAATAATAATAGATTAGAATTTGATATCTATAGGAAGGACACAGTAACAGATAGATATATGCCTAATGATTCATTTCATTGCAAACAACATAAATTAGCCTCATTAGATTTTTTAGTTCATCATTTACTCACTTTCCCTCTGAATAGAGTAAACTTTAATAAAGAAAGGAATCGTATTAGAAATATAACTAGAGTTAATGGTAATGACGACGACTTAGTAAATAAGCTAATAAATAGACATAAGTTTAGGTTTAATATTCAGAATTCCACCTTTTTTACACGCGAAGAAAATAACACCAAGTATGTCTCCATACCATATAATCCGAAATATAGCAAGGGACTCAATAAGGTATTTAAATGAGGTCGGCCTCACCTTAGTCTATAAGTCATCAGACAATCTGAGGAATATCTTAGGAAATCCCAAAGATAAGATTCCTAATTGTGAGAAAAGTGGAATTTATGAAATTAGTTGTAATGATTGTGACAAAAAGTATGTTGGGCAAACTAAAAGGTCAATTAAAACACGATTTAAAGAACATTTAGCACACTTAAAATACAATAGAACAGAAAAGTCTAGCATTGCCGAACATGCCCTTGAAGCTGATACTGTAACATTAGATAATCTAAGATTGATAAAAAATGTATCTGTTAGGAGATTGTTAAACGCATACGAAAGTATGGAAATCATAAAATGTAAAAGTAGTTTAAATAAAGACAGAGGGCCTATTCCTTATAGTCCCCTCTACTGGTTACTTGACCGGAATTGATGGCCTTGCCTATGTCATTAGTTCCGCTTGAGTAATTTAAGGGTTAGGCTAAGTATAAATAGGGTAGATTTGTAGTTTAGCTTTAGTCAATCATCGCTCCTGATGAAGCTAACATGGTTAGCGAAACGCGGGTCGAGTGCAAAAATAAAGTGTTTGGTGTAGTGGTGATATATACTGAGTAGTATCATTGTGCCAAAGATTCCACATTCCCAACTTAATAAATCTTATATTTCTATAGGGTTGACCATTCCATATATTTCTACATAAGTTGGATAGACTGGGTTTCAGCAATAACCTAATTACTTTTTTCGAGTCCTATTTGTGTAACCGCTTACAGTACGTTGAAATTCGTGGACATAAATCCCCAACGTTTAGTGCCACAAGTGGTGCACCACAGGGTAGCAACCTTGCGCCTTTAATTTTTTCACTCTTCATTAACGACATTGGTGATAACATAACTAGTAATTTTCTTTTGTTTGCTGACGACCTAAAGCTTTTCCGCACCATAAGAGACTCTAGTGATTGCCTTCCATTGCAACATGATATGGAGTCGTTACAGCAATGGTGTGAGTTGAATAGGCTGCCACTGAATGCCTGTAAGTGCTTCTTTTTGACTTACTCGAATAAATTTAGCACCATTGACTTCCAGTATAAGTTAGATAATGAAGATATTACACGTTGTAAAACCTTTAGAGACCTTGGAATTATTTTTGATCCTAAACTTTCATTTACCCATCATATTAATTGGATTGGATCAGCACTACTACTGCGATGAGGACGTTGGGTTTCATAATACGTAATTCGAGTGGTTTTCATAACAGCAAAACATTAAAAACTTTATATTCCAGCTATGTGCTTTCACGGCTTGAATATTGTGCAATTGTTTGGAATCCAATACATGCTAAGTAAAGGGTGATTCATTTAGAGGTACTTTTTGTGATGGGAATTTAATTGCAGATTGCGCATGCGTCGTGTCAACTGAAGTGGCATTCCTGTTCAGTAGTGTTTGACAATTCATAATGGAAAGACTTAGCCCGGCACGGCGTCTACAAATTGTTCAACTTTATTACGAAAATGGGCGTTCTACGAGGAATGTGTATCGGGCGCTTAGAGCAATTTATGGTCCACATAATCGGCCTACCGAGCGCACAATTCGCTCTACCATCAATAAGTTTGAGACCCAATTTTCATTATTGGATAATGCTCGACCGAATAGACCACTTCCAGCACGTAGTGAAGAAAATATAGGGGCGGTAGCGGAGAGTGTACGCGAAGACCGTGAAGTGTCGATTCGTCGCCGTTCTCAACAGCTTGGCCTGTCATATTCAACAACTTGGCCTATTTTACGTAAGGATCTTTCTTTAAAAGCATACAAAATTCAACTAGTGCAACAACTGAAGCCGACCGACCTTCCGAATCATTTCCGTTTTACTCGTTGGGCTCTTGACAAGCTTGCAGAAGATCCACTGTTTTCGAGAAAAATTTTGTTCACCGATGAGGCCCATTTTTGGCTTAATGGGTTCGTGAATAAACAAAATGGCCGTATTTGGGGTGATGAACAACCTGAAGAGGTTCAAGAGTTGCCATTAAATCCAGAAAAAACAACTGTTTGGTGTGGTTTATGGGCCGGTGGAATAATCGGTCCATATTTCTTCAAAACAGAGGCCGGCCGGAATGTTACTGTGAATGGTGACCGTTATCGCGCCATGATAACAGACTATTTGATGCCAGAAATTGAAGCCCGTGGTCTCGACGAAATTTGGTTCCAACAAGATGGCGCCACTTGCCATACAGCCCGTGAAACCATGGCTTTACTGCGAGAGCAATTCGGCGAACAGATCATTTCACGCTTTGGACCAGTGAATTGGCCGGCTAGATCATGTGATATTACACCTCTTGACTTCTTCCTTTGGGGCTATGTAAAGTCCAAAGTCTACATGGATAAGCCAGCTACAATTGAGGCATCGCAGGCCAATATTACTCGAGTCATTGGCCAAATACCACTCAAAATACTCACAAGCGTCATTGAAAATTGGAACTTCAGAATGGACGTTGTTAACCGTAGTCGCAGGACAACATTTGAAAGAAATTATCTTTAAGAAATAATTGTAAAGAATGGTTCTTTTATATGATAATAAAGATTATAAAATAAAATTGTTTTTATTCATTTTTTTTTATTTAAAAAAAAGTACCTCTAAATGAATCACCCTTTATATTAAACAGGTAGAGAAGGTTCAAAGAAAGTTTGTCAAATTTCTTATATTAAAATATGATGGTGTGTACCCTAATAGGAGTGTCGATGAGGTCATTACAACCATCGTTTTCAGCTACCTTTATTGACGAATCGAAGAAATTACCGTCTGGTCTGTTTTTAGTGTTCCGTACGGAACACTTATAAGATCACTTCGGTGTCTGTCTGTCTGTCTGTCTGTCTGTCTGTCTGTCTGTCACACCCGATTTTCTCCGAAACTATTTGACATAGAAAGGTGAAATTTGGTAATAATATAGGAACTGATGGCCTCATCAGAGCCATGTAGTTTTGAGAATTAAATTTTGAATTAAGGGGTTAGTTTTGGGGGGTGAAGTCGGAAGTGAAAAAATTTTTTTTTTGCTAGGTCATCGAGTGTGGTGTCAAATGAAAGCTTGTGAAAACACGAGTAAAAAATATATATATAATATTATACTTGCGCGCACTTTTCTTTGTATTATTTTTAAAAATTCGCGAAAAATCGCTGTCCCGGGCCTTATCTCGAAAAGTACTTATCAAAAAATTTCGAAAAAATTCTGGAATATTCTCCACGGGGTGTAGATTGAACGAAAATTATCACGAGTGCATTACCTTTAATAATTTATATGGTATATAAAAAAAACCAAAATTTTAAGGTCATCAGATTTCAGTAAAGATTGGAAAAAAACTTTGTTGAAAACTCATTTGGGGTGTGTTTTGTGAAGTCACTGATCATTTTATACCACCGTAACATAAATTTTGACTTAAGGGGTTCGTTTTGAGGGGTGAAATCGGAAGTGAAAAATTTTTTTTTTTACTTGGTCATCGAGTGTGATGTCAAATGAAAGCTTGTGAAAACACGAGTAAAAAATATATATGTAATGTAATACTTGCGCACACTTTTCCTCGTATTACTTTTAAAAAATCGCTGTCCCCTACCTTATCTCGAAAAGTACTGATCAAAAAATTTTGAAAAAATTCTGGAATATTCTCCACGGGGTATAGATTGAACGAAAATTATCACGAGTGCATTACCTTTAATAATTTATTTGGTATATAAAAAAAAACAAAATTTCAAGGTTACCAGTTTTTAGTAAAGATTGGAAAACAAACTTTGTTGAAAACTCATTTGGGGTGTGTTTTGTGAAGTCACTGATCATTTTATACCACCCTAACAAAAAATTTTATTTTAAAAACAATCAACGTACGGAACACTAATTGTGCAAGTTCAACTTGCACTTGACCGGTTTTTTTTCTTATAAAATTATGTAAATCTCTTGTTGAATCTCTTGACTTACTATTTCAAGTAAACTTTCACCTTCCGAATAGATTGGTCAGAACCTCTCCTGTTTTCTATTTACCTACTGCATCCACTAATTTTCTCATCAAAACACCATTGTTTCAAGCCATGAGCGTTTTCAACAGTACAATGACATTGACGTGAATAACCTGTCATTTGCGCAATTTGCCAAATGTTTAAAAAATAAATTGTTGCATGTATAGGTATTTATTTCAAGTGTATCATTTTAATTTTAATTTTCCAGTTTTATTTAATTTCTATGTGATTTTTATGTTATCTGTCTCTTTTGTTCTATACTAATACCTTACTTTTCTTCTTATCTCTATCTCCTTTGTCTTCTAAATGGTATATCTGTTACACAATAAAGATTATTATTATTATTATAACTTTATTTTTAATATAATTTTTATTTATTAAACACTAAAAGCAGGTTACGCTCGGACGGCTACGCTACCGATGAACTCTCATTTACATTTTGTGACTCTATTGTATAGCAGAGGTTTTCTTCCTAAATTAGAGTGAACCCTTAAAAATAATTCAAAACAGGTACCAAAATCCAGTAAAATGCATAAGAAATCGCTTTTTTTTTGGACGCACCCCAACATGTATGTGCATCTACATTGAGAGAATTCTGCTATCAACTCCAAACAAATACACTATAGTTGTATTACAAGATCGCTATAACGCATTTGTAAATCTTTACAAAATATATTTACTGTTAGTTAACAAAGTAAATAAGTTATTTTATCGTATTTTTTTCAATTTAATAGTTTTTTGACAACTTTAAGTGTGTTTTTTGAAAAAAACCTCACGGTGGATGTCTTTTTTTTATGATTTTTTTTGGATTCAGTATAAATACTTAAGAAAAAACGTGTCTCATTTAAAAGACAGAAGAAATTTTTTTTCTATACCCGTGTAAGTAACTATAAATTTTTTGGTCGAAAATTGCATATTAAAATTTGAAACACTGTAAATTTTTTATTTTTAGAAAAGAAAACTTCGACAATTTTTGCGGATTGGATTATTTTTTGTGAAGTTATCCTGCAGATAAGGAGCCGCCATAGTTTTCGTCAGTGGTCCATTTAACCAGATAAGAAATAATGTTAATATTTACAACATATTTATAAAGAAATTTATGTAATAATATATATATATATATATATATATATATATATATATATATATATATATATATATATATATATATATATATAAATATATAAAGGATTTTCTACAGCTGACGCTGTCTTCCTTCTCTCAGCCTTTGATTTCATCCGTTTCTATCTTCCCAGTCTCCATCTGTTAGAGCCCTGTCCTCCATCGCCTCGTCCACATCGTCTCTCCACGGTCGTGTGGGTCTTCCTCTTTTTCTTCTCCCTATAGGGCTCCACTCTGTTATTTTTTTTATCCATCTATTAACTTCGCTCCGTCTTATGTCTCCATACCATTTTAATCGTTTTTCTTCGATGGTGTTTATTGCGTTCTCTTTGATGTTCATTCTGCTTTTTATTTCTTCATTTATTATTCTCTCCATACGTATCACTCTACAACATCTTCTTCAATACTCCATCTCTACCGCGTTAATTTTAGACTTATTTCTTTTGTTGGTCGTCCATGTTTCTGACCCGTATGTCATTATGCTTTGTATTATTGATTTGTATATGCGTGTTTTGTTTCTCTTTGTAATGTGCTTGTCCCACAGGATCGAATTTAATTGTCTTATGCATGTCTGCGTTTGTCCTAATCTAGCTTTAATCTCTTCTTCTGATGTTGCGTTTTTTGAAATGATGGTTCCTAAATATTTAAATCTATCGATTCCTTTGATTATTGTTTCATCATCGACTTCTAGATTCTCCACGTTTTCTTCCTTTGTTCTTAGATATTCCGTTTTATCAAAGTTTATTGGTAATCCTGCTTTAGTGTATTCTTCTTTCAGTTTTCTTACCATATAACTGAGGTCCTCCTCATCTTGCGCTATGATTATTTGGTCGTCTGTGAAACTTAGAGTATATAAGTAATCTTCTCGTATTGGGACTCCCATTCCACTATATTTTTGCTTCCATTTTTTTAATGTTTGTTCGAGGTATGTTTTGAATAGTGTGGAAGATGTAGACCATCCTTGTAAAAGGCCTTTTGATGTTTGGAGTCTCTTCCCTATTTTATGTTCTATTTTTATGTTCACTGTGTTGTTTTTGTAGAGAGCTTTTACTGCGTATATTAGTTCTTTGTCAATGCCTATTTCTTTCATTGTGTTCTATAATCTTTGTCTTGGTACTGACTCATAGGCCTTTCTTATGTCTATGAAGGCTAAATGAACTTCTCTATTCTTTGCCAGTTTTTTTCCATTATTTGTTTTATAGTGTATATGTGGTCTATACATGATTTTCCGGCCGTAAAGCCTGCTTGGTCTTCTCCAATTTTTCCTTTTATATTGTCCTCCATGATATTTTTAATAATTTTTCCATACAAACGTCCCATACTCGATATTATTCTTAGGCCTCTATAGTTTGTGCATTTTCTGCGGTCTCCCTTTTTAAATATAGATACTATATAGGCTTTTGACCATTCCTCTGGTATTTTTTCTCCATTTATCGCTCTGTGGAACATGTTTCTCAGCATTCGATGAGTTCAATATTTGCCGCAAATTATGCTTTCATAAAATTACTAGAATTATCTAGTAAAACGCTACCCTTAAACGGGCATTTTCTACGACCTACCACATGCTGATGATCACCTTAAATTGTGAGAGTAAACAAAATACATTTTCAAGCCGTTTTTTTTTCGAATAGTATGAAAAAATTAGAGGAAAATAAGAAAATTGTCCATATATAGCTGTAATATATCCGTTACTTTTGCCGTAGGTGTAAAGAGGAACTTGAGAGATTGAGAAAAGAACTGGAAGAAGAAGATAATAGTTTTTTCAAACTCTCTTGGGATTCTCTTAGGCCTATTCCTTCTTAGGCTTTAGTTTAGGTTTTTCATCAAATATTATATGGTTAGAATATTATTGTAATAAAATAAATACACACATTCTTATGGTGAATTCTACATAATATTGAAATACGAGGTCTTACTTCTCGGCCTTACCACTCTTGTCGTTGCAAAGACTATACATCCTGCATTTGTTCGTCAATAAGTTAAAAAGTGAATTATATCATTGGGTAATCCTTTAGAAAAGCGTGACAAACTTAGTGCATATTGTAAAAAACCAATACGGAAATTATCTCAGAAAATCCTATGTTTGTTATATTAGACACTTATTGATGATAATATTATAAGTAAACAAATAATTATAAGTTATAAAATACAAAAAAGTACAGAACCTACGGTACTAAAGGAAATCCCCCGTAAATAGAAAATAAATTCATAACCATAAGCAGAAACACAGCCTGTTTAATCCCTTTTATTCCCTATTTTCTGTCCTTCTACTGGGCCTTTTTTTCCTCTCCTATCGTTTTATTCATTTTAATCGATTTCTAAAAATGGAGGTTTTCAATTTAATACGTATTTATGTAGTACCGTTCGCTTCCAAACCGATGTATCAAATTTTCCTAAAGTACTTTTGATCCCGACCCCTTTCGATTTGGCTGAAAGTTTTTTTTTTTATCTTTTTCTACCCTATGAAAAACGGTTCTCAGAATTTTTTCAAATTTTTTTACCCACCTCAAAAAAAGTTATGAATTTTTAAAAAAAATGGCTCTTTATTTTCAAATTGCCATAACTTTGTCAAAAATTGTGAACATCTTTTAAGGGTAGTTATAAATAAGGGGTGGGGACGAGGATTGGCTGAGATAGCTTTTAGTGTATTATGTAATTTGTCTTTGGCAGTGTTCTAAATCTGGTTAGAAAAGAGCAGTTGCAAATTGTTTATTACGGAAGCCACTAATATTTCAGTTGGTAAAATAGTAATATTTTAATTGTTCAAACCGCTTCTTCTCGCTGCACTATTTGTGGAGTTGGCCTTAAGAACACGAGTATAAATAACATCAATCATGTTTTTCATCTTTATTGCAATACAGAATTTTACCAATGGGGTTTTTCTATACTACACAGCTGGATTCGATTCATGGACTAAGCATTACATATTTCTTATAATTTGGATTTTAAAAAGGAAATTGATGATTCACCAGTCTTTGAAAAGCAATCTTTGTTTAACAATAGATGAAGTAATACCGCACGTTGTTTTTTTGCTCCGAAGCCATATCTAAAAATATCGGTGTAGACGAAGAATTGTTGACTATGTTGCATGTAATTCTACAAATTATATCTTATATAATAGAAGACTGTTTTTAGTCAATTTCCACTGGTTTATTTAAATTGCGATGATGCGTTTCGCTGTCGATGCAACTTCATCAGATCTACATTTTATACTGTCAAGTTAGGTTTAATGTTCACAATTGTATATAATTTCTTAATTATAATATTACACCTAATTAAATTACATTGATAGTATTGGAAAACCCACATAGATTTGAAATTAGGAGAATAAATTCAATAATGGTGAATTGCTTAAATCTACCTAGTCGTTGAGTAAAATACCTGTAGTCCTTAATTGGTTTATTTGCATTGTCTCTAAAAGGTTTAGTTTTAAACCTTTTTGTTGGGTGTGTAAAATTTTGAAATTCTTGTTAAATGTGTGACTTTCTGTTAAAAGATGATTAGCATATGTTGAATTAGATTTTCTATGGATGAAACTTTTTTCGTGTTCTATAATTCTTTGTATAAATGTACGTCCAGTTTGTCCTAGGTATGTTTTAGGACATGAACCACATGTTAATTGATAAACCCCTGATTTTATTGTCTTTATTGATTTGTGGTTTGTAGTTTTTAAGATATTTCCCTATAGTATTGTTAGTCTTGTAAGCTATGTTGTTTTTTTTTGATTTAAAAATTTCCCCAGTTTTTCCGTTGGTTTGCCGAAATAGGTTAAGCATTTAAATGTGGTATTTTTGTCCTTTATATATACAGTCCCTGGCCAAATTATTAGACGCACTGTATTTTTTTTAGTAATTTTATGTTTCTTAAGAGTTTTTATGCAATAATGGTATATTTAAACTGCAATATTATTAATTTTTATTTAAAAGAATTGTTGTAGACTACATATTTGTATTTATTTTTAACATATGGCAACACTGTGTTGACAAAGTGATTCATGAACGTAAATAAGTACAAACCTGTATCAGTCGCGATCGGAATCGAGTCAGGTACGGACTTGTTTCTGTGGCTTTATGGACTGTGATTGTTTGTTTAACAGTTTTATACTACTCAGTTATTAGTTTATTTTGTATGCACTGTTTTAAAAAAGTAATTGGACTATTTTCATTATGGGTAGAAAAGGCGATCTTTCACCACGTAAAAAAGCTGAAGTGAAGGCCCTTGTGATTGCGAAAACATTTACAAACCGAGAAATATCACGAAGATTGGAGGTTTCTGAAGCTAGTGTACGACGCATAAAAAAGAAAATTGAGTCAGGGAAGGAATTAAGCCCGGAAAGAAAGAAAAGATGCGGTAGAAAACCAATTTTCACTCCACAGTCAGAGAGATGTTTGAAGAAAATTTGTGTAGAAAACAGATTTGCTACCACAAAGGTAATAAAATCACAACTCCAGGATGCTAGCGTAAATGCTTCTGAGCGCACTGTTCGAAGAAAATTGAAAGAATTAGATTTTAAGGCCTGTCGCCCCGCCAGAAAGCCCAAGTTAACAGCTGCAATGAAAGCAAAGCGCCTGAAGTGGGCCAAACAATGGCAAGACAAAGATGTGGACTTTTGGAGATCGGTAAGATACAGCAATTTAATCAATAATTGATACATTATTATCATTTTCAGTTAAATAAAGCAAATAAACATGGAAGTTTATATATTTTTCCTATTTTTGACAGGTCTGCTTCAGTGACGAAAGCACATTCGAAATTTTGTAGAATAAAGCTCAGTATGTGCGTCGTCGTCATGGAGAAAAGTTTCATCCTGATTGTGTCGTCCCGACGGTTAAACATCCCACCAAAGTGATGATTTGGTCAGTCATCAGCGGCAAGGGCACTGGACGTCTGTACGTCGTCAAAGGAATAATGAGGCAAGATCAGTACAAAAAAGTATTACAAAATCGGTTGATTCCGCAGCTCAGAGAATGGTTTCCAAATGGGGAACCATTCACTTTCATGCAAGATGGAGCTCCCTGCCATACAGCTCGGTCTGTTAAAGCTTTTTTGGCAGAAAAAAATATCCCTCTGTTGGATTGGCCCTGATATGAACCCCACTGAAAATGTGTGGGAGCTGATGAAAAGAGAAGTGGCTAAAGATGTGATTACCAACAAAACCCAGCTCCTAGAAAAGATTATTCATGTGTGGAATCATCATCCTCAAATGCAGGAGATAGTACAATCTTGCATTGATAGCATGCCGCGCAGAATTAAAGCTTTGATAGCGGCTAAAGGTGGCTCAACTAAATATTGACTTTTACTAACATTAATTTCACTTTTCTTTAAAACTTAATAAACTTATGCTTTTCTAAATTAATGCTGTTTTATTTATGTCAGATAAATAGGTAATTGATTGGATAATATATAAATAAAAAACAAATCAATTTAAAATAATAAAACGGTACAATATCACTCGGAAAATTAATATTTTACATGCATGAGAAATCTTGCAGTACGTCTAATAATTTGGCCAGGGACTGTATATATATATATATATATATATATATATATATATATATATATATATATATATATATATATATATATATATATATAAATGAATAAAGACAATAAATCAAGGGTTTGTCAATTAACATGTGGTTCATGTCTTAAAACATACATAGGACAAACTGGACGTACATTTATACAAGAATTATAGAACACGAAAAAAGTTTCATCCGTAGAAAATCTAATTCAACATATGCTAATCATCTTTTAACAGAAAATCACACATTTAACAAGAATTTCAAAATTTTACACACCCAACAAAAAGGTTTAAAACTAAACCTTTTAGAGACAATGCAAATAAATCAATTAAGGACTACAGGTACTTTACTCAACGACCAGGTAGATTTAAGCAATTCACCATTATTGAATTTATTCTCCTATTTCCAAATCTGTGTGGGTTTTCCAATACTATCAATGTAATTTAATTAGGTGTAATATTATAATTAAGAAATTATATAAAATTGTGGACATTAAACCTAACTTGACAGTGTAAAATGTAGACCTGAAGAAGCTGAAATTGACTAAAAACAGTCTTTTATTACATATTTATATTGAATTTCCATCAAGTAGAAGCTACCACCATCC
Source organism: Pachyrhynchus sulphureomaculatus (assembly GCA_019049505.1). Taxonomy (NCBI): domain Eukaryota; kingdom Metazoa; phylum Arthropoda; class Insecta; order Coleoptera; family Curculionidae; genus Pachyrhynchus; species Pachyrhynchus sulphureomaculatus. The sequence continues at coordinate 135,129,322 of CM032448.1, read as the reverse complement.
AAAATTATATCTTGTAAAGAAGAAGCTGAATTAGGCGCATTTAAAAAATTTTCTTTAGGAACTGCTCAAAAATGGGTAGAGCTCAGCTACATGGATGCGACAGTATGGAGACGTTCAAAAAGCCTATGGGTTACTTTTCAGAAGAAGCCTAAGAAACTAATAATAAAATATTTCGCAAAGCTCAAGCTCGGAAGATCCGAAACTAATAAAGATCCATCATTGTTTGATTTTATCAGATCTATTAATAAGCAGCTTGCGAGATATAGAAGAAAAATAACCTAAAGTCTGTCGGTTGGTACTGCTACTGCTACGGCTACTTATACTGCTACTGCTGCTGCTGCTTCTACTGTTACCGCTACTGCTACTTTCACCGCTACTTGTACTGCTACTTCTACTGCTGCTGCTACTGTTACTGCTACTGCAACTGAAACTTCTAGTTCTACTGCTACTTCTACTTCTACCGATACCTCTACTGCCACTGATACTTCTACTGCTACTGATACTTCTACTGCTACTTGTGCTGCTCTAGATACTTCTACTGCTATTACTGCTACTGCTACTTCTACTGCTATTTCTACTACTACTGCTACCTCTACTGCTACTTCTACTGCTACTTCTATTGCTACTGTTAGTGCCGCTGCCACTGCTACTGCTTCTGCTACAGCTACTACTACCGCTACTACTACCGCTACTGCTACTTCTACTGCTGTCGCTTTTACTACTGCTGTTGCTACCGCTACTGCTATGCTACCGCTATCGCTAATGCTACCGCTACTGCTAATGCTGCCGCTACCTCTAAAGCTGTTGCTATGGCTACTAGTACTGCTACTGCTACTGCTGAAGCTACCGTTACAGTAGTCTACTGCTAGAGCTGCTACCTCTATAGCTCCATAGAATATATATTATACCAAGAAGATTAAAAACGAATTACCGCCATTGGATAAGATTTGCGTAAAGCCTAAAAAATAAATAGTTTTCTACCAAAATATTATTTTGTTTGGGACTAGAAAAATAACGTAACAGCGGCTTTCAGCCCGTTATCTCAAGATAATTGTTGCCCTCCGAGGTTTCTATTGATATGTTTGAATAATAGAAGTCAAAGGTCGCTAGATTAGGGCTATAGGATGCATATTATACGCCAGTATTTAATCCATAGCTTCCGGTAATGGCTTGAACTATGCAATCCTTGAGGACCCTACAGTGGTCATGCAATAGCAAAGTTTTGTTCTCCATAAATTCAGACGTTTTCCTTTAAGGACTCGATTGAATTTTTGAATTATCCTTTCTTAAATCAGTGCATTAGCTGTGAATCTTTTTCCATATATTCATTACGGCTTGTAACTATTCGCGAGAAATAATTTTCTTTTTTTTTTTCAGCCACGACGAAAGTTTCTTGAAAAATTTTTTTTAATTGCCAGTCACTGCTTTGGTGTAAGGAAATTAAGCAAGCACTGGTATCTTCATTCGTAAATTTGACAACAGTAAATCCCCAAAAAACCTGCTTTTTTTTCTCAACCGACCTTCTAAGTCTTGGCCTTCGAAATTGTTTAGATTATATTTTTAATGATAATTACATGTCCAGCATCGTTTAACGTACCTATAACCTAAGCATAAGCTCCCTATTTTATTTAATTTATCTAAAAAGATTAATACATCCTCCATTTCCTTATCTTATCAACTACCTTTTTGGCGCCTTTAAATAATGAGTCTCTAATCTGCCTAGTTAGTTTATATATTTTTCTCCATATTGCACAATTTTTTTGATAAAACTTCTGTTTTGAAAGTATTTCCGTCGTGCTGTGAAATAAAAACTCGAGTTTTTTTACGGCAAAACTTATTTACCTGGATAACAGTCTACAAACATTTTGAATACTAACGTCTCGAATAATCGTAGTAATTCTTTCAAGATGGCTCTCAGAAATAATAGTATTTCCAAGGTGACCAGTGAAAATTGTGATAAATTGAAGCATTCTAGAAAAACCAGCCGAAATAGCAATGACGGAAAAAATAACCAGGTAGAGGACACTACTAAAAACGAAGAAGGAAGAAACAGTGAAGAATCTTCTACAAATAATGATGGATTTAGTGAGCCTTATAAGTATAAGAATGAAATTATAATTCATTTTGAAAGGAATCAACAAACTAACGAAAAGAAAGATCTAGCCTCTTCAAATGAAGAAATGGTTGCACCTGTCGAAGAAAATATCAATATCTCTAAAAATCCTATTGGATCATGTAATGGATGTATATCTAAGGAAACTTCTAATAACAGTTTAACGAATTTTAGCAATTCTACAACTTCTGAAGGTGAATCTGAGACTAAAAAGCCTTCCACTAATGAACATCCGAATACTAGTAATCCATCTAGTGCTGAAGACGGATCCGTAAAAGAGGTAACATGCCAAAGTGATGCTTCTATTACAAGTACCCCCGCAACTTCTGAATCCGAATCAGAAATAGATTCAGATGATTCATCTGCATCTCCAGAAGCTCCATTACCTGTCCTCCGACCAGGGTTTAGGCCTCGTGGTAGAATGTTCAAACCAGCCGCTGCATCAGCTTCACAGCCTCAGTTTATCATGGACGTTCCGGAAATGTGGGGGGTGGCGGCTGACGGTTCTATGATGGACGTTTTTAACAAGTTAGAAATAAAGGAATGATGGCGGTCCATTAGGTTCCAGAGGAGTTTAATGGTAGTGGCATGCTGTATATAATGCTATTAGGAGGGTTGCCAAGGTGTGTAGATTTGTGTTTGGTAGAAAGTGAAAGATGTAGAAAAGGAAGAAAATTCGTAGGAGAAGAAGAGATAAGTAGTAGTGTCATAACCAAATTTTATTGCATTTAGAGACTTTTAAAAGTGAAAATTTGCGAAAATGGCGCCAATTCTGTTTTAGCTTTGCTTATTAGTGACTTTGTAAGAGAAAAAAAAAAAACGAAACGTGTATTGGTTATAGTAGGTATTAATATTTTTTTCTAATAGAGCTCGAAAAATGGCAATACACAACTATTTAATAAAAAAAAGTACATTTTGGAGCAGGTAATTGCTCCACAAGCTTGAAATTGAGATAATATTTAGAATAACAAACAAAATAATACTACACAAAAAAATGATGAATGTGATGTACTAGTTTTATGAAGCGGAAAAAATAAATTTTGGCACCAAATGATTTATTGGTTCTTAATCGTAAAGTCTTATCTTTTGTTTATGCGAAAAAAGTTTTACAAATGTGTTTATGATTTTAAAAAGTGGACATATCGAGAAAATAAATGAAAGTAAAGTGTATCTGTTTTAAATAACCACTTATAAAAATAAATCACGAAGTAATGTATCATATTTATTTTGTACGAATGCTAGAAGTAAAATCATAAATTGGCTAATGTATGATTATATCATTATTAAATTTATTTTGATTAATGTGTTTGGATGTGACGCCTATTGTTTTGAACACGTATTGATATTGTTCTAAATATCCTTTTTTTTTTTTTTTAAAAATGAAAATAAATAAAGATTTTGTTGTTAAAAATCTGCGTGATATCAATAAAATTTTGTACCTTGATTCAAATGAAGTTTTATTTTTCACACTGAAAAGTCTTATAATCTCGTTGGAAGTTTGGAATTTTTGGGACAATGACACTACACAACAGTTATAGCCCTCTACACCAAACACTTCTTTTTGCACTCGACGCCTGTTTCGCCATTCATGTTACCATCATCAAGAGCGATTATTGGTAGTTAATCATCACTGTATATAAAAAATAAGTTCCCTAATATCATTATTTTATTCTTGTATTGACGAATCTGTATAGGCTCAATATCAATTTCTAAAATTAATCAAAACTCATATTTGAGGAGAACAAACTTACAGTACTAGCTAAAAGAAAAACTAAGAGACAAATACTTTTGTCTTTGGCTGTTGTAGGCCTAGTTTGGAATGCATATCTGCCCTCTGTAGGGGGTTGTTTTATTCCACAGACAGGTAGAGGAATAGTTCGGCGGGTTGCTAACAATTACTGCTAGGCGGCGCTTGTCTCAGGGTTCTATTCCACGAATATAAAAGTCAATATCAATTGCTAAAATTAAACGAAGTCCAAATTCCAGTAGTTATTTACTATTCTCTCATTTGTCAACCGATCTCTGGACGAGTTTCATTATATCACGGCTTATCAGCCAGCGAAACGCGTCTCGAGACGGATTGACAGATGAGAGAACAGTGAATAGCTACCTGAACTATGAACATTGTTCATTTTAGTACTTGATATTGATTTTACTACATGTGGGGTAGAATTCTGAAGTGAGGAACAATTCCTCTATCGATCTGTGGCCTAAAAAGGAAAGGGGCGGGTGTTATTTAACACTGTATAAATTCACCAGCAATTTTGAGCTATTTACAGATTTTTTGGTTGATGTACTGGACAGATTTTAAGCATAATATTTATAGTAAAATATGTAAAGGATTGTAAGGCTGGGATAGTGGGTTAAAGGGGTTGCTTCCTTTATATCTGAAAATTAAGTTATTTTTTCATTACTCATTTTAATGGGGGAAGGAATGAGAAAGGTGTAGTGGTCAAATATTGTACGCTTTCAATAGTATTTTGGAGATATTTCCAGGTTTTTAATTATTGTAATGAATAAATTTATTAGTTTTAGATATACATATATATATATATATATATATATATATATATATATATATATATATATATATATATATATATATATATATATATATATATATGTATATATATATATATATATATATATATATATATATATATATATATATATATATATATATATATATACTCCTGGACAAAATTAACGCAACAATCTGAAAAAATTCTTTTTCTTATGTCAGTTTTAAAGTTTGTCGAGTATTTGAATAGTAGGCTATGCATATTTTGTTTCGTTATTCATGACAGAAATCAAAACAATTCGTTTAGATTTACAGTTTTAAAGAATTTTTTAGAAGATAAACAATATTCTGTAATAATGCGATAGATTTTCTTTAAAAGTAAGTTTATAAATTGTTCCCTTTTACAAAGTAATACGTTTTTGTGGTAGACTGTTTTATTTTTGACCCCGAAGAATTAGAAAAATGAATCGAATAAGGAATTTAACTGAACACGAAGTAGTGCGAGCCTCAGTTTTATTGGACGAGGGATATTGTCAGAGTTATGTTGCCAATTTGTTAGGCAAACATCGTTCCACAATAAGTCGTATGGTAAGATGCTTGACTGAAGTAGGAACTTATTCTAGAAGGCTAGGGTAAGAGCGAAAACGATTCACTAGCGACCTAGATGGACGTTTTATAAGACAATATGCTTTAAGAAACAGGACTGTCACTAGTTCTATAATAAGAAACGAACTCGAAGCTGTTTGCAATGTCACAATTTCTTCTAAAACAGTTAGAAAACGGTTAAATGAAGCTGGATTAAACAGTAGGAGACCAGCCACTGCGCCATTGCTTACTAGAGAGAACAAAGTTGCCAGGTTACGTTTTGTTCGAGATCACGAAAACTGGTCTGTGGATGATTGGAAACAAATTTTCTTCACAGATGAAACTAGGTTTAGTCTAAAACATCCAGATGGTCGTGAGCGAGTATGGCGAAGACCAGGAGAGAGATTTGCTCCTTGCAATATCTCTGCAAGGATTCCATTCGGTGGTGGCTCTGTTATGTTCTGGGGTGGCATCTGCTTTAATGCTCGCACAGAGTTAGTTCCAGTCCGTACGAGATCCATGAATGCTGACTACTATCTTGAGAATATTGTAATAGAACATGTGATTCCTTTCGGTCATTTTGTGGGGCCCAATTTCCTGTTTATGCAAGACAACGCTCGACCTCACGTGGCTAGGGAGGTACTCGATTATCTTAATCAAGTTGATATACCGATTATGCATTGGCCACCAAAAAGCCCGGATCTGAATCCGATAGAACATGTATGGGATCACCTTAAGAAAAATGTGAAACGTCACATACTTGCACCTAGAAACCTGAGGGAACTTGAAAATGCAGTTATCACAGAATGGGAGGAAATTCCTCAAGATTTTATCCAAAATTTAATTAGAAGCAAGCCTAGGCGCATAAACGCTATCATCCGAAGTAGAGGAGGCAACACACGCTACTAGTGTCCCAGTTACACCATTAATTTTGCTACTAGTGTCCCAGTTTATTTTTTTCATTATTACATATTTTCAACGATTTCGTTATTAGGTCTTAAGAATAATTTTAATTCGAATCTTATAGAGAAATTTGATAGCTAATTCACTTTTAAAGTATCCGAATAAGTTTTTTCTAACTTTTAGTGTAACCAATGTTCTTAAAAAATAATTAAAATAAATTCATTATAGAGATTTGTATGATTTCATATATCGTTGCGTTGATTTTGTCCAGGAGTGTATATATATTTTTTACTCGTGTTTTCAGAAGCCTTCATTTGACACCACACTCGATGACCTAGTAAAAAATTTTTTTTTCACTTCCGATTTTTCACCCCCCAAAACTAACCCCTTAAGTCAAAATTTAACTCTCAAAATTACATGGCTCTGATGCGGCCGTCAATTCCTATATTATTACCAAATTTCAACTTTCTATGTCAAATAGTTTCGGAGAAAATCGGGTGTGACAGACAGACCGACAGACAGACAGACACCGAAGTGATCTTATAGGTGTTCCGTACGGAACACTAAAAACCGGTCACGTGAAAGTTGAACTTGCACAATTAGTGTTCCGTACGTTGACTGCTTTTAAAATAAAAAATTCTGTTACGGTGGCTTCACAAAACACATCCCCAATGAGTTTTCAACAAAGTTTGTTTCTAATACTGAAAACTAATGACCTTAAAATTTTTGTTTTTTTTTGTATACCAGATAAATTATTAAAGGTAATGCACTGGGATAATTTTCGTTCCATCTACACCCCGTGGAGGATATTCCAGAATTTTTTCAAAATTTTTTGATCATTACTTTTCGAGATAAGGTGGGGGGACAGAGATTTTTCGCGATTTTTTAAAAATTATACAAAAAAAATGAGCGCAGGTATTACATTATATATATATTTTTTGCTCGTGTGTTCACAGGTTTTCAGTTGACACCACACTCGATGATTTAGTAAAAAAAATTTTTTTCACTTCCGATTTCACCCTCCAAAACTAACCCCTTAAGTCAAAATTTAACTTTCAAAACTACACGGCTCTTATGAGGCCATCAATTCCTACATTATTACCAAATTTCAACTTTCTATGACAAATAGTTTCGGAGTGTGACAGACAGGCAGACACCGAAGTCATCTTATAAGTGTTCCGTATGGAACACTAAAAATAAAGAAATGCGTACGTCAGGGTTGTACCTTGTCACCCCTGTTATTCAATGTCTATTCGGGGAAAATCTTCAATGAAGCCTTTTCTGATAACAAAGATGGAATTACAATTAATGGTGTATGTGTAAAAACTATGGAAACAAGATACCAAGGTCTAGGGAATGTGAATATGATGGCTGATTACTGTTGGCCAATAAAACGTGATATTCCAGACGTAATCCATAAAAAAATAACTCCCGGGCGTAATTTTATGGGAAAACGCAAAATACATCACTCAGAATAATCGTAATATAACAATTGTAATTGACGTTTTCTTTGTAAAAGTTTGAAGAAATATATTTTTAACTTAATAGTTGATTTTATCTTAAAATAACCGGTCAAGTACAAGTTGAACTTGCGCAATTAGTGTTCCGTACGTTGATTGCTTTTAAAATAAAAAAAAATGTTGTAACGGAAGTATAAAATGATCAGTGACTTCACAAGACACACCCCAAATGAGTTTTCAACAAAGTTTATTTCCAATCTCTAGTGAAAATTGATGACCTTGAAATTTCTGTTTTTTTTTTATATACCAGATAAATTATTACAGGTAATGCACTCGTGATAATTTTTGTTCAATCTACACCCCGTGGAGCATATTCCAGAATTTTTTCAAAATTTTTTGATAAGTACTTTTCGAGATAAGGCGGGTGGACAGCGATTTTTCGGGATTTTTTAAAAATAATACTAAGAAAAGTGCGCGCAAGTATTACATTATATACATATTTTTTACTCATATTTTCACAAGCTTTCATTTGACACCACACTCGATTACCTAGTAAAAATTTTTTTTTTTTCACTTCTGATTTCACCCCCCAAAACTAACCCCTTAAGTCAAAATTTAACTTTCAAAACTACATGGCTCTGATGAGGCCATCAATTCCTATATTATTACCAAATTTCAACTTTCTATGACAAATAGTTTCGGAGAAAATCGGGTGTGACAGACGGATAGACGGACAGACAGACAGACGGACAGACAGACAGACGGACAGACACCGAAGTGACCTTATAAGTGTTCCGTACGGAACACTAAAAAAGATAATAAACGTTTTTTTTTTTTAAATTTTATAGAAAAACCAGATGTGATAGACATAAAATGCGGATCCTTCTGAATTCAGGACACGTGAAATAAAAAAAAAATACCTATTAAAATAAAAACAATACTCAAACATTTTTCATATGTCGGCCTGTGTAATATATTATTATAAAAAGGGATAACATTGTCAACGCTTAAAATAGGTATTGCGTTGTTTAAAACGTAATTTTTAAAAAATAAAAACATTAAATGCTACTTCTAAGCCAGGTTAATCCTGCTTGTTCAGTCATCAGTCTACTATAAATTATAATCATGTGAATAAATTGACGTTTTACTTATCTGTGTAGAGTATATGTTTCTAAAGCAGGATGTAATAACTATGACTCTCATGGCTGAACTTTGAGGTAAATAGGTAATAAGTTTAAAAGTTTAATAACAGGATACATATTTAAAAGAATTTTTTTATGAGCATAGTATACGTATTGCAGGAAAATTCCTAGGCACGCGTGTTGCTGGTGAGTTCCGCGTCTCCAATCAGGCGGATAGCTCTCTTCTGAATAGAATCCGACAAATGCAGTGTATGCTCGGGAGCAGAGCCCCAAACACGGGAGCAGTATTCTATAGTTGGTCGAATTTGAGCTTTGTACAGAATTAACAGTTGTTGGGGAATGTAAAGCTCTAGAGAGAAATAATATTTCCAGCTTTTGAAGCCGATATTCGAGTGTTTAAAGTGAATCAAGAGATAAGCTAGTAGCAGACTAATTTCAAGAATTTTCCTAGGTTAAGAGAACTTGCTTTTAAGTGTCTTTCGGCACCAGCGTCTTCAATATTTAGTGAAAAGCTATTTTTTGAAGTTGGAATTATAAATGAAGAAAAAGGGTCGTCTGAAAATGGTGAAATACTAACATAGCTACGAGGCTGGTTTGAAAAGTCCGTGCAAAAATAAAAACTACTTATGTGTTTGGGGTAAACCTTTTTTATTTTTCGACATAGTCTCCTTTTAGGCTTATACACTTCGTCCAACGATGTTCTAGTTTGTTGATCCCTTCCGAATAATAGGATTTGTCCAAGTCTGCAAAATATCCATTAGTGTCTGCAATCACCTCCTCGTTTGAATAAAATCTTTGTCCCACCAGCCATTTCTTCAAATTGGGGAACAAATAGTAGTCCGAGGGAGCCAAGTCTGGAGAATAGGGGGATGTGAAACGAGTTGGAATCCTATTTCCATTAATTTTGCGACCACAACTGCTGAGGTGTGTGCTGGTGCGTTGTCGTGATGGAAAAGGTCTTTCTTGTGGGCCAATCGCGGGCGTTTTTCTTGCAGCTCGGTTTTCAAACGGTCCAATAACGATGAATAATATTCACCTGTAATAGTTTTACCCTTTTCCAGATAGTCGATGAGGATTATCCTTTGCGAATCCCAAAAGACAGTCGCCATAACCTTTCCGGCCGAAGGAACGGTCTTCGCCTTTTTTGGTGCAGATTCCCCCTTGGTAACGCATTGTTTAGATTGTTGTTTGGTCTCAAGAGTATAGTAATGTATCCATGTTTTATCCACAGTGACGAAACGACGCTTAAAGTCCTCCGGATTCTTCTGGAACAGCTGCAAACCATCCTTGCAACACTTCACACGATTCCGTTTTTGGTCAAGCGTGAGCAATCGCGGCACCCATCTTGTGGATAGCTTTCTCATATCCAAATGTTTATGCAAAATATTATGTACCCGTTCAGTCGAGATGCCCACAGCACTAGCAATCTCACGCACCTTAACTCTTCTGTCATCCATCACCATATCATGGATTTGATCAATGATTTCTGGAGTTGTAACCTCCACAGGCCGTCCAGAACGTTCAGCGTCACTTGTGCCCATATGGCCAGTCCGAAAATTTTGAAACCACTTATAAACTGTTCTAATCGAAGATGCAGAGTCACCATAATGTTTATCAAGCTTCTCTTTAGTCTCCTGAGGCGTTTTGCCTTTCATAAAGTAATGTTTAATCACCACACGAAATTCTTTTTCGTCCATTTCTTGAAAATCACTCGACTTCCTTGATTCACACGAATGCCAAACACAATATTGCTGAAACTTGGTGTGCGTTCATTCAAGAGATGCTACTAACTAAACATGACCTTGATACGCGCCGGTGGTGCCATCTCTCGGACTTTGCACGGACTTTTCAAACCAGCCTCGTACGTTACAATTTACCTTTGTTCGATTTTAAGTATTAAACTATTCTATGTGTAAGTTTTGTACTATACTTTATTTATTTGAAACTGATAGTAATTAAATGCCAGAGGAATCACCTATAACATAGGCGTGCTAAGTATTCCCAGGTATGTTTCAGGTAACAAAACAACGAAGTTTTATTGCCGATCAAATCATTTTATTTACATACCTTTTTGTTGCCCTAACTATAAGTATATACAGGATATCCCAGTATTCCGTGTACATAGAGTTACTGTGGATTTCTGAGATGTCAATATCACCATTTAAGCCAACTTCAAAAAAAAAAAAATTCGTAATTTTTGAGATACAGAGTGTCAAAGATATACTTTTATTCTAGTTTTTCTTAAGGAGCTTTTTTAATGGGCATAGGTTAAAGGCAAATTCGTCATAATAGGACCTATAAGTAATTGTATTGTTAAAATGTACTGTAACAAAGTAACGGACCAATCAGTCAACTCTTTAAAAGACAGTGATAGTTTTTCAAGCTTGTTGGAGAGAGAGAAAAAAAACATTTTTTTCATTGTTGTTTGACTTCCTCATTTGTATATTTTGTAATTAATAATGTTTCATTACAAAATGTTATTTTTTTCTAATAAATGTTTAAACATTATAATACTGTTTCATTCATACTATTCGCAAATAATACGTATACGTCCAGGTGCACCACCTCTGGCTAAAACTATTTAGCTCCAAACAAACAAAAAAAAGAGTCGTTTTCTTATTGTAACACGTAGGCTAAAAAGTTTTTGGTCTAACATATAGATGTCCCCCTTTTTAAAAAATCCATATGATTTTTGGGAAGTACCAACCTTCAAACGATACTTGTCAAAATTTCATGACTTTTCGACAATTAGTTTACAAGTTACAGTGGTTTTACTGACGCTACTTTTGATATTTTCAAAACAATGGAAAAAATCGAATTTCGTGTGTTGATTAAACACTGTTTTTTGATAGGAAAGAATACCGTTCAAGCAAAGCAATGGCTTGAGAAGTGTTATGGGGACTCTGCCCCTGAAAAATCACTAATCATATACGGGTATGCTGAATTTAAACGTGGCCGTACAGACACAAATCATGCTGAACGCTCTGGACCCCCAAATGAGATGGTTACACAAAATTATTTTGGATGACCGTAAAGTGAAATTGGGTGAAATAGCTAACACCCTAAGGATTACAAAAGAACGTGTTGGTCATATTTTGCATGAATATTTGGGCATGAAAAAGCTCTGTTCGAAATGGGTACCGCGTTTGCTCACAGTGGACCAAAAACAACAACGTGTTGATGATTCTGAGCGCTGTTTGGGCCTGTTTAAGGGCAATAAAAAGGATTTTTTTCATGAGATATGTGACAATGGATGAAACATGGCTCCACCACTACACGCCGGAATCAAATCGGCAGTCAGCTGAGTGGACAGCAGCCAGTCAAAGCTGCCCGAAGCGACCAAAGACACAGCAGTCGGCTGGGAAGGTTTTGGCCTCTGTATTCTGGGATGCGTACGGAATAATTTTCATCGACTATGCTGAGAAGGGAAAAACCATCAATAGCGAATATTATATAAAGTTATCGGTACGTTTGAAGGCAGAAATCGTGAAGAAACGGCCCCATATCAAAAAGAAAAAAATGCTATTTCATCAAGACAATGCACCGTGTCGCAAGTCAATGGTTACGATGGCAAAATTGCATGATTTGAAGTTCGAATTGCTTCCTCATCCACCGTATTCTCCAGATTTGGCCCCCAGCAACTATTATCTATTCGCAGACCTCAAAAAGATGCTCGCGAGGAAGAGATTTGGCTCCAACGAAGAAGTTATCGCCGAAACTGAGGCCTATTTTGAAGGCAAAGACAAATCCTTCTACCAGAAAGATATAGAAATGTTAGAAAAGCGTTGGACTGATTGTATCGCTCTGGAAAGAGACTATGTTGATGAATAAAGTCGAGTTTTGTAAAAAAAATTTTTCAGCCTACGTATTATTTAAACATAAGAGATTGATGTTACATGTCAGATGGTATTCCAGAGAAGTTGTTGAACTACTAAAATTACAGGTAAAATGTAGGTAAAACTCTGGGGCTGTTACTGCTGCGTGATGCTAATTTGCATAATTCTAGATGCCTTATTGCGGTCACTTTCAAATAAATAGAGTATATTATAAATAGTTTAGGTTTGTGGTTGTATATTTTAAAATAAATGTTAATTTGGTTTTATTTCGCTCAAAAAATTTGGCAGATTTCCCGATCGGGTAATAAAGTATCCGCCCAAACTTGGTGCCCCTCAATTCAGCCGGGACCCGGTATTGGTAGGGTAGATCGAGTACCCGGTAAAAATCTACTCATTATTTTACAAGACCGAGAATATCTGCTTGTTTTAGCTTGTTGTTACTTCTTTAAACAGCCTTCACGCATTCCACTATTTACAGTCAGCATTTTTTATCATTATCATTCGACCACGCGTTCTAAATTTTGATTAAAATGTGATCTATATCAGCCTGTATAACTGAAGATGATAATTCGAAACGTCAACAAATATCTCGTGATAATAAACATTATGATAACTGTAACGTATGTCTAATGAATTGAAACAACACACAAGCCAGCCTGTGTAGACGAGCGCATTTAAACCTAGCTTGATTACATTCTTCTCAATTTTAAATTATTTAAAAAAAATTCACCGAAGTCCCATTGCTTACTACTAATCCAAACTTACCTTGTGGCGCTTCGGCATATACGTATTCGCAGCAATGATTGCATAAGCAACTTTATATACAGAGTGTTATAAAAATGGCTTATTAAATTAACCCTGGCTGTAGCCAAAAGAATCGTTAAAAAATATTGATAAATAACGCTTCCTGGTGACACGTAAAACTAACTCAAAGAAATTTCAAAATCATCTCCGCCATTGTCTGACGAAGTGGGAATTTGACAATAATCAGCTGATCGGGATTTTATTACTTGCTTGTGTCGAAATAGGTAACAAAGAAAGAGGCAGCGAAGTACTATTTCAAATTAGTTAATTGAATGGTTTTTTTTTGGGGGTACTGCTGGAAGAAAACGGGCATGAGGGGAGTGAATTGAAGGCGCGAAAGCAAAGGGCATCCAAAAATGTGGAAACCTGAATGCTTTAATGAAATCAAAGTACGTCTCTAGAAAGACAAAACTGAGGATTTATACATCGGTCATAAGACCTACTGTCACCTATGGATGTGAAACATGCGTAATGAATAAATTAGAGGAAGAGACGCTAGAGAGGTGGGAAAGAAGGATGCTAAGAGTGATCTACGGAGGAAGAAATACACCGGAAAGATGGACTAGGTGGATAAATCAGGAACTGGAAGACTTATATGACGGACCTAGAATCACATCTTTTATAAGAGCGCAAAGAATGAGATGGTTAGGACACGTACAACGTATGACAAGAGAGAGACTGCCGAAAATGGTGCTGGCGATGAAGCATGTGGGTGCGAGAACGCGGGGAACGCCAAAGAGGAGATGGTTGCAACATGTTGAGGAGGATTTAAGAGCCATAGGGGTCAGAGACTGGCGGACGAAGGCGATCCAACAATACTTGGACGCCGGATGATGGAAGAGGGAAGGAGGGAAAAGGATACAAGTTTTACTAAGCCCTAGGCCTTCATGGCCTGTAGTGCTTTTATATTATTATTAATTGAATGATTTAGAAAGAGAAAAGTATATTTTATAAAAACTCTAGGAAAAACAACATGCGATCGCTTAACAAATCTTAGTAACTTAACTACGTAAAATTCTTCAAAAGTTGTCGTTAACAGAAGAAACAGAAGTACAGACCTACAAGGTTTTTTTTTGAGAATATCCTACAGTGTGTAGTCAAATTAGTTTAAATCTAAGCAACCGGATGGCCAGTTCTCAGCGCTACTTAGTTCGCGTTGTATTGAGTTAGCCTTTGCAATTTTTTTTTCCTGCTAATTAACGACTAGTAAGTACCCCTTCATTCCTTAATCTTCTTGCCACCACTCTTCTCCAAGAGTTTCCATCGAAAATGCACGTCTTTGATAACTTTTTTTGTTCCGGAAAATGGAGGATAATATTATCGCTATATATCAACAATATTGTCAGTTTCCTTGTACCTCGCAGTAGAACGCTATACGAATCTTATGATTTTACCAACAAATTAAACTCCCGCACAATTTTCCCAGACGTACAAACGCTAAGCTGATTTCAAAAGCGTTCCTTTATTTTCATTTTTTTTGACACAAAACACTGAAAGTAAAAGGTATGTATGTTCATTTTATTTCTGAGCGAGGAAAAACTAAATATTGATAACTACAAATGTAAGTAAAGATTAAAAAGAGGTACGAAACCCTCGCTGCGTAAATTCGTCGCTCACTTGAATGACCCTAGTTAAAACAGCTGAAATTTGAGCTTATTGTTAATATCTTAAATAAAACATTCTTGTTGGTTTAACTCGAATTTCACTAGAACCCGCTACATTAAAAAAAAATAAAAACCTCTATAAACTGTCAAATAACATTGTCTTGGTGTTCCATTTTTTAAAAACGAGTTTAGATAATCAAAATATCTAAAGCTTTAATTTAAAGAAGACATTAAAAATGCCTAAATTTTTAGTTTTGCTAGTGTTAAGCAGTTGTTTTTTAGTGTCCGGTGAAACAGAACACGAAATTTCAAAAAGATCTTTTTATTTGTACTATCCTAGAAATACACTTCTACAGGTAAGCAATATAGAAATATACTTCTACAGGTAAGCAATATTATTATCAAACATATACGTTACTGAAAGCAGTGCCACAGTATACATAAAACACAGTAGCAACAGTCCGACTCGGCACCTTTGATCTCAAGGGGTTCGAGTTTGTAATGATCACGTGATCTGTCATCATATGGTATGATACGCGCGAGTTTTTGAAATATTCAAATTCCTTCTTTCATGAAAAATCCTATTCTGTGGAATAAAGTATTTTTGCTGATTTAAAGGAAGAAACCATCTTAATCTGAATTTTCATTGGGACAAACACAATAGAAAATCTGTTCTTATCGATGAAACAGAAGTAATTTGTTGGAGAAGAGAATATCTACGAGCAATCAGAAATATTTTTTATTTAGATGAGACTTGGGTTAATGAGGAACACAAAGTGAACACACAGTCAACTGGATTACAACCCCCTTCAGGAAAAGGTCGCAGGCTAATTATAGCACATATTGGTGGTGAAAACGGATTTCTCAATGGTGGCTTTTTGGAATTTGAATCAAAGTCAACTAAAGATTATCATGAGAAGATGACGGGCGATGTTTTTGAGGAGTATTTCCAGCAAATGATTGAATGTATACGAGCAGAATCAGTTATAGGATTAGACAATGTCCCATATCATTCTCGATTATTAGAACGACTCCTGACAAATTCATGGAAGAAAGCGGAAATTTTTCAATGGATAAGAGACAAAAATCTCAAACATAAAGATGGTATGTTAAAAGCGAAACGTCTCAAAATTGCGAAACAAAATAAGGCACAGTTCAAGAAATACGCAGTCGATGAGATGGCAGAAGAACTTAATATCACAATACTTAGATTACCTCCATATCATTGCGGATTGAATCGCATAGCGCTAATTTGGGCATAAATGGAAGGTTTCGTTGCAAGGGAAAACATCACGTTCAAATTTCAAGGCGTAAGGCAATTAATACTCGCCGGAATACAGATGATCAAAGAGGGTAATTGAAAAAATGCTATTCGACATGTTATAGAAGAAGAATATAAAATGTGGAAACTTGAATACATTGAAGAAACTGTGGTAATAGAACCCTTTTTTTTTACATGTGTTTCATGGCTTTGGCATATAACCAATTAGCCAGCATCTCTCTTTTGTTAGACACACAAATTTACACATTCACACAACAAATCACAAACACCCAGTCCAGACACGGAATCGAACCGCGGACCTCTCGGACCACAGTGGGCAAGTCTAACGCCTTAACCGACTGCGCCAATCAGCCGGGCAATAGAACCCTTAATTATCAATTTAAGAGAAGTCGAGTCTTCAGATTTTGAAGATGATGATTGTTTTTGATTGTAGTTAAAGTACTTATATATCGTGAATTGTGAATTTGTATATATACATAGATCTGTAGATTACAAAATTTTTGGTAATACATCTTATATTTCTATAACTTTATTTTTAAGATAATTTTATTTATTAAACACTAAAAAGAGGTTACTCTTTGATGTTCATTCTGCTTCTTATTTCTTCATTTGTTATTCTCTCCATGCGTGTCACTCTACAACATCTTCTCCAATACTCCATCTCTACCGCGTTAATTTTAGATTTATTTCTTTTGTTGATCATCCATGTTTCTGACCCGTATGTCATTATGCTTTGTATTATTGTTTGTTTCTTTTTGTAATGTGTTTGTCCCACAGGATCGAATTTAATTGTTTTATGCATGTCCGCGTTTGTCCTAATCTAGCTTTAATCTCTTCTTCTGATGTTGCGTTTTTTGATATGATGGTTCCTAAATATTTAAATCTATCGGTTTCTTTGATTATTGTTTCGTTATCGACTTCTACATACATTCTCCACGTTTCCCTCCTTTGTTGTTAGATATTCCGTTTTATCAAAGTTTATTGCTAATCCTGCTTTAGTGTATTCTTCTTTCAGTTTTCTTACCATATAACTGAGGTCTTCCTCATTTTGCGCTATGATTATTTGGTCGTCAGCGAAATTTAGAGTATATAAGTAATCTTCTCGTATTGGGACTCCCATTCCACTACATTTTTGCTTCCATTTTTTTAATGTTTGTTCGAGGTATATTTTGAATAGTGTTGGGGATGTAGAGCATCCTTGTAATAGGCCTTTTGATGTTTGTAGTCTCTTCCCTATTTTATGTCCTATTTTTATGTTCACTGTGTTGTTTTCGTAGAGAGCTTTTACTGCTTATATTAGTTCTTTGTCAATGCCTATTTCTTTCATTGCATTCCATAATCTTTGTCTTGGTACTGAGTCATAGGCCTTTCTTATGTCTACGCAATAAACACCATTGAAGAAAAACGATTAAAATGGTATGGACACATAAGACGGAGCGAAGATAATAGGTGGATAAAGAAAATAACGGAGTGGAGCCCTATAGGGAGAAGAAAAAGAGGAAGACCCAGACGATCGTGGAAAGACGATGTGGACGAGGCTATGGAGGACAGGGGTCTAACAGATGGAGACTGAGAAGATAGAAACGGATGAAATCAAAGGCTGAGAGAAGGAAGACAGCGTTAGCTGTAGAAAATCCTTGATATATATATATATATATATATATATATATATATATATATATATATATATATATATAGATATATATATTATATATATATATATATATATATATATATATATATATATATATATATATATATACAGTCCCTGGCCAAATTATTAGACGCACTGCAAGATTTCATGTAAAATATTAATTACCGAGTGATATTGTACCGTTTTATTATTTTAAATTGATTTGTTTTTTATTTTTATATTATCCAATCAATGATCTATTTATTTGACATAAATAAAACAGCATTAATTTAGAAAAGCATAAGTTTATTAAGTTTTAAAGAAAAGTGAAATTAATGTTAGTAAAAGTCAATATTTAGTTGAGCCACCTTTAGCCGCTATCAAAGCTTTAATTCTGCACGGCATGCTATCAATGCAAGATTGTACTGTCTCCTGCATTTGAGGATGATGATTCCACACATGAATAATCTTTTCTAGGAGCTGGGTTTTGTTGGTAATCACATTTTTAGCTACTTCTCTTTTCATCAGCTCCCACACATTTTCAATGAGGTTCATATCAGGGCTATTACCCGGCCAATCCAACAGAGGGATATTTTTTTCTGCCAAAAAAGCTTTAACAGACCGAGCAGTGTGGCAGGGAGCTCCATCTTGCATGAAAGTGAATGGTTCCCCATTTGGAAACCATTCTCTGAGCTGCGGAATCAACCGATTTTGTAATACTTCTTTGTACTGATCTTGCCTCATTATTCCTTTGACAACGTACAGACGTCCAGTGCCCTTGCCGCTGATGACTTACCAAATCATCACTTTGGTGGGATGTTTAACCGTCGGGACGACACAATCAGGATGAAACTTTTCTCCATGACGACGACGCACATACTGAGCTTTATTTGCAAAATTTCGAATGTGCTTTCGTCACTGAAGCAGACCTGTCAAAAATAGGAAAAAATATATAAACTTCCATGTTTATTTGCTTTATTTAACTGAAAATGATAATAATGTATCAATTATTGATTAAATTGCTGTATCTTACCGATCTCCAGAAGTCCACATCTTTGTCTTGCCATTGTTTGGCCCACTTCACGCGCTTTGCTTTGCAGCTGTTAACTTGGGCTTCCTGGCGGGGCGACAGGCCTTAAAATCTAATTCTTTCAATTTTCTTCGAACAGTGCGCTCAGAAGCATTTACGCTAGCATCCTGGAGTTGTGATTTTATTACCTTTGTGGTAGCAAATCTGTTTTCTACACAAATTTTCTTCAAACATCTCTCTGACCGTGGAGTGAAAATGGTTTTCTACCGCATCTTTTCTTTCTTTTCGGGCTTAATTCCTTCCCTGACTCAATTTTCTTTTTTATGCGTCGTACACTAGCTTCAGAAACCTCCAATCTTCGTGATATTTCTCGGTTTGTAAATGTTTTCGCAATCACAAGGGCCTTCACTTCAGCTTTTTTACGTGGTGAAAGATCGCCTTTTCTATCCATAATGAAAATAGTCCAATTACTTTTTTAAAACACTGCATACAAAATAAACTAATAACTGAGTAGTATAAAACTGTTAAACAAACAATCACAGTCCATAAAGCCACAGAAACACGTCCGTACCTGACTCGATTCCGATCGCGACTGATACAGGTTTGTACTTGTTTACGTTCATGTATCACTTTGTCAACACAGTGTTGCCATATGTTAAAAATAAATACAAATATGTAGTCTACAACAATTCTTTTAAATAAAAATCAATAATATTGTAGTTTAAATATACCATTATTGCATAAAAACTCTTAAGAAACATAAAATTACTAAAAAAAATACAGTGCGTCTAATAATTTGGCCAGGGACTGTATATATATATATATATATATATATATATATATATATATATATATATACATATACATATATATATATATATATATATATATATATATATATATATATATATATATATATATATATATAAAGAGGTTACGCTCGGACGACTGTGCTACCGATGAACCCTCATTTACATTTTATGACTCTATATTCTGCCTAAAATAGGGCGAACCCTTAAAAATAATTCAAAACAGGTAGCAAAATCCAGTATAATGCATAAGAAATCTCTTTTTTTTGGGCGCACCCCAACATGTATTTGCATCTACAATGAGAGAATTCTGCTATCAACTCCAAACACACACACTATACATACTTTATATGTATTAATTCTGCCCTGAATCCAGAAAAAAAAAGCACAAGTGGAATAACATAATCCAATATTTAACAATAATAAAACATTAACTGTTTTATAAATAAAAGGTATCTCTAATATGAAAACAGAATATTATATCCTTTATATATATATATTTCATAATAGAAATAAAGAATTATGAATAAATTACCTTTTAGGATCTTTGGGAAATCTAAATAAAACTAACTCCTTTGAATATACTACATATATTTTTACAAGCGCTAACCTCACAAGAAAAACTTCCTCTTGACATCTTCTTTATACGAGGCATGTTTTTTAAGTAAGTACCGTTTTGCGATTCCGCCGCCGCAGCGATACGGTCGGCGTTCCGCGCATGCGCGCTGGTAACCTACATCTCATGTCTACGCACTGACGCCATTACAGTCTGATTCTTCATTGTATACGTTGTTTACTGAGTGTTTAAGATGCCTCCGACAATCGTGAGTCCCGCCGATTGTGAAGTACGGGCTGTTATACGATTTCTTAGTGCTAAAGGCGTAAAACCGATCGATATTCATCGTGAGATCTGTGAAGTTTACGGACAAAACATTATGAGTGATGGAATGGTAAGGAAATGGATGAGAGCATTTAAAGATGGCCGCACAAATGTGCATGATGAAGAACGGAGTGGGCGTCCTTCGGTCGTTAATGAAGATTTGGTGCAGAAAGTGGACGAAAAGGTGAGAGAAAACAGACGCTTTACAATTTCATCATTGTGCGACTGCTTTCCTCAATATTCTCGTAGTGTTTTGTATCGCATTGTGACCGAGAACTTGAATTACCGGAAATTGTGTTCACGTTGGGTTCCAAAAATGTTGACGGATTTGCACAAAACCCAACGTTTAGGCAGTGCATTGACTTTCCTTGAGCGGTACCACAATGAAGGTGAACATTTTTTAGACCAAATTGTTACTGGTGACGAAACATGGGTGGCCTACGTCACACCAGAATCGAAACAACAATCCATGGAATGGCGACATTCATCATCACCCAAAAAAGTGAAGTTTAAGCAAACAATTTCTGCCCGCAAAATCATGTGCACAGTTTTTTGGGACAGAAAGGGAGTATTGCTAGTGGAGTTTCTGCCTTGTAATGAGACAATCAATGCAGCGTCTTATTGTGAGACATTGAACAATCAGCGACGTGGCAAGTTGAGTAAGGGTATCGTTTTGCTGCATGACAATGCCCGTCCACATGTGGCTAATCGGACCAAAGATCTCATCAAATCTTTTAAATGGGAAACTCTAGATCATCCTCCATACAGCCCTGATCTGGCGCCCAGCGACTACCATTTGTTCCTGCACTTGAAGAAGCACCTGGGTGGTCAGCGTCTTCAAGACGATAACGAAGTCAAAACATTTGTGATACAGTGGTTAACAAGTCAGGCGGCAGAATTTTATGAGGAGGGTATTCAAAAACTGGTGCCACGTTATGACAAGTGCCTCAATATTCACGGAAATTATGTAGAAAAGTAGATTAAGGTACAGGCTTTCATGTAAAAATAAAATTATAGCGATATCTTTGCACGTCTTTTTTTAATTCCAAAACGGTACTTACTTAAAAAACATGCCTCGTAATTATTATAAAGTCAAACTTGTTGGAAAATTATTAATCTGTATTGGAATCAATCCGCTAACATCAAAATAGAGCGAGATTTATCTGTTGAAATTGAATTCAAGCTCGGTGTGCAGCAGGGTTGCATCCTATCATTCTTGTTGTTCAACATATGTTCAGTGAAGCTCTTCAGGATGTGAATGCAGGTATATGAGTTAATGGAGAAAGGTATTATAATATTAAGTATGCAGATGATAGCATCATATTCCCGCATAGCTTTCAGGCTTCACAAGAGCTCACGATAAATGTTACGGTAACCCGAACTAACCTGAACCTTTAATAGTGTACTCTCAACCAATCGAAAGAGTGAGCTCAATTCAATATTTGGATACGTCACTTAACGATAAATGGGATCACGTTAAAGAGATCAAATGTAGAATCGAGAGAGCCAGAGCAACGCTAATTAAAATGCTGAAACTCTTCAGAAGTCACGATCTAAATATTAATACAAAAATCAGACTGTTGATGTGTTATGTGTTTTCTGTATGTATGGAGTGGGAACGTGGACGCTGAGTGAAGCATTAATGGAAAAACTTGGAAGATTTCAAGATGTGGTTATACAGACGCACGTTAAGAATATCTTAGGTTGACCACGTGACAAATGCTGAGGTTCTGATAGAGTTGAATAAAACAACCGGAATCCTTAATACCATAAAACGCAGAAATCTGCAATATCTGGGGCACATTATGAGGAATGAACACTGATACAGATTAATGGGTGATTAATTAGTCTTGAGATTAATTTCAGGCGCGTCACAGTGCGAAATTTAGGAAGTTTAGCGGAACTTTATTCAATTTTTTGAAATACGTAAAATGCATAAGATTATTCATTATTTTGGTAGGTTAATATCCCACCTCTAAAACCTCATACTCAGTTTGGGGATTAACCCTGCGAAACAACTGCAAAATGCACCTGAAAGTTGCATTACTTATTCAATCATACTTTTTGCCTACAGAAAGCTATTCGATTTGTTTAAGTTAATAGAGTGGTACATACAAACGGCAAGTCAGTAGACCATGATTTTTTCTTCATTTATTTTATAAGAGAATTGTCAATTATTGGCATTTCAATAATTGCAAAATCTTTTCTTACTCGTGTGTGATTTGTTCGTGAAAAAAGTGATTTTTAAGAAGTAAATAAAATTTACATTTTTAACTTCAGTGGAGACTTTAAAAAGTGATACTACATAATACCAGCTTGAAACGCACAAAATTTTAAAGGTTTTTTTTCCTCTGTTGGGAACACAAAAGATCTTCTGCGATATTTGGGATCTTCTTTTAAATTAAACATTTTCCAGAATGACTTTGCAAATTTCATATAACTGCATATTCCAAAAGTGGAAGAAAGAACCGACATCGGACGCCCTCATTGGTTTTGTTTTGGGAAAAATAGGCTAACATCTGACGCTCTTTGCAGTTTAAAGGCAACTCTTCGTGCGCTGGTTTTTAAAATACAAAAAAGGTGGAGGGAATCCAGTCGAAATTTAGCATCAGTTCTGAATAAAAATGCTAGCTGGCTTGAAAATAATGTAAAATTTTCAAATGCTGTAAGGGATGCATTGCCTAGTGGATCGAGGACCAATGCAGGCAGACCTAAAAAAGAATTTAGGGATTGTCATCCTAAAGTGCAAAACAACATCTTTTGAAGTCCGGTAGTCAAGACGAGTTAGCCAAAGCAACTGCAACAAAGCTATACTAATCTGGAAAACGAAACTCTGCAGCGATTGTCAAGGAACTGGCATCTGGTTCTCCAGAAAGGGGTAGCAAAATCAAGAAGGCTCGCATGTCTTCTTCAAACAGCCCACGAAAATTAACTCCAGACCAGGCTCTGGCGCTACTTATTGATGCAAACTTATCGTCAAATCAGTACAACATTGTTCGAGATCAAGCAAAAAATCACCGTTGCACTTTGTATCCACCTTATTATGTTGTAAAAGAGGCAAAGAGGTTGTCCTATCCAAAGGACATAATAATAACTGAATTTTCAGCTGAAGTATCAGTTCAGTCGCTTACAAATCATACCGTAGCAAGACTTTGTACAGGGCTAGAAGGGATTCTTAGAACTTTATCAAACGTTAAAGCACTAAATATTATCGTAAAGTGGGTTTGTGATAGGGCGGAACAAGTTAATTATCGACAAAAGTATATGGACAAACATAGCTCTGATGATACTATGTTTAGTGTATCAATGGTACCAATCTAAATATGCTCCGTAAATGATAATGATGATAATCAGTCAGTAATTTGGAAAAACCCTGCTTCTTCTTCCACACGGTACTGTCGCCCCATTAAGTTCGTTTTTGCCAAAGAAACAGTCAGTGTAATTACCTCAGAAGTAAACAAAGTGAAAGAACAAATATCTCAACTTACTCCAACCACTATACTTGTAGTTGGCAAGCAATTTCAGGTTACAGCAAATATGATCTTTTCTATGATTGACGGTAAAGTATGCAATGCTGTATTATCCTGTGCATCATCACAAACATGCTACTTATGTGGGGCTAAACCTAGTGAAATGAACAACATCTGCGATATACCTCAAAAAAATATAAATGAATCCTTTTTATCCCTTGGACTATCACCCCTCCATGCATGGATAAGGTTTTTGGAATGTATTTTACATATATCGTATAAACTGGATATTAAGGCATGGCAAACTCATGGAGCAGAAAATTAAAAAAAAGTTGCAGAGAAGAAAAATACATTCAACAAAAATTCAAAGAGAAGCTTGGCTTGCTTATAGATATGCCAAAACAGCAGACCGGAAACACAAACCATGGTAATACCGCGAGGAAATTCTTTAGAAATGCCGAAAAGTCTTCCGTAATAACTGGCGTTAATTTAGATTTGATCAAGCGTTTTCATGTGCGGTTAGAGTGCCTAAATTGTGGTCTTAAAATTGATTCAGAAAAGTTCGGCGAATATGCAAGAAAAACTTTGGAATTGTATTTGAAAGAATATTTCTGGTACTCAATGCCCGTAAGTGTGCATAAAGTCCTTTGTCATGGAAAGGATATTATAGTCTCTTGCATTCTTCCGATCGGACAATTTTCTGAAGAAGCTCAGGAGGCAAGAAACAAAGACTGCAGAAAATATCGCGAACTTTTTACTAGAAAAACATCCCGAATTGACACAAATACGGATTTATTTAATCGACTGCTTATTTCATCGGATCCGTACATCGCTAGTCTTCGTAAAGCACCCAAAACCAAGCATAGTGAAGTTATGCCAGAAGTTTTTTAGAGTTGTTAGAAAGATTTGCAGACCCATGTAATGATTGCGAGTCTTAAGATGATTGCAATGAGTCTCGTTCTGAATAGATGTTCAAAATGTTGTTACAAAATGTATGTTTTTTTTAATTGTTCTATAATAAAAAACACAAATAAACTGAAAAACTTTAAATAAAACACATTAATTTTTATTAAAAATTTTAAGAAACCAACAAATAGAACTGTTTTACTGGTTTAAATAATTAAGTTCCCGTAAACTCAAGAAATTTCGCACTGTGCGCGTGTATAAGTAAAATCAGGGGAAATATTTCAAATGCCGTTGCTTATATCGTACAAATTTATTCAAAATATATCAAATAGCACGTTTACAACGCCATCCATTAGGTGTTGGACGACCGAAACGTCGATTTCTTTCAACGTCTTCTTTATTCTGCCAATGCCAAGTGCCGATGATTCTGTACTTCTCAACCATTTTTATAAACTTTATGTAAAAGTATTGCCCAAAATCTTTCAACTGGTCGTGCCTGTGGAACACTTGGTGGATTGTCATTTTGCGGAACAAATTCGATATTTTGACTTTTTAACCTTTCTTGTGTTTTTTTTTTTTACATAATGACAACCTCTGGCCAGGATATTATTTTGTCACGCGTATGATTTTCTTTGATACTCTGCTTCAATTTAGTCAAGTATTTATTGATATACACATCAGAATTGACTGCAACAGTACTACTTGATTGGAAATATGGAGCTGAAATACCTTTCGTGGAAATGGCATGGCGTATTTGACATTGTCTGGTACTGCTTCACAATCGTCAGTGTAGAATGAATCATTTTCACCACCGTTTTTCTGTTCGAAAATGTGAAGCAACATTTTGATATTTTTTCGAGCTGTCTTGTGGTGTATTTCGGTGCCTTTTAGGTTTTCGAACTTGCACATTATTTGGTTTCAAAATTCGACGCGGAGTTGATTGCGAAGTATCATCTTTTCTCAACAATTTTGCGACTGCCCAACTTTGTCTTTTGCGCTTGACAGAAGATTTTTCATTGTTCTTCTGCTAAGAACAGTTGGCCGACCGGATCTTTTTTTTATTTTCTGGCTCTTTGTCTTCATGGCAATCACACAAAACACAAGATATGGTGGCGCGAGATATTGGTTTTTCTTCAAACGGTTTGAAAATTTGCTTGGTGGACAGTTGTCCAAACAAGAAAGCAACGCACTTTCGTAAATCCAGCTTGTATGACATTTCCAATGCGAATAATCAAATGCGCAGATACTGAAATCAGAATAGAGCTATCGTTACACCTTACATCGCTATCTGTTAATTGTTCAGCATTTACCCAAACGCCTAAAATTAGTCTCAAGGCTAATGAATCACCTTGTATTACAGTTGATATTGCATGGTAAGGTGCTAAGAAAAAGGGGCCCTGGACGAAGGCGCATTTTATGGCTCAAGATTCTACGATCTTGGTTCTCGATGACAATAACAGGTATTTTCCGAGCGGCTGTTAACAAAATCCAAACTGCGATCGCGAACATCCGGAAAGAATAACGCACCAAAAGAAAATGTGCGTGTGTGCCTTTAAATTAAATTTAATTTATAATTTAAGTTCTCATTTTCGATTTTAGAGCTTACAAAGCTAACACGGCTCATTTTTTGACATTCCTTTCTTACCGATACCATTGAAATTTCAGTTACATGCAAATCTGCTGCATTAGTTGCAAAATAATTATCCGTACAAACATAAGCATTATTACGATGTCAGTCTTGCATGTTTTCCTTTTAAATAATGTTTACTAACCAATACAAGAAATATTATTATTTACGATTCTTGACTGTACTCAATAAGACACGGTTCCAAATATATTTCTTTTTATTTAAAAGATGTCAAGTTATTCAGTCTTGTTAATTTTAAGCAGCTTGTTTCTGGTGTCTGGTGAAAATGAACATGAGATTCGGAAGAGGTCATTTTATTTGATATATCCAATACAAACGTTGTTACAGGTAAGAGACAAATCTAGGGAAAATTGAGTGACATCAACTGTTATGCTGCAATTTCGCCAAAAACAACTATTCTATTGTTTATTTATTCTTGCAATATCTGTGGGTACGTTACCCGAATCGTGTATTTGATAGTTGGCACAATAGTAGGGGAGCAGTTTTGAAGCTAATTTATCTGGCGTTCTGGAAGGGTTTTTTTCAACGTAGCGGAATTGCCGTTAATTTAGTTTATGTTACACCCTTACCAAAAAATAATGATATTAAATCTTTTAATGAACTACGTCCTATAAGTATCCTACATTGTCTTTAAAAAATTTTGGAAAAAAAATGTATAAGCAAATAAGATTTTTTCTTAGAAAATAACTCAGTTTTACCCATGAATCAGTCGGGTTTTCAGAAAGGGGTACAGCTGTACAACAACTTTATTAGGTCTGACAGATGACATATTTAGAGCCTTGGACGTTGGGAAATCGTCGATATTGGTGCTTTTGGACTATTTCAAGGCGTTTGATACGGTATGTCATGACTTACTGTTAGCTGTTGTAAATTTTGTTGGTTTTTCGAATAGTGCTATCGGGTTTGTTGGAAATTATTTGAGCAACAGACTCCAGTACGTTTGAAACGTCCATGGGACAGTCATCGAGGGAATTGGTAAAGTGTGGCGTGCCACAGGGTTTCATATTGGGACCTCTACTTTTTACGATTCATACGAATAATTTTATTTCTTGTTTGAAGCATGTCAAGTCATATCTCTATGCCGATGTCACTCAACTGTTGTACTCCTTTTTGTCTAGTGATTGGAGAATGGCTGAAGCAATGGTAAATAATGATTTAAGTGCTTTGGTGGAGTTTTCGGAGCGCCATAGTCTGCTAATTAACCCTGATAAATCATCTGTCATGTTTTTTAGTAAACATAGGGACCGTTTGCAGCGTGATATCAGTATAAACATTGCTGGTCAACGTTTGGAATTTCAAAATAGTTAAAAAAATTTAGGTGTTATAATTGATACAGATTTGCGTTTCAAAGAACAGGTAGGGCATATTATACAAAGATCCTATATGTCACTGAAAATGCTTTACCCACATCGAGATCTTTTGGAAGAATCTCTCAAGGTAAAATTGGCAGATTCCCTTGTTTTAATTCACTTTAATTATTGTGTGTCCATACATAATGGACCGTGTTAAGATAAAGTAAACTTAAATAGAATTGAGAAAGTGCAAAGGAGCTGGCTACGCTTCATTTATAGTATAAGAAAATTTCAGTCCGTGTCGTACAAATTAGAGGATGCTAAGTGGTTGAATATGCAGGATAGACGTAGACTACATTCTTTGGTAATGTTTCATGTTTTTGTTGTTAATAACTGCTCACCATACCTAACAAATAAAATTATTTATAGAACAGACGTTCATAGGTTGAATTTAAGATTTGGTGGACTTATATCTCCACCATCTCACCGAACGGCTCTTTTTAAAAGAAGCTTTTTTCCTACAATATTTATAAACTTTATAATACCGTACCTGTTGCTTTAAAAACCCTTAAACCTAAGATATTTGGGAAAGCGGATAAAAAGTATTTTAAACCAATTAGTTAATTAGGTTAATTTTTGTGGCATTTCTGTCTCTTTCTTCCCCCTCTCTCTATCTCGTTTAGTTTTATTATTTTCTTTAATTCATGAACATTTATGCTAGATGATATAGTTTATATGGAGTTGATCTTTGAACAGTTTTAATTGTTTTCAGCTCCTTTTTCTTTTTTTGTAGTAGAAATATTGAAACGTATAATGTAAAATGTAATATTAATGTTGTTTTGCAGAAAAGGGGAAATAAAATTATTATTATTATTATGATTATTCCTAAGACTTTGTCAGATGTATATACGTTGGATAGTGTATGGATTGGTGGCGAAGAGGGATAACAATGCTTAGAGTGACGTGGCAGACTGGCGGGTATGTGAGAACGGATAGGTTGGATTTTTAGTACTTTGGAGCGAGACAAAGGCAGTCTCCAAAACAACAAAAATGTGTTAATGCATTATCCATAACAGAAGATTAAGTGCAAATAACAATAAAACAAACGAAAGATGGTAAAGCGTCAGACCCAGATGGCATTTATTCCGAATTTCTCAAACCTCTTGATGACGATTTTAAGACGTGGATAACGAGCATCTTTAATAGAATATATGAATCAGGACAGATTATCATAAGGCGTTTGATACGGTTAAGCATGACAAGCTTATAAATATTCTTGAGAACATCGGCATAGATGACAAAGATCTCCGTATAGTTATTAATCTGTATTGGAATCCATCCGCTAACACCAAAATAAAGGGAAATTTAACTGACCAAATTGAATTCAAGCGCGGTGTGTGGCAGGGTTGCATCCTATCGCACTTGTTGTTCAACATATATTCTGACCAATATTCAACGAAGCACTTCAGGACGTGAATGCAGGTATCTCAGGTAATGAAGAAAGGTATTATAATATTAGGTATGCGGATGATAGTATCATGTTCGCGGATAGCTTACAGGCTCCACAAGAGCTCACGATAAATGTTACTGTGATTAGTCGACAGTATGGTTTAGAACTAAACATCAAGAAAACCAAATATGTAGCAAGAAGATAATCCCTCTTGAACCTTTAATAAGGAACTCTCAACCAAACGAAAGAGTGGCCTCAGTTCAATATTTGGGTACGTTACTTAGGGATAAATGGGAAGAGATCAAATGTAGAATCGAGAGAGTCAGAGCAACGTTTATTAAAATGCTGAAACTCTTCAGAAGTCTGTAATTGTTATTAAAGAAACTGATGCATGGGTACATGGCTCATTTTTTGACATTCCTTTTTTTATCGCAATCATTGAAATTTCCAAACCGTTTTCATGCAAATTTGCTGCATTAGTTGCAAAATAATTTTCGACACAGATATGAGCAATATTACAATGTCAGTCTACCGTGTTTTCCTTTTAAATATTGTTTACTAATGAATGCAAGAAATATTATTATTTATGATTTTTGACTATATCAATAAGACACGGTTTTAAATATATTTCTTTTATTTAAAAGATGTCAAATTATTCAATCTTGTTAATTTTAAGCAGCTTATTTCTGGTATCTGGTGAAAATGAACATGAGATTCGGAAGAGATCATTTTATTTGATATATCCAATACAAACGGTGTTACAGGTAAGAGACAATTCTAGGGAAAATTGAGTGACATCAACTGTTATGCTTCAATTTCGCCAAAGCAACTATTCTATTGTTTATTTATTCTTGCAGTATCTGTGGGTATGTCACCCGAATCGCGTGTATCGTGTATTTGATAGTTGGCACAATAGTAGGGGGGCAGTTTTGAAACTAATTTATCTGGCGTTCTGGAAGGGTTTTTTTCAACGTAGCGGAATTGCCGTTAATTTAGTTTATGTTACACCCTTACCAAAAAATAATGATATTAAATCTTTATTGAACTACGTCCTATAAGTATCCTACCTTGTCTTTCAAAAATTTTGGAAAAAATAATGGATAAGCAAATAAGATTTTTCTTAGAAAATAAATTCAGTTTTTCCCATGAATCGGTCGGGTTTCAGAAAGGGGTACGGCTGTACAACAATTTTATTAGGTCTGACGGATGACATATTTAGAGCCTTGGACGTTGGGAAATCGTCGATATTGGTGCTTTTGGACTATTCCAAGGCGTTTGATATGGTATGTCATGACTTACTGTTAGCTGTTCTAAATTTTGTTGGTTTTTCGAATAGTGCTATCGGGTTTGTTGGAAATTATTTGAGCAACAGACTCCAGTACGTTGAAACGTCTATGGGACAGTCATTGAGGGAATTGGTAAAGTGTGGCGTGCCACAGGGCTCCATATTAGGACCTCTACTTTTTACGATTTATACGAATAATTTTATTTCTTGTTTGAAACATGTCAAGTCATATCTCTATGCCGATGACACTCAGCTGTTATACTCCTTTTTGTCTAATGATTGGAGAATGGCTGAAGTAATGGTAAATAATGATTTAAGTGCTTTGGTGGAGTTTTCGGAGCGCCATGGTCTGCTAATTAATCCTGATAAATCATCTGTCATGATTTTTGGTAAGCATAGGGACCGTTTGCAGCGTGATATTAGTATAAACATTGCTGGTCAACGTTTGGAATTTCAAAATAGATTTAAAAATTTAGGTGTTATAATAGATACAGAATTGCGTTTCAAAGAACACGTGGGGCATATTATACAAAGAGCCTATATGTCACTGAAAATGCTTTACCCACATCGACATCTTTTGGAAGAATCTCTCAAGGTAAAATTGGCAGATTCCCTTGTTTTAAGTCACTTTAGTCTTTGTGATATTATGTATGGACCGTGTTTAAATAAAGTAAACTTAAATAGAATTACGCTCACGCTTTATTTATGGTATAAGAAAATTTCAGTCCGTGTCGCGCATATTAGAGGATGCTAAGTGGTTGAATATGCAGGATAGACGTAGACTACATTCTTTGGTAATGTTTCATGTTTTTGTTGTTAATAACTGCCCACCATACCTAACAAATAAAATTATTTATAGAACAGACTTTCATAGGTTGAATTTAAGATTTGGTGGACTTACATCTCCACCACCTCACCGAACGGCTCTTTTTAAAAAGAAGCTTTTCCTACAATATTTATAAACTTTATAATACCGTACCTGTTGCTTTAAAAACCCTTATACCTAAGATATTTAGAAAGCGGATAAAAAGTATTTTAAACCAATTAGTTATTTAGGTTAATTTTTGTGGCATTTCTCTCTCTTTCTTTCCCCCTCTCTCTATCTCGTTTAGCTTTATTATTTTCTTTAATTCATGAACATTTATGCTAGATGATGTAGTTTATATGGGGTTGAACTTTGAACAGTTTTAATTGTTTTCAGCTCCTTTTTCTTCTTTTTGTAGCAGAAATTTTGAAATGTATAATGTAAAGTGAAATATTAATCTCGTTTTGCAGAAAAGAGGGAATAAAATTATTACTATTATACAAAAAAGTTCTTCTTTCTCACATTTAGTCAATGTGGTTTCATGTTTGGCTGATGGGCCCAAGCCAAGTCAGCACAAACGCTATTACCATTGTGTATTAAGGAATGACCTGACAATGTTACATGTTTTCAAAATCACTGACTTCTGAATGTTTTTGTGTATGTTTGTGTTGAGTCCCAATTGTACCAAGTGTGGTGTGAATGTTAATGGTGTAAGGCCTGTGGCTGATATAATGAGGGGGACAATGATGACTTTTTCTTGTTTCCATAGCCTTTTTATTTCCGTTGCAAGGTCTGTGTATTTGGAAATTTTTTCTGTGTATTTCGTTTGGATGTTTGTGTCGTTGGGGACAGCTATGTCAATTAGATAGGTGACTTTTTCTTTTTTACCCTGAAAATTAATATCTGGTCTATTGGCGGAGACTGTTTTTTCTGTATGGATACTGATGTCCCAGTAGAGTTTGTAATCTTTATTTTCAAGTACGGATGTTGGTGTGTATTTGTAGTAGGGATCTGTGTTTTCTATGAGTTTGTATGTTGTGGCTAGTGCTTGGTGAACTACTTTTGCTGCTGAGTCATGCCTGGCTGTGTATTCCGAAATTCTATACGTATAGAGAAGTTTATCCATAGAGAATATTCTTCGAATGACTTCTATCCCCCGGTGTATTTTTTGGTATTATCGAGATCAATCGGTTGAAGATCGGCATATTACCACCCAAAAAAATTGACCATGTCGTCGACACGGATTTACGAGGCGCATAAAGCTCCAGGTTTTAGTTTAGGACACATTTGGGTTTAAAATGTTACATTTTAAGTGACGAAGTACCAAGTTCCAGCTTTTGGGGATTAATTTTGTGTTGGAAAACTTGAAATTTCGCAGCATCGAACATCTATGAGCTTGGTACCAGCTAAGTGGATGCTTATTGGAATATTATTAATAAGTTAGTGAGTAGTGGAATGTAAGACTAGCGCATTCACCAATTGCCCATATTGCTGTTCATATCTGGGGATATTTTTTTGGTATTTTATAATTTTTTTCGTGTTTTCTTTCCTGCTCTAGTGCAGCTCTATGGACAACACTTTCTGGAGGAGTGGTGCCGGCAAGCCTTTCTGTAGCTTTCTGTGTTCCATTTTTTTAACTGTGTAGAGCAGACCAGATGCTTGTTATTGGTTTGCTAGACAACATTACATTTATAGTAAATATTCAATTACTGAGGTCTATACTTGTGTATTAGGGCCATTTTGTGAGGTTAATATTGGGTATTTTAATAGCTTTTCCCTCTTTTAGAGCAATAGTTTGTCTTTGTCGCACGATTGATTTTAATTTCAAGAAATTCTGAAAATTGAACTGCACGTTACCATATTCTCAGACGGTATGTTATTGCTGGTGGCGCTTCCTGTCATTCTTATTTTATTTTGGAATTTACCCTATATCAACACGGGTAATTGGACACATAGTTGACGGTTTCTTGAGGTCAAGCGCTGTGGTTAGTGGAGTAGTGGGAAATCTTTATATTTAAAGGGATTTTCGGGCACCACAACTAATAAAAAACTTACAGATGACAGCGTCGCATCAAAGTCCAAAAATGAATTATCGCGGCCACGTTCCTACTTGATAGACTGTAATTATTAGCCAAGGCAACTCACCAGTAACGTGCCTTATGACATTTTATTAGTACTGATTTCTAATAAGTGATTTTTTTTAGTTCACCTATGGCCTCACGGTTCCAGTCATCTTACCAAGAAGATCCATTAACATAAGTTGGTGTTACCAAGCGCAGTATAATTTACCTTATAATATAAGTAATTTCTACATAACTACAGTGGCCGTAAGGGGGAGTTCTTTTAGTTTCGACTTACCAAGGATAAAGTTTTATGAATATTTGTCGAAATTTTTAAACAAGTAAGTACCCAGGAATATGGATTAGTTCTTTATTGTACTTTAAGGGTGCGTCATCAAAATTTGGACAAATTTCAATTTCAATTTCTCGCAATATTATGTTTCCGCCAGAGGTCGCCGTTAGCATTCGAGTAACAAATGAATTGAAGTAAATAGTGTTCGTCCCAAAACTGTCTCCACGTCGAAAACAAGAGCAGAGTATAAACGAAAAGTACCGAAAATAATTCGGTTTTTCGGATACTCAAAATCAACTATTTATGACATTCTAGCCAAGTAAAAGGCTCAAGAACAGTCCAACGCTGGTTCCAGTACGTCGGCGAGGTAGCGCCCCTTGAAAAAAGGTACTGCGAGGACCCAAGCGCTGATTGCGGAGGATCCAGGGCAATCGTTACGAAAATTGGCGTCGATTGTGGGTGTAAGCGAGCCGACAATGCGTAGAATTGTCGAAGAGGACCTTCCATACCATTCCTACACAATTAGGGTAAGACAGATGCTCTCCGAATATGCCGGGACAGAACGAGTGGGTCTGTGCAATCTGCTTATCTGTTCGTTGAAACACGAAGCGGTAGAATGCAGTAGATTATTCTCAAACGAAAAAATTTTCACTGTTGATGTAACAATTAACTGAAAAAAAGATTGTTGGCTCGCTGAAGACCTTGAAGATGTCCTCGTTTTTGCTATAACGAAATTTCCTGCCAGTGTCCACGTACTAAAAGTGAGGGTGATGTCATACCACTGCATTCCTTCCAAAAACGGAAACTGTGACCACAGACGTATGTATATTTAAAAGTTCTGAACAATATAGTGAAACCGTGGAAAGAAGATATTGCGAGGGGAAGGCCATATGTTTTTCCAGCAGGATCGTGCACCGGCTCGTACGAGCCATTTGATTCAGAACTGGCTTTCAGATAACTTGGACATGTTTTGGTCCATGGAATTCTGACCTCCGAATAGTCCAGATTTCAATCCTTCGGACTACTATGCATGGAACTTAGATAAAGGGGTCACAAACAAGTTTCGGTTTCTTAAAGTAACATTATTAATGACCGCTAGTCAGGTAGCGTTTGCAATATGAACAGAGCGGAATTACAGAGGGCGTGCCGACGCCTCAGAACGAATGGTTATTTTTCCATTAAAAAAACATGCCCTAGAAAAGTTGTTTGATATGTCCGGATTTTGATAACGCACCCTGTATGATGCAGCTTAAGCTTCACCACGTCGTTACCACAGTAAACATAAAACAGAGTAGCGATGCTCAAGAAAATTTTTAGGTCTTGTTTTTTTTTTATCACGAATGCGTAACATACCAACAACATGGCTGCCAGCGCGGTCGCGGGTTCTGTTTACATGAGTAGTGTCATGGTGCCAAAGATTCTACATTCCCAACATAGAACTTGATAAAAAAAGGCTATATAAAAAAAACTTTTCTGGTGTTTTTTTCCTTTCAATCAGTAAAAGTTATTTTTATTCTACAGAATAGGATTCTTCACGAAAGAAGGAAAAACTCGCGAGCATCATACCAGTAATATGGCGATAGGTGTAATCATTACAAACTCGAACCCCATTACTTCAAAGGTGCCGAGTCGGACAGTTGCTACTGTGTTTTTTTTTTTTTTTTTTTTTTTTTTATGGGTCTAGCACACGTGCTACAGGGAAGCCCCTAAAGCACTACAGGAGCGACACGTGTGCGGAGAAAGCGATTCACGTTGTTCTTGAATCGCTGTAGATTGTACTCGATGGGAAACACAGTCCTGGGCAAACCATTCCAAAGGTATGATGTTCTCTATATAAAAGACTGCTTGAAAAGCGTTGTACGGGGAGTAACAAGCTGAACCTCATACGGATGTGAAGCATTAGCGCGACGTGTACTTCTAATATGCACCGCTCTGGGAGGAATTAAACGGGCCACATCCTTCGAACACTTTCCATGAAAGTACTTGTAGAATAGGCTCAAGTCGCCAACCGTTCTTCGATGTTCCAGCGAATCAAGGCCGTCGGTCAGTTCCGGGTGTCCAATCAGACGAACAGCTCTTCTCTGGATAGAATCCAACAAATGCAGTGTATGTTTGGGAGCGGAGCTCCAAACATGGGAGCAGTATTCCATAGTTGGTCGAATTTGAGCTTTGTAAAGAATTAACAGTTGTTGTGGAGTGTAAAGCTTTCTGGTTCGAAACAATATTCCCAACTTTTGAGAAGCTTTTCTTGCTATGCCTGCAACATGTTCATGCCAGGACATATTTGCTCCCAAATTAACGCCTAACAGATTGAGTGACGATGTTAGAGGGATGGAGTGCCCCGACATAACTATGTCGGGTTCTGCAACGTTAACTTTTTTAGAAAAAACTGCCGCCTGGGTTTTTGTAGCGTTAAATTCCACTTGGTTACTGTCACCCCAAGATAGAATTTCTTCCAGGTCATTGTTAAGTTGAATGACTTCCTGCTGTCTGCGGATATTCGTCTGAGTAGTCGATGTCCTAGCGGTCAAAGTGAATGAAGAGATAAGTGTACTGTCATCTGCAAAGCTGTAGATTGGATTCTCGGTCTTTTCCAGCAGATCGTTAATATAAATAAGGAAGAGAGTAGGAGACAGTATGGAACCTTGGGGCACACCGGCGTTGATAGTGAAGGCGTTAGAAAGAAATCCGTCGACTGCCACTCGTAAAGAACGCTCTCTGAGGAAACATGAGAGCCACAAACAGAACTTTTCAGACATACCATAAGAACGTAGCTTAGCCAACAGCCCATCGTGCCAAACACGGTCAAATGCCTTGGATATGTCAAGAGCAACCGCTCGAGATTCTCCAAAGTGTTCAATTGCGTTGTTCCAAACATGTGTTACATAAGTCAGAAGATCTCCTGTTGATCTATTTTTACGAAAGCCATATTGGTGATCACTAATAATGTTGAATCCTTCAAGATATTTTAGAAGATGCTGATTGATAGCCTTTTCCATGACTTTCGATATTATTGAGAGTAGTGCGATTGGTCGGTAGTTATTTGGCAAGGTCTTCTTGCCTTTTTTAGGTATCGGCTGAACTGTGGCACATTTCCAGCAGGAAGGAAATATTCCCTTTCTGTAGGATAGGTTGAAAAGTCTACAGAAAACTGGTGTTAGTTCCCTCGCACAGTTCTTGAGAACTATGGCAGGTATTCCGTCAGCGCCTGAAGCCTTTTTGGTGTCTAGCTTCATCAAAATACGTTTTATGATACGCTGTCTGAAGACAATATCGGGCATCCTTGACTGCACTATGGGAATAGTAGGTGGTGTTTTTCCTTGGAAATCGACAGTAGAATGTGAAGCAAAGAGTTCAACCAACAAGTTCGCTTTCTCAACAGGTGTCGTTGCAATAGAATTATCTGGCCGTGTGAGTGGGGGTATGGTGGATTTGGTGAAATTTTGACTAACTGCCTTAGCGACTGACCAAAAGGACCTGGAATTGCCGGGACAAGCGAGAAGTTTGTTTCTAATCCGTTGATTGTGTACCTCCTTGGTTTCGTCGATAATTTCTTTGCATCTGTTCCTGGCACGAACAAAGATGTTACGATTTATGGTGTTAGGATCTTCACGCCACTGTCGGTATGCAAGATGTTTAGAAGCAACAGCTTCTTTGCATTTTAGGTCAAACCAAGGCTTGCCGTTGGAAGGGCAATTCTTCGAAACAGGGATGTAAGCCTCCATACCGGCCAAAATAACATCGGAAACCTCCCTGGCGCAGTCAGATGGGTCGTCGGATCGAAAATAAACGTCCAACCAAGGGAAAGTTCGAAAATATTCCATGAGATCTTCCCATTTAGCAGATTTGTAGTGCCAAATCTTGCGCGGTTTGGGCGCCTCTCTGTCACTGATTGGTAGAATACTCGATGTCGAGAGTAGTTTATGGTCGGAAGAACCTAACGGCGGATTTACGCTGACCGTGTAAATCTCCGGATTGGTGGTTAAAAACAGATCAAGAAGACTGGCGAACTCTCCGTCTCGATCAGGGATCCGTGTTGGTTCATCAATAAGCTGAGTCAAGCCACAACTGATTGAAAATGATTCGGCTTCACGACCTTGTTCGTCGGTAGTATTTGATTATTTAAGCCAGTTGATGTTGTGGACATTAAAGTCGCCCAGGATGGCAATTTCGGCATTTGGATAGTTAATTTGTAAATGATCTATGGTGTCTGCAAGAGAAGCGAAAAGTGTTCTAAAGTTTGTATCACTTGGTGGTCGATAGAGGATACAGACGAACCTTGTGGTTGGTTGAGTCGTTATTTTTAACCACATAACATCAAAGTTTGGGGGCTCCAGAGCCTCTTCTCGTTGGCAAGAGAGGTCGCTTCTGACATAAAGACAGATTCAGTTTTATGTTTACTGTGTCGTTACTATTATTATTTGTCCTCTGTTATTCTTACCATAATCAACTATGTTACAACCCTTTGTAACAATGTCTGATTTGGTCGTTTTTTTGTTTCAGTTTTTGGTTTTCATGGTGATCACTGTGTCTACCGATCGATATGTGAAATAGCCGAAATTCCTATGTACAAAAAAGATGAAAATGTTCTGGAGAAAATTGTGGAGTTCCT
This sequence comes from Pachyrhynchus sulphureomaculatus, assembly GCA_019049505.1. NCBI lineage: Eukaryota > Metazoa > Arthropoda > Insecta > Coleoptera > Curculionidae > Pachyrhynchus > Pachyrhynchus sulphureomaculatus. The sequence goes on along the minus strand of CM032448.1, from coordinate 135,090,900 downwards.
GTTTACGTAAGTAAATTAATACGTGAACGGTAGTGCTTAGTCCGCTTTATCCCTTCCTTCAGTTACAAACAGATGTTATATCTAAAACAATTCTGTCCCGGTCCCTTAAATGACATTTGAAATCTTAGTAATAAAAGAAATTTATTGTGTAATATTCTAATAATTTTAATAAAGGAAATCTAGGGAAAGAGAGAACCAAACCATTTCTCTGTAATATACGAGGCTGGTTTGGAAAGTCCGTGCAAAGTCCGAGAGATGGCACCACCGGTGCGTATCGAGGTCATGTCTAGTTAGTAGCATCTCCTGAATGAACGCACACCAAGTTTCAGCCATATTGGTCTATTTCTTTGTGTTTGGCATTCGTGTGAATCAAGGAAGTCGAGTGATTTTCAAGAAATGGACGAAAAAGAATTTCGTGTGGTGATTAAACATTACTTTATGAAAGGCAAAACGCCTCAGGAGACTAAAAAGAAGCTTGATAAACATTATGGTGACTCTGCACCTTCGATTAGAACAGTTTATAAGTGGTTTCAAAATTTTCGGACTGGCCATATGGGCACAAGTGACGCTGAACGTTCTGGACGGCCTGTGGAGGTTACGACTCCAGAAATCATTGATCAAATCCATGATATGGTGATGGATGACAGAAGAGTTAAGGTGCGTGAGATTGCTAGTGCTGTGGGCATCTCGACTGAACGGGTTCATAATATTTTGCATAAACATTTGGACATGAGAAAGCTATCCGCAAGATGGGTGCCGCGATTGCTCACGCTTGACCAAAAACGGAATCGTGTGAAGTGTTGCAAGGATGGTTTGCAGCTGTTCCAGAAGAATCCGGAGGACTTTAAGTGTCGTTTCGTCACTGTAGATGAAACATGGATACATTACTATACTCCTGAGACCAAACAACAAACTAACAATGGGTTACCAAGGGGGAATCTGCACCAAAAAAGGCGAAGACCGTTCCTTCGGCCGGAAAGGTTATGGCGACTGTCTTTTGGGATTCGCAAGGGATAATCCTCATCGACTATCTGGAAAAGGGTAAAACTATTACAGGCGAATATTATTCATCGTTATTGGACCGTTTGAAAACCGAGCTGCAAGAAAAACGCCCGCGATTGGCCCACAAGAAAGTCCTTTTCCATCATGACAACGCACCAGAACACACCTCAGCAGTTGTGGTCGCAAAATTAATGGAAATAGGATTCCAACTCGTTTCACATCCCTCCTATTCTCCAGACTTGGCTCCCTTGGACTACTATTTGTTCCCCAATTTGAAGGAATGGCTGGCGGGACAAAGATTTTATTCAAACGAGGAGGTGATTGCAGACACTAATGGATATTTTTGCAGACTTGGACAAATCCTATTATTCGGAAGGGATCAACAAACTAGAACATCTTTGGACGAAGTGTATAAGCCTAAAAGGAGACTATGTCGAAAAATAAAAAAGGTTTACCCCAAACATATAAGTAGTTTTTATTTTTGCACGGACTTTTCAAACCAGCCTCGTAGACGATAAGTAGAACGTCAAAAATGGCAGAATTACAACCAAATACAACTCAAAGAGATCTATGAAATTGGAAATTTGCAGATCCTCAGCAGGTTCTTAATAGACAGACTGTACTTTTGCATTTTGTAATGCTTTTGTAGATAATATTAATAAAAATTGGATTTTTCTTCTTCTTAAAGGGCCTATTTGGTTCGAATGTTGGCAATCACTCTGGCTATTATTACTTTATCCACTGCAACTTTGAGAAGACCGGTAGACCTGGCTAAACAATTTCGCAGATTGTTTAGCCAGGAGATGCGTCTGCGTTCTGGTCCCCTTTTTTCAAATTCCTTTCCTTGGAGTATTTGCTGCAGTAATCCATATATGTGGGAATTTCTCATTATGTGTCTTAAATACTCCAATTTTCTGACTTTAACAGTTTCCATAATTTCCAGTCTCTTGTTCATGCGACGTAAGACATCCTCGTTGGTAATGTGGTCAGTATAAGAAATTTTCAAAATTCTGCGATATAGCCATAACTCAAATGCTTCAAGTTTCTTAGAAGTGGCTTCAAGTGGCGTTCAAGATCCCATATCGTAAAGAAGGACACTGAAGACCTAACATCTTAGGAGTCTTATTTTTGTACTTAATTTTATTGATGAGTTTTTGAAATTTTTTTTTTCGATACGGCAACGAATTTCCTGCTAGTTATCCCACTGTTCGTTTATCATGGTACCTAAATATGAATATTGTGGTTCTTTGTATGGTTGATTGTTAACGATCATCAAGGTAGCAGGAACCGGAGACTTGCTGATTACCATGTACTTTGTTTTGCTGATATTAAGTTCGAGGCCATCTCAATTACTGACTTCTTTTATTTTTGTCATAAGATGTTGTAGACCCTTTAAGTTAATAGCCATAATCGCCGTATCGTCAGCATAAAGAATATTATTTATTCGCTCTCCAAGAAATACGGCTTTCCTTCATCAGCCTCTTCCTATGTCTCTCTTAAGATTTGCTCATTGTTGGATAGTTTGTGAAAATTTTCTTCATTTAACTATTTTTTTCTTTACGTGTTTATTTATTTATTTTCAGGCCATCTCTAGATTTAAACTCAAACGCCACGACAAGTAAAAGTATGAAAAAAGAATATAAGCCGGGTTTTACGAAACATCTACTCCAAGCCGAGGAACATGGAAGATCTAACGGAAATTGTGATGAAAAATATTCAAAGTGTATTGTTTCACTGGTCGATTTGATGACAGTATTATATGTTACTTAATAAAAGTATTTTTTTTGTTCCATCGTTTGCAAAAATCAAAAGTAGTGAAAACCGGCTATAATTCGCAACTAATAGACGAAATGTCATGAAAATTTTACACGAATCTCCTAAGAGTTGACACTAATTAAGAGCGGTTTTTTGTTTATGGTGCCATCTCTCAGAAATATTTGGGACTTTTCACCCCATGTTAACACCTAGCGTCTCTCTCAAATGATCTGCCACCAGTATTCTTTGCAGAAAAATCTATAAGGCTTCTATTCGGCTAATTCTGAATTACGCTTTTTCAGTATTTGAGAGCACGGCAGTGCCCCTGCCAAGTCGAGCAGAAAGCACAGCCGTACCATCCTTTTCTCGAAGCCACTCACAGCACCTTCGACCCCCTGTAACTTCGTTGTGGATAAAGCAAGAAGCCTGAATTTTCAGTGACCAAGAGGACATACTATACTAGCTATATTCCTAAATTACCTACTATTTATACCAGGGATGTCAAAGATACGGCCCGCGGGCCGCATCCGGCCCCCGGGACGTATCAATAAGGCCCGCGATCGCAATGTGTCACAGAAAGAAGAATCATGTTTTTTAGAGTTTTTAGACTTCACTCGATTCCTCTACGGAAGTTTTAAAATGCGCACACTACATTTATAAGTAATTTCAAGGGCAGCGCGTGCCTTGACAAGCGAGAGAGATAGACAGTAACGCCATCTCTTAGCAACAAGCGGAAATATCCTATTATTTTTGTTGAGAACAATAGAATCTTCCACGCGCTTCGATCCTAGACTAGAACCTTCCTTATCGATATTATAAAAGGAGCGCTTCGGTGCGACGTGAGTCAGTTGAGGGTGAATCGAAGCGATACGGTCGGAGAAGGATTTTAGTTGTACTGCGAAGTAGTGATTGTGAAGGTATTGTGCATTTGTTTGTGTCGTGCGCGTGCGATATCCATAATTGTTGTGTCGAGTTCCATAATTGTTACGATTTTGGCATAATGTCACAAAAACGTAAAGTTGATAGTGAGTGCAGAGTTTTTCAGTCTAAATGGGAAATTGCATATTTTTTCATAGAATGGAAAGGTAAACCACTGTGTTTGATTTGCAATCAAACAGTTGCTGTTTGTAAGGAGTTTAACTTGAAGAGACACTATGATACGAATCATAAATCAAAATTCGATTGTTACACTGAAAAAATAAGAATGGACACATTTTCATCTTTAAAATCTAAACTTCAAGGTCAACAATCGATGTTTACTAAAGCTAATACTGAGAGCGAAGATGCCCTGAAATCAAGTTTTATTATTGCATTAGAAATCGCGAAGAGATCAAAACCTTTCACTGATGGTGATTTTATTAAAGACTGTATGTTGAAAGTTGCCGATGTTTCATTTCCATTTCAAAAGTCAATAATTCAAAATATTTCGCTGTCAAGAAACACTGTTGCTTCAAGAATAAATGATTTATCTCAAAATTTGGTTCTTCAACTGAAGGAGAAAATTAAGGAATTTACAAACTTTTCACTGGCTGTTGACGAGAGCACTGATACTGTTGATACAGCTCAACTTGCTGTTTTTATACGAGGTATTAACAGTAACTTTGAAATAACTGAAGAACTATTAAAGTGCGTTCCATTGACAGGTACTACAACAGCAAATGATATTTATTCTGCAATTGAGCATTTGATAGCAGAATATGAACTCGACTGGAATATAATTAGCAGCACAACTACGGATGGCGCTCCTGCCATGGCTGGCAAACATTCGGGCGTTGTAACTAAATTAAAACAGAAAACATCAGGGAATTTTGTGGGATTTCACTGTATATTTCATCAGGAATCATTGGCATCCAAACATTTAAAAATGGACCATGTCGTGCAACCTATAATTAAAATAGTAAATTTTATAAGGAGCAGAGGACTAAATCACCGACAGTTCAGGCAGTTTTTACAAGATTTGGACGAAAAGTTTTCTGATGTTCCTTACTTCACCGAAGTTTGTTGGCTCAGTCGAGGAGTAGTTTTAGAAAAATTTTTTGCATTACGTGACCCTATTCAAGCTTTCATGTTAGAAAAAGGCAACCCAATTGATTATGACAATGACTGGTGGGTTGATTGTGCCTTTTTGGTAGATATGAATAAACACTTGACTGATCTGAATGTAAAGTTACAGGGTAAAAATCTGATTGTCACTCAAATGTATTCATGTATTCAAGCCTTTGAAACAAAGTTGAGGCTGTGGGAAAAATCAGGTAAAAAATCAAACTTTGGATCATTTCCCTCATTTAAAATCATTTGGCACAGTGAACCAAAAAAAATTGGATCAATATTCTCATCTTCTGCAAAATTTGAACACGGAATTCAACAATCGTTTTGAAGACTTTCACAAAATGAATGAAATGGAATTCCCAATTTTCAACAATCCATTCAATTTTGAAGCTTCACAGGCACCAGTTCATTTGCAAATGGAGTTGATAGATCTTCAATCGGACAGTATTTTGAAAGAAAAATTTAAAGAGATTAACGCTTTTACATTTTATACACAATATTTCAAGAGTTTGGATAACTACCCGGAATTAAAAAAAAACATGCAGCACGCATTCTCTGCATGTTTGGTAGCACTTATTTATGTGAGCAGATGTTTTCCGTCATGAAAATAAATAAGAACAAACATCGCACAAGACTTTCGAATGAACATCTCCAATCAATTCTTAAAATAACTACAACGAATATGATACCTGACATCAATGAGCTTGTCAAAAACACGAGAAGTCAGGTATCTGGATCCTCGAGCTCAAAATAATTACCCTCTTTTATAACTTTGATATAATTTTTAACAACCGTATATTATATACTATATAATTAAATAAATAAAATGTTATAATAATTCAGTACATTTTTTTTATTTGAATCCGGCCTGCCTACACATTCTAAATTTAATATATGGCCCTCTGCAAAATTGAGTTTGAGACCTCTGATTTATACCTTATAGTTTACAAACTATCGCCAATCGAAGTTCTTTAATTTTGTCACTGACACACTCTCACCGATCATCAAAATTCTAAGGTACTTCTAACAGACACACAAACTTCAAATTTTGAATTTAGTTAGTGTTTAGTCTATAAAGGAAGGAAAAGCTGAAACATCCCGAAATTTCAGTCCCGTTTTTCTAAATTGCACAGTCACTTAAGCCAAAAAGAGGGTCAACCTCAGAATGAGAGATAATAAACTGTAAACTTGCATAAACCTTTATTTTGGCATTCTAAAAGTTGTCTCAAAAGTCTTATAAAATCTCGTATCCGCGTCTTAAGATATTCAAGGTCAAAGGTCACAAAAATCGGTTTTTCACAAATATCTCGCTCCCTATAGTTTCAATGATATTTGCATTTATTATAAAAATTGTAGAGCATAAAATTCTCTACAAATTTTGTTCTAAACATTTTTTTATATGCTTAACCGTTTTTGAGACAGAGTGCGGAGAGCGCGCAGCTCTCAGCCATACATAGCATAATGCAAGGTCAACCGTGAGTCCCAGTAAATAATACGTCGTATAAAGTTAATTAATCACCAAAAATCCATAATTATGAATAATTTGTATTATTTATTAATTAATATATTATATTTAATAATATTTTTCATTTATCAAATATATTCGTTTAATAATACTTATCTACTTACCTTAAGATGATGCTTCCATAACAGCAGGGCTAGAAGAGAATATAGTTATTAAAATAGGAACAAAAGTCATGTTAAGACGAAATATTGACGTGAGACTTGGCTTACTCAACGGTTCTATCGGTATAGTACAAGGAGTAAAGGTTGATCCTGAAAATACAAATAAAATAAAAAAAAAATATTACATGCATTCGTGGGACTTTCGAGAGTGACAAGTCTGGGCGGATTACATCTAATTAATGTTGACTTCGGTAGTATCAAAGCTCAGGAGTCCGCAATCGTTGAATATAATCGACTTAGAAGCACTTATCGTCCAGACTTGTCAAAAATTGTTACATCATAGCCTTTGAGAAAAACCAATAGAGACAGGGAGTGGGCTTTAAGAAAATCCATAGCTGACGTACAAGAAATATTACCCGAGAAGAAAAAAAAGAGGACTACCTACAAAAAGAAATGGGATCCCATTAAAAACATAAAATCTAAAAAAATGCCAAGTCTCGCAACGCAGTCCTTCCACCACAAAAAGTTGTGAGATCTTATGTAAAACCAAGTCAGTTATTTTAGTTAGTATCTATGGAAGCACCTATTCAACAACTTTGTCATAAATTGTTATTTATTTAGTTACCTACCAACATTTATAGTGACCGTATCAATATTAGACATCTTTATTTCTATAATAAATATAATGACTTGGCAATCGCACGGCAACATAATCACGTAAGAATAATCTACTATTTAAAATAATTTATTCTTAAGTGCACTGTTTAGACTTACTTAGCAATCAAAATAGTAGATTATTCTTATGTGATTATGTTGCCGCGCGATTGCCAAGTCATTATATTTATTATAGAAATAAAGATGTCTAATATCGATACGGTCACTATAAATGTTGGTAGGTAACCAAATAGATAACAATTTATGACAAAATTGTTGAATAGGTGCTTCCATGGATGCTAACTAAAATAACTGACTTGGTTTTACATGAGGTCTCACAATTTTTTTGTGGTGGAAGGACTGCGTTGCGTTCATCTTTTTACATTTTGTTTTTGATGGGATCTTTTCTTCTAATAAATAACAATAAAAAGAATTTTAAGTATAAGTGTATATTGAAAGTGATTCAGAAAAGAAAAAATTTGGTTAAAGCCTCATACACATGAAAACATATTTTTCATATATTTCGGTAGATCGTTTCATAGATATAAGTTTACATTATATTACGCTTAATTTATTTAATAACCATTCCTCTTTCAGTCTCCATTGAACTGAAATAGTATGACCAAGTATGTTGTTACAGCCCCTGCTACCTAAAAAAATAGAGAAAACGAAATTAAGTGAAAACTATGGTCTTCTTGAAATGGCAGCATCTTTTGCGTTTATAATATTCTATAAACTTTAAACAGAGAGGCATATTTCCAGAAAGGAGGGCGGGTCCTTTTTTAGTGAACACTTATATGATCACTTCGGTGTCTGTCAGTCCGTCTGTCTGTCACACCCGATTTTCTCCGAAAGTATTTGACATAGAAAGATAAAGTTTGGTACTAAGATAGGAATTGATGACCCTCATCAGAGCCGTGTAGTTATGAACGTTAAATTTTGACTTGGGGGGTGAAATCAGAAGTGTAAATTTTTTTTTTACTAGGTTATTCGCGGGGGTTAAATGAAAGCGTGTAAAAACGTACATACGTAGCATTTAAGCATTTATTTCCATCACAAAATGAATTACCTTAATATTCAAAGTATTGGCCATGGTTAGCTATGACTCTTTCTCATTTTTCTGTCAAAGAATGGATCCACACCAGAAGAAGTTTTCATCTTTTGAGGCCAACCATTCATCAAGCCAAATTTTCACTTCTTCGTAAGAATGTAAGTGTTGTTCTGAAAGTCCGTGCTGCATCGATTGGAATAAGTAGTAGTCTGAAGAGGCTAAGTCCAGTGAATATGGGGGGTGGGGTAGAACGTCCCATTTGAAGTTTTCCAAGTAGTTTTTAAGAGCTTTTGCAACATGGGGCCGAGCATTGTCATATTGAAAAATGACTTTATCGTGTCTTTGGGCGTATTTTGGTCATTTTTCCTTCAATGCGCGGTTCAACTTTATCAATTGTTGTCGGTATCGATCGCCAGAAATCATTTCACCAGGTTTCAGCAGTTCGTAATACACAGCTTCTCTACTATCCCACCAAATACATAGCAAAGTTTTCTTTCCTTGTATATTGCGCACTGGTTTTGTTGTTGAAGGCTTCAACCAACAATCGATAACTTTCAGCAACCGTTTTCTTCAATTGAAAGGTTAGTAAACTTCCCCGCAAAACGCCTTTTTCTGGTACGAAACGCGATCTATTCAAAGCTATGAAGAACTGTGTTTTTCGCACAATGATAATTAACAATGAACTGGCTTTTGATAGCGTATGTTTACCTTCCAAAACGCCATAGATGGCACTAGTCTATACCAACAAGTGTATTAGTAACGCCATCTCTTAGCAAAATCGACATTATTAACCAAAACACCTACTATATATATATATATATATATATATATATATATATATATATATATATATATATATATATATACGTATATATATATATATATATATATATATATATATATATATATATATATATATATATATATATATACACGTATATATATATATATATATATATATATATATATATATATATATATATATATATATATATATATATATAGGGTGTTTTTTATAGAGGTATAGAACTTTGAAATGGAATAAAACAAAGATGAATTTTTTTAAATTGACATGAAATTTACTTTATTCGAAAGATAATCTTCTGGCATTATAATTTAAATATGACTTCTGGCATATGACCGCCACGGCTGGCTCGGACGTAGTCTAATCTGGAGGTCCAATTTTCGATGACTTTTTCCAACATTTGTGGCCGTATATCGGCAATAACGCAGCGAATGTTGGCCTCCAAGTAGTCAATCGTTTCGGGCTTATTGGCGTAGACTAGCGACTTCACATATCCCCACAGAAAATAATCTAGCGGCGTTAAATCGCACGATCTTGGAGGCCAATTCACGGGTCCGAAACGTGAAACTATGAGGTTACCAAACGTTTTCCTTCAATAAATTAATTGTGGCACGAGCTGTGTGACATGTTGCGCCGTCTTGTTGAAACCACAGCTCCTGCACATCATGGTTGTTCAATTGATGAACGAAAAAGTGAGTAATTATGGCTCTATAGCGGTCACCATTGACTGTAACGTTCTGACCAGCATCGTTTTTAAAGAAGTACGGACCAATGATTCCACCAGCCCATAAAGCACACCAAACAGTCAGTTTTTCTAGATGTAACGGTGTCTCAACATACACTTGAGGATTATCATCACTCCAAATATGGCAGTTTTGTTTATTGACGTATCCATTCAAACAAAAGTGGGCTTCATCGCCAAACAAAATTCGCTTATGAAAATCGGGATCAACCGCAATCTTGTTTTGGGCCCATTCACCGAATCTACGCCTTGCTAGGTGATCGTGTGGCTTCAATTGTTGCACGAGTTGGATTTTGTAAGCACGCAAACCAAGATCTTTCCGCAAAATCTTCCATAAAGTGGATGGACACATATCCAATTCCTGTGCACGATGGCGGATAGACTGATTCGGGTCTTCCTCTACGCTACGCTCTACAGCAGCAATGACTTCTTTTGTACGCACTGTACGACGTCTCTGTGGATGCGTATTATCATTTAGAGTAAACGTGGTGCGAAAACGTTCCATAGTTAATCGAATTAATTGCTCTGATGGACGATTATGTTGACCGTAAAATGGACGTAGTGCGCGATACGTATTTCGAACAGAACCATGATTTTCAAAATAAATTTGCACAATTTGGAAGCGTTGTTCAGGCGTCAGTCTATTCATGTTGAAATGCCAAACCAAACTAAACAAATCACTTGACAGCTGACAAAATGGCCGCCAGTTAAAAAAGTGTTGCCAACTTAAAGTTTTATACCTCTATAAAAAAACACCCTTTATATATATATATATATATATATATATATATATATATATATATATATATATATATATATATATATATAAACTCCTGAGTATGAAAGTAAAAGTATTTGAATAGTAGGCTATGCATATTTTGTTTCGTTTTTCATGACAGAAATCAAAACAATTCGTTTAGATTTACAGTTTTAAAGAGATTTTTAGAAGATAAACAATTTTCTATAATAATGCGATAGATTTTCTTTAAAAGTAAGCTTATAAATTGTTCCTTTTTCCAAAGTAATACGTTTTTCTGGTAGACTGTTTTATTTTTGACCCCGAAGAATTAGAAAAATGAATCGAACAAGGAATTTAACTGAACACGAGGTAGTGCGAGCCTTAGTTTTATTGGACGAGGGATATTGTCAGAGTTATGTTGCCAATTTGTTAGGCAAACATCGTTCCACAATAAGTCATATGGTAAGACGCTTGAATGAAGTAGGAACTTACTCTAGAAGGCTAGTGCAAGGGAGAAAATGATGCACTAGCTACCTAGATGAACGTTTTCTAAGACAATATGCTTTAAGAAACAGGACTGTCACTAGTTCTATAATAAGAAACGAACTCGAACATGTTTGCAATGTCACAATTTTCTTCTAAAACAGTTAGAAGACGGTTAAATGAAGCTGGATTAAACAGTAGGAGACCAGCCACTGCGCCCTTGCTTACTAGAGAGAACAGAGTTGCCAGGTTACGTTTTGCTCGAAATCACCAAAACTGGTCTGTGGATGATTGGAAACAAGTTTTCTTCACAGATGAAACTAGAGTTAGTCTAAAACATCCAGATGGTCGTGAGCGAGTATGGCGAAGACCAGGAGAGAGGTTTGCTCCTTGCAATATCTCTGCAAGGATTCCATTCGGCGGTGGCTCTGTTATGTTCTGGGGTGGCATCTGCTTTGATGCTCGCACAGAGTTAGTTCCTGTCCGTAAGAGATCCATGAATGCTGACTACTATCTTGAGAATATTGTAATAGAACATGTGATGCCTTTCGGTCATTTTGTGGGGCCAATTTCCTGTTTATGCAAGACAACGCTCGACCTCATGTGGCTAGGGAGGTACTCGATTATCTTAATCAAGTTGATATACCGATTATGCAATGGCCACCAAAAAGCCCGGATCTGAATCCGATAGAACATGTATGGGATCACCTTAAGAAAAATGTGAAACATCATATATCTGCACCTAGAAACCTGAGGGAACTTGAAAATGCAGTTATCACAGAATGGGAGCAAATTCCTCTAGATTTTATCCAAAATTTAATTAGAAGCATGCCTAGACGCATAAACGCTGTCATCCGAAGTAGAGGAGGCAACACACGCTACTGGTGTCCCAGTAACACCATTAATTTTGCTACTAGTGTCCCAGTTTAATTTTTTCATTATTACATAATTTCAACGATTTTGTTATTAGGTTTTAAGAATAATTTTAATTTGAATCTTATAGAGAAATTTGGTAGCTAATTCACTTTTAAAGTATCCGAATAAGTTTTTTCTAACTTTTAGTGTAACCAATGTTCATAAAAATTATTAAAATTAATTCATTATAGAGATTTGTATGATTTAATATATTGTTGCGTTAATTTTGTCCAGGAGTGTATATATATATATATATATATATATATATATATATATATATATATATATATATATATATACATATATATAGACGGACAGACACCGAAGTGATCTTATAAATGTTCCTTACGGAACACTAAAATACTCTCCTTGTTTCACTATTCCTGCTACTAAAATTACTAACTAAAAATAACAATTGAAAACCTTACAGCAGTCAGCAGCTTTCTATCAACATCGAAAAATCCACAGGCGTGAAAACTTATATTAGCATAAGAAAAATTGGAGGCAAAACATTTCAGCTGAAAGTAAAAAGTATTATGTAAAATACGTGTCTTCCCTTCATAGTCATTACTATAGAAAATATAGCTATCGCTACAGAAAAAGACGTTGAACAGAACATCACCTCAAAACGAAGCCGGCTGGCACGTTAAAATGTGCCTTGTTGAGTTTCTCAGAGATGTTGCGCAAGTAGAAGAGAGATTTTCACCATCTTCCGGCAGTCAGCCGGCTTCGTTTTGTAGCGACGTTTCGTTTCACGTATTTGTAAATATTTTCCTACCTTAAATATATTTTTTTTTCTATTCTTAATACTTTTAGATACATAAATTTCATTTAGGATCAGGGAATTATCCTATGCTAAATAGTTTTTTTCTTCTAGTATAGAACAAATACCTATAGGAGGAGGTATAAGACAGGGAGATACAATCTTTCCCAAGTTATTTATTATAGCGTACTATAAAAGATAAAAATTAATAAAGTCCAAAAAGTAAAGAGAAAGTGAGAAGATATAAATGGAAAACTCATCCTTTCCGTACTTTCGTGAACAATTCCATTTTACCCGCGAGGAGTAAAAGCTGAAAAATGCGTCAAGTCGTAACGTATTACAAACGCGATTGGTTGACGCCATTGATGACAAGTCTTTCGTAAAAATGGCGAAGAACATGTCGCCGATAGTTTTTTTGACATTTAATCTATTTTGTTCGATACCGGTAATTGGTTTTAACCTATTTCGAATATTTGGAGTAGAAAGAATATCTTTTTTTAAAAGGGATCAGCCAACACTTGATGATACATGTTTTCTAATAATATTAGCATTATGAGAGAAAAATTAAAAGAGTTTCTGACTAATTTTTTATGAATAAAAGTTTTTAGTTCCATCGCTGGTCGTATTTCGCTAACTAGATTGGATAAAGGAGGGCCTTAAGGTATATGGTGTGTTTCTGAGTGATTTAAGGTGCGCAGACGATATAGTAGTCATCAGTGGCCATCGACATGAGATATAAGCAATGATAAATGAATTAAATTATCATTCAAAAACAATTGCTCTTAAAATAAATAAAAATAAGACAAAAATATTAACCAACACTAATGAAAACATAGTTATAACGAGTAGACTGAAAAGTTTTTGGTCTAGCTACTGAAAACACATTTTTTTGCAAAATTCGACTTTATTCATCAATATAGTCTCCTTCAAGAGCCAGTCCAACGCTTTTCTAATATTTCTATACCTTTCTTGTAGACGGATTTAGCTTTGCCTTCAAAATAGGTCTCAATTTCGGCGATAACTTTTTCCCGCGAGAATTTTTTTAAGGTCTGCGAATAAATAATAGTCGCTGGGGGCCAAATCTGGAGAATACGGTGGATGAGGAAACTTCAATTCATTCAATTTAGCCATCGTAACCACTGACTTGTGACACGGTGCATTGTCTTGATGAAAGAGCACTTTTTTCTTGTTCATTTGGGGCCGTTTCCTTGCGATTTCTGCCTCCAAACGCATCAATAACTTTATATAATATTCGCTATTGATGGTTTCTCCCTTTTCAGTATAGTCGATGAAAATTGTACAATGCGCATCCCAAAGTACAGAGGCTAAAACTTTTCCAGCCGACTGTTGCATTTTTGGTCGATTCGGGCTGACTGCTGATTTGATTCTGGTGTGTAGTGGTGGATTCATGTTTTATCCATTGTCACATATTTAATAAAAAAATCCTTTTTATTGCTGTTAAATCGGTCCAAACAGCGCCCAAAATCACCAACGCGTTGTTGTTTTTGGTTCACTGTGAGCAAACGCGGTACCCATTTCGAACAGAGCTGTCTCATGCCCAAATGTTAATGCAAAATATAATCAACACGTTCTTTTGATATCTTTAAGGTGTCAGCTATCTCACGTAATTTCACTTTACGGTCATCCATAACAATTTTGATGTTTTCTGATGTAGCCACCTCATTTGGACCTCCAAAGCGTTTAGCATCATTTGTGTCTGTACGACCGCGTTTAAATTCAGCATACCAGTAAATGAGGTGTGATTTTTCAGGGGCAAAGTCCCTGTAACAATTACACAGCCCCACAAAAAAAAAAGTGGGGTATACTTTTGATGCGATATATCAGATCCGTAGTATTTTTGCCCGCTGATCACGAATCTGACGTCAGAATATCGCCATCACATCTCATTTTTTTTCTAACCTCAAAAAATAGGTAAAAATTAGTAAAAATTAAGAAAAATATACTCCTAAAAAAATGATTCAAGCTTTTTCATGAATCCAAAAATGTATTAATATGTATTCGGACACGCTAAGCTAATATTCATCGGTTGGATTAAGCCATACAGTTCTGTTTTCCTTCTAACCTCAATAAATCAGACAGATATAGTGCTTCTCGAATGCAAAAACGAATTCAAATTAAAATTCAATCGATTCTTACCAAATTTGGTACACGGGGTTTTTTGGGTTGCTGATCATGAATCTGAGGTCGGATTTGCAAAATTCAAAATGGCGGATCCAAGATGGCGGACAAAATTTTTGAAAACCAACCGATTCCTACCAAATTTGGTATACAGTTGGGGAATCCTCAAACCTGATACTCTTAAACCCTAAACCCTGAAACCTTAGACTCCTACACCCTGTAACCTCAAAAAATAGACCTCAATAACCCTGTACTTTAAAAATGAGACCCAATAAACTCAAAACCAGGATTTTTAAACCATATACTCTACAATAGTAGACCCTTAAGCCCTAGAATTGCGAAGGTTAGACCCGCGCCTAACTTTCCTTTTTTTGGCTGTATCTTGTTCTTTTTTCCGCGAATGACTTATTCAAAGGCTTTCTGCCCAAACGCTTTTGAGGACTTGTTTCTCTTTTTAGCGACCAGCAATAGTCCGTTAGCATGTGGTCATCCCATCGTCCTTGATACCGATTTTCTATGATTTTCAGATCTTGGTGAAAACGTTCCCCTTGCTCCGCACTGTAGTCACCAAGATTATCTGGGAAATCATCGATGTGGGGAGTCCAGGAAATGTAATTTTAGATTCATTAAGCAACCTAATGTTTGAAAATTTTTTACCATTTTCTCGACTATTTCTTTGTACTTAGGACTTTTATTATTTCCCAAAAAGTTTGTTGCGACTTCTTTAAAACTAAGCCAAGCAGCTTTTTCAACTTTATTCATTTTAGTAACAAATAATGAATCTTGAAACAATTTTCTTATTTGTGGCCCGTCAAATACGCCTGCCTTAATTTTAGCTTCAGAAAATTTCGGAAATTTTTTATGCAAATATTTGAAACATGTGCCGTTTGTATCTAATGCTCTCGTGAATTGCTTCATAAGTCCAAGCTTAATGTGAAGCGGGGGAAATAAGAACTTTTCCTGGATCTACCAATGGTGGAAACAATACATTATTTTCACCAGGAGTGAACGATTCTCTTGTTGGCCAAATTTTTTTCTTATAATGACGTTCCCTGTCTCTGCTATTCCACAGACATTTATAACAGGGATAAAGTGTAAACCCTGACTGTTGGCCAAGCAATATTGTTACAATTTTCAGATCTCCACAAAGTTTCCAGTTATGATCAGCATATTTTATTTTTATCAAAAGCTGCTTCATTTTTTCATATTGCTCTTACATAACTGTGGAATGAGCAATCGGAATTGGAGCGTAAACGTTGGTATTATGCAGCAAAACTGCCTTAATGCTCCGTTTAGAAGAATCAATGAACAGTCTCCATTCTTCAGGATCGTATGAGTTATTTTGAAATTCATCCATTAGACCTTTTACATCGGTACAATATGAAAGTGACAATTCCTCGTCCATTGTGAAATATTTTCGAAATTCTTCATCTCTGTTTCTATAATAAGAAATCGTAGCTTCTGGCTTAAGTAAATGTCTTTTCTTTAAAAAGGAAGCAAGATGCTCTGAACCATCTTTGGATAAGCCTAAATCTCTGACTAGATCACTAAGTTCTGACTGTGATACGAGTATTGGTTCTGGTTTACGGTTGTATGGTAGAAATTCTTTATCTGTGTCACTAGTATATGATAGGTTGTCACTAGAACATTCATTAGTAACAGTGTTTGAATCTTTTTCGACAGTCTCAATGTTTTCGGCATGAACTGATAAGGTGTGTTTCCATAACATCAGCATCAAGTGGTTCAGGAGGCGGAATTAGTTTAGTTGGTCTTGTTACTGTCGAAACATCGTTATAAGTAATAGTGCTTTTATTTTTTCGGTTATGCTTAGATACAACATTCATACAAAAGTAGCAATCACTTTCACTGTATGGTCTATTCCATATTGCTGGTCTGGAATATTTAATCGCCTTCTTATTGATGTACAACATTATTTTGCAAAAACTGCAAATGATGTGGGGAACCCAATCTGTATCCTGGTGCTGTATTTCAATGTTAAAACAATCCTTATATAAGGTTTTAATCTTATCCGTTATCGGTGACCCCATTTTACTCAATACGTGTTGACAGCAAATATAACAAAATGAATCACTGTTTTTATCGCACTTATGAAAAGTCCTTGTACCGTGAGACCGTTTTCTTGTAGCATTATACTCTACATGAGCCAAGTCACCCACACATGAAGAGCTACGGTCGCTGGATGACGACGGCTGCGGGCCTGCTTTCCCACCCTGACCAACCGCCGATACTGGGTTTCTGAGTCCCTGCATCGTAATTCTCTTTCTTCTACCTGCCATGACGGCATCTAAGCCGTTATCCAGGGACTCTGCCGGCTAGTGGAGTAACACCGTTGCCCACCGTCACCACGTGGAGGTGCCCTGGATGCAGGTAGAAGAATAAAAATCGAGCGATGAATTTTCTCGGCGTTCAAAATGGCGCGAAAACATCTGCCATCTTGAATTTTGCAAATCCAACCTCAGATTCGTGATCAGCGACCCAAAAAATCCCCGTGTACCAAATTTGGTAAGGATCGGTTGAATTTTAATTTGAATTCGTTTTTGCATTCGAGAAGCACTATATCTGTCTGATTTATTGAGGTTAGAAAGAAAACAGAACTGAATGGCTCAATCCAACCGATGAATATTAGCTTAGCGTGTCCGAATACATATTAATACATCTTTGGATTCATGAAAGAGCTTGAATCAATTTTTTAGGAGTATATTTTTCTTAATTTTTACTAATTTTTACCTATTTTTTGAGGTTAGAAAAAAATTGAGATGTGATGGCGATATTCTGACGTCAGATTCGTGATCAGCGGGCAAAAATACTACGGATCTGATATATCGCATCAAAAGTATACCCCACTTTTTTTTTTGTGGGGCTGTGTTATCAAACCATTGCTTTGCTTGAACCGTATTTTTCCCATCAAAAAACACACGAATTTTGATTTTTTCCATTGTTTTGAAAATATCAAAGGTAGCGTCACTAAAACCACTGTAACTTGTAAACTAACCGTTGAAATGTCATGAAATTTTGACACGTATCGTTTGAAGGTTGATACTTCCTAAAAATCATATAGATTTTTTTGAAAAGGCGACATCTATGTGTTAGACAAAAACTTTTCAGCCTACGTGTTAAATCTGGAAGGAACAGCTCTTGAAATTATTGAGGAATATGTGTATCTGGGACAAAAAAATTACTACGACGGAAGACAGTGACTGGTATGAAATTTCATATACAGTCAGGCTAGAGAGATGCGCGTTCCGAAAATTACGCAAGTTATATGTTGAAAGATAAAGACATCCCAAATACACTAAAGATCAAAGTTTGTAATCACTGGATCCTACCAGTGATTATATATGGTGCTGAAATTTGGACACTGAATAAAGCCCATATGTAAAAACTGGCGCGAATCCAGAGAGCACACGAAAGACAGTTAATTGGGATAAAAGTTGAAGATAGGAAAAGAAATAAGTGGATACGTGAACAGACGAAAGTAAAGGATATTATAGAGCATATAGCAGAAAGAAAGTGGCAATGGGGTGGGCATGTTACACGCACGACTGATGATCGATGGACCGAACGAAAAATTGAATGGAGATAACAAGAACAGAAAACGAGCATAGGACGTCTCAAAACAAAATGGCGGGCGATATATAGAGGGTTGCGGGCATTGGATGGATGACAACAGCTGTAAATAGATTAAGAAGGAAGTTCAGGGAGAAAGCCTATATCCAGCATTGGATAGAACTAAGCTTATAGTGACATAGTGACATAGTATTTCACTAGTAAAAATTAAAATATGTTAAATTTTAATGTTCCTTCTCTTGATTTTAAATTTCTTTTTGTTTCATATTTTAATTCTTAAAATTTCTTTTTTAGAAACGTTGCTTTGGACTCTAAATGTTTTCTGTCATCTCGTTCTGTAGCGATAGCTGTGTTATCTATGTCATTACCTACCAGTTTCTTGGATTCACTGTCAAAATCAAGCAAGGACATGTGTGATATTAAATTTTGGGTGACCTTGTACTAAAAATGAAAAATATTTAGTGTCAGGCAACATGTATATGTTTATGAAATAAATCTTCCCTATCTCTATTTATATCTTGTACTATATAGGGTTAAAAATCTCGGGACTTTTGAAGAAAAAACAATGTTTTTACCAGAAATAGATTTTATCCTTCAAGAGATATACACTTATTCCGACGATCTTCCAATATTTGATGATTTTCCAGTGCTTCTCGATATTGGTCTGTGTTTTCCTGTATTATTGCTGTTGGTGTCTTTATCTTTGTATGCGTTATGATCCAATACACCAACCGAATAGTCATCTGTGATTGTTCGATCCTTCTCATGGTAGTCGATCAGTATTATGCCATGCGCATTCCGAAAAATACTTGCTGAAACCTTTCCAATTGATATTTGTGTTTTTGGTCAGCTTTCATGCTGTTCCAGTGACTTTACGGACTGACTGTATGAACTTAAGGCGTGTAGGGTCGTTCATTTTTAGGAATCAACGAAAAAACTCCTGCCAAATAGCGTTCTGAATCTTCGACACGTTGCCATCGCACATAGTTTTTTTATATGCAAATATTTATGCAAAATATTCCGCACCCATTCTGTTGATATCTTCACGATGTTAGCTATCTTCCTCACTTTCACTTGGCGCTCATTCAGAACAATTTGGTGGATTTTATTGGTATTTTTTAAAGTGACTGCCTCATTTGTGCGTCTGGAACGTGATGCATTACACAGCCCCACAAAAAAAAAGTGGGGTATACTTTTGATGCGATATATTAGATCCGTAGTATTTTTGCCCGCTGATCACGAATCTGACGTCAGAATATCGCCATCACATCTCAATTTTTCTCTAACCTCAAAAAATAGGTAAAAATTAGTAAAAATTAAGAAAAATATACTCCTAAAAAATTGATTCAAGCTTTTTCATGAATCCAAAGATGTATTAATATGTATTCGGACACGCTAAGCTAATATTCATCGGTTGGATTGAGCCATACAGTTCTGTTTTCTTTCTGACCTCAATAAATCAGACAGATATAGTGCTTCTCGAATGCAAAAACGAATTCAAATTAAAATTCAACCGATCCTTACCAAATTTGGTACACGGGGATTTTTTGGGTCGCTGATCACGAATCTGAGGTTGGATTTGCAAAATTCAAGATGGCAGATGTTTTCTCGCCATTTTGAACGCCGAGAAAATTCATCGGTCGATTTTTATTCTTCTACCTGCATCCAGGGCACCTCCACGTGGCGACGGTGGGCAACGGTGTTACTCCACTAGCCGGCAGAGTCCCTAGATAACGGCTTAGATGCCGTCATGGTAGATAGAAGAAAGAGAATTACGATGCAGGGACTCGGAAACCCAGTATCGGGCGGTTGGTCAGGGTGGGAAAGCGGGCCCGCAGCCGTCGTCATCCAGCGACCGTAGCTCTTCATGTGTGGGTGACTTGGCTCATGTAGAGTATAATGCTACAAGAAAACGGTCTCACGGTACAAGGACTTTTCATAAGTGCGATAAAAACAGTGATTCATTTTGTTATATTTGCTGTCAACACGTATTGAGTAAAATGGGGTCACCGATAACGGATAAGATTAAAACCTTATATAAGGATTGTTTTAACATTGAAATACAGCACCAGGATACAGATTGGGTTCCCCACATCATTTGCAGTTCTTGCAAAATAATGTTGTACATCAATAAGAAGGCGATTAAATATTCCAGACCAGCAATATGGAATAGACCATACAGTGAAAATGATTGCTACTTTTGTATGAATGTTGTATCTAGGCATAACCGAAAAAATAAAAGCACTATTACTTTATAACGATGTTTCGACAGTAACAAGATCAACTAAACTAATTCCGCCTCCTGAACCACTTGATGCTGATGTTATGGAAACAAATGATTTCACCTTATCAGTTCATGCCGAAAACATTGAGACTGTCGAAAAAGATTCAAACACTGTTACTAATGAATGTTCTAGTGACAACCTATCATATACTAGTGACACAGATAAAGAATTTCTACCATACAACCGTAAACCAGAACCAATACTCGTATCAGAGTCAGAACTTAGTGATCTAGTCAGAGATTTAGGGCTTATCCAAAGATGGTTCAGAGCATCTTGCTTCCTTTTTAAAGAAAAGACATTTACTTAAGCCAGAAGCTACGATTTCTTATTATAGAAACAGAGATGAAGAATTTCGAAAATATTTCACAATGGACGAGGAATTGTCACTTTCATATTGTACCGATGTAAAAGGTCTAATGGATGCATTTCAAAATAACTCATACGATCCTGAAGAATGGAGACTGTTCATTGATTCTTCTAAACGGAGCATTAAGGCAGTTTTGCTGCATAATACCAACGTTTACGCTCCCATTCCGATTGCTCATTCCACAGTTATGGAAGAGCAATATGAAAAAATGAAGCAGCTTTTGATAAAAATAAAATATGCTGATCATAACTGGAAAATTTGTGGAGATCTGAAAATTGTAACAATATTGCTTGGCCAACAGTCAGGGTTTACACTTTATCCCTGTTATAAATGTCTGTGGAATAGCAGAGACAGGGAACGTCATTATAAGAAAAAAATTTGGCCAACAAGAGAATCGTTCACTCCTGGTGAAAATAATGTATTGTTTCCACCATTGGTAGATCCAGAAAAAGTTCTTATTCCCCCGCTTCACATTAAGCTTGGACTTATGAAGCAATTCACGAGAGCATTAGATACAAACGGCCCATGTTTCAAATATTTGCATAAAAAATTTCCGAAATTTTCTGAAGCTAAAATTAAGGCAGGCGTATTTGACGGGCCACAAATAAGAAAATTGTTTCAAGATTCATTATTTGTTACTAAAATGAATAAAGTTGAAAAAGCTGCTTGGCTTAGTTTTAAAGAAGTCGCAACAAACTTTTTGGGAAATAATAAAAGTTCTAAGTACAAAGAAATAGTCGAGAAAATGGTAAAAAACATTAGGTTGCTTAATGAATCTAAAATTACATTTCCTGGACTCCCACATCGATGATTTCCCAGATAATCTTGGTGACGACAGTGAGGAGCAAGGGGAACGTTTTCACCAAGATCTGAAAATCATAGAAAATCGGTATCAAGGACGATGGGATGACCATATGCTAGCGGATTATTGCTGGTCGCCAAAAAGAGAAACAAGTCCTCAAAAGCGTTTGGGCAGAAAGCCTTTGAATAGGTCATTCGCGGAAAAAAGAACAAGATACAGCCAAAAAAAGGAAAGTTAGGCGCGGATCTAACCTTCGCAATTCTAGGGCTTAAGAGTCTACTATTTGAGAGTATATGGTTTAAAAGTCCTGGTTTTGAGTTTATTGGGTCTCATTTTTAAAGTTACAGGGTTATTGAGGTCTATTTTTTGAGGTTACAGGGTGTGGGAGTCTAAAGTTTCAGGGTTTAGGGTTTAAGAGTATCAGGTTTGAGGATTCCCCAACTGTATACCAAATTTAGTAGGAATCGGTTAGTTTTCAAAAATTTTGTCCGCCATCTTGGATCCGCCATTTTGAATTTTGCAAATCCGACCTCAGATTCATGATCAGCAACCCAAAAAACCCCCGTGTACCAAATTTGGTAAGAATCGGTTGAATTTTAATTTGAATTCGTTTTTGCATTCGAGAAGCACTATATCTGTCTGATTTATTGAGGATAGAAAGAAAACAGAACTGTATGGCTTAATCCAACCGATGAATATTAGCTTAGCGTGTCCGAATACATATTAATACATCTTTGGATTCATGAAAAAGCTTGAATCAATTTTTTAGGAGTATATTTTTCTTAATTTTTACTAATTTTTACCTATTTTTTGAGGTTAGAAAAAAATTGAGATGTGATGGCGATATTCTGACGTCAGATTCGTGATCAGCGGGCAAAAATACTACGGATCTGATATATCGCATCAAAAGTATACCCCACTTTTTTTTTTGTGGGGCTGTATTATCGGTACTTGTACGATCGCATTTAAATTCATTCAGTCATCGACATATGGTTGATTTCGAGGGAGAATATATACCGTAACCCTTCTCAAGCCATTTAGAGTTCTGGCTATATTTTTTCCCATTAAAAAGTAATGTTCGAATCTTTTAAGAGTTGACACTAACTGAAAATACTTGTTTTTGTTTGCGCTGTCATCTCTCAGAAGGTTTCGGGAATTTTTCACCCCATGTAGTATCACTCATAATTATACGTATTTTTCTTAATTACACATCCCATAAATGTTCTTAAAAACCTTATATTATTGATTATATGTCTGTTACCTCGTTAATACATCTTTGACAAGGTTCCACTACTATCAGAAGTCTCAATATGTGTGCAAAAAACCACACTCCTTGCAAAAGTATAAATATCATTGAACCATTATGTTTAAATATTTCCACAAGAAGAAAATATGGAGTTACTACTAGATGAAGAAGACAACTTAACATAAGTAACTAAAAAAACATATTAATAAGTTTTTTTCGAACGGCGTGAGATTAAGTTTCTTTTTTTTCGCTGAAAAACTGATAAAAGAGACTTGTTTTCCATGTAGTGTAGTAAAAATAGGTCAAAATAATGATCAGATATGCATAGTTTAGATATAGCAATAATATGTATTCCTCTCTGGGGTATATACAATTATATATTAATAATGGAACAAGAAGAAGAACATCATAAGAAAACTTGCTTGTGCGAAAGAGGATATAATACGTGAATATTTCTGTAATACGTGAATATAAACTTTATCCTAAAATTTTTTTTATGAAATATTCCGCTAAACCAATCTAATACATACATTGGGATGTTCCTAATGAGCTTGAAGAAAGACTGCAATAATTATCAGTATCACAAAGTGCTGGAAACAACAGTCACACTAACGAAATTACTGCAACGCGAGGCGAAAAAAGAAAAAATGGTAAAATTTGATACTGACAAAAAAAATATAATTGATGAAATTTTAAACGACATCGTGTGATTCTAAAGGGATTGAACGATCTTATGCAAGTCAACATTTGTAATCTTGGTCTAAGTCCTTATGCAAAAATAAATAATGGATATAAATATATTTTGGTAGCTATTAATTGCTTTTCCAAACACCTGTAGGCTTTTCCACTTAAATCTAAAAATGGAAAGGATGTGGTTGCAGCTATGGAAAATATTTTTAAAAATACACCACCACAACTGGGACTTCCGAAACTGATAAATTCCGCTATTTGTGGTGAATTTATGTCAAAGGAATTTCAACAACTGTTAAAAAAATACAATATCCGACATTATAATAGTTACAGTGAAAAAAAGGCCTCTATTGTCGAACGTGACGAAACAATTTTTCAAAACGCGTTTTCTGAGCTTAAAATGTGAATAATTACGCTTATACAGGGTGCTCTATATGTATGGAATAATGATTCCACAGCATTTATTAATCAGCGTATCAAAAAAAATGTTGAAACAAAAGTTATAGGGTGTTATATGGCGCACATGCTGATGTTGACAATAAAATATTTTGAACTGTTAGTTCGAAGAAATTACGTCATCTTCAATTTTTTTAAATGGAAAGCTCTGTATATTACTTTATTTTTGAGTCCTACTAAAAATTCTAGATATTATTTGTTTAACATACCCTCTTTCTAAAGTGAACTGTTTTGAAATTATTGATATTTGAAATTAAGGAGATCAAATTAAAAAAAATAAATAAATAAGCTGGATGTGTGTCAAACATTTACTGTCAGGTAATGACTTAATGCGTCAAAAATGATTTATTTGCGAAAACGTTTATTGCTACATTTTGTGAAACTGCATTTTGAGCGTAATATCATAATGGTACATTTAACAGAAACTGAAAGAATCACTTTGTTAATGATGGTTGGTTACGCAGACGGTAGGAGAACACAACAGGAGGTGTGCGATCTTTTCAACGCAGAATATGCTGTAGAATAGCCTACAAATAGTCCGATCTTAGGTCACTCGATTTTTTTTATGGGGTTTACCAAAGTCGACCTGAAACTGAAGAAGATTTACAACAAAGAATTCAATATGAAGTAGCATAAATCACCCCGGATTCTCTGCAAAACTCTGTTCAGGTTGTTTATGATAGATTGGTACATACTTGGTGTCCAGGAAGCAATTAACAGTGATTCAGGAAAGTTTTGGTCTTTTATTAATCAGAAAAATCGAGAATTAAGGATTCCCGGAGTAATTCATTTGCGCGGTGCTTGGTATTAAAAGCCGCAAGACATAGTAAATGTATTCGCTTCTTATTTTGAAAGTGTATTCTTGCTTAACGAGAACGAAATCGATTTTATTCCGGATAGTGCTACTCAGCTTTTCGGTAGTGTTGACATTTCATTAGCTTCTGTAACAGACAGTGAGATTCAACATGCTGCTAAAAAATTAAAGAATAGGCTGACCGTAGGACCTGATGGTATTCCATCTTTTATGGTTAATGATTGTATGGGTGCACTTATGGTGCCTCTAAAATACATATCTAATCTGGCGTTAAGGACGTGAAAATTTCCGAGGAGCTGTGCTCCATTTTCAAGTCCGGCGAACGTAGCGAGGTAAACAATTATCGACCTATTTCTATTCTGAACAATTTTTCGGAGCTATTTGAAGTAATTCTATATAATCGCATTTATACTCAGGTTAGAGGTATTCTGCCAACCCATCAACATGGATTTATTGATGGTAGATCCACTGTAACAAATTTGGGAGTTTATACAAACTTTATAGAGAACATATTAGACGCAGGAGGGAGAGAGAGAGGGAGGTTGACGTAATATACACGGACTTTTTTAAAGCCTCTGATAGAATATCTCATTTCGTTTTGCTGCAGAAGCTTCGGCGTATGGGTTTTGGTGTGGATGCGTTCAGTTTGTTTTCATCATATTTGGGGGACCGCTCTCAGTCAGTACACTATAATGGATATATTTCCGATTCCTATACCGCAACCTCGGGCGTGTCACAGGGATCCAATCTTGGTCCCCTACTATTTTTGCTATATATTAATGACCTCTGTGATATCTGAATTGTGGCAGGCTGCTTTTCGCTGATGATCTCAAGCTGTATGCTCCCGTCTCATGTATTCAGTACTGTAAAGTGCTTCAAACAGAGCTTTGCGTATTTGAGGATTGGTGTAAGCACAATAAATTAGACTCGAATATTTCTAAATGTAAAATTATGTCGGTGACGAGAAAAAACCATTTAGTAACATATGAATATTCACTAGGAACGTCAATTCTCGGGCGCACCAACAGTGTAAGGGACTTGGGAGAATTATTCTATAACAAAATGAATTTTTCTAATCACATTAATAACGTAACGCTGGAAGCCAATCGTCTATATGGTTTTATAGTGAGTAACTGTAGAAGCTTTAATAGTGAACGATCTTTAATACTGCGATATGAGTCTTATGTGAGATCCAAACTAGAGTATGCCTCTCTTATTTGGAGCCCATATTATTTATGCAACAAACTAATGCTAGAACGAGTTCTAAAAAGATTTCTAAAATATTTATCATATAAGGTAGATGGTGTCTATCCAATGAGAGGAATAGAGTACTCTTTGTTATTGGAGAGATTTAATTTTCAATCACTTGAGACTCGCAGAGAGTGTTAGTCTATAATTTTCTTGTATATATTGTTGCACGGAGTCATCGACTGCCCTCAGCTGCTATCGGAGGTGGCTATATTGGTGCCTAGAATTAATTCACGAAATACTGCTACTTTTGTTTGTTCACGTGCTAGGACTAACCTACAGTCCCTGGCCAAATTATTAGACGCACTGTATTTTTTTTAGTAATTTTATGTTTCTTAAGAGTTTTTATGCAATAATGGTATATTTAAACTACAATATTATTGATTTTTATTTAAAGGAATTGTTGTAGACTACATATTTGTATTTATTTTTATCATATGGCAACACTGTGTTGACAAAGTGATACATGAACGTAAATAAGTACAAACCTGTATCAGTCGCGATCGGAATCGAGTCAGGTACGGACGTGTTTCTGTGGCTTTATGGACTGTGATTGTTTGTTTAACAGTTTTATACTACTCAGTTGTTAGTTTATTTTGTATGCAGTGTTTTAAAAAAGTAATTGGACTATTTTCATTATGGGTAGAAAAGGCGATCTTTCACCACGTAAAAAAGCTGAAGTGAAGGCCCTTGTGATTGCGAAAACATTTCCAAACCGAGAAATATCACGAAGATTGGAGGTTTCTGAAGCTAGTGTACGACGCATAAAAAGAAAATTGAGTCAGGGAAGGAATTAAGCCCGAAAAGAAAGAAAAGATGCGGTAGAAAACCAATTTTTTACTCCACAGTCAGACAGATGTTTGAAGAAAATTTGTGTAGAAAACAGATTTGCTACCACAAAGGTAATAAAATCACAACTCCAGGATGCTAGCGTAAATGCTTCTGAGCGCACTGTTCGAAGAAAATTGAAAGAATTAGATTTTAAGGCCTGTCGCCCCGCCAGGAAGCCCAAGTTAACAGCTGCAATGAAAGCAAAGCGCCTGAAGTGGGCCAAACAATGGCAAGACAAAGATGTGGACTTCTGGAGATCGGTAAGATACAGCAATTTAATCAATAATTGATACATTATTATCATTTTCAGTTAAATAAAGCAAATAAACATGGAAGTTTATATATTTTTCCTATTTTTGACAGGTCTGCTTCAGTGACGAAAGCACATTCGAAATTTTGCAGAATAAAGCTCAGTATGTGCGTCGTCGTCATGGAGAAAAGTTTCATCCTGATTGCGTCGTCCCGACGGTTAAACATCCCACCAAAGTGATGATTTGATCAGTCATCAGCGGCAAGGGCACTGGACGTCTGTACGTCGTCAAAGGAATAATGAGGCAAGATCAGTACAAAGAAGTATTACAAAATCGGTTGATTCCGCAGCTCAGAGAATGGTTTCCAAATGGGGAACCATTCAGTTTCATGCAAGATGGAGCTCCCTGCCACACTGCTCGGTCTGTTAAAGCTTTTTTGGCAGAAAAAAATATCCCTCTGTTGGATTGGCCGGGTAATAGCCCTGATATGAACCCCGTGGGAGCTGATGAAAAGAGAAGTGGCTAAAGATGTGATTACCAACAAAACCCAGCTCCTATAAAAAGATTATTCATGTGTGGAATCATCATCCTCAAATGCAGGAGACAGTACAATCTTGCACTGATAGCATGCCGCGCAGAATTAAAGCTTTGATAGCGGCTAAATTTGGCTCAACTAAATATTGACTTTTACTAACATTAATTTCACTTTTCTTTAAAACTTAATAAACTTATGCTTTTCTAAATTAATGCTGTTTTATTTATGTCAAATAAATAGGTAATTGATTGGATAATATAAAAATAAAAAACAAATCAATTTAAAATAATAAAACGGTACAATATCACTCGGTAATTAATATTTTACATGAAATCTTGCAGTGCGTCTAATAATTTGGCCAGGGACTGTAAGGTTAGTTGAACCAATCAATGTTATGTGCAATAAATTTAACTTAATTAGTAATGAATGTGACATTTTTGCAGACACCGAAAATAAGATTCGGTCAATATGTTTAGATCATTTCACTTGATAGGACATTTATAAAAATTCTTTTAGAAGCTTGTTTTGCTTGTTGGATGTATGTAACTAATATTTGTTTTATTTCACTTTTATTCTAATTTGTATTGCACTGATTCATTAATTTCTTTATTCATTTTTATTTCTTTCTTTCTTCTTCTTTTTTTTTGCTGTGTTTGTCTATTATTGTTATTACTTTGGTACCTTGTTTTCCCTGGAAATGGTTCTTACTGTTGGGAATAAAGCTATTATTATTACAAAAAGTTCTTCTTTCTCACATTTGATCAATGTGGTTCCATGTTTGGCTGACGGACCAAAACTAAGTCAGCACAAACGCTATTACTATTCCGTATTAAGGAATAACCTGACAATGTTACATGTTTTCAAAATCACTGACTTCTGAATGTTTCTGTGTATGTCTGTGTTGAGTCCCAATTGCACTAAATGTGGTGTGAATGTTATTGGTGTAAGGCCTGTGGCTGATATAATGAGGGGGACAATGATGACTTTTTCCTGTCTCCATAGCCTTTTTATTTCCGTTGCAAGGTCTGTGTATTTGGAAATTTTTTCTGTGTATTTCGCTTGGATGTTTGTGTCGTTGGGGACAGCTATGTCAATCAGATAGGTGACTTTTCCTTTTTTGCACTGAAAAGTAATATCGGGTCTATTGGCGGAGACTGTTTTATCTGTATGGATACCGATATCCCAGTAGAGCTTGTAATCTTCATTTTCAAGTATGGATGTTGGGGTGTATTTGTAGTAGGGATCTGTGTTTTCTATGAGTCTGTATGTTGTGGCTAGTGTTTGGTGAACTACTTTGGCAGCTGAATCATGCCTGGCTGTGTACTCCGTTCCGGCCAATATTTTACATCCGCTCATTATGTGTTCGATCGTTTCTTTCTGCTGGTGGCATTTCCTACATCTGTCCTCTGCAATAGTCGGGTCTTTGATGATATACTTTTGGTAGTTTCTGGTTAATATGACTTTATCCTGGATGGCAAGTAAGAAGCCTTCAGTCTCAGGGAATAGCTGCCCATCCCATAACCAGGTGTATGATTGTTTTTTATTTACGTGGTCTTGTTCTATATGGTATCTGTGTTTTCCGTGGAGTGTTTTCTCTGACCGCGTTTTCATCTTTTCCTGTTGTAATTAGGTGTGACTGTGGGTATCTGCTGAGTGGTCTGCCCGGGCTAAGTCGAGAGGTGTAGTTTTTGTCTGCTTTCACTGTCGCTGTGTGGAGGCTGGTTTACTTGCTGTGAAAGAATTTCCTAAGTGTTTGTATTTGTTTTGTGTGTAATGATCTGATATCTATAATTCCTCTTCCTCCTGCCTTCCTCTCGATGGTAAGTCTTTCTTTGCATGCGTTGGGGTGTAATTTCCTGTATTTGGTGAATTGAGATCGTATAAGGATGTGAATATTTTCTATGTCTGTTTGTGACCATTTGATGATACCAAATGAATATGTGAGTATAGGTATAGTGAACGTGTTGATGGCTTTAGTGAGATTCTTAGAGTTGAGTTTTGTTTGCAAAAGTTTCGTCAGTCTGTTTTTGAATTCGGTTCTGAGCTCTGTTTTGATGTGAGTGTGGTTGAGTTTGGTGCTTTGTTAAATGCTTGCTAAATTATTATTATTATTATTATTACCTCGCTGTTAACGGTGAGCAATTGATACCTTAACAATAAACCTAGAGTATTTATTAATAGTTTTTTGTCCTTTTTAGTGTTCCGTACGGAACACTTATAAGATCACTTCGGTGTCTGTCTGTCTGTCTGTCTGTCTGTCTGTCTGTCTGTCTGTCTGTCTGTCTGTCTGTCTGTCTGTCTGTCTGTCTGTCTGTCTGTCACACCCGATTTTCTCCGAAACTATTTGACACAGAAAGGTGAAATTTGGTAATAATATAGGAATTGATGGCCTCATCAGAGCCATGTAGTTTTGAGAATTAAATTTTGACTTAAGGGGTTAGTTTTGGGGGGTGAAGTCGGAAGTGAAAAAAAAATTTTTTTACTAGGTCATCGAGTGTGGTGTCAAATGAAAGCTTGTGAAAACACGAGTAAAAAATATATATATAATATTATACTTGCGCGCACTTTTCTTTGTATTATTTTTAAAAATTCGCGAAAAATCGCTGTCCGGGCCTTATCTCGAAAAGTACTTATCAAAAAATTTCGAAAAATTCTGGAATATTCTCCACGGGGTGTAGATTGAACGAAAATTATCACGAGTGCATTACCTTTAATAATTTATATGGTATATAAAAAAAACAAAAATTTCAAGGTCATCAGATTTCAGTAAAGATTGGAAACAAACTTTGTTGAAAACTCATTTGGGGTGTGTTTTGTGAAGTCACTGATCATTTTATACCACCGTAACATAAATTTTGACTTAAGGGGTTCGTTTTGAGGGGTGAAATCGGAAGTGAAAAATTTTTTTTTTTTTTTACTAGGTCATCGAGTGTGGTGTCAAATGAAAGTTTGTGAAAACACGAGTAAAAAATATATATCTAATGTAATACTTGCGCTCACTTTTCTTCGTATTACTTTTAAAAAATCGCTGTCCCCTACCTTATCTCGAAAAGTACTGATCAAAAAATTTTGAAAAAATTCTGGAATATTCTCCACGGGGTATAGATTGAACGAAAATTATCACGAGTGCATTACCTTTAATAATTTATTTGGTATATAAAAAAAAAAAAAAATTTCAAGTTCACCAGTTTTCAGTAAAGATTGGGAACAAACTTTGTTGAAAACTCATTTGGGGTGTGTTTTGTGAAGTCACTGATCATTTTATACCACCCTAACAAAAATTTTTATTTTAAAAACAATCAACGTACGGAACACTAATTGTGCAAGTTCAACTTGCACTTGACCGGTTTTTTTTATTTTAAATTTGAGTTCAGTTTAGACATATGATTTGTTAGACAAATAATATCTAGAATTTTTAGTAGGACCCAAAAATGAAATAATAAGTAGGGCTTTCCATTTAAAAAAAAATCAAGATGGCGTAATTTCTTCCAACTGATTTTTAGTTAAACGTTTTTTTGATACACTGATGTGGAATCATTATTCCATACATATGGGGCACCCTGTATAAATCGGATCGAGACAAAAAAAACAAACTCTTCGTAATGAAATTTTCAACAAATCCTCGTTGGTTTCAAGAATAGAAATATTAGAACCGAGGAGGCAAGTTCTCGCGAAAAGCAAGGCGCTCATAGAAAAAAGCAAGAAATGTTATGAGTCATTCTGTCTCTCTTACTTGGCGCACGTTATTCGTATTTCGTTTGGAGCCATAGACATGGAGGGTAGACTGAGCTTTCCGTATTCTGCTGTGAAGTAAATACAGACGCCAAAGTGTGGGAGAGATAAAGCGAATGTACGGGTACTACGCCTTGGTTGTTACGTTATTACAGGCCTACAGAAAAGAGTCAGGTATTGGCCGCACAGTTGCCTTGTCTCTCTCTAGAAAGTGGTCAATTTTGTGAAGCTAATGCATAGTCCATGTCTATGGTCCGGAGCCAACGAAGAACAAGTACTAGGTGTATAAGTATGAAATGCGGATTTTTTTATAAAAAAAACATGTTAAATTCGGAAGAATGATAAAAGTGCTTTGTTCAAAGTATGCTCCATAGCTTGTTATACATTTTTCCCATCTTTCGGGCAATTAGTGAATACCACGCCAGTAAAAATCTTCCCCTTTTGCTGCGAATTCATCGAGCCATATTTTCACATCTTCGTACGAACCAAAGCGCTGCTCAGCAAGTGCGTGACCCATCGATGCAAACAAGTGGTAATCGGAAGGAGCCAAGTCTGGTGAGTAAGCCGCATGGGGTAGAACTTCCCAGCTGAGTGCTTTCAACGTGTCGCGAACTAGATTTGCCGTATATGATGGAGCATTGTCATGAAGAAAAATGGCTTTGTGTTACCTCTTTCGGTATTCTGGCCTTTTTTCAAGCAGCGAACGGCTCAAATCGGTCAATTTTTGTTGGTAACGTTTAATATTAACCGTTTCCCCAGGTTTTAACAGCTCATAATAGACCACGCCCCTTCGGTCCCACCAAACACAGAGCATCGTCTTTCTGCTAAAGAGATTCCGTCTTGCGGTCGATGTGGATGGTGCGCCTGGGTCTACCCATGATTTTTTGCGCTTGGAATTCTCAAAGTAAATCCACTCGTCATCCCCTGTAACTATATGATGCAAAAACGACTTCCTTTTCTACCGAGCGAGCAAAATGTCACACGTGTTTTTGCGCTTTTCCATTTGCCTGTCGTTCAGCTCATGTGGTACCCATCTACCGGTCTTCTGAATCTTTCCCATCTCTCATAGCCGATTGAAAACAACTTGTTGACTAACGCCCAATTGCTCGGCAAGTTGTTTTTGTGTTTGCGAATCATCTTCGTCCAACAATGTTTGCAATTCCACATCTTCGTATTTTTTTGGCGGTTTTCCACGTTCCTTGTCTGCAACAAGTGGTGACTTCGAAGTCACCACTTTTGAAACGCCGAAACCATCGTTCACATGTATCTTGCGATGGAGCATGTTCACCATAAGCTTCTCGAAGTAATCGGTATGATTCAACAGCAGTTTTCTTCAAATGAAAACAAAAATTTAATGCTGTCCGCGAACGCTCTTTGTTCGGTATAAATTTCGACATATTGAACACAATAACACAACACTATGCACACACTTTTCCAATTTATCACTTGTGCGCGTCTGACACTTGTTGATGATACAACAAAATGGTGCAGTGTCAAATCTTTATAGCACAAAACTGCATTGGTGCACCATCTGTTGTCTGGAATCCACATTTCATACTTGTACACCAGGTAAATATAAGAAAGACAGAAGACTCATATCATTCCTTTCTCTTTTTAACGACTATACGCTTTCGCTTACAACAGGTTATATACTTTTTCTCCTCCATTTTCTGTGGTTTTAAATCGTTCAAGTAAGTACATAACCTACAAAATTGTAAAAACGAGCAAAAAAACTGTTTTTTTTTTCATTTTGAAGAATGCAGGCTTTCACGATAGATTGAATTAATGTGGGTTTCTTTCGGGAGTTTAGGCCGCGTTCTACAGGTATTAACTTCCTGGCGATTCGTTGACACTGCAGTCAACATTTTCAAAGGCGATGTGTCGAAGGTTTCTTCTTGACTGTTCACTGTCAACTGTGTTTGACGAAGAAGCGCTGTCTGGTTTTGTGTATTCTGGAGTAGGCGTGGCCACGTTTTTCTCTTGTCTCGCTCCGACTTATATAACTGGAGTTATTCACATTTTAAGCTCAAAAAACGTGTTTTGGAAACTTAAACTGTTTATAAACAAAGTTTTTTCGGGGTCCAAAACTCAGGACAATTATTCTGGTGCTACCCCAGAGAGGATAAAATCAAAATATTGCTATATCTCGCTTGTTCAGTTTCAAATAATTTTTTACTGCACTAATATAAAGGGTTTTAGTTCAAAACTGGACATGCCCAGAAACTAACTTTTTGAGAAAATCTATTTTTAAAGTTTCCAAGTCCAAAACTGAGGAAAACCAAAAAGTAACGCTTGTTTCAACAAATATAGATAATTAAAAAATGTAATTTTTTTTTGTTTAAAACTATATGTAAAATTGTTTATATTATTAAAATTTTAAAAAAAGTTCTTTTCAAATCAGGATTTGTTCATTCTTAAATTGTTCAAAACAAGTTATGTCCATTATAAAACATTTTTCTTAACCATTACTACTTTTCTGTAAATTACATAATTTTAAAAGTAATTAGAAATTAAAATCAATAAGTACAAACTGTTAGTTAAAATTTTGTAAATTATATGCGTTTTTATAAAAATATTGAAAAAAAAATTAGGCTTTTGACTTTTTTGACTTTTTTGTCTTTCCTGACATTGCGGGAATTTTGTTGAATATTTTCCTAGCTTTTTTAGAGACAAGTGAAATAAGATTGCAAAGGCAGCTGAAACTCGGCTGGCCTGGCAACTGTTCTAGACTTCTTAGAGTTTCTGGTCTTCCTAGACCTGAACTGCTTCGTTGGGTTGAGTAACTTTTGACAACGGACTCCATCATAATTAATTCCTTGAATATCACCGCTGCAGTTTGACATGACTTGGAGCTCCCTTGTTTTTAGTGTTCCGTACGGAACATTTATAAGATCACTTCGGTGTCTGTCCGTCTGTCTGTCCGTATGTCACACCCGATTTTCTCCGAAACTATTTGTCATAGAAAGTTGAAACTTGGTAATAATATAGGAATTGATGGCCTCATCAGAGCCATGTAGTTTTAAAAGTTAAATTTTGATTTAGGGGTTAGTTTTGGGGGGGTGAAATCGGAAGTGAAAAAAAAAATTTTTTTACTAGGTATACGAGTTTGGTGTCAAATGAAAGCTTGTGAAAACGTGAGTAAAAAAAAATATATATAATGTAATACTTGCGCGCACTTTTCTTTGTATTATTTTTAAAAAATCGCGAAAAATCGCTGTCCACCCGCCTTATCTCGAAAAGTACTTATCAAAAAATTTTGAAAAAATTCTGGAATATTCTCCACGGGCTGTAGATTGAACGAAAATTATCACGAGTGCATTACTTGTAATAATTTATCTGGTATATAAAAAAAACAGAAATTTCAAGGTCATCAATTTTCAGTAAAGATTGGAAATAAACTTTGTTGAAAACTCATTTGGGGTGTGTTTTGTGAAGTCGCTGATCATTTTATACTTCCGTTACAACATTTTTTATTTTAAAAGCAATCAACGTACTGAACACTAATTGCGCAAGTTCAACTTGCACTTGACCGATTATTTGTATTGGAAAGGGGCATTTGTTTTTGTATTTCTTGTCATCAAAAAAGTTTGTCCAACTTTTATTCAGCCGCTGCTGGACATTAATAACCTTGAAAGGACTAGGTGTGGCCTTCGCTGTCTTGACATTCCCCACTCAATCTTCAAGAGTCTCCATGGTTTTGTTGACGTTAATAATTCCCATGTTTTTTTTTGTCGCACTTCACATCAGGCCACCATGGACATACCAAGTTTTGCACTGTTTCTTTTCCTGGATATATCTTGTTTTGAACCGAACATACATTTCTTTTAGAAGCTCTAACCTAGGACCTTTCTTGCTTTGAACAGAAATGAGTTATCTGTCAGTTAGTACTTCTTGTATACCAATAGAGGGCAGCTAAAATTCGTTTTTGAATTTTTTGGACATGTTTTGAATTAAAACCCTCCATATGAATAAGATTAGTAAAAATGTTAAGATTAGACTTGTTAAAACTCCATGATACTTACCACTATACCATGTGAAGCTGACCCGTTTAACATTTCGACTGATTCTCTTATTTTTCCATATATTTTTAGGAGTTCTTTCAATCGATCAGCTGATAAAAAGAAAAGAATAATTAATAAAACTGAGATTTTTTTTATAGTTATGGCAGACATGCTGCAAGGAAATACTTAAAGCACTACAGGAACGACGCGTGTGCGAAAAAAGTGTTTCACGTTGGTTTTGAATCGCTGAAGATTGTACTCGGTGGGAAATACAGTCCTGAGCAAATTATTTAAAAGGGATGGGGTTCTTTATATAAAAGACTGTTTGAAAAGGGTTGTATGAGGAGTCAAGCGACATGTGTTTCTAGCATGCACCGCTCTGGGAGGAATTAAGCTGGCTACATCCACGAAAATACTTATAGAATAGACTTAAGTTCCCAATCGTTCTTCGATGTTCTTAAATTAACGCCCAGGAAATTGGGTGACGATGTTACAGGAATGGAGTGACCGAACATAACTATGTTGGGTTAAGGAAACTTAACTTTTTAAAAAAAATTTGCCACCTGGGTTTTTATAGCGTTAAATTCTACTTGTAGTCCAGTCAAAATATGACCAAAACAGGCCAGGATACTGCTACTTTAAAAAAAAAATCGTCTCGACGAGTATATTAAAGAAAAAATATTGCGATTGCTGAAAAATTGGGGCAACACCCTCAAAAATGAAAGAATTGATTTTGATTCTGGATAAGAAAACGAAAAATTTTAGGTGCTATGAATATCATTTGAACCTTGTCGGGGAGAAATTGGCCGTTATTGTCGTTTATTTTTGTCATTTTTGTACGATTAAATAGATGTACTTGCAAACTGTAAACTAATTTTTATTTAAATACAACAAAAAAACTCGAATTATTTTTCAGTACAACGCGTTTCGCTAACAATGTAGCTTTGTCAAGTATAAATAATATACAGAATTATTAGGTATATATATAAACTAAAGTAGGTGCAAAGGTAGGTAGCGGGTAGGCACTTCTTCACGATCCCGCTGAAGGATAGGCCTGTTTTAGGACCTAGCGAACCTGTCGACGCTAGGTCATGTTGTCCCCACAAACCCTAGTTCAGGGGAAAACATGTCCCATCCTTAACTTAATCCTCACCCACACATTTAAGTTCCCATCCACTCTCCTAACCATCTTCCAACTCGCTTGGCTAGCGTGAAAGATTATGGCTGTTAACCTCTCATGTCATAACAACAATTAAAGAAAGGCCCCTATTCCCCAGCAGTCTGGGTAACCCTGGCTAAGGCAGCGTGAACAGACAGGGGGTGCTAAGAATCTCTGGGTATGGACAGGCTGCCAGCTATACATAGCAACATACAACGCGAGATCAATTGGAAATAAGGAAAAACTGACAGAACTAGAATACGAACTTAATAAAATAAACTGGGACATTTTAGGTCTTGCAGAAACCAGAAGGAAAGGAGAAGAATGTACTATACTTAAAACAGGACAGGATGTATTACTTAACGAAGGTGACGAAGATAGAGGCATGTGGAGAGTCGGTATTCTAATACAAAAAAAAAGTGGGTCCCGTATATAAGCAAAATGCAGATAATCTTGGATCGAATAATATACATAACACTGAAAATTAATAGCAAGATAACCTTGAAGTTTATACAAATTTATGCACCAACCAGCAAACAAGAAGATGAGGAAATAGAAATATTCTACGAAGACCTGACGAAAAGCATAAAAGAATATAAAATAACGTATATAATAGTTGGGAGAGATTTTAACGCAGAAATCGATACAAAAGTAGGAAGCCCCGACCCTGAACACTATATTGGGAAATTTGGTTTAGGGACAAGAAATGAGAGAGATAATATGCTGGCAAATTTTGCAGAAGGTGAAAAACTTTACTTAATGAATACGTTCTTCAAGAAAAAAGATTCAAGAAGATGGAAAAGTCCGAGCGGAGAAACAAAGAATGAAATAGATTTTATACTCTCAACTCATAAAAATATATTTTTTTTTATGGGCCTAGCACACGTGCTACAGGGAAGTCCCTAAAGTGCTACAGGAGCGACACGTGTGCGGAGAAAGCAATTCACGTTGTTCTTGAAGTGATGTAAATTGTACTCGGTGGGAAACACAATCCTGGGCAAATTATTCCAAAGGGATGATGTTCTCCATATAAAAAACTGCTTGAAAAGCGTTGTACGAGGAGTAACAAGCTGAACTTCATACGGATGTGAAGTATTAGCGCTACGTGTACTTCTAACATGCACCACTCTGGGAGGAATTAAACGGGCCACATCCTTCGAACACTTTCCGTGAAAATACTTGTAGAATAGGCTCAAGTCGCCAACCGTTCTTCGATGTTCCAGCTAATCAAGGCCGCCAGTCAGTTCCGGGTCTCCAATCAGACGAACAGCTCCTCTGAATAGAATCCAACAAATGCAGTGTATGTTTGGGAGCGGAGCTTCAAACATGGGAGCAGTATTCCATAGTTGGTCGAATTTGAGCTTTGTAAAGAATTAACAGTTGTTGTGGAGTGTAAAGCTTTCTGGTTCGAAATAATATTATCAACTTTTGAGAAGCTCTCCTTGCTATGCCTGCAACATGTTCATGCCAGGACATATTTGCTCCCAAATTAACGCAAATTGAGTGACATGTTAGAGGAATGGAGTGCCCCGACATAACTATGTCGGGTTCAGCAACGTTAACTTTTTTAGAAAAAACTGCAGCCTGTGTTTGTTGTTAAGTTGAATGACTTCCTGCTGTCTGCGGATATTAGTCTGAGTAGTCGATGTCCGAGCGTTCAAAGTGAATGAAGAGATAAGTGTACTGTCATCTGCGAAGTTGTAGATTGGATTATCGGTCTTTTCCAGCAGATCGTTAATATAAATGAGGAAGAGAGTAGGAGAGAGTATGGAGTCTTGGGGTACACCGGCGTTGATAGTGAAGGTGTTAAAAAGAAATCCGTCGACTGCCACTCGTAAAGAACGCTCTCTGAGGAAACATGAGAGCCACAAACAGAACTTTTCAGACATACCATAAGAACGTAGCTTAGCCAACAGCCCATCGTGCCAAACACGGTCGAATACCTTGGATATGTCAAGAGCAACCGCTCTAGATTCTCCAAAGTGTTCAATTGCGTTGTTCCAAACATGTATTACATAAGTCAGAAGATCTCCTGTTGATCTATTTTTATGAAAGCCATATTGGTGATCACTAATGAATGTTGATATTTTAGAAGATGCTGATTGATAGCCTTTTCCATGACTTTCGATATTATTGAAAGTAGTGCGATTGGTCGGTAGTTATTTGGCAAGGTCTTCTTGCCTTTTTTAGGTATCGGTTGTTCTGTAGGATAGGTTGAAGGGTCTACAGAAAACTGGTGTTAGTTCCCTCGCACAGTTTTTGAGAACTATGGCAGGTATTCCGTCAGCGCCAGAAGCCTTTTTGGTGTCCAGCTTCATCAAAATACGTTTTATGATACGCTGTCTGAAGACAATATCGGGCATCCTTGACTGGGAATAGTAGGTGGTGTTTTTCCTTGGAAATCGACAGTAGAATGTGAAGCAAAGAGTTCAGCCAAGTTCGCTTTCTCAACAGGTGTCGTTGCAATAGAATTATCTGGCCGCGTGAGTGGTGGTATGGTGGATTTGGTGAAATTTTTGACTAACTGCCTTAGCGACTGACCAAAAGGACCTGGAATTGTTGGGACAAGCGAGAAGTTTGTTTCTAATCCGTTGATTGTGTGCCCCCTTGGTTTCGTCGATAATTTCGTTCAGGATGTCAATGTTTTAAATTCGTTCTCAACAGGAAGTGACCATCCAATGGTCGGAGCAAAATAAAAATAAATGTACAACTAGAAAGAGCAAAAATATTTAAAAACAAGACCAGGACAATAGATCGAATATTACTACAATCAAGGAAATAAGGACATAAAAAACAGCTCAGTAGGAATTTTGGACGACACCCAGGACAAAACAATGAGAACATCGATGAAGCAAACTCTAGAATAGGAAACATAATAAGAGAAACATCAGAAAAAGCCAAGAACAAAAAAGTCAAACCTGATAAGTTTTCATAGAAAACTAAAGACCTCCTAGAAAAAACACGAGATCTCATAAAAGCGGGTAAAAGAAATACTATAGGGTATGCAGAAAATAAGAAAGCCGCCCGCAAATCAGCCAAAATCGATATATTAGACTATGACACTCTCCAGATAGAAACACTGATAGAAAATAATAGAGGATTGAAGGTTTTTAGGAGAAATAAAAGTCAGAGGAAGGAAATGTATAACCCGAAAGATAAACAAGGTAACACAATAACAGACAGAAAACACATGCTGGAAATTACACAACTATTTTATGCAGACCTATATAAATCAAAAGTCTCCGACGAAGTAAACCTATAAACCAAAAAAAAAGAAGAAAAAGGGCGTATTATCAATGTAAATTCGGGAGAACTACCAGAAATCGAAATAGAAGAAATTGAATTGGCTTTAAAACAGATGAAGCATGGCAATGCTGGAGGAGACGATAACATTCTGCCAGGAATGTTGAAAGAATGAGGAGAAAGCGCAAAACAAGAACTACAAAAATGCCTTATACAAGGAAAATACCAACTGAATGGCAATATTCTATAACAATACTTATAATTAAGAAAAGTGACTCAACTGATCTTGAGAATTACTGACCCATAAGTTTGTTCTCCCAGGTCTATAAGTTGTTTATGAGAATCGTCACAAACAGACTACAAAGAAAATTTAAAATCTACCAACCCACAGAACAAGCCGGATTTAGAAAAGAATCAGCACAATAGTACACTTACACACAGTCAGACAGTTAACTGAGAAAAGTATCGAATATAACCTAGATATATGAATGGTTTTTATAGATTTCACGAAAGCTTTTGATACAGTAGAAATTTGGGCAATAATTGAAGTAATGAGGAATGCCGGAATTGACCAGAGGTATATAGACCTGATCGAGTACATCTACAACAAAGCTAAAATGAGAATAAAAACTCACCAAACAGCAGATAAAATTTAAATACAACGAGGAGTCAGATAAGGCGCCATCATTTCACCAAAATTATTCACGCTGCTATTAGAAGATGTTTTCAAGACTGGGAACAGCGACGAGTCACGATACAGGGAGAAAAATTAAATAACTTGAGATTTGCTGACGATATCATCGTATTTGCACAAAGGTAAACTCAAAGAAATGTTAGAAGAAAGGAATTTGGAAGTAAAGAAAATTGGTCTCAAAATGAATGCAAACAAAACTAAATAGTGACAAACTAATAAACAAATTCAAATCCATACATACAACTATGGAAGGAAAACATATTAATATAGTGGACGTTTACGTATACTTAGAACAAGAAATGACGCTGAAGAAGGACAGTCAAGATTTAGAAATAATAACCGGTCAAGTGCAAGTTGAACTTGCGCAATTAGTGTTCCGTACGTTGATTGCTCTAAAAATAAAAAATATTGTAACGGAAGTATAAAATGATCAGTGACTTCACAAAACACACCCCAAATGAGTTTTCAACAAAGTTTATTTCCAACCTTCCAAAAATTGATGACCTTGAAATTTCTGTTTTTTTTTATATACCAGATAAATTATTACAGGCAATGCACTCGTGATAATTTTCGTTCAATCTACACCCCGTGGAGAATATTTCAGAATTTTTTCAAAATTTTTTGATAAGTGCTTTTCGAGATAAGGCGGGTGGACAGCGATTTTTCGCGATTTTTTAAAAATAATCCAAAGAAAAGTGCGCGCAAGTATTACATTATATATATATATTTTTTACTCGTGTTTTCACAAGCTTTCATTTGACACCACACTCGATTACCTAGTAAAAAAAATTTTTTTTCACTTCCGATTTCACCCCCCAAAATTAACCCCTTAAGTCAAAATTTAACTTTCGAGACTACAT
Organism: Pachyrhynchus sulphureomaculatus; assembly: GCA_019049505.1. Classification (NCBI taxonomy): domain Eukaryota; kingdom Metazoa; phylum Arthropoda; class Insecta; order Coleoptera; family Curculionidae; genus Pachyrhynchus; species Pachyrhynchus sulphureomaculatus. Next base: position 135,049,375 of record CM032448.1, on the reverse strand, counting down.
GGCTCTGATGAGGCCATCAATTCCTATATTATTACCAAATTTCAACTTTCTATGACAAATAGTTTCGGAGAAAATCGGGTATGACAGATGGACAGACAGACATCGAAGTGTGTACGGAACACTAAAAAGATGAATAAGACTAAGCTGGGTAGCCTACAGAAAGCTAAACTATATGATGAAAATGAAATTACCAACAAGACTAAATAAAAGAACACCAAATGCAATGCAAGTACATCAGAGAGCAGTTGAGAGAAGGATATTGGGAATATCCCTTAGAGACTATAACACCAACAAAAAAATAAGCTAGCGCACGAAAGTTAAGGATATAACCCAGAGAATATGTTCTCTTAAGTGGCGGCGGGCTGGACATATTGCCTGTACCTAGTTATAAGTCGGAAGAAGAAGTAAAAAATCATACAACGGAAACCTTTACGTGAAATTTCCGTTTGTTCCCAAAACTGTTTTTTTTTTTTAAACGCACACTTAAACAAACTATTCGGTCAATTTCTATGCTGCTACTGTTTTAACAATAACAAATGTCAAATTTTACAACGGTAATGTCACATCTCAATAGCGCCCGCTAGTGGTCGTTTGCAAAAACTTAAAAGGCGGCCCTAGTATATTAGTTTTTCATGCAGTACATATAAAAATAATCGGCTCATTTGCCAAGCAAGAAAACATCAAATTACCTGTATTTTTCCCAAATTTTGCGACGTCTCCTCCAGAATTATCTTTATTAGTCCCTTTATTATTCAAACTATAAGGAATAACAAACAGCTTCTTCAATCCGTTCAATAAATTGTTCTTTTCATTTGCTAAATTCTCGTTAAGTGATATCAACCTTATATGAATAAAGAACACTAAGTGCCAGAAAAATATTTCTTGAAACACCATGATAGCATACAGCATATAATAGCTAAAATACATTTGAATATAGAAGGTGGGGTCATATGAGACTCTCCATTGATAACAGTAGATGAATATATCGAACATGAACAGTAGAATTGTAGCTGACAGAGTGATTGAGAGGAATAGTATTGAAGTTTTTCTATACTTTTGGGGGTTGGTTATAGGGATGGCACTATCGACCTAAAATAAAAATCACCTATATTATGGTTATTTTGGGTTGATTGTAAAAGACTACCACCATCATCATCAAAATATACCCGATCAATCTTAATAAAATGTTATCGGGTTCAAAATAATTTCTATTTGATATAATATACCTGTGATAACATTTTTTACAGCTTTGGAATACCTACACCTAGGACCTCTGCTCTTGAATGCAATGACAGACTTGTTTTTGTCAAATTTCCACTTTATTTAGTTTCACTGAAACTGTATGACGCGTTTCGCTATACTATAGCTTCGTCTGATACAAAATGATATTTGAATATTAATGTTGTTACATTTATACAAATACCCTAAGGTAGATAGGTCATAAAATTAATACTAAACGGTCTTCCATTTGGGACATGACAAATTTGAAATTTCACTGTGAACGCACCCAATCACCGAACTGTCAACGTCAAAACATTCAGTAAAGTCAACATTTTCATCATGGTGAAGTACACGAACGAATAACGTTTACAAATAATTAAAATTTACTACCAAAATTTGGAGTCGGTGACTGCAACTTTAAGAGCGTTAACGCCAATTTTTGGTCGTAATTCTCGTCTCAGTAGACAAGCAATTCATAGTCTAGTGAAAAAATTTGAGTTAACATATTCGCTGCTGGATGTTCCCGTGCCAGTGAGACAACGGGTTGGTCGAAGTGGCCAGAATATTGCTGCCGTTCAAGCGTCCATCTCAAACGAACCAAAACAGTCGATTTCACGGCGTTCTCAAGAATTAGGCATCGCTCAGACCACACTATGGCGAATTTTGCGAAAGGATCTTGGCCTGCACCCTTATAAGTTAAAGTTAACTCAAGAACTAAAGCCACTCGATTATATGAAGCGACGTACGTTCTCAAATTGGGCTCTAGAAATGTTGGAAGAAGATGACCAATTTCATCGCAAAATCATCTTTGCATTTTTGAATAAACTGCTTCGTCAACAAACAGAATATGCGTTATTGGTCAGGTGAAAACCCTCATGTGCTTGAAGAAACATCACTTCATCCACAAAAAATTACTGTTTGGTGCGGTGGTGGACATATGAATGAAGTCGAATTCCATACATAAATGTTTTGATTGTACTTCAGGCCAATAGTAAAATTTTCGAAATGTCTCAAGTGGGTTGCGTTTTATTTCAAAAAAAAGTTGTCAAGTCCTTAATGGAAGACCCGATATATGCTAATGAATATTGCTGGGAAATCCATTCTGAATATTAATTGTTTAAATTAAATAAAGGTGAGTTACCATGCCAGGTATCTTTTTGTTCGTTTAAGATTATGTCTGAATTTTTAATTCTATTTATTTCTAAATTTTCTAATAGGTTTAATTTTACGCCTTTGTTTTGTATGTGTAGAATTTTAAATTTATCTACAAAAAAATGATTTGATTCTGTTAAATGATTACTGTACGCTGAGTCGTTTTTGTTTTTTAAATAGCTTCTTTTATGTTCTGAAATCCGAGTTTCGAATGAGCGACCTGTCTGACCTATGTAACTTTTATGACAAGAACCACAATTCCACTGATACACTCCAGATTTTTTTGATATATTTTGTTTCCCCTTTGCGTTTTTAATGAATTTTCCTAACGAGTTGTTTGTTCTAAAAAACTATGATTGTATTTGTTTAGGTGGTTTTTAATTTTCTCTGACGTGTTACCAAAATAGATTAAAACATTATATTTTTCCCTGTGTTTTCTTCCTTTGGGTATACTACATGGTACAGAGCGTCAACTTGACAATGTTTTTAACTATATAAACTCAATACATAAAAATATTAAATTTACTATGAAACTAGAAGTTTACAATAAAATTGATTTTCTTGACTTAACGATAACCAGACATTACAACAAACACAAATTCTCTATTTTTCACAAATCCTCACATACAGATACTACAATAAACATAAAATCAGCTCACCCCCTACAACACAAATTGGCAGCTTACCACAGTATGTTGCATAAACTTGTAAGTGTCCCCTTATCTGTAGATGATTTTAATAAAGAATTAAATCTAATAAAACAAATTGCTGTTAACAACGGATATTCTCCTCACACCATAGACTCAATTATAAACAAAAAATTAAAAAATAAAGCTATTTCTTTAGTATACCCCAAGGAAGAAAACACAGGGAAAAAATATAATGTTTTAACCTATTTTGGTAACACGTCAGAGAAAATTAAAAACCACCTAAACAAATATAATATCAACATCGTTTTTAGAACAAACAACTCGTTAGGAAAATTCATTAAAAACGTAAAGGGAAAACAAAATAGATCAAAAAAATCTGGAGTGTATGAGTTGAATTGTGGTTCTTGTCATAAAAGTTATATCGATCAGACAGGTCGCTCATTCGAAACTCGGATTTCAGAACATAAAAGAAGCTATTTAACAGGTTGACTGCCGACCACTCCGATCGGAGTGCGTCGGGTCTCTTCGCCAACGCCGTCTACTCCGATCGGAGTTCGACATGCGTTCTTACGAAACGTTTTAGTATTCCATCGGCGTTGTATATGAAACGTGTTTCTAGTGGTGGCGTTGCTTAAAAACGCAAGTTCTAACAGGTGCTTAAGTGGTTCCGCGGATTTGCTTTTGGTTTGGTTGTAATCTGCCGTACAATATGGACAATCAACCTGGGCCTTCTGGTATTAAAAAAAGACATTGTAGTGTGATGAAAAAAAGGTATATGATAAGAAAAAGAAGCTAACTGGCACTGAATTATTGCAGCTATTGGAAGAAAGCGGAGGTAGTAGTGACGAACATTACGTACCAGACACAGACGATAGTGATGTAAATTCAAGCTCCGAGTCCGAAGAAGAGAATTTTATAGACCCTATTCGGCCACATCAAACACTTCCTAGCCTTGATGAGATAAAATGGAATGACAGAGGTGCGTTAAAACAAATTTTGTTCCAGAAAACCCAGGAATTATTGGTGCAAATTCCAGGACAGGGTGCACCTATCGATTTTTTCGAAATGATCATTGATGATGATTTTTTACAAACTATTGTAGAACGAACGAACTCTTACGCAGTCGAGCTTTTGCTGCGCCCAGAAACAAGTACAAAATCACGTATTACTAATTTTAAAGATCTTACTCTTGACGAACTAAAAATTTTTTTGGCTCTGTTACTTCACACTGGCACAATATCCTTGAGCCGTCTTAACGATTAATGGAAAACTGATCCGCTATTTAATCTACCTGTTTTTAGAAAATATATGTCAAGGAATAGATTTTTGCTTATCTTGAGGTGTTTGCATTTTACATCTCCAGATATGGATCCGGCAGATCCGCTAGGAAAGATTAGATTTGTGGCAGATTTTTTTAACAACAAGATGGGAGAAATTTACTATCCTGGAAGAGAGTTGTCTTTGGATGAAGCTATGGTACTTTATCGGGGTCATCTCCAGTTTAAACAGTATATCAAGAATAAGCGTCATAAGTATGGTATGAATGGTTATACATGCTGACAGAGCCTAATGGACTTATTTTGAAATTTCGTGTCTACGAAGGTGCGACAGATGTTTATGGTGGAAGCGGACATACTGAAAAGATTGTTTTACATTTATTGGAGGAAAAATTGGGTGTGGGACATGCTGTTTATCTAGACAATTTTTACAATAGCGTTAATTTAGCTAGGAAATTACTTCAACAAAATACATACTGCACTAGTACGCTGAGAGCTGAGAGGAAAGATAATCCGAAAGAGGTAATGAGTGCAAACTTAAAACGTGGTGAGAATAAATCTATGTTTTGCAATGGAGTGCATGTCGGAAAATGGCGCGATAAACGCAATGTTCAATACATTTCAACAGAATTTGGAAGCGAAATGGGCATTTTTAAAAACAAAAGAAATCAAGACTCTGAAAAACCTTCCGCAATCATTGGATATAATGCTTTTATGTCCGGTATAGATAGACAGGATCAAATGATGGCATATTATCCTTGCAGCCGTAAAACCATTCGGTGGTACAAAAAGTTATTCATGCATGTGCTGCAAATGAGCATGATAAACGCCTATTTTTTGTACAATAAATATTCGCGGCCTGACCAGTTACGATTATATGACTTCCGATTGGATGTCATAAGAAATTTACTAGCCAGACGACCAACTACTAATTTGCCGCAAATTCCTCCAGGCCAAATAAATGTCCACAGCATTAGCAAAGTAGAAAAAATTGTTAGTGAAAAAAAGGAACTAAAGAAACAAAACGGGTAAGCAGAAAAGAATGCAAAGAATGCAGGCAAAATAAAATAAGAAAGCAAACAGTGTATGAATGCAAAATGTGCCCTGGACAACCAGGTTTTTGCCTTAATTGCTTTGAGGATTACCATAAAAATGTACAAAAATGATTTAGAAATAAATGTTTTGAGTTCATGAGTTCGATTTATTATTTCTTTACTTATTTAATTGGACACTCCGATCGGAGTGTTCGGCATCTAGTAAAAATTTTCACTTGCAATGCCGATTACTCCAATCGGAGTGAAATTTTTTTTTTCTAATATTTTGAATGGCAATCCAAGACTCATTTTAATTCATATTTACCACAATAAAATAAAAATATTTGGAAAAATCTTACCGTCGTCAACCACAAACTCAAAAATATAGATCGGCAGTCAACCTGTTAAAAAACAAAAACAACTCAGCGTACAGTAATCATTTAACAGAATCAAATCATCTTTTTGACGATAAATTTAAAATTCTACACATACAAAACAAAAGCGTAAAATTAAACCTATTAGAAAGTTTAGAAATAAATAGAATTAAAAATTCAGATATAATCTTAAACGAACAAAAAGATACTTGTCTGGCTCATGGTAACTCACCTTTACTCAACTTATACAATTAATATTCAGAATGGATTTCCCAGCAATATTCATTAGCATATAGTATTAATTTTATTACCTATCTACCTTAGGGTATTTGTATAAATGTAACAACACTAATATTCAAGTATCATTTTGTGTCAGACGAAGCTATAGTATAGCGAAACGCGTCATACAGTTTAAGTGAAACTAAATAAAGTGGAAATTTGACAAAATCAAGTCTTTCATTACATTCGTTATGAATTTCCATCAAGTAACAGCCACGACAATTCAAAATCTCTGCTCTTTTTACTCTATATCAACGGCATCACTGGTGTTAAAAATGCATTCTGCCGGTTATTTGCTGACAACTTAAAACTTTATTATGAAATCGAATCGCCTGCTGACTGCCGGATTTTGCAGAATGATATATAGACAACATTGCAAAATGGGCATTTGACAATAGGATTTGCTTTAGTGTAAGTAAGTGTACTGTTGTTTCTTATACTAAAAAACTGAAGCCGATAAAGTTTACATATAGTATTGAGAATGTCCCACTCTTGTATGAGGATAAGATAAAGGACTTCGGAGTGATTTTTGATTCCAAATTGACGTTTAACTATCATGTAAGTTATACAGCAAGCAAAGTGATCAAAATGTATGGCTTAATTGTCAGAAGTACAAAAGATTTTAGAAGTACAAATTGCATAAAACAGCTATACATATCCTATGTTAGAAGTACATTAGAATGTGCGAGTATAGTATGGTCACCCTTTTATAATTGTCATAAGCGAACACTTTAATTGATACAGAATAATATGATGCGTTACATGCATTGTAAACAAACAGGTTCATATAAGTCTATGATCTCTTCTACACTGTTGCATGAACACTATGAGATAGTAACTTTAGAGAAACGTAGAAAACAATATTGCATACTCTACTTGTATCGGGTCTTCCATTAAGGACTTGACAACTTTCTTTTGAAATAAAACGCAACCCATTTGAGATATTTCGAAAATTTTACTATCGGCTTGAAGTACAATCAAAACATTTATGTATGGAATTCGACTTTATTCATATGTCCACCACGGGCACGTTTGCATCGGTCGATTCGTTAAACCCAATTTTCGATGACTCGGCCACACATTTGGACGGAAACGACCGCTATCTCTCTTTCAATATTGGCTCTGAGCTCCTCTAACGACGCAGGCTTGTTAGCATAGACCAATGATTTAACCTACCCCCATAAAAAGAAGTCTAGAGGTGTTAAATCACACGATCTAGGCGGCCATTCCACGGGACCATTTCTCGATATAACACGTTCACCGAATTTAGATTGCAGTAAGTCGATTGTTACACCCGCTGTGTGGCTTGTGGCGCCGTCTTGTTGAAACCACATATCATTAATGTCTAGCCCATGCAATTAATCAAAGAAATAACGTTGCAACATGCCTCTGTAGCGATCTCCATTGACTGTAACGTGACGGTTATTTTCATCAACGAAAAAGAACGGCCCAATGACACCACTGGCATGAAAACCGCACCAAACAGTAATTTTTTGTGGATGAAGTGATGTTTCTTCAAGCACATGAGGGTTTTCACCTGACCAATAACGCATATTCTGTTTGTTGACGCGCTTCATCACTAAAGATGATTTTGCGATGAAATTGGTCATCTTCTTCCAACATTTCTAGAGCCCAATTCGAGAACGTACATCGCTTCATATGATCGAGTGGCTTTAGTTCTTGAGTTAACTTTAACTTATAAGGGTGCAGGCCAAGATCCTTTCGCAAAATTCGCCATAGTGTGGTCTGAGCGATGCCCAATTCTTGAGAATGTCGTGAAATCGACTGTTTTGGTTCGTTAGAGATGGACGCTTGAACGGCAGCAATATTCTGGCCACTTCGACCAACCCGTTATCTCTTTGGCACGGGAACATCCAGCAGCGAATATGTTAACTCAATTTTTTTCACTAGACTATGAATTGCTTGTCTACTGGGACGAGAATTCCGATCAAAAATTGGCGTTAACGCTCTTAAAGTTGCAGTCACAGACTCCAAATTTTGGTGGTAAATTTTAATTATTCGTAAACGTTGTTCGTTCGTGTACTTCACCATGATGAAAATGTTGAGTTTACTGAATGTTTTGACGTTGACAGTTCGGTGATTGGCTTAAGGGTGCGTTCACAGTGAAATTTCAAAGTTGTCAAGTCCCAAATGGAAGACCTTTACAAAGTAGTGAATGGTCTCATTGATGAGCCGGCATTTCTACCCAACTTATATTTCAGTGTATCAACGTACACTACAAGAAATCATAGCACTTTATATATGCCAGATGCAGCCCATAATAACCATCACCTGGAATCTCCATTGTATAACTTATTTAATAAGTGCAGTCTTTTCAAAACTAAATTGCGTGAGTTGTTCTAAGTGCATGTAGATTAGATTATTATGTACCTAATTTAAATTAAGTTAATTTAAGTTCTGGTACTTTGTAATTGGAAAGATCTCTGTGATCAATCTGTAAAGTGCAGTAAATAAATAAATAATAATTACGTGTTGATACTCAATTTTCCCATTATCTTGAAAATATCAAAAGTGGCGCCACTAAAACCACTGTAACTTGTAAACTAATAGTCGAAATGTCATGAAATTTTGATACATATCGTTTGAAGGTTAGTACTTCCTAAGAGTCATATGGATTTTTTGGAAAGGGCGACATCTATGTGTCAGACCAAAAACTTTTCAGCCTACGTGTTAACAAAAATTGGATGCACGAACATATATGATTGAATATTCAGCTGAAATTTGTAGAAAATGCTAATAATATGTGTAGCGCTCTACAAAAGGAATATTGTAGGTTTTATGAGCTAGGTTGAAATTGGGTGTTTTTTGATGATGATTCGTATCAGGAAAATTTTACTTAAAACTACTTAAAATCGAGCTGAATATGATAGGAATAGATTTGTTTCCTTACGTGGTTCCATATATCCATCATTTTAACAAACCGCCTCATTTTATAAGGGATAGAAATTATACCATACAGGGCTATCACAAAGACAATGGACATATCACAAATAGAGATATATCTATTCTTTTTATCCTTCATTCTAATTGCGTTTAAGCCCTGTCCTATGTCAGTCTTGACACCAACAACAGTCGCAATACCTAAAAAATACTAATAATAAAGCAAGTAGTTATGTATTAAAACAATCAGTACTCATAACCTGATCCGTTGTTGTCGATGAAAGTACCGTTTTTCTATTTCAAGCATATTCGGTAGGAATGGAACACTTTGTAACGTATCAGTGAGTTTGTAAGCGATTAATGTTGCATTGCTACAGCACCAACGTAGATTAAGAAGTTTTCTCGACCTGACAAACAAGGAGCAGCCAAAATCCTAGATAAACGTAGTGAAAGAAATACAAAATCTTGCATCTGATTATAGAGAGAAAAATTCCAGGCAGACGTGGTCCAGGGAGAAGAAAAACATCGTGGTTGAAAAATTTGAGGCTGTGGTACGGAAAGTCTACGGTTCAACTCTTCCGAGCGGCTGTCAATTAAACGATTATCAACATGGTAGCCAACATGATAACCAACGATCGTTGAACGGTCTTGGTACCCGAAGAAAAATAATATCGTGATACGTGATAAAATTCCTATATTTGAAAGGGACAACTTCAACGGAAATTACAACTGAATTACATTCAGTGTGTGGAGATGCTGCTCATTCTTTTACAACTGTAAAATCCTGGATTGCAGTGCCTAAATGTGGGAGAACGACTATTTTCAGCGAGGAACAGAGAAAATAAAAAAAGAAGTTCGCCTTTCTTTAAAAGGAACACTCTTTTTCACCACGATAGCGCAACGGTACACACATCAGATGTTTCGGAGGTCAAAGTGGACCGTTTGACTTCTTCCTCTTCTTAAATTTGAAATAATGACCATTTGGAAAGACTATTTTACCGAATGCTACGGTTAATGTGTACTTTTGAACATTCTGAAAGACTAGGGATTCTGAAGAAATACTGGACTAAGTAATTTAAAGAGAAACTATATTGAAAAATATAATTTAATTAGGTTGGAAACTTTTCGATCCACTCACTGTACTGTGTGTTTCTTGTGAATAATATGTCTGGATGTGTCGTGAATATTTTTTCCTTACTTACCAAAAGTAATGACGAAAGCATAACTATACAATACCAAAAATGAGGAATATTTTATTTGATAGTAACTTCCGACTTTCGTAAAAGCTACAGGGCATATGGCAAAAATCCTGCTGGTGTATACCAGGGGTTGTACGATTTTGAAGTTTACTTCAGAAAGCATGGTTGTCTGTTTCAAAACCTGAAATAAGTGAAAAAGACAATACAATAAAAATAATCTACATCGAGCGGTACATTTTTTTTTTGAAAAACGCTTTGGATTTTAAGATCTCTGTTAATACTCAACGGATCTTAACTTTTGGATATATTTTAAATAAATAAAGCTTTTACAAAATGATATACAACTTTTTCAAAATCAGTTCGTTTGTTACATTTCGGGCGAAATATTGCAGACCTTTCTTTAAAATCTCACTTTGTATTTACAAGGCCAAGATACTGAGAGACCATGTTGTTACCGGGTGCGTCTTATATCTGTGCAGAAAGTGCTAATTGGTTGCGGTTGGTTTCGCCCTCGGAACCGTCCCTTCAGATTTGCGTGCAGATATCTGTTAGTGGGTGTGGGGTCCTTGTATACTGTGTGCTTTTGATGTCCTTCTCTATAAGTATGTCTTAGAAGGGTTGTCGGTTGTTTTTTTCTAGCATAAAAATGAATTAAATTTTCTGGAGTAAAAGGTAAAGTAATCAAGACTTTGTTGAGTTTATATTTTTCAAAGGATCACGTGACGAATGTGTCATTCGACACCAAAGTTTTTACTTTAGGGTAGCTCAGTTCAACACTTTCCGTTCAAGGTAGATCATGAAAATGTTAGCTATGGAAGATAACAGAGATAAATACCTATGGCGTTGTTTTCTATTTGCCTTCATAGTTGGTTGTCAAACAAAAAGAATGAATTTTTGAGGAAGAATTTAGTCAGGAAGTTCTTCTGGGTGGAATTTTGCAGAAATTTCGCTAAGGGAGCACTTTGGCATTTTCGATGCTAACTCGTCGAAGTACAGTGTTTTATTAAAAGATTACGTTGCTGCCGAGTGTTTATATCTGCAACGCGAGTTAAAGTGGCTCTGATTGGTCGTAATATATATATATATATATATATATATATATATATATATATATATATATATATATATATATATATATATACGAGTATATATATATATATATATATATATATATATATATATATATATATATATATATATATATGTATTAGAACCCCGGTTATCCGAGGTAACGTGGGGTGCACCCTCCTCGGATAACTGAAAACTCGGATAATCCGGATTTGTTTCTTATTCATTCAAAAAATAAACACCAAGACTTTAAATCGATGTATTAACGTTTTTAACATATAAATAGGCACATACATTATAAAACAGTGAAATAGGTATCTATGCGCTTCTGTTTCATATTGCATCTTCTTTTTCTCGCTGCAATGTTTCTCCATCTATTAAGAAGAAGCAAATCCGCTGGGGTTGCCTCTGGTTGTTGCTCGATATACCTCAAAGCTTTTTCCAAAGAAGCAAAACCTTCTTGATGAGAGATCTTAGTGGGAGACTGTTCATCCACCGCCGCTTCGTCATCGTCATCTGATTTTTCGGTTTCCTGAAAGGCATTCGTTATTTCTTCAATACTCATTTCTTCTTCTAAATCATCTGCTGTAATCAATTCAACAACATCTTCTCTTGTCACATTTTCGCAACGTTTTAATTTTTGCATTAATTCAAATAAACTTTTTTCTTTTTCTTCTATCTCGCTGTCAAAATTTGAACAGGACATTTCTCCATGGCTTCTCAATTTCAAAGCTAATTAATTTAATGGAGTATCATCTTCACTGTCATTATAGTCCTCAAAATCAATAACTTTTGACCAAGATTTTTGAATAGTTGTAGTACGCACACAATTCCAAGTTTGACTTACCCAGTAAATAACATTTCTTATCCCATTGATAATATCCTCCTTTTCTTTGTATTTTAACAGATGTTCAAGATATAAACGCCTATAATTTTTTTAAATGTTTTCGAGGATGCCTTGATCCATTGGTTGCATTATGCTGGTTACATTTGGAGGAAAATATTTTATAACAATTTCGCCCACATCTCCTCCAGGGTGAGAGGGGGCATTATCTATTAACAAAATTGTTTTAATAGGAAGACGGTTTCTGTTCAAAAATTGAGTCACAGATGGCACGAACTCTTCTTCAAACCAGTTAGTAAATAAGGTCGCATCCATCCATGCGCTCTTTTGCCTTTTGTAATAGACTGTCAGGGCTTTGGGTGAGATATCTTTTAAAGCTCTTGGACGTGCAGACTTACCAATCACCATCAGTGGGATTTTGTGCTTGCCAGATGCATTGGAACATACCATTATAGTTAATTTTTCCTTACTTCGTGTGTACCCAGGAGCTGATTTTTCCTGTCGAGATGCCAATGTTTTTGATGGAAGCATTTTATAATTCAGACCAGTTTCGTCACATTTGTAAATTTGATCACGTGTGTATCCACAATCTTCAATTTGCTTTTTAAAGTTTTGCTTAAACTTCTCAATTGATGACACATCAGCAGAAATTTTTTCACCATATACAGTCAGTTGTCGTACACCGTACCGTTTTTTTTCCAGCGGTCAAGCCATCCAAAACTGGCGGTAAACTGATCTATCTCTGGGAATTGCCTACTGATCATTATTGCTTTCTGTTGTAAAATTGGACCTGACAGAGGCACACCTTTTGATCTCTGTTGGTTAAACCACATGAATAAAGCTTCGTTAACCTTTTCATAGTCGCCGGTTTTCATTGATTTTCTTCCCGAGGACGAGGAGGCTTGATTTATACACCACTCTTTTTGTGCGGTTTCTTTTCCAATCTCAACTGTTACCTCCTACTCCATAATCTCGTGCAACAACTTTAATTGTCTCTCCTGCTTCACTTCTTCTGATGGCTTCTAATTTTTCTTCAATAAGAACGACGATTCTTTTAGGCTTGTTTTGCTCCATTATAATACGACAAACAAAAATTCAAACAAAGCAGTTCGTATTAATTACACTTAACTACCAGAACTCCAACCAAATAAATTTATGTGAGTATACTCGTACTTCTTCGTAGTAAACACTATAATGCACTGCATTCACACAAATTTACATGCTGAAAGAGTCCAAAAATATAAATAGGGGAATTCCTCACACGGGCCAGGGGGATTCCCCGAAGGCCCCCGCCGATTTTAAATGGAAATATGTACATACATATTTTAGAAGCTCGGTTAATCCGGAGCTCGGATAATCGCGACTCGGTTAATCGGGGTTCTACTGTATACGAGGCTGGTTTGAAAAGTCCGTGCAAAGTCCGAGAGATGGCACCCACCGGCGCGTATTGAGGTCATGTTTAGTTAGTAGCATCTCTTGAATGAACGCACACCAAGTTTCAGCCATATTGGTCTATTTCTTTGTGTTTGGCATTCATGTGAATCAAGGAAGTTGAGTGATTTTCAAGAAATGGACGAAAAAGAATTTCGTGTGGTGATTAAACATTACTTTATGAAAGGCAAAACGCCTCAGGAGACTAAAGAGAAGCTTGATAAACATTATGGTGACTCTGCACCTTCGATTAGAACAGTTTATAAGTGGTTTCAAAATTTTCGGACTGGTCATATGGGCACAAGTGACGCTGAACGTTCTGGACGGCCTGTGGAGGTTACGACTCCAGAAATCATTGATCAAATCCATGATATGGTGATGGATGACAGAAGAGTTAAGGTGCATGAGATTGCTAGTGCTATGGGCATCTCGACTGAACAGGTACATAATATTTTGCATAAACATTTGGACATGAGAAAGCTATCCGCAAGATGGGTGCCGCGATTGCTCACGCTTGACCAAAAACGGAATCGTGTGAAGTGTTGCAAGGATGGTTTGTAGCTGTTCCAGAAGAATCCGGAGGACTTTAAGCATCGTTTCGTCACTGTGGATGAAACATGGATACATTACTATACTCCTGAGACCAAACAACAATCTAAACAATGGGTTACCAAGGGGGAATCTGCACCAAAAAAGGCGAAGATCGTTCCTTCGGCCGGAAAGTTTATGGCGACTGTCTTTTGGGATTCGCAAGGGATAATCCTCATCGACTATCTGGAAAAGGGTAAAACTATTACAGGTGAATATTACTCATCGTTATTGGACCGTTTGAAAACCGAGCTGCAAGAAAAACGCCCGCGATTGGCCCACAAGAAAGTCCTTTTCCATCACGACAACGCACCAGCACACACCTCAGCAGTTGTGGTCGCAAAATTAATGAAAATAGGATTCCAACTCGTTTTACATCCCCCTATTCTCCAGACTTGGCTCCCTCGGACTACTATTTGTTCCCCAATTTAAAGAAATGGCTGGCGGGACAAAGATTTTATTCAAACGAGGAGGTGATTGCAGACACTAATGGATATTTTGCAGACTTGGACAAATCCTATTATTCGGAAGGGATCAACAAACTAGAACATCGTTAGACGAAGTGTATAGGCCTAAAAGGAGACTATGTCGAAAAATAAAAAACGTTTACCCCAAACACATAAGTAGTTTTTATTTTTGCACGGACTTTTCAAACCAGCCTCGTAGATGATAAACAGGTGAAAGAAGCTCTCAAAAAATTAAAAAACCGAAAATCAGCTGGTAAGGACGAAATACAAAATGAATTATTAAAGTACGGAGGAGTGAAACTGACTAAAGAATTGACAAACTCGTAAAAAAAAATAATTCAGGGATCGCGAATACCAAAAGTGAAATGAAAATATTAAGTAGAATTGCAGGAAGAACACTTTGGGATAGAGAAAGAAAAGACAACATAAGGCACATATGTGAAGTAGAGGATATTAACACGTGGATAAGAAACAGAAAATAAGAATGGAACCAACACATAAATCGAATGTCCGAACGACGATTAGTGGAAATAGCTCGAGATAAATCACCGATGGGCCGAAGGAGTATAGGACGCCCACGAAAAAGGTGGAACGACAATCTGTAGCGACGATACATTAAAGAAAAAGAGGCAGGAATGCCTAATATAAAGAAGAAGAATCTAAAAATACCAAAAATACAAAATTTAAAGAGATTTGGAGCCAAAGAAACCTTTGTGAAAAAAAAAAAAACTATTTTGTGTATTGATTAACAAAATAATAATTTACCGGACACTTTTCCAGAAAACGTTCCATTTATTGAAACAAAAAGTCCTGTGATCGATTACTACCTTATATAATTCAGTTTTAAACACTAGGAGCAACTTTCTAAAACTAAATTTTTAATCAAACACAACACCTACCCATTTAGCGAAATATTTCATTTCGTAGTTGTTTGACAGACAGTGCTTTTCGTCAATGAAAGAAAAGAAAATAGTTTCCAGTCTAATTGGAAATCCAAAAAACATTGTTTGTTATTTTTGAAAGAAACGAAAATTTGTTTTTCAATTTCAGTCATGAATATTAAAGAGGATTACACGATTCTTATCTAGAAATATGTATAATGTCGGCAATATTCTGTGATTTAGTAAACAACTTTATGATTAAATTGATGTTTTTTTACTAATTTACCTGCTCGTGATATTGATTTTATAATGAATATGTATTTGAAAAACACGGTAATTTCTAGAAAGTTAAATAAATATAGTTAAATTTCCGGCCTCATAAATCAATTAAGTTAGCTTAAAAAAGAAGAACTTTTTTATTAACTGCTCCGTCATAGTTCATGCCTACATTCTATACAATAAAATTTGTAACACATAGCGTTTTGCCATTCTGAGTTTCGAGGTAGGGACACAGTAAACATAAAACACAGTAACGTCGAGAATTTGCAAATGCAAAATGACCAACAAATAAAGATCCCATGAATGCTATATTCCATGCTTTTCCTCCTACGACTATAGTTTCTGAGCCTATACTCTTCATCAGGTAGGCTTTAGGCAACGGTATCGATCGTTAAGACCGGAGTACCGTGGAGAGCAAGTTGGAATGACCTCGCTGGCTTATAGCAATCATGGTACTTTATATAAACGAGGTACTACTCGTTGGGCAAGATATAGACTCTTGCGCCATCTGTTGAGCGTTTCGAACTTCGAAAGCTTGCTCAACTATATAAACCTAACATTGTTAGGAAGTACTACTCAGTATATATCACCACTACCCCAAACACTTTATTTTTGCACTCGACGCGCGTTTCGCGAACCATGTTAGCTTCATCAAGAGGGATGATTGACTAAAGCTAAACTACAAATCTACCCTATTTATACTTAGCCTAACCCTTGAATTACTCAAGCGGAAACTAATGACATAGGCAAGGCCATCAGTTCCGGTCAAGTAACCAGTAGAGAGGACTATAAGGAATAGGCCCTCTGTCTTTATTTAAACTACTTTTACATTTTATGATTTCCATACTTTCGTATGCGTTCAACAATCTCCTATCAGATACATTTTTTATTAATCTTAGATTATCTAACGTTACAGTATGATCAGCTTCAAGTGCATGTTCGGCAATGCTAGACTTTTCTGTTCTATTGTATTTTAAGTGTGCTAAGTGTTCTTTAAATCTTGTTTTAATTGACCTTTTAGTTTGCCCAATATACTTTTTGTCACAATCATTACAACTAATTTCATAAATTCCACTTTTCTCACAATTAGGAATCTTATCATTGGGATTTCCTAAGATATTCCTCAGATTGTCTGATGACTTATAGACTAAGGTGAGGCCTAACTTATTAGATACCTTATTGAGTCTCTTGCTATATTTCGGATTATATGGTATGGAGACATACTTGGTGTTATTTCTTCGCGTGTAAAAAAGGTGGAATTCTGAATATTAAACCTAAACTTATGTCTATTTATTAGCTTATTTACTAAGTCATCGTCATAACCATTAACTCTAGTTATATTTCTAATACGATTCCTTTCTTTATTAAAGTTTACTCTATTCAGAGGGAAAGTAACCAAACGATGAACTAAAAAATGTAATGAGGCTAATTTATGTTGTTTGCAATGAAATGAATCATTAGGAATATATCTATCTGTTACTGTGTCCTTCCTATAGATATCAAATTCTAATCTATTATTATTTTTAATAATTTAAAATATCTAGAAAAGGCAGTTGTCCTTTGTTCTCAATTTCGTAAGTGAATTTAATGGAATCATACCGGCTATTTAATTTAGAAACAAAATCATCAATATTTGCTTTCTTTGTATCAAAAATCGCGAAAATATCATCCACATACCTATACCATACCCTTGGGAAATATTCGAATTCTTGACTGGCTTCGATTTCACACTTACTCATGAATAAATTGGCTATGAAAGGTGATAAGCAATTACCCATAGCTGTTCCTTCTTTCTGAACATAAAATTGATTGTTATATTGGAAATAATTTTTGTTCCATACAAAGTTTAGATAATGTTAAGTATTCACGAATAATTTCATCTTCAAAGTCATTCATTCTAAGTAATTCTTCGAGATATTGTAAAGTTTGTGGAATAGGAAGGACACAGTAACAGATAGATATATTCCTAATGATTCATTTCATTGCAAACGACATAAATTAGCCTCATTACATTTTTTAGTTCATCGTTTGGTCACTTTCCCTCAGAATAGAGTAAACTTTAATAAAGAAAGGAATTAGAAATATAACTAGAGTTAATGGTTATGACGATGACTTAGTAAATAAGCTAATAAATACGAGGCTGGTTTGAAAAGTCCGTGCAAAAATAAAAACTGCTTATGTGTTTGGGGTAAACCTTTTTTATTTTTCGACATAGTCTCCTTTTAGGCTTATACACTTCGTCCAACGATGTTCTAGTTTGTTGATCCCTTCCGAATAATAGGATTTGTCCAAGTCTGCAAAATATCCATTAGTGTCTGCAATCACCTCCTCCTTTGAATAAAATCTTTGTCCCGCCAGCCATTTCTTCAAATTGGGGAACAAATAGGGGGGATGTGAAACGAGTTGGAATTCTATTTCCATTAATTTTGCGACCACAACTGCTGAGGTGTGTGCTGTGGTGCGTTGTCGTGATGGAAAAGGACTTTCTTGTGGGCCAATCGCGGGCGTTTTTCTTGCAGCTCGGTTTTCAAACGGTCCAATAACGATGAATAATATTCACCTGTAATAGTTTTACCCTTTTCCAGATAGTCGATGAGGATTATCCCTTGCGAATCCCAAAAGACAGTCGCCATAACCTTTCCGGCCGAAGGAACGGTCTTCGCCTTTTTTGGTGCAGATTCCCCCTTGGTAACCCATTGTTTAGATTGTTGTTTGGTCTCAGGAGTATAGTAATGTATCCATGTTTCATCCACAGTGACGAAACGACGCTTAAAGTCCTCCGGATTCTTCTGGAACAGCTGCAAACCATCCTTGCAACACTTCACACGATTCCGTTTTTGGTCAAGTGTGAGCAATCGCGGCACCCATCTTGCGGATAGCTTTCTCATGTCCAAATGTTTATGCAAAATATTATGTACCCGTTCAGTCGAAATGCCCACAGCACTAGCAATCTCACGCACCTTAAATCTTCTGTCATCCATCACCATATCATGGATTTGATCAATGATTTCTGGAGTCGTAACCTCCACAGGCCGTCCAAAACGTTCAGCGTCACTTGCGCCCATATGGCCAGTCCGAAAATTTTGAAACCACTTATAAACTATTCTAATCGAAGGTGCAGAGTCACCATAATGTTTATCAAGCTTCTCTTTAGTCTCCTGAGGCGTTTTGCCTTTCATAAAGTAATGTTTAATCACCACGCGAAATTCTTTTTCGTCCATTTCTTGAAAATCACTCGACTTCCTTGATTCACACGAATGCCAAACACAAAGAAATATACCAATATGGCTGAAACTTGGTGTGCGTTCATTCAAGAGATGCTACTTACTAAACATGACCTCGATACGCGCCGGTGGTGCCATCTCTCGAACTTTGCACGGACTTTTCAAACCAGCCTCGTAGACATAAGTTTAGGTTTAATATTCAGAATTCCACCTTTTTTACATGCGAAGAAAATAAACACCAAGTATGTCTCCATACCATATAATCCGAAATATAGCAAGGGTCTCAATAAGGTATTTAATAAGGTAGGCCTCACCTTAGTCTATAAGTCATCAGACAATCTGAGGAATATCTTAGGAAATCCCAAAGATAAGATTCCTAATTGTGAGAAAAGTGGAATTTATGAAATTAGTTGTAATGATTGTGACAAAAAGTATGTTGGGCAAACTAAAAGGTCAATTAAAACAAGATTTAAAGAACACTTAGCACACTTAAAATACAATAGAACAAAAAAGTCTAGCATTGCCGAACATGCACTTGAAGCTGATCATACTGTAACGTTAGATAATCTAAGATTAATAAAAAATGTATCTGATAGGAGATTGTTGAACGCATACGAAAGTATGGAAATCATAAAGTGTAAAAGTAGTTTAAATAAAGGCAGAGGGCCTATTCCTTATAGTCCTCTTTACTGGTTACTTGACCGGAACTGATGGCCTTGTCTATGTCATTAGTTCCGCTTGAGTAATTCAAGGGTTAGGCTAAGTATAAATAGGGTAGATTTGTAGTTTAGCTTTAGTCAATCATCGCTCCTGATGAAGCTAACATGGTTAGCGAAACGCGCGTCGAGTGCAAAAATAAAGTGTTTGGTGTAGTGGTGATATATACTGAGTAGTATCATTGTGCCAAAGATTCCACATTCTCAACTTAATTGTTAGGAAGGATAAATCAAATCGATATTCCGAAATAAAATTTCGGAATATGGTTTGTTACTTGATTGGTCACTACAACAGAAACGCTGAGAATTTGCAAATGCAAAATGACCAACAAATAAAGATCCCATGAATGCTATATTCCATGTCGTTCCTCCTACGACTATAGTAATAAAGAATGGAGTCATTGGAGATATGGGTGCTATCGCCGAATGCTCCGTGTTTCTTGGACAGCGCATACCACAAACCTGAAAATACTTGATCGGATGGGAAAAGAACGAGAGTTGATTCCAGCAGTTAAAGAAAGAAAAATCACTTATTTTGGCCATATTACGAGAAGCCAAAAGTATGAGGTTCTGCAACTTATAATTGAAGGAAAAATAATCGGTAAGCGGGGACCAGGAAGGTGCTGCAACTCCTGGTTGAAAAACCTACAACAGTGGACAAATATGACATCTCCCGAACTGTTTAGAGTGAAAATATATAAAATCAGATGTGCAAATGTGATCGCCAACGTCCTTAGAAGATAAGGCATACTAAGACAGCGTTTCTCAACCTTTCAGTATTTGCGACCCAATTTTCAAACATAATTTTCATCGCTTCTCCCCCCTCTCATACAATAACAATGCATGCAATAATAATGTATTTTTAGTATTTTGATGCTAAAGCTACACTATTACCTTAATTACAAACCTTACAAATTACCAACAATAAGTAAATTTATTCATGTTTGGCAACCCACATCTGCTGTGTTGACAGAACTAGAATCGATGCCTCTCTATTGCTCTCTGTCATATCCACTATATCGGTAGCGGCTTAGCGAGAAGTTCCGAGTTGTCTCGAACATTCGGAAAGTCTGCCCAAAAGTGTATAAATGCTGCACCTCGTTCAATTACAGCCCGTCTCAGTCGAGTTGATCCCTCTACTGCTATCGGATTTATCGTGAATGTGTATATTGTAATTTACGTGGTAATTAAAATTCAAGGTATTAAGTATTCACGGCAGTAAATTTATACAGAATCATGGATATATTTTTAAGTGGGCGTAAGCGAGCATTAGACGGTAGTGAAGCGTTAACAAGCGTACAGACGAGCGTGGTTCTGAAAACAAAATCAAGAAAATATTCTCAAGAATACTTAAATTTACGGTTTACCAGTACTGAAGTAAATGAAGAAGAAAGGCCCCTGTGTGTTATTTGCTCAAAAATCTTGGCAGCAGACAGCATGAAACCAAATAAACTTAAACGACATTTGGAAACGCACCTTAACAAACCTCCAAAATTCTTCGAATTAAAATTAAAATTATATGTAAAGCAGAAATCATTTTTTAAAAAACTTTGTCTGTGAATGAAAAAGCTTTACTTGCCTCTTACAAAGGTTCATATAAAATAGCCAGTTGTAAAATGCCTCATACCATTGGTGATGAGCTTGTTTTACCAGCAGCAATTGAGATTGTAAAAACTATGTTTGGAGATAATTTTGTCCAACAATTGCTATCCATACCTATATCAAATGATACTGTTGCCCGTCGAATTGGTGATATAACTGAAGATGTACAGCATCAGCTTTTCGGAAAGTTGTGTGACAAATTGTCTTCTATTCAGCTTGATGAGGCAACAGATAGCAACAAAGATGCTCATTTCATAGCCTATGTTCGATTTTGTGATGGTAAGTCAGCAGTAGAAGAACTATTTTTCTACAAACCAATAGAACTCAAAGCAACATCACTCGCAGTATTTGCTATCATAAATGATTTTATAAACGAGGCAAATATGGAGTGGAAAAATTGCGTCGGAATATGTGCCTGTGGTGCTCATTTAATGTCTGGAAGATTTCAAAGTGTACAAGCACTTGTGAAACAAAAATTTCCACTGTGTATGTGTCGACACATTGTATGATCCACAGAGAAGCTCTGGCTTCCAAAGAAATGAGTCCTGTTCTGAATATTGTGCTCAATACAGTTATAACTGTACTAAATTATATTAAAATGAGACCCCTAAAATCTAGAATTTTTTCTGCACTTTGTAATAATATTCCGCGTTACTATTTTATTGCGAGGCAAGATGGTTATCACGTGGGAAATGTTTGCAACGTGTTTATGAATTAAGAAATGAAATCGCCATTTTTCTAGAAGAGGAAAACCAACCGGAAGCCGAGAAGTTTCTAGATAGTTTATTTGTGATGAAATTGAGCTACTTGGTAGATATATTCGAGAAACTAAATACCTTAGATCTTCAATTCCAAGGAACAAATACACATATATTCGACACAAGTGATAAAATTAATGCTTTTTTGTAGAAAACTGGAATTGTGGAGCAGAAAGGTAAAGCAAAAAAAACCTAGAAATGTTTGCAAATGTGAGTGAATATATTAAAACATACATGACTGAAGAAGAACATGTGAAAGTTGTTTTAATAACCATTGAAAACACAGGGGAACAGCTATTTTGGTGTCGAGGTTTTTTGAGCTGATTCTATATCAATTTGATGTCCTGAATTCAAATAACGTATTCATTTGTACCTAGGAGCTCAAATTTTTAAGATATACAATTTTAGAGAAATATAAGTTACATTATTGTAACTCAAATCCGTAAGTGTAGTAAACAAAAGTAGATACGAAATTTTTATTTTAGTTATACAAAATACAATATTATGTCGTACTTACAAACAAAAAAAAAACATTGAAGAAATGAAATAGTCACTCAACACTTGGAAAGCTTCTTTTCAGCGACATTCTTGAATGTTTTTTTAAACAGTCCCTTTTTAAACTCCAGCAGTAATCTGCCATCATGTGCATGTCCCATCTTCCTTGGTAGCGGTCCTCCATAACTTTAATATCTTGGTGAAATCTTTCACCTTGTTCCTCACTCATGTCTCCTAAATTTTCTGGAAAAACGGTCTAAGTGGCTGTGTAAATAGTGTATTTTAATACTCATATTACACCCTAAGGATTTGAAACTATTAAGCATCTTGTTAACCATTTCAACATAGTTTTGAGATTTATGTTTGCCTAGAAAATTTTCTACAACTGCAACAAATGATGTCCAAGCTTCTCGTTCAACTTGATTCATTGAATTTATGAAGGCAGGATCCTTAATTAATTGTCTTATTCGTGGGGGCCGTCAAATATCCCTGCTTTGAGTTTTTTTCTGTGCTCAACTGATGCATTTTTACCCCTATATATGCAAAACAAGACCCATTCTTATCAAGAGCCTTTACAAATTGCTTCATTAAGCCCAACTTTATATGTAACGGAGAAAGTATGATTTTTTCTGTTTCAACCAAAGCGTCGTTAATGACATTCTTTTCCCCAACGTCCATGTTTTCTCTCTGAGGCCAATCTTTTCTAACCCAGTGGTGTGTTTTGTCCCTACTATCCCAGAGGCACAAGAAACACGGATATTTCGTGTAACCACTTTGCTGCCCTAGAAAAAAGTTTACCATTTTTAAGTCTACACAAATCATCCATTAATGTTCGTAGTACTTTATCTTCTGCAAGACCAAAGCTATGGTATTATATTCTTCTTTCAGTTTCGTTGAGTGAGCTAGTGGTATTGAACCATATTTATTCCCATTATGTAGAAGGACACATTTTAAACTTCGCTTTGAACTGTCAATAAATAGGCGCCAATCATCTGGAATCCTTGTTCCAGTAAATTTTTGTCGTTCAACCTAGAAGCCAGTACTTCAGAAGCTTTTTTCGATAAATTGAGATCCCTGATGAGATCATTTAATTCATTTTGATTGAAGCGTTGAGGAACTGATGACGTCCCCTCATAGTCACTGTTAGTTTCATTAGCATCAGAACTTTTATTAGCATCAGAAGAGCGATCAGAGGGAAAATATTCGTCATCAGAGATATGTGGTAGCTGATGAAATGTTGGAATCGGTATTTCATCTGAGTGCGGGATAGGGCGTATTGCCGAGTCTAAATTGGGATAAGTCCACTTACTGCGGTTATTTCGATTGATTCCATTAGTATTTACTAAACAGAAATAACAATCATTGAAGTGGTTTTTTGGTTCTCTCCAAACCATTGGTACGCCGAATTTTTTAGACATTTTCTTTTCCCGGTAGTCCACTGCCGTAAATGCTCTGTACAAGTTTTACATACGAAATGCGGGGGGCCCACGTTTTGTCCTGATCACCAAGCTTAACTCCAAAGTATCCAAGATACGCTCGCTTTACAAAGTCAGTAATAGTTTGTCTGTTTTGTTGAAACATGTATTCTCCGCATATATAGCAAAACACATCAGGTTGATTTACACAACTTCTTCTTGAACTGGAACCTGAACTCATTTTAATTCTGTTCAATAACACAAAAACACTCTTTTCTTAACATAAAATAATACGCCGAATTCGATCTACTCTCATTAGTAAGAACGCACAAACTGACGAGACTTACCCGAGTTAGGTGATTAAAAGGGTCAGTTCAGGTACCTGATAGGCAATGGTTCCACTATTTATAGATTTACCTGGAATTTACTCAATTACAGACTGACAATAAAACCATTGTACCTACATTAATGAAATATATAATAATTTTAGAACTCTCATAAATGAATATACTGAATAAAAACCACATTGGTAGATAAGTTGATGTATCTAAAAAAGTAGAGCTGATAGAGAAAAACGGATTGCATGTATAGATTTAGCGCGTCCCAAATATAGTTAAAAACAGCTCTAAAATCCCAGGCACCAAAACAAAAATATTTTTTTTTGTTGCCCTGTGAAATCATCTAGACATGTTAACAAAGAATTCTAAAAAGTATTTTTAACTGACGACAACTTGGTAGCAAGTTACGAGTGAGTTAGGGATACATTTCAAAATACTTCCAAAGGGCTCCCAACTTCCAAAGAAGAAATCTTCATAGACTTCACTGCAAGTGGCGAAATCAAAAGAGAATTTAATAATAAATCACTCTTTAAATTTTGGGCAGGTGTGAATGATGAGTTATCTGCACGGAAAAAGAGCATTTCGTATAGTATTACCATTTTCAACATTCTACCTTTGCGAAACCGGATTTTCAGCGGTGGCTGCTTTGAAACCAAAATATAGATCTCAACTAAATATAGCAAAAGAACTCAGAGTGTCTATTTCTAATATTAAACCATCCTCCCAAAATCTTTGCTCTGCAAAACAGGCCCAAGCGAGTTACTAATAATTATTAAACTTGTTTTTAATTTATAATTGATATGTTAATTGTTAGGTAAATACATTGTGCAGTACTAATACAATCCTATTTATAGGTTTATTATATCAGTGTAAATGTGTATTTTATTTTTTATTATGTCAGAATTTATTTTGTTTTGCTTTCCTTTTAATAAATTATATTAAATATTTTTAATGAATGTTTTTAATAATAATTTCTTTTCGATACGCTCGCATCCCCCTCCCAAATAGTGTAATCACGCCCCCCTAGTGGAGCGACACCCACAGGTTGAGAAACGCTGCACTAAGAAGAAGAAGTCACTCTTATACATATGCACAGATAGGCAGAGATAGTAACTATGCCATATACATACTTACATCCACCTCCGCCATAATAATTTTTAAGTAATTTTTGTTAATTTCTCTTCACTACTTCCAGATCACTAAAAAATAACTTTGTTAAATTTCTACTCGTGAACGATAACATATTTTATTCATTACTTTTCATTTTTTGATCAAATCTTTTGATAATTTCAACGGAGCACGAAATTGAACAATTAGTGCAAAAAACAACTCTAAATTTAACTGCTCTTTATTTCAGAGTTTATTTTTAATAAAAAGCGATTAGATAGAGTATAAAGAATACAGTCAAATGCACGTTAGATTCGAGACCCTTCCTGTATAGGTTCGTTGTAATATTCCTTTAATTTATGAGTGTCTCTATAAATGACGTTTTTTAGTGTTCCGTATGGAACACTTATAAGATCACTTCGGTGTCTGTCCGTCTATCACACCCGATTTTCTCCGAAACTATTTGAGATAGAAAGTTGAAATTTGGCATTAATATGGGAATTGATGGCTCCATCAGAGCCGGGTAGTTTTTAAAGTTAAATTTTTATTTAAAGCGTTAGTTGACATGGTAAATTTTTTTTTTTTACCATGTCATCGAGAGAGGTGTCAAATGAAAGCTTGTGAAAACATGAGTTCAAAAATATATATAATGTAATACTTGTGCACACTTTTATTTAAAAATGTGGACTACAATTCAGATAGGAATCAAACTGACCAGTCAAGATCATGTGTTATTGGATAAATGAATGTAAACATGGCCATACTAGCGTTGCAGATGCTGAACGTTCATGACGCTCGAATGAGGATTCATCAATCGATTAAATTCATGTTATCGTGATGGAACATCGTCCCTTTAAGCTTCGTGAGATTGCTGAGAAGGTAGGCATCTCATATGAACATGTACATAATATCTTGCCTGAAGTTCTAAAAACGAAAAAGCTGAGTGTGCCTCGTTCGTTGATTCCAGACCAAAAACGCGCAAGGAAGGATATTTCACAATCGTGTTTGGAAAAGATGCAGAGGAATCCGAAGGACTTTTGACGTCGCGTCGTTTTGCGACCGCAGACGAAATATAGATTCACCATTACTAGAGAATTCGATCCCGGTCGATTTTTCTATTCCCGAGATTTCGGGATTATCTACAGTTAATCTCGGGATCCCGGGATAGTCCCGGGATTATATTGGTAATAGAAAGTGGTAACAAAAAGTCAGTAAAACATATCAAAATCAACTCTTGATTTTAAATCTTTAGTTAAATCTTCGAAAAACAAAATAAAATTATACTTTCTTCTGATAAAATAAACAACAAACTAGGCACTTCTGTAAATAATTTATGAAATAGTTTCATAATTGTCTAATTTGTTTTTATTTTATTTTACAATAAACTTAAAACAAATCAACTTCTTAAAATTTGTTTAGTTATATATACTATAAAAAAGACTATATGCTAAAGAGATCAATGTTCATAGGTACTCAAATTTTAAATTAAATAGACCAGAAACTTTATGAATTACTTATTTAAGCCACGAAAATAAAATCTAAGGAATAACAACGCATCCAACGTCTCATCCTAAAGCATACTTCTCAATTTGTTGCACAGATATGAAGAGGCGGAAAAAGCGCGTTCAGGCTCGATGGAAGTTGGAGGAATCGTCAATAAATTTTTATAAGTCTTCTCCAAATTACAACCTCGTGAGGAACTATTCTCATAAAGATTCATTTCTTGTTTAATGATTTTAGAAAGATCAGTTTCTTTATATGCTTCTGGATTTATAGTTTTCATGCTGTTTTCTATTTCGTTCTGAAGCTTTTCTTTCAATGTCAAATCAGTTTTACTAGTTGTATGCACAGGTTCAATTTTCATGTCATTTTCTTCATTATCATTGTTCTCCATCCTTGCAGTTAATGAAATAATCTGTTTTTTTATTGCCATCTTGCTTGGACTTGAAAATAACCCCTTTACATCACAATCAGTATACAAATTGTTACTCTCAGTAGTCTCAGTCTTCTCAGTATGAGGATTTTGTAGATAGTTTAATACTCCACTTAACTCATTTCGTCGACGATCTTTCATGCGGTTCAATAAATGTGTCTTCAATTTGGAAGCCAAAATTGAGTGATTTTCACGCAATTGTTGAAAAAGAAACCTGAGTGTCGCATCAGCCGTGCACAAATTGGCATCAGAACGACAAAGTGCTTCTACGGATAATTTAACTGGCGCCAAGACCTTGATTATCTCATTAATGAGTTGAAAATCTGATTCCTCACATTGTACAGCATTATTTAGGTCAATAAGTGCCTTTTTTACGCTATTTTTTTAAAAGATCAAATCGCTCCAGCATTGTAAAGAGACTATTCCAACGCGTTTTACAGTCGAGCAGTAAATTAAGCTCTCTTCCATGTTCTTTTTTAACATATTTTTGAAGTATTGTATCATTTTTCAAGGATGCTCTTTTGAAAATAAGAACTACTTTACGAACTTTCTTTATTACTTCATTAATATTTCGATCATTAGTCAAATCCCGTCCATTTCCAGTTTCAATGGCTAATCCTGAGTCTAGTTCTTCATTATCATCATCCGAGTCATCAATATCATCAATGGTAGGCTCATTTGCAGGTGTGTTTTTATACAATAAATCACAAAGGGCTAAATGAATACTATGTGCAAAACAAACTTGGTGTTCTGTATTAACAAGTTTTCCAACCTTCAGCATTACATTTGGACCATCGGTCACTATTGCCACAATATCGGTATCTAATGAGATATGGAACTCCAAAAGCCGCTTTTTTAGTGTATGAACACAAGTTTCGGCTGTCAGCGATTTATTAATTCGAATAAGTCCCAAATTCCAATTTTCTTTGCCTGAATGAATATTTAAATTCATATATCTCTTATTAGAGCTAGACGTCCATTCATCAAAACTTAGACTAAATCGTTGTCCTCCTTTTTTTAATGTAGATAGTTCAGCTGTCATTTGTTTTTTTATGTTTCGACTGTAGTCTACTACTCTGTTGCGGATTGTTGAAGCAGATTTAGGTAAGTCTGAGTAACCTTTTGCTAATAATAACGATCTTAAATCTTTTGATGTCACAAATACGCTAAAAGGAAAACCATCTAGCGCAGTCATACGGGCCAAAACATCGTCAAGGGTATCAGACTTCACAAAATAGTCGGCGACTGACGTAATTTTTCTTTTCAAAGGTGGTCCTTCATTATTTTGGCCCGTTGAGGAAAATGCCTTAGCAGAATCTACTTTCACAGAATGTTTTGAAGATAGATGAGTATGTAGGCCTTTGGTTGATCCTCCTAAAGTCTTTAAAATAGCGAAACAACGCTTACATTGTGCTGAGCTACCCGCTTTATCGACTAAAAAATGACTCCACACTGACGAAACATCTTCATCTTTTTTATGTTTGACATAAAAACTTTCTTTGGATAGTGATATTGTTTACTTCTTAAACTAAAAACAAAAAAGAAAAAAAACATTTAAGTCTATGCACAACATAAACATAACCTCTTAGAGCTACAGAAAATAACACTCGTTGTTTTTCATCTATATTTATTCAGACACATTTATGCATTGTTGTTTTTTAATAAATTCATTGATTATCACCAATTAACAAGAAAAATATCAATACTTACACGACGAGAAGCGAATATTTTACACACTTTTACACATAACCCGGCACCGGTCGTTAGCGAAAACAAATGAAATCAGCTGTGTACACAAGATGGCCATCAAAACGTCAAATGAAATTAAGTGCGTTTCGTTTCACGCACATTTTTATTGACTTATATACAAAAAATATTTTAAGCCCGAAAATCCCGGGATTCATTAAATTTAATCCCGAAAAATTTCGGGACTAAAATACGACCGGGATCCCGGGACCCGGGATCCCGAGATCGAATCCTCTAACCATTACACACCAGAGACAAAACGGCAGTTAAAACAATGGGTTGGCAAAGGAGAAGGTGCACCGAAAAAAAAGCGAAAAACAGTTTTATCGGGGGGAAAAGTGATGGTAACAGTTTTTTTTTTTTGGTATTATCATGATTTACTGGCTCTAATTATGCAACGTTATTGGATCGTTTGCAGAGAAGCGATCAAAATCAGCGTTCAAAAAAGTGCGCCTTCGCCAGAACAATACGCTTTCTCTCACAACGTCCGTTGCAATGGCAGAACTGCTCTAGCTGAGCTTCGAAATAGTTCCCCTTCCTATCAGATTTGGCCCCAAGTGACTTTTTTATTTCCTAACCTCAAAAATTGGCTTGGGAGGATGACAATTTCGTCTAATGAAAAGGTTATCTGCGCTGTAAATGAGTATTAGGCACAAGTCCAAACAATTGGTTTTTGTGAGTGAATAAAAAAAATTGGAATTTCGCTGGATTAAATATACTAAGCCCAACGAAGATTATGCTGAGAAATAAATTTTTTTTTTTTACAAAAAAATATTATTTACCTTGTTTTCTACAAGACTTTTCAATACGCTCTCGTATCTGGCCAGCATACTAACGGAAAATTATGTTTTAGTTGATGTAGAGACTCTAAAACATGGAGAAATGTAAAAATCAACGACATAGCAGTAGGGTTTAGGACTATTAGTACCAGTACCACAGCTTGCATTTGCCAGAATTAAGCCACATACCAATTAAAACTTCTGCCTTACTATTTTGGGTATTCGATTGAAAAGTTATCACTTTATAGTCAATTTTTAAAATTAAAAATAGTACTTTCACCACTTCTACTGCGAAATTTGCCGAAAAGAATTCAATAACCTACAAATTACAAGAGCTTATTTTGTTTTGAAAATAGGTAAATTTCAATAATTGTTTAATAATAATAAAATAACTGTTATAACTTATCTTTAGTTCGATAACGATAAATATTAATAAAAAAAAATCGCCGCAGGTAATTCTTTGTACAGGCTCGGACAGAGTACATTCTGTTGTCTACTTTTGTTTTTAAGGTACGAATTTCAACAATTGTGCAATATTTTGTATTTGAGAGGTATTTTTTTCGTCAAACTGGCTTTCTGGTGTACTAAGAACAAAATTAATTTGATTTAGAGGTTATTTTGTTGAGGATAGGACTGAAAGCAATATTTTCGAGAAGTAATGGGGTGAAAACTGTTGAGATTTTCTAAGAAATGGCAGCATAAACAAAAAACCATATGATTTGTATTATAAGGCGAGAAATTTTTAATGCTTTAAGCCACTATATAAGACCTTCAAATAGTGAAAAATCATTACCGAAGAACTGTTATTATCTCTGAAAGTACGTGATAGATATTTACGTTTAAGCTGCTCTAAATTCATATACATCATAGTTTCACATGTTCCAGTAATTCGCATTTCCGCTGACGAACAGATCAAAAAGTGTATATTTTCATAGTCTTTTCTATTAACATAGGCTGAAAAGTTCCAAGACTTTCGAAAGATGGCAGCACAAACAAAAAAACCAAATGATTGTGTTAACTTTCAGGAGATTCGTGTAAAATTTCCATGACATTTTGTCTACACAGCCAGAACCCACAAATGGCTTGAGAAATGTTATGGCATATTTGCTCCGTCAAAAGCAACTTTATGTCGATGGTTTAGTGGTAGTACCAGCATCGTTGATGCATCACGTTGTAGACGTAAAAATGGGGCAGTCACACCAAAAAACACAAAAAAAAATCCCCACAATGAATGACCTGAATATCTGCAAAACGAAAGTGAGAGAGTTAGCTGACATCGTGAAGATATCAACAGAACGCGTGAGACATATTTTGCATGAATATCTGCATATGAAAAGGCGATGTAAAGCGGCACCCGATGGGTGCCGCGCACTCTCACGATTAATCAAAAACAGCAACGTGTCGAAGAATCAGAACACTGTTTGGTACTGTTTCGACGTAATCCCAAAGGATTTTTTGCATCGATTCATAACAATGGATGAAACATGAATCCACCACTGCACGCCTGAGTCCAACAGGCAGTCCACAGAGTGGCTGGAACCGCATGAGAGCTGACCGATGCGGCCAAAAATACAAACATTAGCTGGAAAGGTTTTGGCAAATATTTTTTGCAATGCGCATGGAATAATATTGATCGATTATCTGAAGAAGGGGCAAACAATTGCCGGAGACGTTTATTGGATCATTTGAGAGAGCAACATTTAGCGAAGAAAAAAGTGTTATTTAACCAAGATAATGTATCAGCTTATAAGACCATAAAATCTACGGTGAAGCTGGACCAATGGTTGCTTCTTCATGTGCCTTATTTACCAGATCTGGCCTCCAGCGATTATTACCTCTTTAAAAATTTGAAAAGGTGTCTCCAGAGAAAGAGATTTGGTTCAAATGAAGAAGTTGTGTGAGAAACTAGGTTTTATTTTAAAGGGCTCGGCAAATCGCACTATTTGAAAGGCATCCAAATGCTGGAAGATCTCTGGAATAAGGGTATGGCTCTTGAAGGAAACTATGTTGAAGAATAAAATCGATTTTTGGCAAAAACCTTGTTTTTTCTTCAAAAGTCTTAGAACGTTTAATCCTACCTGTAGTAAGATACGATTTGTATTTTTAACTGCTGTAAGCCTAGCCTTTAAGGCCTGAATGCTCGCCGTCGGAAGCTGACAGACCGATAGAGTTGTTTAACGAGTTTCTAACAATTATCGTTAGGCAGCGTGATTCTTAAGTTTCTATCTAGACTGTATAAAAATCAAAACAAACTACTAAAATTGAATAAAAATTATATTTAAGTATTTAGTTATTCACTGTTCTCTTATCTCGCTATCTATCTCGAGTCATATTTCACCCTATCACGACTCTTCAGCCGAGCTAGGATCGACAGATAAAGAGAAAAAAAATAATAGTACTTGTCATAGTACTAGCCCAAAGAATAAGTGAGTTAAAATAACTTTTATCTCTGGCTGCCATAACTCTAGTTTTGAAGGTATGCCTGCCCACTGTCGGGAGCTGTTTAAAATCACAACTTTAGTGGTTTATATTAGCTTTTGAACACTTTCTTCTACCTGTTTTCACGTTGTGTGTGTCAAATATAGAGAATTTTTATAAACTTTGACATAAAGCAACAAATCCGGAGACCATGTTAGTCATGCTACTCTGGCGGTCAGAATTCTTAATAACAATATTAAAAATGTATGAAATTTTGTTATTTTTACTCCGAATTTCTACTTCAAGTATTATATGTGCACCAAATGTGAAAACGATATCTCATTTTCTTAGAGAGTTATCATGCCAATAAATAAACTGATAAACGAGAAAGTGCGAGGGTTGTATAAGTACCAAGCAGCCTTGACAAGAAAAAAACATTTTAGTATGTAAAATTAATTTTATTTTTCAACGTAGGCTCCTTTTAGCTTGATATATGTTTTTCTATCTTTTGTATCACTTCTAAAAAATACGATTTCTCCAACCTTTTAAAATTGGCGTCTATTTCAGCAATCACCTCATGGTTTGAGTCAAATTTTTTTCCGCCGAGTCATTTTTTCATATTTGAAAATAGGAAATAATCGCTGGGTTCTAAATCTAGCGAATATGGTGGAAGTGGCAGCAATTCGTATCCTAACTCATGAAATTTTGCCATGGCGATGACACAAGTGTGCACTAGAGTGACCGGATCTCATAGAGGGGGAAAAAAAATGTCGGAATCTTGTTCGTCTGGACCCCACAAAACGATTCCCCTTTCCAGATATTGAGATAGCCGAAATTTGAGCTCGATTAAACAACGTTAACCCGTGCCGCTCGTCGCTCAAAGTTTGAAAAAATCCAAATTTTTGGCCAAAAAGCTGACATATGGAGCCATAACTCCAGAACGGTAAATAATAGAAACACGCTTAATATCGCAAAAGAAAGCTAATGTTGTTCTTCAAAATTTATATTCTATACATAATTGTTGTTATTTTAAGTCAAACCGAGTTACAACAGCCTTTAGCCCCAAAAACGTGACCTGGTACCACTAGGAGCATACTTCGTATATTTTGTTATTAAGTGATAAATTTTGCTTTTTTTGGTATATTTTTGAGTTTAAAGTAGAAATATAATAAAAAAACAAGTAATACTGATAAGTCTAATGACATTTTTTATTTTAAAATATAAAAATTAGGTACATAATACATACAAAACAGACACAGAAAAGATACAGACGTAGTACCTACATGAGTTGATAATTTTACATAGTTATCTAATCTATTCTAGAGCTTTTGTTAAAGTAGTTTTTGAAACGTCAGGATATAATGCTCGGCATTTACTTACAACTTGCAGGACATATTGCTTTTGGTCTTCATCTTTTGTCAGAAGGTTGTTAAAGTCGGTTATTAATTTAACACCACGCTCAGCCATATCATTAACTACTTTTAATATTTTGACAATTTTCAATCCTTCTTGGAAGTCATTACTTTGAGGCCAGGTGTTTGGATGTTGTCTTAGGAAATCTGTTTTTATATTAAATTGGTCAAAGAATGTAAACGTTTCTTTGGTAAGTAAATTTACCAATCCTCCATCAACTACCTCTTTTAAGTTTTCTTTCCTAACTTTTGGATTTACAACCCTAGCGTGCTGTGATGGTTCATCTGTGCTACTGAGCAATTTATTAGCCATTAACAACTTTTCATCGTCTGTAATGGTGGGATCAAAAAACGATAATCCCACCAACTTTGCATTCAAATACCACAAATGGTTCGAAAATTTGGTCAGGGCTATTTCTGCAATGTCGTTGTCACATTCTTTATAGTCTAACAGACTATGCAAAATACCTAAATCTTGCTTTGGTGCAAGATGAGCTTTTGGAGCATTGAACCAAGCTTTACAATAAATTTTAACTAGGAAAACAGAAATGGCACGCACAGAACTTTCTTCTTCTTTAGACATCTTAAATTGACGACGAAAAATGGACATTTTTAAGCAGTAAGTAGCCTTTGTCATCCACCTAGCGTGATGAATGGCTCCTGGAGTTCTAAAACCCACAACATTGCCGTCTAGTGATCCAACAAATACGAGAACCAACTGCAATAGCTCCTTGTAGTCATCTCTGGGGTGGCTTTCAGTTAATTTGGTCTCGAATTCAGCAGTAACATTTGCAATTACTTCTGGAGTTAGCTGCTTTTGTATTAGATTGTCACTGATACCTGTGTCGTATTTTCCTTTGTCTATCTTGGGCCACGCAGTGAGGAATCTCTTGAAAATGTCTGGATGAGGTCCAGTGGTTGATCCCATTTTTGTGTCGAATACGCCTCTTAACAGAATTTCCAAGATATGGTGACGGCAAGCTAGGTATAGCAATTCTCTTCCTAACATTTGCTCCAATATGACGCATGCTCCTTTGGGGTTTTCCCGTGTTGGATGTTGTAGTGTCGAAGCACATCGCCTTGACGGTGTTGAGAAGACCCCATTCATGTAGGCATTCATATACGGCTACGGCTTGCTCCTCTCCAGAGCTGTTTGCGGTTACAGGAACTCCCAGCAGCTGTTCCTTTTCGCCATATGAAATAGCTATAGCTATTCGCTCACATTGTTCATTTTTTAAAACACCCGGTAAAAGTTTACCGTCCCAATGGACAACCACCGGCTCTTTTTCAGGAATGTTTACTTTATCAAAATTTTTTTTATTATATTGTTCTCTGAACATTTGCCTTCTATCATGTAATAAAGTTTTCGAGACTTTGTACTCAAGAAGGTCAAGGTTTAGTGCTTCTAGAGTAGCTATTAAAATTCTCGTGGCATTTCTGTCGGATACCTTACATCGATCTAATAAAATGGACAATTTCATGTTTAAAATCTCTTTAACACCCCTTGAAAGTTTCATCCTCTTGCTCTCAGATGGTCCTGGATCTTCTGCAGCTTCTTCAGGGATGTCCATTTCCTCCAAGCTCTCAAGTTCCTGGTAGATGCTGTCCTCTTCAGTGTCTTAAAATATCTTCACTAGATAATTGTTCGATCTAACCAGCTCAAAAGCTCGTTAGAAACTAAACTGAATAAATAAAAGGTCGGTTGTACGCTGAAGAAAAATCACCATCCCTAAAATAGAAATTAGATTCACCCTCCTTTCTACCTGTCAAACGGGTCTTTCTTTGGTAAACTAGTCAGGTAATCCCCATATAATAAAAGATTAAATTTGAACAAAAGGCTTTTTATGTTTGAAAATTGAGTTCCAAAATACTTTTTAACAAAAAAATGTTAATTCCGAGACACATTATGTAAAAACCCGTAAAATTCTTAGAATACTCCCAAACTGGCTTCTACTGGTACCAGGTCACGTTTTTGGGGCTAAAGGCTGTTGTAACTCGGTTTGACTTAAAATAACCACAATTATGTATAGAATATAAATTTTGAAGAACAACATTAGCTTTCTTTTGAGATATCAAGCGTGTTTCTATTATTTACCGTTCTGGAGTTATGGCTCCATATGTCAGCTTTTTGGCCAAAAATTTGGATTTTTTCAAACTTTGAGCGACGAGCGGCACGGGTTAACGTCGTTTAATCCAGCTCAAATTTCGGCTATCTCAATATCTGGAAAGGGGAATCGTTTTGTGCGGTCCAGACGAACAAAATTCCGACATCGATTTTTTGCGGTCACCCTAGTGTGCACGCGTACATTATCTTGATGAAAGAGAGTTTTTTCTTCGCCAAATTCGGACGTTTTTCTTTCACAGCATAGTGGAAACGATCCAAGAAGTTGACATCATACTTTCCAATACTCGTTTTGCCTTTTTCAAGGGATTCAGAGTGGATTATGCCGCGTGCGTTCCAAAACACTGTGTCTATGACTTTGTTGACCGATAAAGTCGCCTTGGCCTTCTTTGGTGCCGGTTCGTCGCGGAAAACTCTTCTTTGGTCTCTAGTGTGCTGTGATGAATCCATGTTTCGACAACAGTTATGAATCGATGTAAAAATCATTCCGATTGCGCTTTAACATTGCCACACATTTTCTTGAGGTTGATACACGTGCGTGTTTATTGCCAACTGTGAGCAATTGCGGCGTCCATTTTGCGGAAAGCTTTCTCATATCCAAAGGCGTTGTTAAAATGTCCTGTACCCGTTCATTTCAGATACTACAGTCACAGCAATCTCAGTACTTTCAATCTCCGGTCATTTTTTTTTGAATGGATGGATTTTTTCAATCATTCGTGATATAGTAGCACCATATCTGATTTAGGCCTGGTATTTATCATATAACCCTCGTATACTTTTCTAGATGTAGGGACTCTGAAACATAAAGGTATGTTAAGAACTGGAAAGTTTTCTTTTCACGATTACAATACTTTCTTTTAACAAGCACCTATTAATTAATTATCTTAAAAAATTTAAAATCCTGGAGTCATTAAATCAATGAATGTACCAGATCAGGTATTCGGCATGGCAACTAATAGTTTTGAAATACAAACACCGGAAAATTGTTCACCCGTTGAACGACGGTGTTACTTTTATGAAAAATCTGAAAAGTCTTTGTCAAAAGCAGACATTTGTTTTAAAAAAACGATAATTTTTTTGTAAAACTTTGAGATTTTTTTATACAACAGAGAGGTAAGTGTTTTAGAACTATATACTCGTAAACGTATGGTAAACAGACACGTACATAGGATAATGCACATTTGGAATCATTCAATTCGATTGTCTGAAATGACTTTGTTGTTCTCGAATTTGTATAACGCTACTTGTTTTGCAGATACTTGAAAGTGTATGAGAATGCCGGCTTTATCTGATGAAATGTATTGCTCTGAGCAGATTAACATTCCCCCATCGTTTCCTTATCTTTTGCGACAATATGCCAAAGCAGCCATTAGAACTCAACCCGCAGATCTGTTGAAGTAAGTTTTTCTTTTTATGTTTTTGCGTTTCCTTTACATATTATTTGAAGGTGTTTTAAGTTATCTCCCTCGCTACGAAGGAAAAATCGCAAAACGTAAAAAAAATATTTTTGTATAACTACCAACTAAACTAATGCACTTAGCTCTGTCTGTATGTATGTACTGTCGATTTCCAAGGAAAAACATTACCCACTATTCCCATAGTGAGTCAGTCACGGATATCCGATATTGTCTTTAGATAGCGTATTAGAAAACGTATTTTAATAGAGCTAGACCCCAAAAAGCTTCTTGTGCTGATGGAATATCTGCCTTAGTACTCAAAACATACTACTCAGTATATATCACCACTACACCAAACACTTTATTTCTGCATTCGACGCGCGTTTCGCTAACCATGTTAGCTTCATCAGGAGCGATGATTGACTAAAGCTTAACTACAAATCTACCCTATTTATACTTAGCCTAACCCTTGAATTACTCAAGCGGAACTAATGACATAGGCAAGGCTATCAGTTCCGGTCAAGTAACCAGTAGAGGCGACTATAAGGAATAGGCCCTCTGTCTTTATTTAAACTACTTTTACATTTTATGATTTCCATACTTTCGTATGCGTTCAACAATCTCCTATCAGATACATTTTTTATTAATCTTAGATTATCTAATGTTACAGTATGATCAGCTTCAAGGGCATGTTCGGCAATGCTAGACTTTTCTGTTCTATTGTATCTTAAGTGTGCTAAATGTTCTTTACATCGTATCTTAATTGACCTTTTAGTTCGCCCAACATACTTTTTGTCACAATCATTACAACTAATTTCATAAATTCCACTTTTCTCACAATTAGGAATCTTATCTTTGGGATTTCCTAAGATATTCCTCAGATTGTCTGATGATTTATAGACTAAGGTGAGGCCTACCTTATTAAATACCTTATTGAGTCCCTTGCTATATTTCGGATTATATGGTATGGAGATATACTTGGTGTTATTTTCTTCGCGTGTAAAAAAGGTGGAATTCTGAATATTAAACCTAAATTTACGTCTATTTATTAGCCCATTCACCAAGTCATCGTCATAAACCATTAACTCTAGTTATATTTCTAATACGATTCCTTTCTTTATTAAAGTTTACTCTATTCAGAGGGAAAGTGACCAAACGATGAACTAAAAAATGTAATGAGGCTAATTTATGTTGTTTGCAATGAAATGAATCATTAGGAATATATCTATCTGTTATTGTGTCCTTTCTATAGATATCGAATTCTAATCTATTATTATTTTTAATAATTAAAATATCTAGAAAAGGCAATTGTCCTTTATTCTCAACTTCGTAAGTGAATTTAATGGAATCATACCGGCTATTTAATTTAGAAACAAAATCATCAATATTTGCTTTCTTTGTATCAAAAATCGCGAAAATATCATCCACATACCTATACCATACCCTTGGGAAATAATCGAATTCTTGACTGGCTTCGATTTCAAACTTACTCATGAATAAATTGGCTATGAAAGGCGACAAGCAATTACCCATAGCTGTTCCTTCTTTCTGAACATAAAATTGATTGTTATATTGGAAATAATTTTGTTCCATACAAAGTTTAGATAATGTTAAGTATTCACGAATAATTTCGTCTTCAAAGTCATTCATTCTAAGTAGTTCTTCGAGATATTGTAAAGTTTGTGGAATTGGCACACTTGGGAACAAAGAACTAACATCAAAAGAAATTAAGACTTCACCTTCATTAAGAACTAGATTTTTTGTTTTATTAATGAATTCTAACGAATTCTTCACTGCGAAAGTATTTAATGGTAACTTCTCAAGTTCTTTTGATAACCATTTGGATATTAAATATGTGGGTGATCCGACCGATAAAACAATAGGTCGCATTGCTATTCCAGGTTTGTGAATTTTGGTTAAGCAATACAATTTTGGTATGGTCGGATTACTGACATTTAATTTAAATTTTAGCGAATCGGAGACAAGGTTCTTACATTTTTTTAAAGAATTTTTAACCTCTGATATCATTCATGTGCGAGCGTACTGATACTAGTTTCGTGTAGACTTTTCAATCTATCCTACAGAAAGGGAATATTTCCTTTCTGTTGGAAATTCGTTACAGTTTAGCCGAAACCCAAAAAAGGCAGGATCTTGTCAAACAACTACCGAAACGATTAATATATATGACTTTCGTAAACAAAGATTAACAGGAGATCTTTTAACTTGTGTAATACATGTTTGAACAACGCAACATTCTGTAGAATCTCGGGCGGTTGCATTTGATATATCCAACGACGGTTGACAACCGAATAATTTTTTTATATGACATCTCTTGTATGGTTAGGTAAATAATTTAAAAACACCTTATTGTTTTATACAGTATCTTTTTCATCTTACTCATTTTGTAGGTGGTCGACAGCTTACTTTCGCTGCCTATCTCTAAATATTCCGCCACCCGTTAAACCCAGGCTAGAATATCCCGTGCCACGTGATTTTCACGGTGTTACTCCTGGTTGGCTTAAAGCCCTGTTGTACCAACTCCAAAATAACATGACTATACCCTTTAAGGTACGTATATATGAAATCTTTTCTATTATCCACCCAGTTATCGTTAACCTAACAGGTAAAATTTTACCCACTCTACAAGCAAGGCTCAACAATCTTAGTGATTTATTAATTATGCAATCAGAATTAACGTAAAAGTTTTATATTAATAGTGTCGAATGCCTTGGATATATATATATATATATATATATATATATATATATATGTACAGTGTGTCCCAAAAATTTATACAAATGGAGAAATAATGCACCATCATGTTTGTACAATGTTGTCTTTCAATTATTGTTAGGCGAAGCAGAAACTCAGGGAACTCATTATTTAAAAATTCTAAGTAACGTTCAGCACTCATATTATTTCGAAAAAAGAATGGTTCAACTATTCTATCTTTAAAAATTCCACACCACACATTACTTTTAAACGAGTATTGAATTCGAGTTTAGATATTGAAGTTAGGATTAACATCGCTCCACCAGCGTTAGTTTTGAGACCTTACTGTCCCATTAGATATGAATGTCTCTGCGTCAGAGAAAAGTAGTTGTCTTGCCATAAACCTGTTATCTTCTAACTCTCCTTGAAACCAAGCACAAAATACAAATCCTCGTTCAAAATCTCCTGCTTTTAAAGTATGGGTAAATTGAGGTTTGTATGGTTTAAATTTATTTGATCTTAAAATTCTCGCAACTATAGTTTTATTCACATTCAATAAAGCTGATCTTTTCCGAAGTGAATCTTCTGGATTTTTTACTACCGACAGAATTTCTTGATTTTGATTATTTTGATTTGAAACTCATGCCCGATGTTTCTTTTTAAATTCATTTTTAACACTTCCATAAATCTTAAATTTATTTATTAGATAACCTACAGTTGTGAAGTGTACAGTTTTATCAGGCTGTCTATTATTAAAGATTTCTGCTGCTTCTCTAAAAGTTTAATAATTATCTCCAACTATGAGAACAATTTCAAATTTATCTTCAATACTCACTGTTATTAACATTTCTAATTATTGCAAAAAACAAACTGACGCTTTGAAATTTATTGACAGTTGTTAGGTATTTCCAAAGATTTATTTTCAGCATAAAATTTGTAGTGAATTCGTTTTATTTTATTCAACAAATAATCCAACAATTACTGACCTGTTTACTGGAGTTTTTTTTGAATTTTTGACTAGCAAGGCCACAAATCTAAACGTGAGTATAATTGTTTAGTTTCTGTTAACATTTTCAATTAATTTTTTGCTCTGTATTTAAATTTAAACACACTTTATTCTTCATTATAAATCATCATTTTTTATTCTCCCTGTATACCAGGGGTGCTCAAACTTGAACTGCTGGCGATCTACCTCAGTATTGTTAGACTACGAGCAATCGACTCTGAGAGGCTGCAAGTAAGTGTGATGCAGGATTGTCGTCTAGGTAGGGTGTATTGTGGCATAGATATTAGTTTTCCGCACGATATGCATTTTTTTAGTCAAGGTAAGTGTAGGTCTGCTCTAAAATGTCAATGAAAAAACTCATAATTATTCAAAATTGCGACTTTATTGGTTCTTACAAAACAAACGAGTTCTAGTGTCTAAACTTAACTAAAGAGTGACTTTGGATGTTGAAGCGTGGCACTGCATGTCCTCAGCATACTTTTCATAAGATGATACGTAATTACCGAGTGCTAATCGCAAGCATGATGACATATGTTCGTCAGTTAGTCGATTGCGATATTTTGACTTAATTATCTTCATTTCAGAAAATGCAGACTCGCACAAGTAAGTTGACCTAAACATTGCCGTCAGTTGAAGGGCGATTTGCCTTAGATTCGGATATTTATCTTCAGATATAAAACACCAGAATTTTGTATCAGATGCTGTGGCTTTGAGATGTATATCTGATATAATCTGAGTCCATGCTATTTCAGTAGCTAATTCCTCAATATTTTTACACGAAAAAGGATAACTCATAAATGATGCGATATTTGCCAATTTACTGAAATCATAAAAACGTATTTCGAATTGGCCCAAAATATTTGATAATTCTGCCTCATAAATATCATAATTCAACTGAGGAATCCTTGCTTTCAAAGACGGAAAATTTTTCAGATCCTTTCTTTTCAGTTGATCTATCATAAGTTTCAATTTACTTTTGAATGCGTTTATTGCGCTAATCATCTCAATAATAGTTTTTCCTTTACCTTGAAGCTCCAAATTAATGGTGTTTAAATGCATTGTGATGTCTATCAAAAATGCCAAATCAGTCAGCCATTTTCCGTTTTTCAGCATCTGAGTGTCATCACCTCTTTCGTCCAGAAAAGCTGTTATTTCGGGCAACAATTCTTGAAACCTTTCTAGGAATTTTCTGCGACTCAACCACCTGACGTCCGTGTGAAGAACTAAATCAGTGTGTTCAGCTGACTCACTATCTTCCAACTGCAATTTAAAGAGCCGTCGTTGCAAGCTACGTGCACGGATAGAATTCACAATTTTTATTGCAATGCCCATAATCTCCTTCATGTTTAGAACTTTTGAACACAAAACTTGTTGATGTATAATGCAATGGAAGGAGAAGAATGAAGGGAAATCATCATTAGCTCGACACAATGCCACAAAACCATTTTTGTTTCCAGTCATTGCTGGTGCTCCATCGGTTGTAATGCACACTAGTTTATATATTGGTAGCTTGTAGTTTGTTACAAAATTAAAGAAAACGTCATATATATCTTTGCCACGGGTCTTTCCTTTCAGAGGAATCATTGTCAAAAACTCTTCCTTAGCCGACATGTCATTGAATACCATTCGAATAAAAATACACAGCTGGGCAGTGTCTGTCATATCGGTGGATTCGTCGAACTGTAAAGAAAAGTATGTACATTCCATGATATCATGTTTTAGTTTATCAGCCATGTCCTGACTCATGACTTCAACACGCCTTGTGACAGTCGGACGAGATAACTGAAGTTCTCTAATAGCAGACATAATCTCTGTTTTACTTTTAAAATCTCCAAATAAAGTCTCACCCGCTTCAATAAATGCTTCCTTGACAACCAATCCATCATCAAATGGTTTCTTGTGTTCCGCCAATATACGAGATATTTTAAATGACGCGATCGTTGCAGCTTTTGATTGTTTGGCTGGTCTTGTGAACATGGTTTGTTCCTTTTTCAAGCAAGTTATCAAATCACGTACTTTTCGTTTTCTTAATTCACTCTGTGACGGAAAATCCTTTTCATAGTTTTTATGAACCGTTTTATGATGCCTCTTAAGGTCCCACGCTTAGGTATTGCAACTGACGCACGGCAAACGAGACAAATGCACTTATCCTTTACCATACAAAAGAAAAATTCTTCCTCCCAATCGTTATTAAAATGATAAGTTTTACTTTTCTTCGCCGTACTCATTTTGGACTATTTATTAATAAACGATGTATCGATTACAACTCAGACTGACTCCTATTCCTGCAGGCGCAACATTTATATTGGCGCGAACGAAGTCTCGAATGTTCCCGTCAAACACGCCGCCCGAAGTTTCTAGAAAAATCGGCGGGAATCAAAAACGCGGCTTTTCTTTGACAAGTACCGCGCGTTCCTTTGATAAAGCCGCCTTTTGCCGCTAGCAGGGGGTTATTACGATAAAAGAAAGTGATGAGGGGGTTATTCTGGCCTAATTCTGGATCGAATAAATTTTAATAATTTATTCATTACATTTTGTCTTAGTTACCTAAAACAAAATCTGTGAATAGTTCTATATCGGAATTTTTTTCTCGAGATCGACTCAAAAAGCACTCGCGATCGAGTTGTCGATCGCGATCGACCGTTTGAGCACCCCTGCTGTATACCATCAAATATTTTAAACTTTTGATCCTTGATTATGGGTTTCCATGTGATGCAGAACTTGTTATCAATTTTTTTGTAATATATAAATTGAAACTTTTTGGGACACACTATATATATATATACATATATATATATATATATATATATATATATATATATATATATATATATATATATATATATATATATATATATATATATATATGTATACTTATATATAAAATTAGTTGGGGAACTCGGCAAAGAGCGCAATAAATATTGACACCGTGTTCATTTAGCCAATATTTCGGTCCTAGGTTGGGACCTTCATCAAGGCACAAACTAAAAGAGAGAAAGCGAAGCGACAATTATAGTACGGGCAAATAAACAAAAGTATACGTTATTTTAATTTTAATATGTTGTAGAAAAATATGTATATAATAATAAAGCTGAAAAGATCACTTACATGAGAGGTGTGATATAAATATAACAAAAATGGCCATAAAACCAATTACATGAATGCAACTAACAATTAAGTAAATCTTACACCAAACACTAACATATTAAATCAGTGAAAAGGCATTTACAAAAGGGATGTCATTAAAAACCTTGGATGCTAACATCAATTATAAATTAATTCAA
This sequence comes from Pachyrhynchus sulphureomaculatus, assembly GCA_019049505.1. Lineage (NCBI taxonomy): Eukaryota > Metazoa > Arthropoda > Insecta > Coleoptera > Curculionidae > Pachyrhynchus > Pachyrhynchus sulphureomaculatus. The sequence continues at coordinate 135,005,266 of CM032448.1, read as the reverse complement.
TTTTAATTAACCACCTGTGACTTGCAATTTGTATGACATATTTGACACAACGCTGACAGGAACCAGCCATCTGACAGAAGCAAGGGATCATTATACCTACAGGGCCACAGCCCATCGAAAAACAACCAGGACAGGACCGGCTTTAGTACGAAATATTAGTATATATCATCAAATCGAGAAGTCAATAAAATGGGGGAAAAAGTATACAAGGGGGATAAGTTTGAAGTCCGGTATGGAAATTAGGATAATATGACAAGCTGGAATTTAGAATAAAGAAAAGGAAAAGGACCAAAAGATAACCAAAACATTCCAAACGTTGATAATGAATTAACCACCTAAGACTCGCAATTTTGTATGACATAATTAACACAATGCTGACAGAAAGCAGCCATCTGACAGAGTGTCAAACATGTCATACAAATTGCAAGTAACAGGTGGTTAATTAAAATTGAATTAATTTATAATTGATGTTAGCATTCAAGGTTTTTAATGGCATCCCTTTTGTAAATGCCTTTTTACTGACTTAATATGTTAGTGTTTGGTGTAAGATTTACTTAATTGTTAGTCGCATTCATGTAATTGGTTTTATGGCCATTTTTGTTATATTTATATCACACCTCTCATGTAAGTGATCTTTTCAGCTTTATTATTATCTATATTTTTCTACAACATATTGTAGTGCCCTGATGAAGGTCCCAACTTAGGACCGAAATATTGGCTAAATGAACACGGCGTGAACACTTGTTGCGCCCTTTCTTTCTTTATTTTATATATATATATATATATATATATATATATATATATATATATATATATATATATATATATATATATATACAGTAATACCCCGCTTAGCGCGACCCCGTTACGCGCGGTTTCACTATAACGCGAATTTCAAATTTCGCGCTCATGTAGTCATTAACTTCTCTATGGTCGCGGGGGGATCCCCGCTTTCTCTGAATATTCTCTTTGAAGAATTGGGAATTCCCTGTCCTTCGACTTTGTTCTATGGGGATTTCCTCGTTCGTTTCGTGTGTTCATTTGTTCCGTAATGTTAGTTCGGTCGGCTGGCAGTTTTGTTTTAATATTTATTGGAGATACATACATACATAATTTAACCCTACGTTAAAAATGCCGCCTGTAAAGAAAAAAGAGCGTAAAAGCGTCACTTTGGAATTGAAGATGAAAGTGTTAAGAAGAATGGAAAATGGAGGCAAAGCAACAATTGTTGGGAGAGATTTTGGACTCTCAGAATCGACTGTGAGAACGATTTTATAAAAATCGGGAAAAAATTAAAATCTCCAGCGAAGGTTCAACACCTATAAGTGCAACAAAACTTTCTCGTTCGAGATCATCTATCTTAGAAAGAATGGAGAAATTACTGTCAGTCTGGATCGAAGATTTGAATAAGAAGAACACACCACTAAGTCAAGATCTCATATGCACAAAAGCAAAATCTTTGTATGAGATGCTGAAAACAAAAGAAGGAGAAGGGAGTGCCACTCCGACTTTTGCTGCCAGCAGAGGCTGGTTCCATCGGTTCAAGCAGCGTTCTAATCTTCACAATATCCACATAACAGGCGAGGCGGCCAGCGCGGACATTCAAGCTGCAGCTGAGTTTCCAGACAAGTTTCAAGACTTCGTTAGACGAGAGAAAATTCCTGCTTGTCTCATCTTCAATGTTGATGAGACCGCACTTTACTGGAAAAAAAATGCCATCTCGAACATTCATTTCTAAGGAAGAACGTCAAGCCAGTGGTTTCAAAGCTGCGAAAGATCGACTAACACTTCTGCTGGGTGGTAATACCACTGGTGATTTCAAACTGAAACCTTTACTAGTGTACCATTCAGAAACACCCCGTGCAATGCGAGGCACAGACAAGACAAGTCTACCAGTTGTGTGGCGATCAAACAGAAAGGCGTGGGTTACACGGGAAATTTTTCAAGAATGGTATTCTAATAGTTTTTGCCCATCAGTCAAATCATACTGTGACAGAAATGGGCTTGAACCTAAAGTTATATTACTCTTAGACAATGCCCCAGGACATCCAACCTCACTTGATACGCCCAGAGACTTAAAAGTGTACGTAAAGTTCCTTCCACCAAACACTACGTCAATATTACAACCTATGGACCAGGGAGCAATAGCAAACTTCAAAGCTTATTACAATCGCCGCACTTTTAGCCAACTAATTCATGAAACTGACGGGGAAGGAAGACAGTCTATGCGAGAGTGGTGGAAGTCATACAACATTATGAAGTCTATTCACAACATAGAAGAGGCTTGGAAGGAAGTTAAAATGAGTTGTATGAATGGGGTGTGGCGTAATCTTTGGCCAGATGTAGCGGAAGCACCTAGAAGAATTGTCCAGATGCAGAGACAAGTGCTTGAAGACATTGCTGCAATGATTGAGGGGTCTGAACTTGAAGATGTCACGGTAGAAGATCTCGTAGAACTTGTAGCAACGCACGACGATCCTATTAGCAATGAAGATCTGATCGAGTTACAGAATAATCCTATCTACGATGAGGAAGAACAAGTAGAAGAGAAAGTTTTATCTTCAGGGGAAATACAAAATGCACTTTCAAAAATTTATTCAGGTTTGGACATATTGCAGAGTATAGACAATAATGATGACCGTGTCTTGACCGTGTGTCAAACAATTAAAAACAGTGTTGGGTGTTATGAACGTATTTTACAAGAACGTAAACAAAACGTTACCCAAAAGACAATAGATGTATTTTTCCGTAAAAAATAAGAGTATGTATTGCATAAAGTGTTCTTAGAATTAAAGTGATTGATTAAAATGATTTGTATTTTTTTGTATTAAATTTTGACTATGTTTAATCATAAACCTCGATATACGCGAATTTCAGTTAACGCGATTTTTTTCGGAACGTATCCCTCGCGTAAAGCGGGGTATTACTGTATATATATATATATGTATGTATGTATATTTATGAGCATGCAGAGAAATTTTTAAAGCACTACAGGAGCGACGAGTGTGCGGAAAAAGCGATTCACGTCACTCTTGAATCTTAAGGGTAGGGATAACGTTTTGCATATAAAAGACTGCTTGAGAAGGATCGTACGAGGGGTGAGAAGCTGAACTTTATACGGATGTGAAGTATTAAAAATGTGTATTCTTAGCATACATCACTTTGATACGAATTAAGCAGGCTACATCCATCGAACACGTTCCATGAACAGACTCAAGTCAGTCGTTCTTCGATGTTGGGTAACTAGTTATCAATACTCGTAGAATATACATTTTCTTTTTTAATTTTTAGATTTTGTGGGATAGATGGGTTGGCGCCTGCCTTGAACACGGTACCCTGGTTAAGTTGCTATGTCTGGGCGGTTTCGAAGATCCTCAAGCTATACCATGGCTTAGATTTGTAGCACTGTGTGCTGGTACTCTATCAGATGTAAGCTTTAAAATACATCAAAGCAGATATATGAATTAAGATTTATTATGTCATCTATTAACTTTTAGAAAGCAAATATTAATAATAATATTGAAGTTACACATACAACACTAATTGATTGATCATTGTTATAGGATCGTAAGTAGGAGCTGTAGAGTTAAAAGAATTCCACAATTACATTTTTAGTAGTTTCACGTAGCACCACTTATCACCTAAATATCATTAACCCCTTCCAAAGATGGTTCCCTAGTTGCAAAACACTTACCGAGTGTAATAAAAAATCAGTTTGATTAGGGATTGGCAACACTCAATTTTTAGTGCTCGTCACCTAATTTTGATTCGGTTCTTTGCAGGATTTAACCCACACAATGATGTTGATTTGCGAGACCCTGACTGAGGAGCCTGAAGGTATGTTATTTAGTAAACATTCCACATATTCTTAGGAGCCGTTCCTTGAAAATCGTAACCCATGTGATGACACTTACCCCTAAAAATTATGAGGGTTGTTTAAATAAAACACAAAAACTATGGCCTTATTTCAGGTGGTTCGGCGATGATACCTCTTGAAACTTTCTTGGACCTATATAAGTTCTTGGCAAAAATAGACGCCTCCAACGACCAAATGCTGAAAAACTTTTGGTTTCGAGACTCGTTGCTTTCTCTTTGGCGGGAAAAGGTAGAGAAAGAGGTAGAAGAAGAGGAGGTACACGAGGAGGTACTCGTTGAGAGTGAACAGAGGTACTATATGATTTTTTTGCGTCATTTTTATAATATATTCTGTACAGTGGCGTCGACGTTAGGGGGGCATCTGCGTCACTCCTCCTGCTACGCCACTGACACTCTAAAAATTTTTTAGCGTTGCAAGCAAGACCTCCAGTGAATCGTCAGTAAAATTGGACGAAGGAGCTGTTGCAGAGAGAGTTGTCTCTTGTCCAAGTTTACCTGAAGATGACCACTATTCCCTAGGAAAGTATAACTTTACTATTATATACGGAGTGGTCCAAAAGATACTGGATAACATATAGGGTGTTAGTAAAGCCTGGATTAAAGAAAATTTTATGAGTGGACGTGTTTTTTTAGAAAAACACTTGGATGTGTCATCTTTTTACCATTTTCTATATTTAAACAGCAGGGTTTTTTAAAAATTGAAACACGCAGTATATGGTTTGTTTTATGTTATATGTTATTAACTGAGTAATTATAAATTCGTATATCTTTATAACTGTTGTCAATTGACTTTCTCCCAGTAAAACCCAAAAAAGTCGAGAAGTTATAATCTGATTGACTACAGAAGTTCCATCCAATCCTATCTTCTTGAGATATTTCCATTACTCCAGACTTTATTAACAAAATGATAATGCACTTTAGTTGCTCTCTAATACAGTGTATCCCAAAAAGTTTTATACAAATGGAGAATAAGTTTATTTTACATATTCTTATTATAGAGTATCTCAAAGAAACACCAGGCGAATTAGAAGCGGAGGAAGAGGGAGGCGGAGAAGGTCAAGACATTCAAGAAGCGAATGTAGAGGAGGAAGAGCAGGAAGAAGAAAAAGATGAAGAAAGTGAAGAACCTATGGAGGAGGAGAAAATGGAGAAAATGTATGCGTACATTTTTTTGGATGTTAATTTCGAAGCTTAAATAACAAAATTTTAAGATTTTTAGTAGTTCTTTCTAGAAAATTTCTATAGTACGGGTTACAGGGAAAGTCGTCCTAGATAATTAAGGTCCTTATAGTTTAGGACGTTTCTGACCGATTTGATTCTGTGACATGATGTCCTAAACTTAACCGTTTTCGAGATATTGAAGTTTAAAGATTTTCTAAAAAAAAACATGTTTTTTTTTTTGCTTTTACGTCGATTTTTTTTTATTAGAGGTTCTCGAGTGCGATTTTTTGGTTATTTTTAGTTAGTCTGTATGTCAAGTATCAAAAATCATCAAAAAAATTTGAACTAGTTACTAACAGTTTCAAATGGCGGCTTGTTAATGTTTCTAAATTACGCATTTTTACCAAGTGTTTCCTACTTTAAATCAATAAAGAGAAAAAAAAAATGGAAGTTATTCTGCAAATTATTTTAAAAACTTTTACTTCTTTTTAGCTATCTAAAACAGTATAATATCTACTGGATGAGATTTCAATAGGCCCAAATGTAGAGTAACATAATAATAGAATTTAGATACTACCAATTACCGGTTTACTACCCGCAACTTCAAACAATAAGCATTTTTTTTCCGGTCGGGGTACTCTCTGTGCGAGTGACATTTTCTGTTCACTAATCATTATTGAATGATTTTTAGTCTGCTCATGCGATTCGTCCGTGGTAGAAGTGCTATACCGTGCTTTTCAAAAATATCTGTGTTTTATCTTCTGACTGTGTGAATTGGCTCGTAACTGGATTTTTATCTCTGATTGTGAATGTGGCAACGTATACCAACGAGGAATATGCTGACATCCTAATGTGTTACGGACTTTGCGAAGGAGTGTCGTCGCGTGCACGTGATGAATACATACTGCGATATCCTACTCGTCGTGTACCTGATGTTAGCGTATTTGATGGAACTTATCGTACAAAGACGGCGGACTGACATGGGACGACCACGTATCTTTGACGAAGACGAAGAAAACGAAATACGACGTCTCTTTGAGGTGGACCCAACCACATCTACAAATATTGTCGCACAACAGCTTGGTATTTTGCAGTGGAAGGTATGGTTTGTAATGCATACTGTTGGGCAACACCTTTACCACTATACATACGCCCGTGCAAGTCATTGAAGAAGGGGATCCGTTGCGACGATTAGAATTCTGCAGATTTATGCTCAATACCGATGTCGAAGATGCATCTTTTTTTAAGAAAATACTATGGACTGATGAGTCGAAATTCGACAAAGACGGTCTTACAAACTACCACAATGCCCACTATTGGGCTTCTAAAGAGGAAGGCAACCCAAACAAAAAAAGAACGAAAGGATCACAAACAAGATTCAGCTTAAATGTGTGATGGGTATAATTTCAATTATTTGGTTGGGCCATTCTTCCTGCCAGATAATTTGAATGGCGAGGAATACGACAATTTTTTGCGGAACGATTTACCTAATTTGATGGAAGACCTACCTATTGGTTTGAGACAAAACATGTACTTTCAGCACGATGGCTACCCAGCTCACTACAGAGGAAGTGTTCGTGCATGGCTCAATGACAATTATCCCAACAAATGGATTGGAAGAGGCGGACCCATACCTTGGCCGGCGAGAAGCCCAGACCTAACACCGTTGGATTTTTATGTGTGTGGGGTCACATGAAAAGTCTCGTATACGACCAGATGACTCCTATCGAAAACGTGGATGTCCTAAGACAAAAAATAATTGATGCGGCTGACGAAATGAGGCGGCACCTCACAACCAGCGTTGTGAAAAAAGTAATTTAAGAAAAAGAATGAGAATTTGTGTTAGAAATAGGGGCGACCATATAGAACATGAATTATAATTAATAAAAAATATTAAATTGCAAGGTTTTTTGTTTTATTTGTGTATTTTTCGAATTTTCACTTAGAACTAAAAATTTACCTTTTGCTACCCGAGCCCGCTTTAGGTGTCATTCTGTGTACAATTTTCCTATTAAACTCCTAGTATTATACCTTTTTTTGCAGATAACTTCCATACTTTCATTTTTTTTTTTTTTCTCTTTATTGATTTAAAGTAGGAAACACTTGGTAAAAATTCGTAATTTAGAAACATTAACAAGCCGCCATTTGAAACTGTTAGTAACTAGTTCAAATGTTTTTTGATGATTTTTGATACTTGACATACAGACTAACTAAAAATAACCAAAAAATCGCACTCGAGAACCTCTAATAAAAAAAAAAAATCGATATAAAAGCAAAAAAAAACATGTTTTTTTTTAGAAAATCTTTAAACTTCAATATCTCGAAAACGGTTAAGTTTAGGACATCATGTCATAGAGTCAAATCGGTCAGAAACGACCTAAGCTATAACGTCCTTAATTATCTAGGACGATTTTCCCTGTAACCCTGTATACTAACGTAGGGTGAAAAATTCCCAAAACTTTTCGAGAGATGACAGCACCAATAAAAAAAAAAATTCAGTTAGTGTCAACTCTCAGAAGATTCGTGCAAAATTTTCATGATACTTTGTATATTAGTTTCCGAGTTGCAGCTGTTTAAGTGACACTACTTTTGATTTTTGCAAAACAGTGGAAGAAAAAGAATTTCGCGTGTTGATTAGTGAACTTAATGCGGTCGTTAAAGCACTGATGATGCACTACGGTCCGGATGTCCAAATGGGGTAACCATTCCAAAAAATCCAATAAAATTCACCATATTGTTCTGAATGATCGCAAAGTGAAGATGAAAGAGATATCTAATATCGTAAAGATATGAACAGAACGTGTGAGGCATATCTCGCTTATGAGAAAGCTATGTGTCCGATGGGTGTTGCACAGTTCCGCCATTTATCAAAAGCAGCAACCTGTTGCAGACTCAGAATTGCTGTTTGGCACTGTTTCGGAGTAATCCAAAGAAGTTCTTGCTTCTATTTGTAACAAACACCGCTATACGCCTGAATTCAACAGGCAGTTCGCAAAGTGGTTGAAACCTCTTGAAAGTTGACCGAAGAGTCCAAAAACACAAACATTAGGTGGGAAGCTTTTGGAAAGTACTTTTTGGGATGTGCATGGATTAATACTAATCGACTGTTGTGTGTTGTCCATTCTTCTGGTATTCGCGATCCCTGTATTATTTTGTTTATCAGCTTTGTTAATTCTTTAGTCAGTTTTACTCCTCTGTACATTAATAGTTCATTTTGTATTTTGTCCTTACCAGCTGATTTCGGTTTTTTAATTTTTTGAGAGCTTCTTCCATCTGTCTATCATCTGCTTCTGATGTTTCGTTGACTACTATTTCTGGTGTTTCGAGTGCCAAATTTTTTGTTGTATTTTATAGTTGCTTTTTATAATTTATCCACATATCTTTTTCGATGTTCCTTACTTCTATTAATTCTTTCATTTCCTTTCGCTGTCCATATATCATTTTCTCCAAACCTCCTTTTGCATACCATAAAAGTCATGTTCCATTTCTTTAAAGAATTTTTCCCAGTGTTCCATTTTCTTTTATCTTCTTCATATGTTTTTCTGGTTTTTCTTGATCTATATTTAAGACAGGCTTTTGTTTTTTCTAGGCATTTCAATTTCACTTCCTTGCAGAATCAAGGTGTACTATTCGGTCTTCTTGATGTTCTGTTTATTTTTCGTTCTCCGAATGCTTCCTTTATTGCGTTTATAACGTTATCCTTGATCTTTATCCAACTGTCTTCTATGTCTTCTTTCTCTCTCTCTTTTCATTTATTTCGTTCTCCCATCTTGTTTGGTAGAGATTTTTTATTGATTCGTCTTGTAGGCTTTCTACCTTTGTCTTTGTTTCGCAAACAGTTAGGCTTGTTTTTTGAGGTCTCTTTATTGTCATTCTGATTTTTCCCAAAACAAGACTGTGATCACTTCCTACATCTGCAGAACATAAACATCTTATGTCTAATATTTGTGTTAATGTATTTCTCTATTTGTTAGAATGTAATCTATGATTGGTCTATCTTCTCTCTTATTTTGAAATGTATATTTATGTTGTTCTTTACGTTTAAAAAAGGTGTTATTTATTCGGAACTCATTTTGTGCGGACTAGTTTGTCAAAAATTCGCCATTCTCATTCGTCACATTTACATTGAATCTCTGTTTCACTCCCGGTACTATAATGTTCCCTACTCGTGCATTAAAGTCACCCATTATGATAATTACTTCTCTTTTTGGGACTGCATCAATTGTCTCTTGTAGTTTTTCGTAGAATTTTGTTCTCTCGTTTTTCGGTTTGCAGTTTTCTGGACTGTATATTCCAATGATGTTAATTTTTTGATTCTCTGTTTTAAGTTTTGTTACTATTATTTTTTCTAATATGTATTTACGTTCTTGAATGTCGCTTGCGACTATGGCCTTTCCTTTATCTGCTTTGGCGAATATAATATTTTCTTTTATTGCCTTCTTTTTAATAAGTTTTGCTGCGTTATTATATTGATTTGCGTTAGTGTGTTTGCTTTTTAAAAATTCTTTTTAATGATATCTGAACACGTGTATTTCGTAGACATATTTAAAGGTAAGTCATTTAGTTAGTTGCAAAAAGTATCAGAAGAAGTTACCATGTAACAAGACGCGTCATGCAATTTTGTAATAAAAAGTGGAAATTTTGACAAATTGTTTCTTTCAGTACGTTACTTTAAAGGAGATCACACTACAGCTGACTAAAAACATAAATAAAAATTTTTATCACATCAGTCTTATTTCTTTTGTTGTCGTAGCTCGTAATCTTGACAAATCTCACTATATTAGAGGTGTCCAAATGTTGGAAGATCTCTGGAAGGGTGTCGCTCTTGAGGGAAACTATGTTGAAGAATAAAATCGATTTTTGGCAAAAACAATGTTTTTTCTGCAAAAGTCTCGGAACTTTTCACCCCATATAGTAGGTTGTAATTATTGACAAAGGTTTTGTACCTAGAGAAAAAGACGGCTAATAGTTTTTTTTTATATTTATTACTTAGCGAGGAACCTGTGCAGGAAGAGGAAATTTTTGACAAATATCAAGAAGAAATAGAAGGTACTTATTTCTTGTAGCGAAAAAAAATAATGCACATTCTTTTCTCTGTATGCCCCGTGAAATATCTTGGTTTGTGTTTAATATATACGAGCTCTTAATAAAAACTTACGTATATACAGGGTGTCCTAGAATTCCGTGTACATAGAGTTCCTGTGGATTTCTGGGATGAAAATACGACCATTTAACCCAACTTATCTTAGTCCAAAAATTCGTAATTTTTGAGATACAGGGTGTCGAAGTTATACTTTTGTTTTAGTGTTTCTTAAGTAGCTTTCATAATAATTGTACTATTTGCACAAGATTCGGTGCTCTGAGATGAGAAATCAAAATCAGATCACAGTTTTGTTGTAAATTGTAGGGGGCGCCACTTATTGTGCTTTGTATACTTTTAAATTGCCATTACTTTTTTATACCACTCTGTATGATTTTTTTAATTAAATATTCGTATTTTCCGCCTTCTCCTGTCTAAAAAAGCTCTCTTGGTAAATGTTGCTTTGAGCAATAGTTTCTGAGGTAAATGAGATGTTCCATTTTTTAATTCTATTGTTAAATTCGCAAATGCGTTCCTTCATACTTCATCCAGGCTTAGGACAGGTCCAAAGAATAGTCTTTGAAATTTGGAGCATACTTAAAGGCAAAGAGGCTAACAACGATAACACAGGTCTGCGCCCTAAATTAACAAACATAAACGTTGTAACCAGAACGTGCGCGCTCCGATAGTGTAGAAAGTGGCGCGGTACAATTACGTGTTAACTCGTCATTGTTTTATAGATCTTGGTTCAATATAGTGCAATGTCATCTGTGCGGAAGTGTGTGAATTGGTCTGACAGTTTCTGTTCTATTTGTGGCGAATATATGGTATTAAAGCAACAACTTAATATTACGGATTTTGTAAAAAAAGTATACTTCACGTATTTTGGCTTAAAACTTGGAGATCAGGATAAAGTTTGGGCACCTCATAAAGTCTGCAAACGATGTGTTGAAGACCTTCGAAATTGGTTTAAGGGCAAGAAAAAAGCTTTCCGATATGCGATTCCTATGGTATGGCGCGAGCAAAAGAACCATAGTGATGATTGTTACTTTTGTTCGTGTAATGTGAAAGGGTATAATTCAAAACGGAAGCAGTACATTTCATACCCCAATCTGCAATCAGCTATTCGTCCCATCCCTCATGGGACCGAAATACCAGTACCCAAGGCCCCTGCTACCTTGGAAGAGATTCCAAGTTCTGACGAAGATGGTGCTGTACCTGAACCCGATGACAAGTCAAGTTTTCAATTTGAAGATGACAGCAGTCCGAAATTGTTTTCCCAGGGCGAGCTAAATGATTTGGTAAGAGGCTTGAATCTTCCCAAAAACGCTGCTGAGTTGCTTGGATCAAGGCTCAAAAGCAGGAACTTACTTTTGCCGGGAGTGTCTTCCTCCTGGTTTAGATATCGTGAGAAGCAGTTCACTTCCTACTTTGCCCAAGAGGACGAGTTGGTTTATTGTACCAATATTGAAGGTTTGATTTATACATTTAAGATCTCATACGACCCAGCACAGTGGCGTATTTTCATAGATTCTTCAAAAAGAAGCCTTAAAGCAGTTCTGCTTCACAATGGTGGTTCCTATGCTTCCATCCCTGTCGGTCATTCCGTACACCTCAAGGAAACCTACAAGAACTTGGAATTGGTTCTTTGCAAATTAAAATATAAAGACCACGGTTGGTAAGTGTGCGGTGATTTAAAAATCTTGGGCATGTTGCTCGGACAACAATCTCGGTTTACCAAATTCCCTTGCTTGTTGTGTCTATGGGATAGTAGAGACCGAGCAAATCACTGGACCAAAAAGTGTTGGCCTCCGAGGGAGCTTAAAGTTGACGAAAAGAACGTCCTGCATGAAACTTTGGTGCCTCCTCATAAAGTTCTTCTACCACCGCTTCACATAAAGCTGGGATTGACGAAGCAATTTGTAAAGTCATTTCCAAGAGATGGAAATTGCTTCAAATACTTAATATCAAAGTTTCCAGGCCTCTCGGAGGCAAAGTTGAAAGAAGGTGTTTTCGTTGGACCAGATATTAGACGGCTTATGGCTGATCCACAATTCATCACAACCATGACGGATCCTCAAAGAGAAGGGTGGATTGCCTTTAAAGAGGTCATAGAGAAATTTTTAGGCAATAACAAAGACCCTAACTACAAACAAATCGTCAAAAGAATGTTAAAAGCATTTCAAGCTTTAGGTTGCCTAATGAGTTTAAAAGTACATTTTCTTCATTCCCACCTCGACTACTTTCCAGAAAATTTAGGAGATCTGAGTGAAGAGCAAGGTGAACAATTTCACCAAGATATTAAGGAGATGGAAAAAAGATACCAGGGAAGATGAAGCGTCTCAATGATGGCAGACTACTGTTGGACGCTTCAGAGAGACCTTCCAGATGCTTCCTACAAGCGAAAATGTACCAAAAGGAGTCTCGCTGGGAAAAATAAATGTGTTTAGTGCTTACTAATGAATGTATTTTAGATAAAAAAATAAGTTTTGTTAGGCAATTATAAATTAAAAAAAAAATTTTTTAGTCTTTAATCTTTTATTTTAAGATGATAACTTGTTTAACATAGATACCTACATTGTCAGAAAACATGACGTTCTATGACAAAATAAAAGTCATTTTCGGATTCAGTACACCCAAAAACATAAGAATTACGCAAAAAAAACCAAAACAGCTCTCAATTTTTTTTTTTTGCAGACTTGTGTAATAAATTTAAAAACCAACGGGCCAATAACAGTAAGAATGTAAAAATCAACTGGCTAAGGGCATAAAAGATTACCTACAAATTGACAAATTCGAAAAAAGTTTAATCGCTCAACTGAGAACGTATTGATTTCACAATAAATGTTCAATATGGCCGGCATCTTCGTTAATGCATAAATTAACACGTCGCAGGAAATTTAAATGTTGATCTCCTGGTTTTTTCTTGAATAATAAACAAATTTTCTGCATACATATTTAGAATAAAATATTATAAATCATAAAATTATTTTCAATAAAGTCAGTTTTTATGTTTAGAAAGAAGGAACAGATATAAGTAATTGCTTATCACCTTTCATAGCCAATTTATTCATGGGTAAGTTTGAAAATAAGCCAGTCAAGAATTTGAGTATTTCCCAAGGGTATGGTATAGGTATGTGGGATGATGGTGTTTGCGATTTTTGATAGGAAAAAAGCAAATATAGATGATTTTGTTTCCAAATTAAATAACGGATATGATTCCATTAAATTTATTTGCAAAATTGAGACAAGGGACAACTGCCATTTCTAGATATTTTAATTATGAAAAAAATAATAGGTTAGAATTTGATATCTATAGAGAAGACACAGTAATAGATAGATATATTCCTAATCATTCAGTTCATAGCAAACCATATAAATTAGCCGCAGCGATCTTGATAAACTTTCGATTTCAATGCACTCCAGAGGAAAAAATAGCATGGATTTAAGACTGGGAAACGAGATGGCCAGTGAATAGGAGTATTTTTACCTCTTCCAATCCATTTATCTGGGTAACTTTGGTTCAAAAAAATTCTCACATTACTCGTAAAATGGGTTGATGCCCCATCTTGCATGAAAAACATGGCACGACGTAAATTAATGGGTAAGTTTTCCAATAATTCAGGAATAGCAACGATGAAATTCAAGTAATCTGGTAATCTAAACGGCCCGATCAAATAGTTTGCGACAAATCCCATCCAGATATTAATACTGAATCCGTGTTGAAATTGTCTTTGTTGCACAGCGTGTGGGTTTTCTTCGGCATAAACATGATTATTATGCATATTTGTTATACCAGGTCGAGTGAAGCGTGCTTCATCTGTAAACATGATTTTAGTGTGAAAAGCCGGAACAGTCGCTATGCGTGCTCGAATAATTTGTGAAAAATGCAAACGGGGTCCAAGATCTAGCGGTAAGAGTTCCTGGAAGGACTGTATATAAAAGGGATGAATAATCTGTTGTCTAATGATCCGGTTAGTTGTACTTTTTGATATTCCCGTTCAATTAAGCGAGTGCTGATTCCAGGATTACCGTGTACAATTTCAAGGATTTCCTCTTCAACATCGGGTGCTCTAGCTTGTGTAGGCCTCCCAGCATTATTCCTGATCGGTTTAAATTGTCCAATTTCTCGAAGTCGCCTCTTAACCTCTTCACGACCGAATTTATTTGGGAAAGTAGGACCAAAATGCCCGATTTTTTTTATGGTATGTGTTAAATCTGCAAATAGGACTTACCAAATATGTTTTTTCAAAGTTTCAAAAAAACAAGTGTTTTCACAAAAAATAAAACATTTTAATTCTGTTCTTGACATCACCCGAATTAACTCGGGCGTTAAAAGAAATGCTAATTTGAAACAAAATTTGAGCCAAATAACAAAAAAGTGGCTTATCTTATCAACTAAATAGTACTAACTGTATGATATACTCTAAAGCAGGGTGTAACACAGAGCGGTACGTCACAAATAGGGCAGTAGTAGCGTGTTTCCTTTCGAACTTTTTTGCCGCGGGCATCACGCACTCTACAGCATACACCACATTGCCGAGTTGGAAATTGTTTTTTTTCGGTTGCCGGGATACACTCAGGGAAATGACGACCTGTCAGTCTAAGTGGTGTAGGTTGGCTTGAAATTCGTCCTTTTCTAGAAGAAAATTCCGTGCGGTGATATTTTTCCATGATCTGTTTGTTTTGATTAGATCCAACCTATAAACTAGTGCTGACTTTGTTCCTCCAGTTTTTCGATATAACACAAAAGAGTTCCACAGTGCCAAATCTAATAAATGAAAAAATATTTTTTTGTAATACTTTTTTCCACGCTTTCTTGGAAGGTTGTAGTCTGCTAAGTGTTGATCCACCCGATCAACACCGCCCATGGTGTCGTTATAATCGATGACAACTTTCGGCTTTATTATAATCTCTCTTGGTTTTTCTACCTCTACACAGGTGTTCGTATGAATGGTTGAAATCAAAGAAACATCTTTCTTGTCTTTCCACTTTAGGACACAAACTTTACCTCTTTGAAAGGCTACAACTTCTCCTTTTTTCAGCTTCTTTTTTTTAGCTCTGAAGGAACTTCTTTCCGTGTTAATTTTAGTGTTCCATAAACGTCGGTTTTCTTTGTAATAAGTAAATCCGCAAGCTGAGGGGAGTTATAAAAATTATCCATCGTTATACAATAGCCCTTCTCTAACAATGGCTTAGACAGCGTCATGACAACTTGCGACGAAATTGGTAGATTTTCATAGTCTTTGTCAAGGTTGGTTTATTTTCCAGTGTAGATGATAAAATTCCATACATAACCACTTTTAGATTCACACAGTAAATAGGTTTTTATACCAAATCGAGCTCTTTTTAGTGGAATGTGTTGGATCCAACCAAGTCTACCCTTATATAAAAGGAGACTTTCGTCAATAGACAGGTTTTTTTTCAGGTACGACCAGTTCTTGAAACTTGCTAACCAATTTTTCGTATACTGACCATATTTTATTAAGTTTTGGGTTTGGATGAGTTACTTCATCAAATTCATCATTATTAGAAAAATGGATGTTTTGATGGATAGCCTCAAATCTATTTCTGCTCATACAACTGGCATAAAAGGGCGTCACCAAAAGAGGATCGGTTGACCAGTATTGACGCAATTCTGGTTTTTTTATAACGCTTTGTAAAATTGTCAATCCTAAAAAGACTCTAATTTCTTCGCTAGTCACAGGGTACCACATTTTTCCTCTTTTTTTTTTGCTCAGCATACCTGTTGGTTTCTGTTACTATATGGCCAACCAGATCGTCGTCAACGAACTGTTCAAAAAAAATCCAACATGTTCCAATCATTGCAGGATACACAATTTATAGACGGTACAGCCGTAAAAGGGAATGATGGTGGGGCTGGGGAATCAGGTTGCAATTCAAACCAATCACGTGCTTCAAGTAAATCCGCCGAATTATCTGAATTCGAGCTACTACTTGAAATATTGCCGTAAGATGTATCAGAGCTACTTTCGTCTATTGGTTCGTCAACTTCTGACTCATCTGACAGATCATAATCGTGCCTGTTAATGATATACTAAGTACTTGGGTTTTCAGCTACTAAAATGTAAATAACAGGTATAATAAATATATTTACTTATTGTAGACAAAAACTCACGTAAAATTTAATTCACAGAAGCAGCGCAACAAAACTTATCAAGTCGCAACACAAACTAAATTTACCCGCTGGCAGCTTATTTTGCCTCAAGATCAAATAAACAGTCGCAAAAATCCGACAAGACCCGAGGGGTTTGAGTTAAATGTGTAAAAATGCGTATTTCGCTTTTCACGAGACAGTTCGGGTGATGGCGCATAACATCAATAAAAATTAGAGATGCCCGAGTTAGGCCCGGGCATAGGAAAATCGAAACGTTGACCGTGCCCGAGTTATCTCGGGTACAGTCGTTAAGCGGTTAATATTGGCAAAAGTCGATGGTTAGGAGTCCGACGATGCGACAATCTTTCGTGATATACGCGAGCACTTTTGCGACCGTTGCCGTTACAAAAACCAAACACTAAAATCATATCAGTGTACCCCATGATAATCTAGATTTAAAACAGTGTTGAGCTTGCTATACAATGTAAAGACACGAATCTTGTACAAATAGTACAATTATTAAAAAAGCTATTTAAGAAAAACTAAAATAGAAGTATAACTTTGACACCCTGAGTCTCAAAAATTACGAATTTTTGGACTAAGGTAGGTTGGGTTAAATGATCATATTTTTATCCCAGAAATCCACAGTAACTCTATGTACACGGAGTACTGGGACACCCTGTACATATTACATTAATATTACGAGGGTGTTTTTAAATCATATACTTAGCTATGAAGCAACAGACGCGTAGCTTAAAAACAAAAATACAAAAATATTTTTCTACATAACTACCGCTTACACAAATACATTCTAACATCTTTCGAGGTGTTTCATTCCATCCGGTACAATCTTTTGTATGCGCCTCAAAAACAACGCTACATTGTCTTGGGATTTACCGTATAGACGATTTTCTTCATCCCAGATATACGGACCATCATGGGCAATCTTGAAAATTGTAGTTTCGGACACTTTAGTTTCTTTAACAACCACCAAGAGGTTTATTTGTTTATCTGACGGCAGCAAATCTTCAGTAAACCTATTGATTGAACCTACACATAAGTTTTGGCCTCATCTGGAATTTCTGATTTAGGGTCATTCGGCATTGAGTCTCACTTCACTGTTTAGACCAAAATTTTACTTGAAAATATGATTAGTCGTCATTGCCGTACTCCTAAGATATTCTTTCATGAATAACTTCTAGTCCATGTCCTTCTGTAGTTGGAAACTTCAATGAGCGACGCTCCAAATTACTTTCCATCATTTTTCGGAAGAAAAAAATCGTAAAAACTGCAGAACACAACCTATACGTACAAAATGTCGACAAACTATTTAGAGCAGATCCAGTAGCATTCATGGGTTGTTCCGATATTCAAGTCTGGTTTAAAGAGGGATATTAAGAACTATAGAGGGATTTCGTTACTATTATCGATATTATCTAAGATTTTTGAATCCCTAATAACGGATGAGCTATTTGAAGCTTTCAAATCCCACATAGCGGTCGACTAACATGGTTTCTTTAAAGGAAGATCTACCAGTACTAATCTAATCGAGAGTGGTTCTCAGGTCGATGCCATCTACACAGACCTGACCAAGGCTTTCGATAGGGTATTTCACCGATTACTCATCAAAAGACTGTCTAGGCTGGGTGTACGCGGGCCATATATTCAATGGATTGAGTCCTATTTAACAAAACGGCAACAGTGTGTTAAAGTTGGTAGTACCGTATCCCGTGAAATAAATGTGTTGTCGGGTGTACCACAGGGATCTCACCTAGGGCCGGTCTTATTTTTTAATATTTATTAATGGTGTTACCTCTGTCTTTCGAAAATGTAAATGTTTACTGTACGCCGACGATCTTAAACTTTTCTGTGCAGTTGATTCTTTAAAAGACTGTGTAGACATAAACTGATTTGAACAAGCTAGTCAAATGATGTTCCTTAAATAACTTAGAAATTAATACCTCAAAATGTAGGATTCTTAATTTTTATAAACGCAAAGATCTTATTAATTTTAATTATTGTTTAGATAGCAAACCTTTACAAGCTGTTGATAGTTTTAATGATTTGGGTGTGATTTTTAGCAGTGACTTAAGTTTTAATAGTCACATTGATAATATACTACCGAAAGCATCTCGTATGTTAAGTTTTCTACGCCGTACCTATTATGATATCTGAGATACTGGAGCTATTAAGTCTATGTATAATTGTCTTGTTAGGAGTGTTTTGGAGTATAATAGTGTCATATGGGGTCCTGTACAGTAAAATTCATTTTATACAAACTAAAGTTTCCCTACAGCAATGTACCGTACTTGACTCGTACTCAATTAGCAGTTATAGAAACCCTTGAAATACGAAGACGCAATGCTTTAGTTTTATTTTTGTACAAATTACTTAACGGTCAGATAAACTGTCATACTTTGCTGTCCCATGTTGATTTTCGGATTCCAAACAGGACCACTAGATCTCAACAACTGTTTCATATCACTTTTCATCGTACTACATACGGAACACAAAGAACAAATTTTAGTGATTTAGATCTGTTTAGATATCGTATGAGAACATTTAAAACAAAATAAAGTATAGACGTATTAATGTAGTAACTCTAAGGCAACGACAGTAACAATTTATCTGTTATTACTTCTTTTTGTAAATTATTATATGTGAATTTTTTTTTGTAACTATAATTACTGTTTTTCTGTTTGGAGTTGTTGCTTTGTAAGTATTCATTGTATAAATAATTTGACAACAACGCAAATTTGTCGTATGGCGTCCTTTTTATCACTAGCTAGATAACTTTAAAAAAGAACCCCATACTTATCAATCGTAACTGGCTGAACAAAAATGCCTACTAATCTTTTATTGTATTGCTAGATTTGGTCTTAATCGAGGAACATCAAGAAGAAGTGCCATCGGTTGAAGTGGCAGAAGAAAAAACAGAGGAAGTAGTGGAAGGTAGGGATTAAGGAACAACTAGAAACACTAAAAATATATTTCTTTCTTCCTCCTTTGCACTGTTAGAAATATATATTTAAGGTTTGTTTTATTTCACATTTTTCGATGGTTTCCGTCGTAAAATCAATTTATTCTTTAATCAAGGACTTAATTCAAATTATTCGTCATTAAAAACTCGTCACTTTCACTCATTGTCGCATGTCTTCATTTTGAATCATGTGCGTTCTCTGTAATTTTTTTTAATATCTTCGTTCTTGATTTCTCTATCGATCTGTCTGAGCGGATTTTTGATTATTTACCATGATTTTTACTAATTTATCAATATATATTGCTTTGTTGTCCAAAAAACACCTTTTAGGACAATAAATGAGCCTCAGTCACGCAATTTTCAAGGAATCTCTATAATTTTTTTTATAATCTTCGTCTTTGATTTCTTTATCGATTTGTCTGAGCAGGTTTTTAATTATTTACCATGACTTTTATTAATTCGTCAATATATAAGTCTTCCATTTGGGACTTGACAACTTTGAAATTTCACTGTGAACGCACCCTTAAGCCAATCACCGAACTGTCAACTTCAAAACATTCAGTAAAGTCAACATTTTCATCATGGTGAAGTACACGAACGAACAACGTTTACGAATAATTAAAATTTACTACTAAAATTTGGAGTCGGTGACTGCAACTTTAAGAGCGTTAACGCCAATTTTTGGTCGTAATTCTCGTCCCAGTAGACAAGCAATTCATAGTCTAGTGAAAAAAATTGAGTTAACATATTCGCTGCTGGATGTTACCGTACCAGTGAGACAACGGGTTGGTCGAAGTGGCCAGAATATTGCTGCCGTTCAAGCGTCCATCTCAAACGAACCAAAACAGTCGATTTCACAGCGTTCTCAAGAATTGGGCATCGCTCAGACCACACCATGGCGAATTTTGCGAAAGGATCTTGGCCTGCACCCTTAAAGGTTAAAGTTAACTCAAGAACTAAAGCCACTCGATCATATGAAGCGACGTACGTTCTCGAATTGGGCTCTAGAAATGTTGGAAGAAGATCACCAATTTCATTGCAAAATCATCTTTAGTGATGAAGCGCATTTTTGGATAAACGGCTTCGTCAACAAACAGAATATGCGTTATTGGTCAGGTGAAAACCCTCATGTGCTTGAAGAAACATCACTTCATCCACAAAAAATTACTGTTTGGTGCGGTTTTCATGCCGGTGGTGTCATTGGGCCGTTCTTTTTCGTTGATGAAAATAACCGTCACGTTACAGTCAATGGAGATCGCTACAGAGGCATGTTGCAACGTTATTTCTTTGATTAATTGCATGGGCTAGACATTAATGATATGTGGTTTCAACAAGACGACGCCACAAGCCACACAGCGGGTGTAACAATCGACTTACTGCAATCTAAATTCGGTGGTGAACGTGTTATATCGAGAAATGGTCCCGTCGAATGGCCACCTAGATCGTGTTATTTAACACCTCTAGACTTCTTTTTATGGGGGGTACGTTAAATCATTGGTCTATGCTAACAAGCCTGCGTCGTTAGAGGAGTTCAGAGCCAATATTGAAAGAGAGATAGCGGCCGTTTCCGTCGAAATGTGTGGCCGAGTCATCGAAAATTGGGTTCAACGAATCGACCGCTGCAAATGTGCCCGTGGTGGACATATGAATGAAGTCGAATTCCATACATAAATGTTTTGATTGTACTTCAAGCTGATAGTAAAATTTTCGAAATGTCTCAAATGGGTTGCGTTTTATTTCAAAAAAAAGTTGTCAAGTCCTTAATGGAAGACCCGATATATTGCTTTTTTTCCAAAAACACCTTTTTAGGCAATAAAATGAGTCCCAGTCACGGAATTTTCAAGGAATCTCAATAATTTCTTTTTTATTATCTTCGGTTTTGATTTCTCTATCGATCTGTCTAGGCAGATATTTGATTATTGACCATAATTTGAACTAATCTTTCAACAAATGTAGTTTTTAGTAATTTACACCAAGATAATCAAATCTATCATAACCCTACATGTTCGTTTTCACAGATTTCAATATTAAAGAGTGTAGCTGATAACTAGAGACCGGATTATATGCAACATAAAAATTTTGAAATATGCATGTAAATATGCATGAAAAATGCTTAAAATATGCATGAAAAGGGTCAAAATATGCAATATTAAATAATAATAAAAGTAGTAATTTTTAGTTCTTTATTTCAAAATCAGCATAAAATTAACAAGTTATCGACGATATTTAAATTAAATTAACAATTATTTAACATCTTTTTTTAAAATTATTTAACATTTGTATTCTTGTACACGTAAACAATAAGGTATTGTTCCAAATGTTGGGTAGTAAGATTGTGTCTTCGATCACTTAAAATATTTTTATAAGTGGAAAAAGACCGTTCCATATCCACTGAGGTAACTGGGCAGTATTTGAATTTGGGGGCTATGTTAGCACTTATTGTTTCTGGCAAAAGTTCACCCGTCCCATTAATAAAACTATCAATTCGACACAAAGGTTCAAAGCCTGGGTTATTGCACAAAATGTTTTCAAACTTCTCTTTAACTCTACGCGGAAATACATCTGGCAATGTGGAGTTTATTTGACGTATTTTATTCATTAACTGAATTGATTCGGTCAACGCCAAACCTCGAGTGTCAGGCTTTTTAATATTCGCAGGTATGTGGGAAAAGTGAGTCCTAATCAAAGCTATGTTTTTAGTGTTCCGTACGGAACACTTATAAGATCACTTCGGTGTCTGTCTGTCTGTCTGTCTGTCTGTCTGTCTGTCTGTCTGTCACACACCCGATTTTCTCCGAAACTATTTGACATAGAAAGGTGAAATTTGGTAATAATATAGGAATTGATGGCCTCATCAGAGCCATGTAGTTTTGAGAATTAAATTTTGACTTAAGGGGTTAGTTTTGGGGGGTGAAGTCGGAAGTGAAAAAAAAATTTTTTTACTAGGTCATCGAGTGTGGTGTCAAATGAAAGCCTGTGAAAACACGAGTAAAAAATATATATATAATATTATTCTTGCGCGCACTTTTCTTTGTATTATTTTAAAAATTCGCGAAAAATCGCTGTCCCGGGCCTTATCTCGAAAAGTACTCATCAAAAAATTTCGAAAAAATTCTAGAATATTCTCCACGGGGTGTAGATTGAACGAAAATTATCACGAGTGCATTACCTTTAATAACTTATATGGTATATAAAAAAAACAAAAATTTCAAGGTCATCAGATTTCAGTAAAGATTGGAAACAAACTTTGTTGGAAACACATTTGGGGTGTGTTTTGTGAAGTCACTGATCATTTTATACCACCGTAACATAAATTTTGATTTAAGGGGTTCGTTTTGAGGGGTTAAATCGGAAGTGAAAAAAAAATTGTTTTTACTAGGTCATCGAATGTGGTGTCAAATGAAAGCTTGTGAAAAGACGAGTAAAATATATATATACTTGCGCACACTTTTCTTCTTTTAAAAAAAATCGCTGTCCCCTACCTTATCTCGAAAAGTACTGATCAAAAAATTTTGAAAAAATTCTGGAATATTCTCCACGGTGTATAGATTGAACGAAAATTATCACGAGTGCATTACCTTTAATAATTTATCTGGTATATAAAAAAAAACAAAATTTTGAGGTCACCAGTTTTCAGTAAAGATTGGAAACAAACTTTGTTGAATACTCATTTGGGGTGTGTTTTGTGAAGTCACTGATCATTTTATACCACCCTAACAAAAATTTTTATTTTAAAAACAATCAACGTACGGAACACTAATTGTGCAAGTTCAACTTGCACTTGACCGGTTTTTTTTTTTTAATATCAGAATCGTTAAATGCTTCCTTGGATTGACGAACTGCCATAGCCTCTGCACTATCGAAGTCATTTACTACACCTTTGATGGCCTCGAAATGTTCATTGTAAAATAGTACAGCTTCAATCCACGTTCCCCATCGAGTTACCACTGGTTCGGGAGGTAAAGGCACATTTGGCAGTTTTTCTTTATAGGCGTTATTACGAGCAGGTGCATTAAGAAATAGTTTCTTTGCTGATGAAATCAGTTTATTTACATTTCCAAACGTGGATCGTACTTCTTCAGCGAGTCGATGGACTTCGTGAGCAAAGCACTTCACATGAATTAAATTTGGATAAAACACTTAGAGGACTTTGGCTGCCTTGATCATATAGGGAGCAGCATCTGAGAGAAATATAAACACTCTTTCATCTGCAGAAGATTCAGGAAATATTTTTTTAATACCCTCATTCACAAATCTGGCGATCGTAGAATGATTTGTCTTGTCAAGTTCTTTGCAGGCCACCAAATAGGAAGGAGAAGTTTGAATTGTTGTGGCTGTTACTTGATGGAAATTCATAACGAATGTAATGAAAGACTGATTTTGTCAATTTCCACTTTATTTAGTTTCACAGAAACTGTATGACGCGTTTCGCTATACTATAGCTTCGTCTGATACAAAATGATATTTGAATATTATTGTTGTTACATTTATACAAATACCCTAAGGTAGATAGGTAATAAAATTAATACTATATGCTAATGAATATTGCTGGGAAACCATTTTGAATATTAATTGTATAAATTGAGTAAAGGAGAGTTACTATGGGTCAGACAGGTATCTTTTTGTTCGTTTAAGATGATGTCTGAATTTTTAATTCTATCTACTATTCCCATATTGCAGTCAAGGATGCCCGATGTTGTCTTCAGACAGCGCATCATAAAGCGTATTTTTAATGAAGCTAGACACCAAGAAGGCTTCTGGCGCTGACGGAATACCTGCCATAGTTCTCGAAAACTGTGCAAGGGAACTAACACCAGTTTTCTGTAGACTTTTTAACCTATCCTACAGAAAGGGAATATTTCCATCCTGCTGGAAATGTGCCACGGTTCAGCCGATACCTAAAAAAGGTAAGAAGACCTTGCCAAATAACTACCGACCAGTTGCACTGCTTTCAATAATATCGAAAGTCATGGAAAAGGTTATCAATGAGCATCTTCTAAAATATCTTGAATGATTCAATATTATTAGCGATCACCAATATGGTTTTCGTAAACATAGATCAACAGGAGATCTTCTGACTTATGTAACACATGTTTGGAACAACGCAATTGAACACTTTGGAGAATCTCGAGCGGTTGCTCTTGACATATCCAAGGCATTCGACCGTGTTTGGCACGATGGACTGTTGGCTAAGTTGCGCTCTTATGGTATGTCTGGAAGGTTCTGTTTGTGGCTCTCATGTTTCCTCAGAGAGCGTTCTTTACGAGTGGCGGTCGACGGATTTCTTTCAAACACCCTCACTATCAACGCCGGTGTGCCCCAGGGCATACTGTCTCCTACTCTCTTTCTCATTTACATTAACGATCTGCTGGAAAAGACCGGGAATCCAATCTATAGCTTTGCAGATGACAGTACGCTTGTCTCTTCATTCACCTTGAACGCTCGGACATCGGCTGCTCAGGCGAATATCCGCAGACAGCAGGAGGTCGTTCAACTTAACAAAGACCTGGAAGAAATTCTATCTTGGGGTGACAGTAACCAAGTGGAATTTAACGCTACAAAAACCCAAGCGGCAGTTTTTTCTAAAAAAGTTAACGTTGCTGAACCCGACATAGTTATGTCGGGGCACTCCATTCCCCTAGCATCGTCGCTCAGTTTGTTGGGCGTTAGTTTAGGAGCAAATATGTCTTGGCATGAACATGTTGCAGGCATAGCAAGGAGAGCTTCTCAAAAACTGGGAATATTATTTAGAACCAGAAAGCTTTACACCCCACAGCAACTGTTAATTCTTTACAAAGCCCAAATTCGACCAACTATGGAATACTGCTCCCACGTTTGGGGCTCCGCTCCCAAACATACACTGCATTTGTTGGATTCTGTTCAGAGAAGAGCGGTCCGTCTGATTGGGGACCCGGAATTGACCGGCGGCCTTGATTCGCTGGAACATCGAAGAACGGTTGGCGACTTGAGTCTGTTCTACAAGTATTTTCATGGAAAGTGTTCGAAGGATGTAGCCCGCTTAATTCCTCCCAAAGCGGTGCATGTTAGAAATACACGTCGCGCTGGTGCTTCGCATCCGTATGAGGTTCAGCTTGTTACTCCGCGTACGACGCTTTTCAAGCAATCTTTTATATGGAGAACGTCATCCCTTTGGAATAATTTGCCCAGCGCTGTGTTTCCCACCGAGTACAATTTACAGCGATTCAACAACAACGTGAATCGCTTTTTCCGCACTCGTGCCGCTCCTGGAGCGCTTTAGGGACTTCCCTGCAGCACGTGTGCTAGACCAATAAAAAAAAAAAAAAAAAAAAAAAAATTCATTTCTAAATTTTCTAATAGGTTTAATTTGACGCCTTTGTTTTGTATGTGTAAAATTTTAAATTTATCGTTAAAAAGATGATTTGATTCTGTTAAATGATTACTATAAGCTGAGTCGGTTTTGTTTTTTAAATAGCTTCTTTTATGTTCTGAAATCCGAGTTTTCGCATGAGCGACCTGTCTGACCTATGTCACTTTTATGACAAGAACCACAATTCAACTGATACACTCCCGTTTTTTTGGATCTATTTTGTTTTACCTTTGCATTTTTAATGAATTTTCCTAACAAGTTGCTTATTCTAAAAGCTATGTTGATATTATATTTGTTTAAGTGGTTTTTAATTTTCTGTGACGTGTTGCCAAAATACGTTAAAACATATTTTTTCCCTGTGTTTTCTTTCTTGGGGTATACTAAAGAAATAGCTTTATTTTTTATTTTTTTGTTTAGAATTGAGTCTATGGTGTCAGGAGAATATCCGTTGTTAACAGCAATTTGTTTTATTAGATTTAATTCTTTATTAAAATCATCTACAGATAAGGGGACACTTACAAGTCTATGCAACTTACTGTGGTAAGCTGCTAATTTGTGTTGTAGGGGGTGAGCTGAATTTATGTTTATTGTAGTATCTCTAAGGCGTTAAATTAAACCTATTAGAAAAATTAGAAATAAATAGAATAAAAATTCAGACATCATCTTAAACGAACACAAAGATACCTCTCTGACCCATGGTAATTCCCCTTTACTCAATTATATACAAATAATATTTAGAATGGATTTCCCAGCAATATTCATTAACATATAATATTAATTTTATTATTATTTATTATTTATTTTTATATTTTCTATTATTTTTACTATCTACCTTAGGGTATTTGTATAAATGTAACAACATTAATATTTAAATATCATTTTGTATCAGACGAAGCTATAGTATAGCGAAACGCGTCATACAGTTTCTGTGAAACTACATAAAGTGGAAATTGACAAAATCAGGAAGAAGAAGGCTCTAAGCGTAATGCACCCACAATTGAATTCGCAATATAGCTACCACAACTCTTGGTAGTTTCATCAGCTGAAATCCAAATAATGTCATCCTTAAGTTCATTACGCATTTCTTCCAGAAATTGTTGGTATGTAATTTTTATGCAGTGTTGATTCGTCTGGTATTTTTTTGATTCAAGCAATATTTTCGCAGAAAATCTTTGAATGTAGGATTTGTAAGTTTGTGGAGAGGAATATTACTTGCAAGCAATGCTTCACATAAATCCATGCTAAAGTGTCTTTTTGTTTGCCTATAGAAGTGGAATCACTGCTACTTGCTGCTGTTATAAGTTGTTGTCGTGGGCCTTTTTTTGCAATCCTGCGATATGAAGACTTGTCTTGACATGCTGGTCAATTTGAAACTTTTTTGTGCGCGAAACATTTTTCTCGCAAACTCGACAATATAAAACATTTCCGTCGTATGTAAATGTTCCAGGATAATCAGCTACCCACGAAGAGACACTTTTTTTGCGGGTGGCATGGTACACGTTAAACTTTAACACAACACGTTAAAAATTGCAAAAAAGACTGCACTGATGCAAGCGCGTCAACAATAATGTTAAAACTGATATCTTCTTTTAAAATAAAAATTCATCTTCGAGAAAATTGTTTATTTGATCCACGCTCAAACAAATATTCTTAGAAAACTAACTACTTATCACTTAATATCCCGACCAAGAAACAAAGGAATAAAATACCGTCGTAATATTGGGTATTCCCTTGGCATGTTTAGACTATTGTAGCAATGAGCACTGAGCAATTTAATTGCCTAGTAATACCGAGAAATATTGTAAATATAGGGAAAATATGCATCATTACTAGATTTTGGGTAAAATATGCAATAATCGGTAAGAATGGTCTAAATATGCAAATGCATATGAAAATATGCAAATGCATATAATCCGGTCTCTACTGATAACCAAAACCCTGGTCTGAAATCATCATTAACTGCTTTTATTTTCTATTGAAATTTTAATTTTTTTGCGGACGGAAGGTGTAGACTTGCACTGCAATATTTTTCTTTTAACGAGGGATACCTGTTGTATACCTTCCCATTGATTTAATTACAGAACAGAAAGAAGAAGAAGTAGATAGAGATAAAGATGGATCGGCAGACACAGTGGTGGGTGGAGAAAAAAGAGACATAGGGAAAGTGTTTGAAGATGAGACTATCTTAAGGAAGATTTAGAAAAGCTCAGGGTAATATGGAGACACTATATAAGTCAAATCGTAAAAATAACCGGTCAAGTGCAAGTTAGATGTACCCAATTAGTGTTCCGTACCGTCATTACCTTTAAAATAAAAATTAGTTACCTAGTAGTCAATAAATAAACCTAAATATGTGTTTAGTTATAAATAAAATAAAATTATTTTGTCTTCGGTACCTGTCCGTTGGTCACCAGTCATCATGACATTACTGATTGCACCGAATATGTAGTGATATTTCGTAGCTCTTAGTCCCGGTTTCCAAACCTTCACCATTCTGTCATGCCACATAGTTTTTTATAGCAGAAAAATTATTAAACATAAGGCACTAGTGATAATTTTCGCTTAATCTAACCTTTATGGAGAATATTCCAGAATTTTTTCAAAATTTCTTGATCAGTACTTTTCGAGATAGGGGGGATATCGATGTTTGGCAATTTATACAAGAAAAAGCGTGCACAAGTATTACTTCATATATATTTTTGAACTCGTGTTTTCACAAGCGTCCATTTGACATCCCACTCGATGACCTGGTAATTTTTTTTTCACTCTCGATTTCACCCCCCCGTATACCAGATAAATTAGGTTCCCAAAGGGGGCAGTACCGCCCCCCAGTGGGCGCTGGAATCTTCCTTGAGGGCAGTAGCGAGTCCAGAGGCAAATGGGGCGGTAAGACAGTCAAGGGGAGGCGGTCGTGGTGTACCTACCTATTTAGGAAATTAATATAATAAAATACTTTGAAAATCTACTGTTTTCATGAATAAATACTTTATTTAACATAGCTATCTAAAATTTTTATCTTATTGTTA
>CM032448.1:134941506-134976576 GCA_019049505.1 Pachyrhynchus sulphureomaculatus | reverse complement strand
GAAGCCAAATATTGATTAATTTGCTGTCAATCCATCAAGTACATCCCTCCCATTAAATTTATGACAATTTTTTTTTAATTGTTGATTTGCATTGTTTGAAGTTACGGTACGTTATTAATGTTTAATTTTAATTCTATTAAGTCTGTAATCATATTATTTTTATAAATAGAACACAAGAAAAACTATATTATTTTTCTTTTTATTTCTACCACTCCGAATTTAGGGTTGGAACTCAGTCACGACGCAAATTTCCATCGTTAGTTCTAATCTTCACATTTTTTGACGAGTTTTGGGAATATGGTAGAAATGTAGCAGCAGGAGGTTCACCGAAACCAGTAAAATTTTTAAAGCGGTCTACGAGAAAAAAAAAGTCTGGGAACCTCTGGTTTTAAACGAAGTTGTTATTTTCCGTTAAATCAAATCAAATATTAATTAAACATGTTTTCTCATAGTTCCAATTAATTAGTTAAACATAACAGAAAAAAATAGTATAGAAATCAGGTAGTGTATGGAGACTTTTTGGACTGACTGTAGTTCGCTTGTGCATTTTTTAAGTACTATGGCACACATTCCATCAGCATCAGGATTTCCACACCGTAGTATCACCGAAGACCTAGACGTCATGTTTGATAGTTTCCTGCCTCATATAGAAAAATAAAAATGCAAAAATCAATATGAATACAATTTTATTCTTATCAACCATTTATTTCGTATTTTTTTTTAACTAGCACCAAAAATTCTTAAATCGTTCTTCCGCACTAAACGTTTACAAATACAGTTTAAGAATTAACATAGGCGATAATCTGATCAAACAAAAATAAAAAAAACAACTATCACAGAAGGAATTGTAAGTGTTGCTTGTGCTGTCGAGAAAATCTAACAAAATAACCATATTCTAAGGCCTACCCTTTTGTGGCCAAATTGTAGATTTTCTCGACCGCATCTTTACACACCACAAATAATTGTAAAACATAAAAATAATTGAATTTTAGATGGACAACTTTTACAATTGGAGTAACAAACTTCGTGAAAATCCTTGCATGCAATGTGGTTGAATATAATTTGGGGCTCGAATAACGGTTAGAAGTTTTTTTTATGGGTCTAGCACACGTGCTACAGGGAAGTCCCTAAAGCGCTCCAGAAGCGGCATGTGTGCGGAAAAAGCGATTCACGTTGTTCTTGATTCGCTGTAAATTGTACTCGGTAGGAACCACAGCCCTGGGCAAATTATTCCAAAGGGATGATGTTCCCCATACAAAAGACGGCTTGAAAAGCGTTGTACGCGGAGTAATAAGCTGAACTTCATACGAATGTGAAGTATTAGCTCGACATGTGTTTCTAACATGTATCGCTCTGGGAAGAATTAAGCGGGATACATCCTTCGAGCACTTTCCATGAAAATACTTGTAGAACAGACTCAAGTCGCCAACCGTTTTTCGATGTTTCAGCGAATCAAGGCCGCCGGTCAGTTCCGGGTCTCCAATCAGACGAATAGCTTTTCTCTGAACATAATCCAACAAATGCAGTGTGTGTTTGGGAGCGACGCACCAAACATGGGAAGTAGTATTCCATAGTTGGTCGAATTTGAACTTCGTAAAGAATTAACAGTTGTTATGGAGTATAAAGCTTTCTGGTTCGAAATAATATTCTCAATTTTTGAGAAGCTCTCTTTGCTATGCCTGCAACATGTTCATGCCAGGACATATTTGCTCCCAAATTAACGCCCAACAAATTGCGTGACGATGCTAGTGGAATGGAGTGCCCCGACATGAGTATGTCGGGTTCAGCAACGTTAACTTTTTTAAAAAAAACTACCGCCTGGGTTTTTGTAGCGTTAAATTCCACTTGGTTACTGTCACCCCAAGATAAAATTTCTTCCAAGTGTTTGTTTAAGTTGAACGACCTCCTGCTGTCTGCGAATATTCGGCTCAGTAGCCGATGTCCGAGCGTTCAAAGTGAATGAAGAGATAAGCATACTATCATTTGCAAAGCTGTAGATTGGCTTCCCGGTCTTTTCCAGTAGATCGTTATTGTAAATGAGAAAGAGAGTAGGAGACAATATGGAGCCTTGTGGCACACCGGCGTTGATAGTGAAGGTGATAGAAAGTCTGTTATTAAGGCAATGTCGTCAGCAAAAGAAAGGTGATTTGACTTTTCACCGTCAATGTTTAAGCCCCATTATTTCCAGTTTATTGATTGTAGCGTACTTTCTAGAAGTATTACGAGAGCTTAGGAGAAAGCGTATCACCATGGCGCCCTCCTCTTTCATATCTATGCCGTCAGCATAATTTTCAATAGTTACTATACTAAAAAGAGCTATTAATCAATTACTTAGAGAAATAATGAAAGCAGTTGTCAGAAATCAAGTTTAATTGACAATGTCTCAAAGATAAAACCCCAATCATTACTTTTAACAACTAATTTTTGGACTGTATCATTATGGCTTTCGTCTTTGACAATGCGGGCCTTCATGTTTCATAATTTTAGCAATTCAAATTAACTGCAATTATAGAAATAGTTTAATCCGTTACGTGCAACGAGGTTCATGAAATTTATTTCCACAACGTGAAATATATCGAAATACGCATATTTTTATTTTTAAATAGTTTTGTTTAATTTATCTGTTATTGTTATAGAATAGAACTTTGTTTATATTTTTATTCTATTTTATCCATATTTTTTAGAAGACCCTCTATACTGTTTTTATTCCGTGATAATAAATGCTCTCTGTCTGTTATTATATTTGTATTGTATCCCTTGTAGTTAATTATTTTATTCTTAACACACAGTTTAAGTGTGGCATACTTAATGCATGTTTAACCACAGTAAACATAACACAGTAGCGACAGTTCGATTCGGCACCTTTGATCTCAAGGGGTTCGAGTTTGTAATGATCACATGACCTGTCGCCATATTGCTGGTATGATACCCAAGAGTTTTTTAAATATTCAAATTCTTAAAAGAAAAATCCATAGAATACAACAGTCCAGCATACTTGTGCCTGATAGACTTAAAATAAAACCTTGACAGAACCAATCAACTATGAATCTGGAATCAGGCAGGGAGCCTCTTTAAGTCCTATTCTATTTAATATTGCCAAAAGGAAAGTCAAAAGAAAAAAAGGATGTAGAATGGGCAACAGAGAACAGAGAATTTTATGTTATGCAGATGACGCGATAATAATGGCTGAGACCGAGAAACGATCAGCAAAGGCTGCTATACGAATTCTAGCAGCAAAACAATATAAAATGTCAATCTCAACTGAAAAAAACCAAGACAAAAGTAATAGCAAAAGAGCCGATCGGGTGCAAGCTGATGGTAGAAGATAAACCAATAGAACAGGTGATGAGGTCGATTACCTGGGCCATTAAAATATTTAGTGTCGAAAAATCGAGGAAGAAGTAAAACATAAAGTCAACAAGGCTAATAGGATGGAGGGCATGCCTCAATGATAGCATATTTAGAAACAAATTCCTCTCCGTTGAGACCAAAACAAGAATATACAAGAGCGTAATACAACCACTAACGACTTACATATCTGAAACAAGACCCAATATAAGGATAACACAAAGGATGCTGGAATCAACTGAAATGAGAATACTTAGGAGATGTACAAACAAGACACTGAGGGAATAGAGAAAGAAATAAAGACATAAGACACAATATCAACCAGTGAATAAGAGAAAAAAAAGTGGAATGGAATCAACACATAGGAAGAATGGCAAACAACAAGATATTGTCCAGTCACATTAGGGGGTTTCACCTCGGAATGAGAGATAATAAGCTGTAAACTTTATAAACCTTTATTTTGGCATTCTAAAAGTTGTCTCAAAAGTCTCGTAAAATCTCGTGTCCGTGTCTTAAGATATTCAAGGTCAAAGGTCACAAAAATCGTTTTTTTTCGCAAATATCTCGCTTCTTATGATTTCAATGATATTTGCATCTATTATGAAAATTGTAGAGCATAAAATTCTCTACAATTTTTTTATACGCTTAACCGTTTTTGAGATAGAGCGCGGAGAGCGCGCAGCGCTCAGCCCTGCATAGCATAATGCAAGGTCAACCGTGAGTCCCGGTTAATAATACGTCGTATAAAGTCAATTAACCATTAAAAAATCCGTAATTATGAATAATTTGCATTATTTATTAATTAATACATTATATTTAATAATATTTTTTATTTATCAAATATATTCGTTTACTAATACTTACCTACTGCGTGTAATTAAAAAATTGTTAAGTAGAATACTTTATGTATATCTTAGTTATATTCTAATATATCTTAAATTAGATTTTAAGTAGAAAAGGAATAGAGTAAATATATTTTAATTATATCTGTATTTAGCAATTATGTTACAATTGAAGTCCAAATGTGGCCACAAAATAAGCATAGTTTTTTTGAAATCAAACACTTCATTTATTTTTTTACGAGATGCACTTGACGATGGTGAAGGTTCACCTTCTTCTAGGCGGCGTTTCGATGCTCCAATAGAATTTTTACTGATGTACAATTTTCGACACTCGACATGCTCATTCACAGAGGTAAAGGTATTTAAATAGTTTATGTGACCGTCATTTCTTTCAATACTTGCAGTTTTTAGAATTTGTAAACCGCGCACTACATTAGCGAGTCACGTTCTGAAAGTGACTTATTACATATAAAACACAAATCAGCCATAAATCTTAAAATTGTACGTCCGTCGTTGCCAAGATACAATTTAAAACTGACTAATAAACTTGGTTAGTAGAAAGTGGTCCCTTGAAAAAGAAATCGGTTTTAACTATACAATGGAACATCTGTCCCAACTGGTCGTATTATAGGGGTCCGTATCCCAGTTATAATCTTAATATTATTTTATAAGTATTTAAAAGTTTACACATTTTAAAGAAAAAGTACTTAATTCTTTTTCTACTTAAAATATAATTAAGATATATTAGAATATAATTAAAATATACTTAAAGTATTTTACTTAATAATTTTTTAATTACACGAAGTAGGTAAATATTATTAAACGAATATATTTAATAAATGAAAAATTTTATGAAATATAATGTATTAATTAATAAATAATGCAAATTATTCATAATTATAGATCTTTTAGCGATTAATTAACTTTATATACGACGTATTATTTACCGGAACTCACGGTTGACCTTGCATTATGCTATGTATGGCTGAGCGCTGCGCGCTCTCCGCGCTCTATCTCAAAAACGGTTAAGCATATAAAAAAATGTTTAGAACAATATTTGTAGAGAATTTTATGCTCTACAATTTTTATAATAGATGCAAATATCATTGAAAGCATAGCAAGCGAGATATTTGCGAAAAACCGATTTTTGTGACCTTTGACCTTGAATATCTTAAGACGCGGACACGACATCTTATAAGACTTTTGAGACAACTTTTAGAATACCAAAATAAAGGTTTATACAAGTTTAACAGCTTATTACCTCTCATTCCGAGGTTGACCCTCTTTTTTTAGCTTAAGTGACTGGGTAAATAGCACGGATAGCAAGAGACAGGTCACCAAATGAAAGAAGATCATGGGACGTCCAAGAAAGAGGTGAAGCGACGATCTATGGAGCAGGGAACAAAGAAAACAGGCAATAGTGCCTAGACGAAGACGACATCTTTTTA
Organism: Pachyrhynchus sulphureomaculatus; assembly: GCA_019049505.1. Classification (NCBI taxonomy): domain Eukaryota; kingdom Metazoa; phylum Arthropoda; class Insecta; order Coleoptera; family Curculionidae; genus Pachyrhynchus; species Pachyrhynchus sulphureomaculatus. The sequence goes on along the minus strand of CM032448.1, from coordinate 134,970,938 downwards.
ATAATTATTTTCAATTAAAACATCAAACGAGTCATTTACTTCGTGGAAAATTATTAATAATGAATTTTGAGCACGTTATAAAAAGATCCTCCTTGAAATCCAGATGTAAACACAACCCGCGACCGCGCCGGCAGCCATGTTGTTGGTGTGATAGGGGACGCATGCGTGATAGAAAACAGGACTTAAAAATTTACTTGAACGTCGCTACTGTGTTTTATATCTTTACTGTGGTTCAACTTTGTAAAAATGGACTCTTTCTTAATAAATAGATTAGTCGAGGGATAAAATGGTAAATATGTCCCTGACACAGGGTCCTTTATAAATTTGAACCTACTTCGTCTTTTTAATTTAAAAAAAAAATGATAATAAATAATAAAAAAAAAAAAATATCGTGTTTTGTGCCGCATGATTGTACAATGAAAAAAAATTGTGCAATATGTTACAGAAATTATTAAAAAGTTAAATTGACTTCGAGAAATATTTGCAAGTATAAGATTTACATATAGTCAGTAAAGAAAGGACGTGTTACCTATAACTGGTAGTCGGTAAAAAGAAATTCCTTTTTTTTTAAAATTATTGTCGACACCCCTGTAAACAATGCTTTGTGGAAAGAAATTCATTTCTAACCTTATTTATGGTTAAATGGTACATTATCGAGCATGAATGCTACATATATATCTTATTTCGAGACTGAGTTCCTATGTAATCCTCCAAATGGTCCGAAAATAATGCCTACGGCGATTGCTAAGTACGAGGGATACCTTTTCAGTTTTACAAACGACCACTAGATGGCGCTATTGAGATTTGACATTACCATTGTTGTAAAATTTGACATTTGTTATTAATAAAACAGTGGCAGCTCAGCAATTGGCCGAGTAGTTTGTTGACAGTAAACGTTTAAAAAAAATCAGTTTTGTGAACAAATGGAAATTTCACGTGAATGTTTTCGTTGAACGAGTTTTTACGATTTTAGTAAAGGCTTACCTCAACAATAATGCTTCGAAACGCTTCTTTCAACTTTTGGTAATGAATCACCATCGGAAAAAATTGTTTTTTTTTATGGGTCTAGCACACGTGCTACAGAGAAATCCCTAAAGCACTCCAGGAACGGCACATGTGCGGAAAAAAGCGATTCACGTTGTTCTTGAATCGCTGTTAAATTATACTCGGTGGGAACCACAGCCCTGGGCAAATTATTCCAAAGATGTTCTCCATATAAAAGACTGCTTGAAAAGCGTTGTACGCTGATTAACAAGCTGAACCTCATATGGATGTGAAATATTATAGCGACGTGTACTTCTAACATGCACCGCTCTGGGAAGAATTAAGCGGGCTACATTTTCCATGAAAATACTTGTAGAACAGATTCAAGTTGCCAATGTTCCAGCGAATCAAGGCCGCCGGTCGGTTCCGGGTCTCTAATCATACGAAACAGCTCTTCTCTGAACAGAATCCAACAAAAGCAGTATGTGTTTGGGTGCGGAGCTCCAAACATGGGAGCAGTATTCCATAGTTGGTCGAATTTGAGCCTTGTAAAGAATTAACAGTTGTGGAGTGTAAAGCTTTCTGGTTCGAAATAATATTCCCAACTTTTGAGAAGCTCTCCTTGCTATGCCTGCAACCTGTTCATGCCAGGACATATTTGCTCCCAAATTAACGCCCAACAAATTGAGTGACGATGGTAGGGGAGTGGAGTGCTCCAACATCACTATGTCGGTTCAGCAACGTTAATTTTTTTAGAAAAAACTGCCGCCTGGGTTTTTGCAGCGTTAAATTCCACTTGGTTACTGTCACCCCAAGATAGAATTTCTTCCAGGTCTTTGTTAAGTTGAACGACCTCCTCCTATCTGCGGATATTCGCCTGAATAGCCGATGTCCGAACGTTCAAACTGAATGAAGAGATAAGCGTACTGTCATCTGCAAAGCTATAGACTGTATTCCGGGTTTTTTTTCCAGCAGATCGTTAATGTAAATGAGAAAGAGAGTAGGAGACAGTATGGAGCCTTGGGGCACACCGGCGTTGATAGTGAAGGTGTTAGAAAGAAATCCGTCGATCGCCACTCGTAAAGAACGCTCTCTGAGGAAACATGAGAGCCACAAACAGAATTTTTCAGACATACCATAAGAGCATAGCTTAGCCAACAGTCCATCGTGCCAAACAAGGTCGAATGCCTTGGATATGTCAAGAGCAACCGCTCGAGATTATCCAAAGTGTTCAATTGCGTTGTTCAACAACACTTACAATTGGTTTGCAGAATTTCGTCTTGGTCGTGCTTCCGTCAGCGATGAATTTCGTGAAGGTTGACCAGAGTCGGTTGTTATTCCAAAAAACATCGATGCTATGCGTAAAATGATTGAAGAAGGTCGGCATGTGACTTATCGTGAGATAGAGGCATCCTTAGGCATATCGATAACTGCAGAACATTCAATTCTGCATTAACATTTAGCTGTGAAAAAGATCGGTTTACGATGCTCGTAGGTTTTCAAATTAACCTGTTTGGCGTGTTACACTATTTGAATCACCTTTTCGTATTTTTAAGAAATTTAGCTCACGCTAATAAAAAAAAATCTGGAAAATAATTCTATATAGTATTTTTTGTAAAATTTTCCGCTCTTTCAAGTGGTGCAATTAGTGTTTCGATATCTTTTTTATTTGTCGAGATATTACCCAAAAACCAAATTATTTATTTTATTTTGGATTCTGTGGGTTTAGCGTACATCAAACTTTAACAAATTTTTTTATCATCTACGTCCAGAAAACTACCTGTGTGCCAAAAAGCGACCTGTTAACATTCAATGAGAGCTTAAAACCCCTGGCGACTGGAGTATAAATGTCGAATGATGTAAAAAACTTTTAAATAAACACATTTTTTAACAAAAAATTCGCGACACATTCTTACTTGACCGACTGTAACACTTTTTCTGCAAATGTTGAAAAGGTTTTAATTTTATTATTAATTCTTGATTTTTCATAATCAATGGAAAACTGTTAACATTAGATGTCAAAAATCTCAGTTTGAATAGGTGTTATGCTTAATGAAAGGTAGGGAGTCGAGAATTAATTCGTACACCTATAAAAAAATAATATTTGAGAAAAGTAACGTATTAATATTCATCTCCTTGCACTGACAGATTATTTTGTTATCAAAATGCTAGAACTGACCTAATAAAGAGGACTAAAAAATCATATTTCTTTAGTTAATGCCGTTGAGGCACTTATTAATAAACTGAAAAACACTAGAAACATAACTTTCCCTGTTTTCTGGTAGATGTTTGACATGTAGGCTAGTTTCGTAACATATGGTCGTCACGTCCACTCCTAGTTTGCTACGAAAGTTTGCAAAATATTCGATATCCTAAAAAAGAAACACAAAAATCATATTCAGTTTTATTTAATATACATGTATATGTATAAACTTGCGTGCATAGAAATCGGCCCATTGTAAACTTTTGACTTTAACTATATTTTTTTTAAAAAAATTATTCATCAGATCAAAAAAAGAAATATGCTGTTTGAAAGACAATTTAATATGCTTTAAATGTGAGTATAAATTTACGAAAACTTATTTCGACTTCCTATGTTTAACATAGTGAAATTAATGCATTAAGCAAATTAAGCTTTTTTATTATTAACATAAATAGGGTTATTGACAATTTAAAACTTAAAACTTAACTTTTTAATAATGGGTATGACCTCCTCTTGCCTAATAACATCTCTCATACGATTAAGCAAAGATCTAATCAAGTTTGCTATTGTTTTCTTGAGGGATGTTAAACCACTCTTCTTCTACTGCAACAATAAGCTCTGCGATCGAGTTTGGGATATGAAGTCTAGCTCGAATTCTTCGTTTTAACTCATCCCATAAATGTTCGATCGGATTTAGATCAGGACTGTATGCTGGCCACTCCATAACCCGAAAACCGACTTCTGCAATGTAATCTTGCACGATTCTTGCGGTGTGCAGCCTTGCATGGTCATGCATAAAGGTAAATTCGTCTCCAATGTAGTCAACGTAAGGTACCACATAAATTGCTAAAATCTCCTCGATATATCTAGCAGCCGTTAAACCTCTTCTTCCGTGAACACGGTCGCCCCTACGAATGAACTCAGGGTCGGTTCGTGCTCCTATAGAAATTGCACCCCAGATCATACAGGAACCACCTCCATAAGCACTCCGCTCTTCAAAGCAGCAATCTGCAAATCGCTCTCTTGGTCTTCGGTACACTTTCCTTCTTCGGTCGCTACCATGGAGGCATATTCTGGTCTCATCTGAGAACAGAACAGATCCCCATTGTTCCAACGTCCAATTCGTGCAAAACGCAGGCGGGCTTGCCGATGAGCTGGAGTAAGTTTTGGACCAATCGCAGGTGTTTTAGGGGTCAGGTTATTTTCCTGCAGTCTTCGTCTTACTGTCCACTGACTAATAGCCACTCCTCGCACCTCACGGAGCTGTCGTTGCACTTGAACGGCATTAAGGTGACGATTTCTTAATGTTGTTGACACAATAAAGCGGTCATCACGAGCGGTTGTAAATCGCCTTCTACCTGTTCCAGGTCGCCTATGAAAGGATCCAGTCTCCTCATAACGTTTGCACACTCTTCGAACCGCTGCGCGTGTCATATTCAATTGTCTAGCAACAGCTCGCTGACTAAGTCCGTTTTCGATTAAAGCAAAAACTTGGGCGGCTTTTTGTGGTGTAGTATGCACTAAACTAACACACTTAAACACTACTGAGATTATGAAAAACGAATTAATATGCAAATTTCAGTTGCAAACGCAATAATTTTTAATATTTGACAAATTTGTTATTTTCGTTACAATCACCACATAAACACGTTTCATTTGTTTACCGGTTGCTACGCATATAAACGATAAGCCTTCTTGATAAATTTATACTCACATTAAATTGTCTTTCAAACAGCATATTTCTCTTTTTGATCTGATGAATAATTTAAAAAAAAAATATAGTTAAAGTCAAAAGTTTACAGTGGGCCGATTTCTATGCACGTTAGTGTATATATATATATATATATATATATATATATATATATATATATATATATATATATATATATATATATATATATATAATATATAAATTTTAGGACAGTTTTTTGTTCTTGGTCTTGCGGTCAATTTTTAATGAAACAAGTTTACTTTTGGTTAACGTTTCGGTTTATTTTATTTAAACCATCTTCAGAACTACAAGAAAGAAAAAAAAAGTTTTTTAGTGTTAATGTTTAAGATGTAAAATTGAAGATTGTGTTGTTTTATACAGAAATATATATAAAGAATAAATATTAGTGTTTAATTATAGTTTTCCTACCTTATATCTAGTTGGATCTTTTGGTTTAAATGATTTACATGTTAACAGTTTCACAGTTTTGGTAATACTAAATTTAAAAGTTCACATATTTTATTTCACTATTTGTAGAGGTAAAATGGGTAAATCCAAAATTTATTTATTGCTTTCATATTATTGTTACTTTAATTGTTATTAGTTTAGTAATTAGGTTTTATTAGGTTATTAAATCATTGTATACAATACTCAGGCTTTCCGTGTCATTTCGATAATTTAAGGTGTTATTTGTTCTTCGTATATGTATCATTTCCTTTATGTTTCGTTTTTTATGATTATTTTCAAAGTCTAGGATTGGGACATTATTAAAATTGAAATTATGCAATTCATCTATGGCATGTTTTGATAGGGCAGTATGGTTTTGGTTTGTGTTTCTTATGCTATTTTTATGTTCTGTTATTCGTCTCCTTATATATTGTTTTGATTGTCCAATGTATGTTTTTGGACAGTTCATGCAGTCTATTTTGTAGATTAAGTTTGTTTGTTCTGCTGTTGGGTATTGTTGGTTTAAGTTTGGTAAAGATATTTTTTGAGTTGTTAGCCGGTTTTTTCTGCTATGTTGATGTTATGTGGTTTAAGGACTTTTTTGATCTTATTACTTAATTCAGGAATGTATGGTATGGAAATATAATTTTTCTTAATTTCATTGTTACTTTGTTTAGATGTTTTAGGATTATTGTATACTTTATTTATTCAGTTTTTTATAATTGGTTCTGTAAATTTTTTTGGATAGTTATTGCTTAGTAGAACGTTTCTTACTTTATCCAAGTTTTGGGGTCTGTCTTTCGGTTCAGTTAGTAATACTGCCCTATCAACTAGCGAATTGACAACACTTTTTTTATATTTTTCTGGTGTGAATGCATTATAATTTAAATATCTGCCTGACCATACAGGTTTGGTATACCAATTTGTTTTCTTTATCATCATATCTAATATTTATGTTTAAAAAGTTTATTGATTTGTTTGTTTCTTTTTCGTATGTAAAACTTAAGTCTTTCGTGGAATGAGTTGAATTTGTTTAGCGTGTATTGAAGATTCATTTCTGGATACAAAGAATACAGTCTACAACCTTTTGAAAAAATAAAGTTTGTAGTCGAGAGTTTTTTATAATATTTTCCTCTACATGTTCCATTACGAGATTTGCTATAGTAGCTGAAATTGGTGATCCATAGCTACACCATAAATTTGTGAGTAGAATTGGTTATTATATTGGAAAAATGTAGAGTTTGAAACAAAGTTTTGTTGCCTCGATAAATTCCTTTTCAGGGATGTTAGTGAAGTTTTTTATTATATTCCATTTATCTTTTATACTTTTCATGGCAAGTTCTATTGGTATATTTGTGTATAAAGAGACGACATCAAAGGAAACGAGTATGTGCCTGTTTGGAATTTTTTTGTTATCTTTTATTATTTTATGGAAAATCCCATGAATCTTTAATATGATATTCGTTTTTGCCGAGAACATTGCATAGCGTATTTAGACAAATTATAAGTGGCTGAACCAATTGTACTAACAGTTGGTCGAAGTGGTATGTTGTTTTTATGCAGTTTAGGTAGTCCATATATATATGGTGATTGTCCATTATGGCCGCAAGACCAAGAACAAAAAACTGTCCTAAATTTATTTATTAACGGTCAGGAAAAAAGAATATATATATATATATATATATATATATATATATATATATATATATATATATATATATTTATATATATATATATATATATATATATACTAGCCGTGCCCGCTGCTCCGCTCGCGTGGATTTGATTCACCTTTATCGTCACTGCTTATTCGTTATGTTTATATTATTATATAGCCTTAGAGGCCCATGGCTTGGTTGCATACTTGTCTCCACTTCTTTTTATCTCCTGTTAGCTTTTCCCAGTGCGGGATTCCGGATCTTGCTTTACTGCCTTCTTTCAACCACTCCTCTTATTAGGGCTTGCTTTGCCTGTCTTTCTTCCTTCATCCTTGCCATGTGTCCCAACCATCCTGATCGCTGGCTTACTATGATTTGGCTTATAAGGGGTTTCGTATATAGGCATTTTAATTCGTAGTTTGTTCTTCTTCCCCACAGTCCCTCTTCTTTCCTTCCTCCGTAGATTCTTCTCAAAGCTTTCCTTTCCCACACCTCCAACGTCTCCTTTTCTCTTGCATTCAGTTTCCACGTTTCGCATCTATATGTCACTGTGGGTCTGACAACTGTCGTATATATTCTTTCTTTTGCTTTTCTTGATACATTCTTTGATTTCAATATTGGATTCATTGCCCCCAAACATCTCTGTCCTTTTGCTATTATTTCTTGTATCTCCGTCCTTTCTTGTCCATTCTCTGTTATTGTTACTCCCAGATAATTAAATTTGTCTACTTTTTCAAACATATATCTTTTCCCTAAGTTGTTTATTATATCTAAACTTTTGTTGTTTTTATTATCCTTCTTCTTTGTAATTTCCATGTAGTTTGTTTTTTCCTCATTTATCTTTAGTCCTCTCATCCTTCCCCTTTCTTCTATCCTACTTATGGCTTTTTTGAGGTTCTTTTTTGCTCTTGCAATTACTGCTACATCATCCGCATAGGCCAATCATTGGCAGGTTTATTGGTATATCATTCCATTTGTTTTTATTTTTGACTCGCGGATTATCTTCTCTAATACCAAATTAAATAGACATATCGACACTGGTTCCCCCTGTCTTAATCCCCTTTTCATCTTAAACTTGTCTGATACTTTGCCCTCAACCAACACTCTATTTTCTGTGTCATTCAGGGTCATTCTCACCATGCGAATCAATTTACTTGGAATTTTTAGTTCTTCCATTATCTTGTAGAATCCTTCTCTATTTACAGAGTCATATGCTTCTCTGAAATCCACAAAGATCAAGTGTAGTGCCAAATTTTGTTCTAAGCTATTATCTTGGATTTGCTTAATCGAAAATATCTGATCTGTAACCGACCTATTTTTCCTGAATCCACACTGGTACTCTCCCAGAATAGACTCGGCTTTCTCTGCTAGTCTGTTTTTGATAGTCAACACTATCTATGACATCCAGTAAGGCTATTGGTCTGTAATTAGCACATATAGTTTTTTCTCCTTTTTTGTATATTGGACAAATGAGCGACTCTCTCCAGCTCACTGGCATCTTTTCTGTTTCCCATATTTCTTGCACCAACCGGCATAGTTCATTTTCCAGATCTACTCCTCCAGCTTTTATCAGTTCTACAATTTCCACCCGGGCCTTATTTTTTTTGGGGTTCTGAGTTTTTCTCTTATTTTTTCTTTGCAGGGTTTATTTGTCGCCTCCTGCCCTTCAGTTAATTTTGCTTCCTATTTCTCATTCAACTCATTTTCATCTCCATTTAGTGTTTCTTTAAAGTACTCCCCCCATCTATTCAGTCTTTCTGCGAAGCTTACTGCTAAACTTCCATCTTTTTTCCTATATATTAACATTTTGTCTCTGTTTATTCCCTTTGTATTTTATAAAAAAAAAACACGTAAATCGGATAAGTGGTTCTTGAGTGCTAAGCGCAGTAATGGATAGACAGAGAGACGTTACGTTTTATATATATTATAGATTTTTTTTGACATATATTAAATTAAGAATTAAAAAAAAATCACGTAAATCGGATGAGTGGTTCTCGAATGATAAGCACACTAACGGACAGACAGACAGAGAGACGTTGCGTTTTGTATATATTATATAGATTATTATTATTATTATCATATAACCTGGTCAGAGAACATATGTATGAATTTAAAAAAATCACGTAAATCGGATAAATGGTCTCGAGGGATAAGCGCACTAACGGACAGACAGACGGACAGAGAGACGTTGCATTTTACAGATATTGTAGATATAGATTATTATTATTGCTATATAACCTGGCCAAAGAATATATGTATGAATTTAAAAAAAGATACGTAAATCGGATAAGTGGTTCTCGCCTGATAACCGCACCAATAGCCAGACAGATAGACAGAGAGACATTGCATTTTATATATATTATAGATTATAGATATTCTCTGCTACATTGTACCAAATTTAATGGTTTAGGCTGTGTACTGCAAGGGAACGCGCTAGCGGCAAAATTTTTTTCCGACTTCATTCACTATTATCGTCACTGCTCATTCCCTATGCTACCTATCGTAATAAAATGTAGCCTATAACCTGGCCAGAGAACATATGTATGTTTAAAAAAAAAAGTACGTAAATCGGATAAGTGGTTCTCCAGTGATAAGCGCACTAACGGACAGACAGACAGACAGACAGACAGAAAGACAGACAGACAGACAGACAGAGAGAGACGTTGCATTTTATATATATTTATAGATATATATATATATATATATATATATATATTATATATATATATATATATATATATATATATATATATATGGGTCATTCTTCGTATTTTTGACTTGCCTGAAAATTTTTTTATGGCTATTATACGTGAAATTAATCAACACGTATATCAGAATTTTCGAAAGTTTCGAAATGTGGGTGTATAGACGAGTTCTTCGGATGTCCTGGACAGAACACCAGACTAACGCGTCAATTCAAGAGGAGATGAACGTGAAAACTAGTTTACTTAAACGTGTAAACCAAGCCTACCTCACATATCTTGGTCACATAGCCAGGAGAAGAGACACCATGGAGAAACTGGTAGTCGAAGGAAAAGTCAGCGCAAAAGATCAAGAGGCAGATCTTCTACGAGATGGATAGACCAACTGCAGCCTCTTTCTGGAAATACTGTACATAAGATAAGCCAAATAGCCCTAGAGCGAGAGATCTGGAAGGATCAAATGCGAAGAACCAGCTCATGTGTAGTCACCACGCATAGTACAGACGAGAAGGAGGCTATTGTGTGATGGACTAAATTAATTCTCATAATTAATGAACACATTCTGAAATAATATACTTACTGTATGAGGTATAAGATTATCATTCTTAGAATAAATAAAAAGTTGTGGACATCTATTCCTTTCTTTTTTCAAATTTTCAAAAGGATTATTTGTATGGACGTTATCTCTCGGAAAAAATTGATTACTTAAAACCTAAAAATAAGGAAATTATTGACCGATTACAAAAGAAATTTCAAATTTATCTTGTAGTTTGCACATGCTAATTACACAGCCCCACAAAAAAAAAGTGGGGTATACTTTTGATGCGATATATCAGATCCGTAGTATTTTTGCCCGCTGATTACGAATCTGACGTCAGAATATCGCCATCACATCTCAATTTTTTTCTAACCTCAAAAAATAGGTAAAAATTAAGAAAAATATACTCCTAAAAAATTGATTCAAGCTTTTTCATGAATCCAAAGATGTATTAATAGGTATTCGGACACGCTAAGCTAATATTCATCGGTTGGATTGAGCCATACAGTTCTGTTTTCTTTCTAAGCTCAATAAATCAGACAGATATAGTGCTTCTCGAATGCAAAAACGAATTCAAATTAAAATTCAACCGATCCTTACCAAATTTGGTACACGGGGATTTTTTGGGTCGCTGATCACGAATCTGAGGTTGGATTTACAAAATTCAAGATGGCAGATGTTTTCGAGCCATTTTGAACGCCGAGAAAATTCATCGGTCGATTTTTTATTCTTCTACCTGCATCCAGGGCACCTCCACCTGGTGACGGTGGGCAACGGTGTTACTCCACTAGCCGGCAGAGTCCCTGGATAACGGCTTAGATGCCGTCATGGCAGGTAGAAGAAAGAGAATTACGATGCAGGGACTCGGAAACCCAGTATCGGCGGTTGGTCAAGGTGGGAAAGCGGGCCCGCAGCCGTCGTCATCCCGCGACCGTAGCTCCTTATGTGTGGGTGACTTGGCTCATGTAGAGTATAATGCTACAAGAAAACGGTCTCACGGTACAAGGACTTTTCATAAGTGCGATAAAAACAGTGATTCATTTTGTTATATTTGCTGTCAACACGTATTGAGTAAAATGGGGTCACCGATAACGGATAAGATTAAAACCTTATATAATGATTGTTTTAACATTGAAATACAGCACCAGGATACAGATTGGGTTCCCCACATCATTTGCAGTTCTTGCAAAATAATGTTGTACATCAATAAGAAGGCGATTAAATATTCCAGACCAGCAATATGGAATAGACCATACAGTGAAAATGATTGCTACTTTTGTATGAATGTTGTATCTAGGCATAACCAAAAAAATAAAAGCACTATTACTTATAACGATGTTTCGACAGTAACAAGACCAAAACTAATTCCGCCTCCTGAACCACTTGATGCTGATGTTATGGAAACAAATAATTTCACCTTATTAATTCATGCCGAAAACATTGAGACTGTCGAAAAAGATTCAAACACTGTTACTAATGAATGTTCTAGTGACAACCTATCATATACTAGTGACACAGATAAAGAATTTCTACCATACAACCGTAAACCAGAACCAATACTCGTATCACAGTCAGAACTTAGTGATCTAGTCAGAGATTTAGGCTTATCCAAAGATGGTTCAGAGCATCTTGCTTCCTTTTTAAAGAAAAGACATTTACTTAAGCCAGAAGCTACGATTTCTTATTATAGAAACAGAGATGAAGAATTTCGAAAATATTTCACAATGGACGAGGAATTGTCACTTTCATATTGTACCGATGTAAAAGGTCTAATGGATGAATTTCAAAAATAACTCATACGATCCTGAAGAATGGAGACTGTTCATTGATTCTTCTAAACGGAGCATTAAGGCAGTTTTGCTGCATAATACCAACGTTTACGCTCCCATTCCGATTGCTCATTTCCACAGTTATGGAAGAGCAATATGAAAAAATGAAGCAGCTTTTGATAAAAATAAAATATGCTGATCATAACTGGAAAATTTGTGGAGATCTGAAAATTGTAACAATATTGCTTGGCCAACAGTCTGGGTTTACACTTTATCCCTGTTATAAATGTCTGTGGAATAGCAGAGACAGGGAACGTCATTATAAGAAAAAAATTTGGCCAACAAGAGAATCGTTCACTCCTGGTGAAAATAATGTATTGTTTCCACCATTGATAGATCCAGGAAAAGTTCTTATTCCCCCGCTTCACATTAAGCTTGGCCTTATGAAGCAATTCACGAGAGGATTAGATACAAACAGCCCATGTTTCAAATATTTGCATAAAAAAATTTCCGAAATTTTCTGAAGCTAAAATTAAGGCAGGCGTATTTGACGGGCCACAAATAAGAAAATTGTTTCAAGATTCATTATTTGTTACTAAAATGAATAAAGTTGAAAAAGCTACTTGGCTTAGTTTTAAAGAAGTCGCAACAAACTTTTTGGGAAATAATAAAAGTCCTAAGTACAAAGAAATAGTCGAGAAAATGGTAAAAAATTTTCAAACATTAAGTTGCTTAATGAATCTAAAATTACATTTCCTGGACTCCCACATCGATGATTTCCCAGATAATCTTGGTGACTACAGTGAGGAGCAAGGGGAACGTTTTCACCAAGATCTGAAAATCATAGAAAATCAGCTTCAAGGACGATGGGATGACCATATGCTAGCGGACTATTGCTGGTCGCTAAAAAGAGAAACAAGTCCTCAAAAGCGTTTGGGCAGAAAGCCTTTGAATAGGTCATTCGCGGAAAAAAGAACAAGATACAGCCAAAAAAAGGAAAGTTAGGCGCGGGTCTAACCTTCGCAATTCTAGGGCTTAAGGGTATACTATTTGAGAGTATATGGTTTAAAAGTCCTGGTTTTGAGTTTATTGGGTCTCATTTTTAAAGTTACAGGGTTATTGAGGTCTATTTTTTGAGGTTACAGGGTGTGGGAGTCTAAGGTTTCAGGGTTTAGGGTTTAAGAGTATCAGGTTTGAGGATTCCCCAACTGTATACCAAATTTGGTAGGAATCGGTTGGTTTTCAAAAATTTTGTCCGCCATCTTGGATCCGCCATTTTGAATTTTGCAAATCCGACCTCAGATTCATGATCAGCAACCCAAAAAACCCCCGTGTACCAAATTTGGTAAGAATCGGTTGAATTTTAATTTGAATTCGTTTTTGCATTCGAGAAGCACTATATCTGTCTGATTTATTGAGGTTAGAAAGAAAACAGAACTGTATGGCTTAATCCAACCGATGAATATTAGCTTAGCGTGTCCGAATACATATTAATACATCTTTGGATTCATGAAAAAGCTTGAATCAATTTTTTAGGAGTATATTTTTCTTAATTTTTACTAATTTTTACCTATTTTTTGAGGTTAGAAAAAAATTGAGATATGATGGCGATATTCTGACGTCAGATTCGTGATCAGCGGGCAAAAATACTGCGGATCTGATATATCGCATCAAAAGTATACCCCATTTTTTTTTTGTGGGGCTGTGTTATCTTTGATTATGTTAGCCGATACTTGTTGGAAATTCATAATAAAGTTATATAAAACCAACACTATGTTTTAATTTCCAATATATTTAAAGTCACTTGACAATTGTTTCACCATACAATGGCTTCTTCAGAAGTAAATCAGAAAGAAAAATATTTAGTAGTAATCCTGGTTAAATAGTGCTTAAAACTATCCTTAATTACCTAAGATTATGTTAATCATTTTATTATATTATTTACAGACAGAATTATTTTAAGAATGCAAATCTGTGGTACTATTTCCGAGAACTAATAAAGATTAAGTAAGGGTGAATGGTTTAAGTCTACCTGTTCGTTTAATAATTGATTGGAGTTTTTCCGTTTGTTAATTTCAAGACATTCAAGGAAATTTAATTTTTTAGATTTATTTTCTACATGTAGGATTTTTAACGTATCATCAAAATTATGGGATTTGTTTATTATATGGGTTGCGTAATGTGAATTGTTCTTATTTTTTAAATGACTATGTTTATGTTCTTTAATGCGAGTTTCAAAATATCTACCAATTTGTCCTACGTAGGTTTTAGTACAAGATCCACAATTTAATAAATAAACTCCCGATTTTAAGGAATTCTTAGATTTGGTTTTGTTATTCAAAATTATGCTCCCTAAGGAATTACTGCTATTTTATTGTTCTTTTTTATTAAATGTTTGGAAATTGTTCTAGTTATTTTCCCTGCGTATGTGAGTGTACTAAATTTTCCTTTTTTTCATTAATTGTGGGATAAATTAGAGAGATTGCTTGTTTAAAGGATTTTTTATTCAAGATATTATCTATAATATTGGGGTCATATCCATTATTAATTGCTATTTGTTTAATTATGTTGAATTTTTTGTTAAAATTAGTTTTAATCATAGGGATATGTAACAATCTATGTATGAAAGAGTTAAAAGCTGCCATTTTGTGAGGATAAGGGTGGGATGAACTATTGTGTATGACTGTGTCAGTATGTGAAGGTTTGTGAAAAATCGAGAAATCGTGTTTATTGTTCACTTTTGATATAGATATGTCTAAGAAATTTATAGAGTTATTGTTTTCTAATTCTATGGTAAATTTAATATTAGGATGCAAATTATTAGGAAAATTACTAGGAAATATTTACTTACCGGAAAATTCTAGGATTATCTCATTTGATGTACAAAACTTATTTCCTAGTATCCCACCATATGAAGTCATAGAATTAGTAGATAAGCTCTTAATCAAGAATAAAGTAAACGAAATTATTAAACGGGATATTTTAGATTTACTTGCGACGTGCTTGGATCAAAACTATTTTTGAATTCAACGATAACTTTTATACATCTAAAGAAGGTTTAATAATGGGTAATCCTTTAAGTCCGTTACTAGCGGAAATTTTCATGGATCATTTAGAACTAAAAATTCATCAAAACGCGGTAAGCAAAAATATTGTTTATTGGTATAGATATGTTGACGATATCATTTCCTGTTTTCACGGGGACAGATAGACAACTAACAATCCTCCTTAACTTCCTAAATAATTTGTATCCTAATATTAAATTTACCATAGAATCAGAAACCAATAACTCTATAAATTGCTTAGACATATCTATATCAAAAGTGAACAATAAACACAATTTCTCGATTTTTCACAAACCTTCACATACTGACACAGTCATACACAATAGTTCATCCCACCCTTATCCTCACAAAATGGCAGCTTTTAACTCTTTCATACATAGATTGTTATATATCTCTATGACTAAAACTAATTTTAACAAAGAATAACATAATTAAACAAATAGCAATTAATAATGGATATGACCCCAACATTATAGATAATATCTTGAATAAAAAATCCTTTAAACAAGCAATCTCTCTAATTTATCCCACAATTAATGACAAAAAAGGAAAATTTAGTACACTCATATACAGAGGGAAAATAACTAGAACAATTTCCAAACATTTAATAAAAAAGAACAATAAAAATAGCATTCAAAACCAGTAATTCCTTAGGGAGCATAATTTTGAATAACAAAACCAAATCTAAGAATTCCTTAAAATCAGGAATTTATTTATTAAATTGTGGATCTTGTAGTAAAACCTACGTAGGACAAACTGGTAGATATTTTGAAACTCGCATTAAAGAACATAAACATAGTTATTTAAAAAATAAGAACAATTCACATTACGCAACCCATATAATAAACAAATCCCATAATTTTGATGATACGTTCAAAATCCTACATGTAGAAAATAAATCTAAAAAATTAAATTTCCTTGAATGTCTTGAAATTAACAAACGGAAAAACTCCAATCAATTATTAAACGAACAGGTAGACTTAAAACCATTCACCCTTACTTAATCTTTATTAGTTCTCGGAAATAGTACCACAGATTTGCATTCTTAGAATAATTCTGTCTCAAAATAATATAATAAAATGATTAACATATTCTTAGGTAATTAAGGATAGTTTTAAGCACTACATAACCACGATTACTACCAAATATTTTTTCTTTCTGATTTGCTTCTGAAGAAGCCATTGTATGGTAAAACAATTGGCAAGTGACTTTAAATATATTGGAAATTAAAACATAGTGTTGTTTTTATATAATTTCATGCTAATTATGTAAATAAACAAGTTTTATACATACACACCTCGTAAAGCCATATAACTGACAAAAACATCGTCATAAAGAATGACATAGAAAAGCTGTATAAAGCGTTACCATCAAATATGGCCGATAATGCTCTGAACAAACTTGCGATTCTCCTTCTACCAGGAGCCGAGTCGAAAATGATTCCTTTTACCTAAAAAATTAAAAAATATATCATTAAAACATAGGAAGCTTCAGAAACGTGGATTATTCTCGAACCTCAGCATATACCAGGTGTACAAGTATGAAATGCGGAATTTTTTTCTAAAAAAAAACATGTTAAATTCGGAAGAATGATAAAAAGTGCTTTATTCAAAGTATACTCCATCGCTTGTTATACATTTTTCCCATCTTTTGGGCAATTTGTGAATACCACGCCAGTAAAAATCTTCCTCTTTTGCTGCGAAGCATTCATCGAGCCATTTTTTCACATCTTCGTACGAACCAAAACGCTGCTCAGCAAGTACGTGACCCATTGATGCAAACAAGTGGTAGTCGGAAGGAGCCGAGTCTGGTGAGTAAGCCGCATGGGGTAGAACTTCCTAGCTGAGTGCTTCCAACGTGTCGCGAACTGGTTTTGCTGTATGTAATGGAGCATTGTCATGAAGAAAAATGACTTTGTGTTGCCTCTTTCGGTATTCTGGCCTTTTTTCAAGCAGCGAACGGTTCAAATCCGTCAATTGTTGTTGGTAACGTTTAGTATTAACCGTTTCTCCAGGTTTTAACAGCTTATAATAGACCACGCCGCTCTGGTCCCACCAAACACAGAGCATCGTCTTTCTGCCAAAGCGATTCTTGGGATTCTGAAAATAAATCCACTTTTCCTCCCCTGTAACTATACGATGCAAAAACTACTTCCTTTTGTACCGAGCGAGCAAAATGTCACACGTGTTTTTGCGGTTTTCCATTTGTGTATTGTTCAACTCATGTGGTATCCATCTACCGGTCTTCTGAATCTTTCCCATCTCTTGTAGCCGATTGGAAACAGCTTGTTGACTAACGCCCAATTTCTCGGCGAGTTGTTTTTGTGTTTGCGAATCATCTTCGTCCAACAACGCTTGCAATTCACATCCTCGTATTTTTTTTACGGTTTTCCACGTTCCTTGTCTGCAACATCGAAGTCACCACTTTGAAAACGCCGAAACCATCGTTCACACGTTTCTTGCAATGTAGCATGTTCAGCATAAGTTTCCCGAAGTAATCGGTATGATTCAACAGCAGTTTTCTTCAAATGAAAACAAAAAATTAATGCTGTCCGCGAATGCTCTTTGTTCGGTATAAATTTCGACATATTGAACACAACACTATGCACACACTTTTCCAATTTATCACTCGTGTTCGTCAGACTCTTGTTGATGACACAACAAAATGGCGCAGTGTCAAATCTTTATAGCATAAACTGCATTGGTGCACCATCTGTTCTCTGAAATCCGCATTTCATACTTGTACACCTGGTAAATACATGAATTATAAAAATTGAGACAATAATTGGCAGTTAGAATGCGACGAAAGTGACATCTCGTCGAAAAAACTTGATTTAAAAGTACAAGCTCCCTTTCCCAATCATGTTTACTTCGTTATTACAGTGCAACTTTGAAAATTTTCAAATTATTTTTCACGTGTCCGTCTAGAAAAAATTGCGTCCGGAGGCTATCACCCCGTCTCCTCCTCCCCTCCCATCTTGTCGATCTTGCTTACCTCTATAGGCTGCTTTTGCTTATCTAAAGCACAAGAAAAATTCTGATACAGAAAAGCTCCCCCATTAGAAAAACAATGGACAAAAATAGGGTGATTTTCGAAGTTCAATTCGAAAAGAAGTTTTACCAGTTTTTCTCCGATAATAGCCATCTGGTATCTTTTCATAAAGAGGCATTTTATTGGAGCTGTGTAACGAACAGTGATCAACCTAAAAATAATAATAATAATAATACTAGTTCAGTTAAAAGTTCATGAATTTGTCCGAAAAAAAGTATCTATTCCTTAATCTCAAAAACCACTAAAGACAATCTTGATACGGGAAATGTTAGAAAGGTCAAGAGTATTCAGCAGAAATTAAATCATCAAATAACGTCTTAGTGTTCACACATCTAAATCCATAAATAATAGTCTTTTCTTTAGTTAAAAATATTCGCTCAAGTGCAAGTTGAACTTGCGCAATTAATGTTCTGTACGTTGATTGCTTTTAAAATAAAAATTTTCGTTACGGAGATATAAAATGGTCAATGACTTCACAATCCCTCCCCCCCAATGAGTTTTCAACACAGTTTTTTATCTCTCAACATACAAAAGAGCTAATGAATAAAAAAAGAACTCTACTAAAAGAAGGAAACAGAAATACATTAGAATATACAGAGATTAACAAAACAATTAGAAAAAACATCAAGGAAAACAAAAGAAGAAAACAGGAAACCAAAGTAGAACGAATAATCCAGCAAAACAAAATTATGAAATGCTTGAAACCACACACTAGGAAAAACTCAGTTAAATAATATAAAAAACAAAGAAGAAGTAGAAACCAACAACTTAGAGGAGATACATGAACCTATATAGAACAAAACAAGAACCACCACAAGGAATCCTAAACCGTCTAAAAACACTAAAATAAAAAACGACAACCCGAAGTCGGTAATAACGAGATAAAAAGAGCTATAAAAGAATTGAAAAACAATAAATCGCCTGGAAGAGACGGAATAACGGCAGAAATGCTTAAGAACAGAGGAAAAACAACAAGAAAAGCATTACACACCTTACGAATAAAATACTCAGTACAAAGCAGATATCTACTAGCCATAACTATAATACTGTTTAAGGGAGACCGAGAAGATTTGAAAAACTACAGACCAATAATAACATTGCTTAATACTACCATTTATATAAATTACTAACGAAAATACTGACAAATGAGCTAACTACCAAGGTCGACAGCTATCAGGCAAGAGAACAAGCTGGATTTAGAAGGAGTTTCAGCACTGGCGATCACCTTTTGACAATGGATTTCCATTGAAAAAGCCACAGAATACCAAATCCCACTGTATATGGCATTCATCGACTTCGAAAAGGCCTTCGATAGTGTAGAACACTGGGCAGTTAATCATGCATTACAAAATGGCAGAATTGACTACAGATATACAAATGTAATAACATATATAACAATGCAAGTTTCACCAATAACTCTTTGAAGTACGGGAATTTGGCTTTAAAAAAAACCCCAGCGGTACGAGAAAAAAAACATTTGAAAAATGCACAAATTGTTGTCTATTTATTTTAGTTAAGTAAATAAGCTTGAACATAAATTGATATATAAAAAAAATATAAATACATTGCAAAAGAACTTAGATTGGGTGGTTTATTTTTTGCGCCACCATACTTTAACATAAATTTAAAAATAAAATATGAATAAACAATATATTCTTAAAAGTAAAAGAAATTAACTTTGTGCATGATAAGATTGAAAACAGGTTTTTGTTTTTCCTAGGCATAATGGCATTTGGCAAATACTGCATTGCCAATTGGTACGAATATCTTTTTTTTTTCGAGCTACAGTAAGCACACCTTCTACGAGTGGTTCTCATTGGCTGGTGTGCACTTTCTGCTCTTCTTACAGCAGTTGATACTGTGGGCTTATGAGAACTAATGATCACTGATAATAATTCCGTGGACATGGCGATTTTGTCTATCCTTTGTACCAATGCTTTGGCAACTAAAGCCTTCTGAAACTTGTCTTCGGAAATTCTTCAAAGAAAGCTTAGCATTTTCTTTATGGTATAGCTTATATATTATAAATGCATTTGTTATTGTTGTATCCAAAAAGAAAAAAAAATACGATGCCACCACTTGTGACTTTTTTCGATCAAGCCCATAATATGATCGCATTTGGTCGAATTTGTCAACGAAATTCATGTGTCTATTATAATCACTAAGTAGAAAAGGGCAAGGAATAAGCAGTACACTGCCATCTTTCTCTTTTCTTTTTACTTCTGTAACAATTGTAGGGACATGATAATTAGACAACATATGCACGGATTTCTTGTCGCGCCATTACACAGCAGTCAATCCACTATCGCTTGTATTCCCCCCTTTTTAGATCTTTATCATTAGTGAAATAGGGCAAATTTTTTCTTGATACGTTTATTGTTCCACAAGCATAAATTTTCGAATCTAAAAGATCCTCCATTAGCTTTATGGATGAGAAGAAATTGTCAAAATATATTTTTGTGATTTTTGTTTGTAAGTAGAGCAGCTAAACTCTTAACAACTTGAGCGCCCAAATTTTTTTTCTGTTTGATCTCCAGTCTTCCCTGTATATATATATATATATATATATATATATATATATATATATATATATATATATATATATATATATATCAAAATTCCAGCAATACCCTGTTTCATCCGCTAAAACCTACACTTTGTATCCCCTTTTTATGGGTTTTTTTGGTAAGTACTGTTTGAGCGAAGATCGCCCTTTGAACTTGATCATTGATTCGTCGACAGCTATCTTCTCATGAGGCTGTAGGCATGACTGAAAATTGGTTTTAAGTTGATCAAGAAGGGGTCGCACTTTATAAAGTTTATCAAAATTAGCGGAGCCATGTACTGGCATTATGCTGTTATTATTCAGGTGAGGGTTCGAAAGAATCCAACCAAATCTATACACTCTCATTAGCTTGCTTATATAGGGATCGTGAAGGTCTGGTACAGAACTCCAGTGATCTCGGTAACTTCGGTAATTTTTTATGCCCATAAGAATGTTTTATACCTAAAAAGGTCTTGAGTTCATCAACATTTGTTTGTAAATATGCTTTACCCTTGGCTTGAAATGTTTGCTCTGCATGGAGATAAGTTTGAAACACAATATCACTTAAAAGTTCATCAGTAAATAAAAGATTAAATGCTTCATAAGGACTTAGGCTGGCACGATGTCGAATAAAATTGGGTAGACCAATATCCGCAGTAAATGGGTCCGGAGTCTTTATATTAGAAACGCATTTATTCCAAGTAGGTACCAAATTGCTTTTCCATCTCTTTGCTAGAGTAAATAGCGGTACTGGATCTTCTGCATCCCATTCATCCGAAGAGAAAGGCTCATCTTCCCCATAATCAGGCACCATAATTTCGGCAACGTCAAGATGATCAAACAAAGCAGCCGGAGCATCTCCTGCAGAAGAACCTTCACTTTCTGACTCGTCACCATCAGCCTCTGAGTCGCAGTCAGAAGGAATTGAGATACAACTGTTTTCAATTCGATCTATTTCATCATAGAGTTCATTTTCTGTCATGCCTATCAAATTGAAACTGAGTGCTTCACGCCGGCGGCTCATGTTTCTAACAGTACGGTGGTACAATTTTTAAACACTAAAAAAAATAACTTCACGAACATTAAAAATGGATATTAACCTACCTTTATTATGTGTTTTTATATGAAATTCATAAAGTAATGCACCAGATGAATAAAAACAACACTTTTCTTTTTAAAAACCATAACCTCAAATCACAGCAGGGCACGCGAGAAGTAAATAAATACCTAAAACCGTAAAAATAAACGCCAGCGTTCGACGAATTTGTATCACCCAACTAATCATAGGCTAATGAGATGTTTCGCTATAGAGGGACGATTATTAAACCGACGTACGCAATAAAAATAATTTTGATTTAAGTGGTACGTTTTATGGACCACCATACAGAAAAGGTCAGCAAAAAAATGGTTCAATTTGTCAACCAAGGTACTGCAAAGAGTTAAAATAACAGAAGATCACGTTACTAAACCAATAAAAGTAAGAAGAGGAGTCAGACAGGGAGCTACGATATCGCCAAAGCTATTTAACCAATATGGAATCAAAATAAACGGAAAACCACTAAATCACCTAAGATACGCGGACGACATCGTATTAACAACAGAAAAAAAGGAAAAATTGCAAAAAATGATGGCAGAACTAGAAACCGAGACGTCAAAAATAGGTTTAAAAATAAATTTTGACAAAATAAAGATCATGACCAACCAGATGGAAGAACTAAACATCACAGTTGCACAAAAGAAAATAGAAGAAGTCACGGAATATATATACCTGGGTAAAATAACTAAACTAAATAAAGACAACCAGACAGAGGAAATAAAGAGAAGAAAAGAGACTGACATGGAAGTCATTTAGCAATCTCTCATACATCCTAAAAAACAAAAATATCCACATTACCTAAGAACTAACGTCTTCGATCAATGTATATTAGGGTGACCGCAAAAAATCGATGTCGGAATTTTGTTCGTCTGGACCCCACAAAACGATTCCCCTTTCCAGATATTGAGATAGCCGAAATTTGAGCTCGTCGCTCAAAGTATGAAAAAATCCAAATTTTTGGCCAAAAAGCTGACATATGGAGCCATAACTCCAGAACGGTAAATAATAGAAACACGCTTAATATCTCAAAAGAAAGCTAATGTTGTTCTTCAAAATTTATATTCTATACATAATTGTTGTTATTTTAAGTCAAACCGAGTTACAACAGCCTTTAGCCCCAAAAACGTGACCTGGTACCAGTAGGAGCCAGTTTGGGAGTATTCTAAGAATTTTACGAGTTTTTACATAATGTGTCTCGGAATTAACATTTTTTTGTTAAAAAGTATTTTGGAACTCAATTTTCAAACATAAAGAGCCTTTTGTTCAAATTTAATCTTTTATTATATGGGGATTACCTGACTAGTTTACCAAAGAAAGACCCGTTTGACAGGTAAAAAGGAGGGTGAATCTAATTTCTATTTTAGGGATGGTGATTTTACTTCAGCGTACAACCGACCTTTTATTATTCAGTTTAGTTTCTAAAGTGCCTTTGAGCTGGTTAGATCGAACCATTATCTAGTGAAGATATTTTAACGTTTTTTTTTTTAATTTTCCAAGTGTATGTGTTATTGTTTTTATAACTATTATAGTATTATTTTTAAAAGACATTTGAAAACATTTTATTGAAATTAAAGTTTGCAATATATTTTGTTTCATTTTCCAAGTTAACTGTTATTTACCTATTGGCCTCTGAAATGGCATCCACATCAGGTGTACAAAGCCGGACCAAGGATAAAATATTTCTTGTGGGCTATCCCCATTCACCAGATCACCGGTTGTAAACTACCCTCAAATCGTCAAGTTTTGTGTGCTTTATTTTATAATTTACTTACTGTGAAATTAACTGTAAGAGAATCAGCAAAACTTACAATACGAGAAGTGTTCATTTTTTGGGAGAAAGCTCGAATCCCGACTAAACATGAGCAAGATGCAATTACTAAGCTGGAAAAACTTCACGCCGAGTGGAGAACTCTTCAAAAAGACCGGAAGAAAACATCGAAAACGGTCAAGAACAAATTTAAAAAGTTTGTTGAAAAGTTGGATGATCTCTTTGATATTTCTCAACAAGATGCCTTGGCTCTGATGAAATCGGAAGAAGATAAGGCGTTTCTCGTGAAACAGAGGCAGAAGGGCCGCCCAGGTTCCATGACTGGAGTGGATCTCAAGTTGTCTTGAGCTGAAGAAATCAAGGTGCAAAAGGAACTTGCAAAAATGAACCGACAAATCCAAGAAGCAACTTTTGATATTGGTGAGTTTTTTTTTTTTATTATTAGTATTCTAAAAAATAGATAAACAAATAAGTAAATAGTTTCATTATAATTGAAAGAAAATTGTACATGAGAGCATGATTTGGCATCTTTATGATTGAGTTTATATTTTTTTTAAATAATACCTTTTGATAATTAGAAGTAGGTAATTTAGTACCTATGTATATTATTACTATTCTGCTAAAACGACAAGTTTTTATAGTCTTTTTTTTTTTCCTTTCTTTTTCTTCTTTTGTTGCTTCTTAGAGACGGATGATGAAGACAAGTTCGAAGAAGGAGAAGAAGACACTGAAGAGGACAGCATCTACCAGGAACTTGAGAGCTTGGAGGAAATGGACATTCCTGAAGAAGCTGCAGAAGATCCAGGACCATCTGAGAGCAAGAGGATGAAAGTTTCATTTGCAAGGGGCGTTAAAGAGATTTTAAACATGAAATTGTACATTTTATTAGATCGATGTAAGGTATCCGACAGAAATGCCACGAGAATTTCAATAGCTACTCTAGAAGCACTAAACCTTGACCCTCTTGAGTACAAAGTCTCGAAAACTTTATTACATGATAGAAGGCAAATGTTCAGAGAACAATATAATAAAAAAATTTTTGATAAAGTAAACATTCCTGAAAAAGAGCCCGTGGTTGTCCATTGGGATGGTAAACTTTTACCGGGTGTTTTAAAAAAAAACAGTGTGAGCGAATAGCTATAGCTATTTCATATGGCGAAAAGGAACAGCTGCTGGGAGTTCCTGTAACAGCAAACAGCTCTGGAGAGGAGCAAGCCGTAGCCGTATATGAATGCCTACATGAATGGGGTCTTCTCAACACCGTCAAGGCGATGTGCTTCGACACTACAGCATCCAACACGGGAAGACTCAAAGGAGCATGCGTCATATTGGAGCAAATGTTAGGAAGAGAATTGTTATACCTAGCTTGCCGTCACCATATCTTGGAAATTCTGTTAAGAGGCGTATTCGACACAAAAATGGGATCAACCACTGGACCTCATCCAGACATTTTCAAGAGATTCCTCACTGCGTGGCCCAAGATAGACAAAGGAAAATACGATACAGGTATCAGTGACAATCTAATACAAAAGCAGCTAAGTAATTGCAAATGTTACTGCTGAATTCGAGACCAAATTAATTGAGAGCCACCCCAGAGATGACTACAAGGAGCTATTGCAGTTGGTTCTCGTATTTGTTGGATCACTAGACGGCAATGTTGTGGGTTTTAGAACTCCAGGAGCCATTCATCACGCTAGGTGGATGGCAAAGGCTATTTACTGCTTTAAAATGTTCATTTTTCGTCGTCAATTTAAGATGTCTAAAGAAGAAGAAAGTTCTGTGCGTGCCATTTCTGTTTTCCTAGTTAAAATTTATTGTAAAGCTTGGTTCAATGCTCCAAAAGCTCATCTTGCACCAAAATAAGATTTAGGTATTTTGCATAGTCTGTTAGACTATAAAAAATGTGACGACATTGCAGAAATAGCCCTGACCAAATTTTCGAACCATTTGTGGTGTTTGAATGCAAAGTTGGTGGGATTATCGTTTTTTGATCCCACCATTACAGACGATGAAAAGTTGTTAATGGCTAATAAATTGCTCAGTAGCACAGTTGACCCATCACACAGCACGCTAGGGTTGTAAATCCAAAAGTTAGGAAAGAAAACTTAAAAGAGGTAGTTGATGGAGGATTGGTAAATTTACTTACCAAAGAAACGTTTACATTCTTTGACCGATTTAATATAAAAACAGATTTCCTAAGACAACATCCAAATACTGGCCTCAAAATAATGAGTTCCAAGAAGGATTGAAAATTGTCAAAACACTAAAAGTAGTTAATGATATGGCTGAGCGTGGTGTTAAATTAATAACCGACTTTAACGACCTTCTGACAAAAGATGAAGACCAAAAGCAATATGTCCTGCAAGTTGTAAGTAAATGCCGAGCATTATATCCTGACGTTTCAAAAACTACTTTAACAAAAGCTCTAGAATAGATTAGATAACTATGTTAAATTATCAACTCATGTAGGTACTACGTCTGTATCTTTTCTGTGTCTGTTTTGTATGTATTATATACCTAATTTTTATATTTTAAAAAAAAAAATGTCATTAGATTTATCAGTATTACTTGTTTTTTTATTATATTTCTACTTTAAACTCAAAAAAAAGCAAAATTTATCACTTAATAACAAAATATACGAAGTATGCTCCTAGTGGTACCAGGTCACGTTTTTGGGGCTAAAGGCTGTTGTAACTCGGTTTGACTTAAAATAACAACAATTATGTATAAAATATAAATTTTGAAGAACAACATTAGCTTTCTTTTGAGATATTAAGCGTGTTTCTATTATTTACCGTTTCTGGAGTTATGGCTCCATATATCAGCTTTTTGGCCAAAAATTTGGATTTTTTCATACTTTGAGCGACGAGCGGCACGGGTTAACGTCGTTTAATCGAGCTCAAATTTCGGCTATCTCAATATCTGGAAAGGGGAATCATTTTATGGGGTCCAGACGAACAAGATTCCGACCTTTTTTGTTCCCCCTCTATGAGATCCGGTCACTCTAATGTATATTGCCTGTCCTTACATATGGTTCCCAGACATGGACGTTTACAAATGAAAATATCCAATAAAATAGCAAAGACACAATCAATGGAGAGACAAATGCTGGGCATCAAACTCATAGACAGAAAGAAAAATACATGGATAAGACCCAGAACAAAAGTAAGCTATGTGTCAACACAGATAGCCAATCTTAAATGGAAATTCGCCGGTCACATTTTACGACGATAGATGGAATAAAAAGATCCTGCAATGGAGACCTTGAAAGCATAAACGAAAACGAGGTAAACTACAAATGAGGTGGACAGACGACCTGAGGAAACACGCTGGACAAGGATGGATGCAAATCGCTCATAACAGAGAACAATGGAAGGGGAGGCCTATGTCCAAAAATGGATGTTTGAGGCTGATTAGATAGATAGAGATAATAGTTTAAACTTGATGACGTCTGATGTGCTTCACGAGAGATGCTGCATGGCACTCGAAGCTTCGAAATGAAAGGAAAGTTATGAGACAAGTGCAAGCGGAAGATGCACCCGAGTGGTTGTAAATCATAATATAGACGAATTGCAGAAGTATTCAAACACGTAAAACCTTTGTATCTTACATTGTGGCCAGCTTTTCGGGTTTTTGGACTACTGTGCGCCGGTCAATCCACTGTCATTTTTATTACTATCAGTTTTAAATAAATAGGGTATAGTGGTAAAAGTTTAAAACAAATATTTACTATCTAAATATTTGTTTAATTGTAAAGATATAAAATAAAATTATTTTCACTCGGTACCTTAAAGCAGAGCTATCACTGCCAGTTCAATTCGCAACTTTCGACGAAATAAACCGTCACCATTTTGGCGGGCAAATAGTTTTTGTTTTATACCAGATAAATTATCAAACTCGCGACAATTTTCGCCTAACCTACACTTGATGTAGAATTTTTTCAAAATTTGGCACAATGATACTATTCAATATATATCACCACTACACCAAACACTTTATGTTTGCACTCGACGCGGGTTTCGCTAACCATGTTCGCTTCATCAGGAGCGGAGTAGCAGTACTTTTCGAGATAGGGTCGGTGGACAGGGGTCTTTGGCCATTCTTTTAAAAATAATGCAAAGGAAAGTATACGCAAGTATTATATTATTTATATTTTTGAACTCGTGTTTTCATAAACTTTGGTTTAACACCCCAGTCCATGATCTGGTAATTTTTGTCATGTCAAATATTTTCGGAGCAAATCAGGTTTGACAGACGGACGGACGGGCACCGAAGTGATCCTATAAGTGTTCCGTACGGAACATTAAAAATAAAAATAACCGGTCAAGTGCGAGAGAATCGGAGGGCTAAACTGGTATCAACAAGCACAACATAGAGAAAAAACCGGTCAAGTGCAAGCTGAACTTACACAATTAGTGTTCCGTATGTTGATTGCTTTTATAATAAAAAATTTTGTTACGGTGGTATAAAATTTTGTTACGATGGTATAAAAACACACCCCAAATGAGGTTTCAACAAAGTTTGTTTCCAGTCTTTATTGAAAACTGATGATGATTTTTGTTTTTTTTTATATACCAAATAAAAATTGTTAAAGGTAATGCACTCTTGATAATTTTCGTTCAATCTACACCCCGTGGAGAGCATTCCAGAAATTTTTCAAAATTTTTTGATCAGTATTTTTCAAGAAAAGGTGGGGGGACAGCGATTTTTTTCGCGACTTTTTAAAAATAATACAAAGAAAAGTGAGTCCAAGTACTACATCATACAAATATTTTTTCACTCGTGTTTTTCACAAGCGTTCATTTGACACCACACTCGATGACCTAGTAGAAAAATTTTTTTTCACTTCCGATTTCACCCACCAAAAACTAACCCCTTAAGTCAAAATTTAACTTTCAAAACTACACGACTTTGATGAGGCCATCAATTCCTATATTTTTACCAAATTTCAACTTTCTATGACAAATAGTTTCGGAGAAAATCGGGTGTGATAGACAGACAGGTACGGGCAGACAGACAGACAGACAGACAGACACCGAAGTCATCTTATAAGTGTTTCGTACGGAACACTAAAAATCAAGAAGAGAGAGATTTTGAGCTTCCCTGTTAGCCCACATTTTAATACTTTACTCCAATAAATAAATCAGCTGGCGCAGCTTTGATCGACCTGAAGCCGGCTCTTAGAAACAATATCATTATTGACAATTCATATCTCAAAAATTGTAATTTTGAATTTACCTTTAATAAAGCCACTACGTCTATTAAAATTTTCAGTTTAATTACATTCGAAAACTATAAAACCATACAGTTTTAAAGAAAATAATTTTCCACTTACCCTTTTTCTTCATATATCTGGGAATACTTCGCCAAATATTTATCCTTAGCCCCGGCCCATCCGAATAAAACAATTACGGGCAATTTTTTTTCATTGACAACGAAAACAAAGTCCGATTCGCCATTGTTCTGATTATAATTGAAATTCGGATTGGGAAACTTGATGTAATACTCCAGGCTGTCGAGGTTAGCCATTTTGGAGTTCGACTGTTTGTGCGCGTGTTTAAAAACAGTTAACTATCGATTGCGGAAAATTCGATGTGACGTAGAGGTTGGCCGTGAAATTTGGTCGTTTAAGGCTTGTATAATTTGTTTTAATTGTTTCTGTTTTGTATTTTGATGTACAAGACGTTTACTTTTTTTTTAATTGGAGCGATATTATGTACGATAACAAGGAATTTACAATAAAACAAATGAATACTCGACAACGCGTTCGTTAACAATATGGTATGTATACTATATTCTAGATCAGTGATTCCCAAAGTGGTTCAGGTGGACTCCCAGGGGTCCACGGGAGACTCGACGGGGGTCTACGTTGGCGTGAAAAAAAAATGGGGGTTC
>CM032448.1:134926407-134941406 GCA_019049505.1 Pachyrhynchus sulphureomaculatus | reverse complement strand
ATTATGACCAGCTGTAGCATCATTTTATCAGAAGCAATCAAAATAATTTCTTTTTTTTTCTGGATAGTGTGAAATAACCCGAAGTGTTTTAGTGTAGATGGTAGCAATGTGGATACCATATTTTTTTAAAGCCCTTCGAGGTTTCGTTCATAATTTAACTAGGTAGATAATTTAAAAAGCACCCTCTTAAAAATCCAGTTATTCTATCCCAGGAAAGATTTTGTCAGGTATCATTTTACAGAGGCGAAGTAAACATTGAGGTGAAGTGAACAAATGCAAATATATGCCTTATCAACAAGACGGGCTTGACCCTCATGTCATACTGTCAATCTAATTGGTGTTCCATACGGAACACTTATAAGATCATTTCGGTGTCTGTCTGTCTGTCTGTATGCCTGTCTGTCTGTCACACCCGATTTTTTTCGGAAACTATTTGACATAGAGTGTTGAAATTTGGCACTAATATAGGAATCGATTGTCTCATCAGAGCGGTGTAGTTTTGAAAATTAAATTTTCACTTAAGGGGTTAGTTTTGGAGCGTAAAATCGAAAGTGAAAAAAATTACCAGGTCATCGAGTGGAATGTCAAATGAAAACCTGTAAAAACACGAGTTCAAAAATATGTATAATGTAATACTTGTGCACAATTTTCTTTGTATTATTTTTAAAAAAATCGCGAAAAATCGCTGTCCCCTCCCACATCTCGAAAAGTACTGATCAAAAGATTTCGAAAAAATTCTGGAATATTCTCGACAGGGTGTAGATTGAACGAAAATTATCACGAATGCATTACCTTTAATTATTTATATATGTATATATATTTATATATATATATATATATATATATATATATATATATATATATATATATATATATATATATATAACAAGGATTTTCTACAGCTGACGCTGTCTTCCTTCTCTCAGCCTTTGATTCCATCCGTTTCTATCTTCCCAGTCTCCATCCTGTTAGACGCCTGTCCTCTATAGACTCGTCCACATCGTCTTTCCACGATCGTCTGGGTCTTCCTCTTTTTCTTCTCCCTATAGGGCTCCACTCCGTTATTTTCTTTATCCACCTATTATCTTCGCTTCGTCTTATGTGTCCATACCATTTTAAACCGTTTTTCTTCAATGGTATTTATTGCGTTCTCTTTGATGTTCATTCTGCTTCTTATTTCTTCTTTGGTTATTCTCTCCATACGTATCACTCTACAACATCTTCTCCAATACTCCATCTCTACCGCGTTAATTTTAGATTTATTTCTTTTGTTGATCGTTCATGTTTCTGACCCGTATGTCATTATGCTTTGTATTATTGATTTGTATATGCGTGTTTTGTTTCTCTTTGTAATGTGCTTGTCCCACAGGATCGAATTTAATTGTCTTATGCATGTTCGCGTTTGTCCTAATCTAGCTTTAATCTCTTCTTCTGATGTTGCTCTTCTTGGAATTCTTGTCTGTCTTCTGTTAGCAGCTTCTTATAATATTTCTCCCACTCGGTTTCTGGGATATACTCTATATACGTCTTCTCTCTATTGTTGGTCCTTAATGCTTTAATTATTCTCCATGACTCTGTGCTTCTAGTTCCTCTTATATACTGTTCAACATGTTCGCACGATGTTTCCCATCTCTCGTTCTTTTCTTTGTTTATCATCCTCCTCGTTTCTGCATTTTTCTCTTTATATTTCTGTAGATCTTCTTCTGAAATTGTATTCAGCCATTTTTCGTATAGTCTTTTTTATTATATAATTATTTATCTGGTATATAAAAAAAAAAATTCAAGGTCATCAGTTTCCAGTAAAGATCGAAAAAAATCTTTGCTGAAAACTCATTTGGGGTGAGTTTTGTTCAGTCATTGACCATTTTATACCCCCGTAACAAAAATATTTATATTAAAGGCAATTAACGTGCAGAACACTAATTGCGCAAGTCCAACTTGCACCTGACCGATTATTTTAAAATAAAATTAACTATACTACAGAATGCTTCGGTTATTTTCAGTAATACTTGGTAACACCATGTACTGTAGGTTATAAAAATATATTCACTGATTTCGTACGGATTTTTAATTGTAAATAAAATAATTTTATTCTCCTTCCCGAGAAAAGACCAATACAGATTGCCATGACAACCGAACGGACCCTTAGATGACCTCTCAACTCCAGACGTCGAGAAATTGGGCTCATTTCATGCATGGCTGCCGAGATTGTGACGGTTTCTGAGAGCACACACGACGACTGAAAGTGAAACGATTGAAAAGAATTCGGAATTAGCGATATAGAAGCCAGTGGTTTGTAAAAGGGCAGAACTACTGGACCAAACTCTTAATATATAATATTATATATATATATATATATATATATATATATATATATATATATATATATATATATATATATATATATATATATATATATATATATTTATATATATATATATATATATATATATATATATATATATATATATATATATATATATATATATTATATATATATATATATATATATATATATATATATATATATATATATATACAGGATGTTACATAAATAACAATATGTTGGAACGGATGACCCTTGGGGTCATGTAGGAGCACATTCAATACGTTTTTTTTTCAAATTCAAACATTTTTGAAAAATTGTATAAAAAAGAGCAAAACTGGATTTCACCGCTAAACAAAACCGCACCTGATGGGCTGAAGTTATACTAAATAGCTCAAGCACATGCGCAGTGTTACTGTGTTGCCTACTGCATGATTTTCTTCAAAAATTATAGATTTTCAATTTTTAGGAACAATTAATGTCATAACAAATCAAAATGATAATAGATAATACACTGCACACCTAGTAAAAATAATATTTAACCATAATTAAGCAGATTTCCTGTCTATTATTTCAAAAGAAATTCCTTGGTAATACGTCACAGGGAGTGCGTTTATACTCTGGGTTATTACTACTTAAAAGCTGGCATTGACGTTTCAGGTATCCTTATCTATTCGGGCAAAATAAAAATAGCATTTCAAAAAGGTTCTTCTAATAACATTTGCAAGATTAATACCGGAATGGTAAACGATTTTCTTGTAAGAGATCTAAGGTTTTTTAGTACCCAAGTGAAAAAACAAGGTAAGTGTAAAGAGTAAATTTTTTTTTTTTTTTTTCAATCATTCTGGAATCTTTGTATCCTAAAAATTTAAATAAAATGTATAAAAAATATTTTTCTTAATGTTTTTATTCTTCGTGCAGTGAAGCACGCACGCAGATGTGGTTTACTGCGAACTTGTTTCCTGTTTCCATATTGCATACTTCCATAACTATTGTTGCCTTTCATTTACGAATTAGATTAATTTAAAAGTTGGTTGTTTTTAGTAGATTAGATAATAAGTGTAGTATATTTTTAACAATTTTAAAAAGATTTCCAAGTATTTTATTTAAAATTGTTATTTCCAATCAAATATTGTAAAGGACCCCGCGCACAACATATGGAAAAGTGATCCCCGTCAATTTAGCTGAAAATGTAGTATGTTGTAACTAATCCTGATGAAAAGTCTCCCGACCGACCGACCGACCTCCTCCAAAATAGGCCTCAGTTTCGGCAACAACTTCTTCACTGGAGCCAAGTCTCTTTCCCGAGCATTTTAGTCTCTGGGGATCAAACCTGGAGAATACGGTGAATGAGGAAGCAATTCAAACTTCAATTCATGCAATTTTGCTATCGTAACTATTGACTTGTGACACGGTGGATTGTCTTGATGAAAGAGGACTTTTTCTTGTTCACTTAGGGACGTTTCTTTGCGATATCTGCCTTCAAACGCACCAAAACTTTATATAAAATTCGTTATTGATGGTTTTCCCCTTCTCAGCATAGTCGATTAAAATTATTCCATGCGCATCCCAAAATACAAAGGCCAATACCTTCCCAGCCGACTGTTGTGTCTTTGGTCGCTTCGGGCGGCTTTCATCGGCTACTGTCCACTCAGCTGACTACCGATTTAATTTCGGTGTGTAGTGGTGGATCCATGTTTCATCCATTGTCACATATCGCATAAAAATTGTGCTTATTGTGCTTAAACAGGACTAAACAGCGCTCAGAATCATCAACAAGTTGTTGTTTTTGGTCCACTATAAGCAAACGCGGTACCCATTTCGAACAAAGCTTTCTCATGCCCAAATGTTCATGCAAAATGTGACCAATATGTTCTTTTGATGGCTTTAAGATGTCAGCTATCTCACGTAATTTCACGGTCATCCAAAACAATTTTGTTGATTTTTTTAAATATTTTTCGGTGTAACCACCACATTTGGGCGTCCAGAGCGTTCAGCATCATTTGTGTCTGTACGACCGCATTTAAATTCAGCATACCAGTAAACGATAAATGATTTTCCAAGGGCACACTCCCTGTAACCCTCATCAAGCCATTGCTTTGCTTGAACGGTATTTTTTCCCATCAAAAAAAATAGTATTTAATCAACACACGAAAATCGATTTTTTCCATTGTTTTGAAAATATAAAAAATAGCGTCACTAAAACCACTGTCACTTATAAACTAATCGTCGAAATGTCATGAAATTTTGACACGTGGCGTTTGAAGTTTGGTACTTCCTAAAAATCATATGGATTTTTTGAAAAGGGCGACATCTATGTGTCAGACAAAAAACATTTTAGCCTAAGTGTTAAGAAGGAAACGCTATTATTTATTTTTGTTACAAGATGGAGTACCCAGATAAAATACTAGTTCAAAATTGGGTAGCTGACACGTGAATACAGAAAAGGATTCTAGTTTTGGACATTTAATTACCCGCTCTTTGTGTTCAGCTTTTGGTTTATTTTTTGATTTTATTTTGAATGGGGATAATTTTTTCACGATTGTAATATTCTAAATAATAAAAATCTGACTGGTAATGATAGTCACTTCACAACTAAGAGCAAGTCATTTTTCATCTTTCTTGAAGTAACAGCTATTGCCTAATTTAAATTTCAATTAAAACCTTTAATAAAGGAAATCCCCTAATATACTTATTTCAAGATTATTACATAATAATTATGGAACTCTCTGTATATTAAAAACTGTAACACATTATAATTAACAAATTTAACGTTGTTATCAAAGTTTATCTTAATTCTGCAATATAAAGCTTAATGGCTGATTAAAAATGAGCGACATGAACAGACTATATTGGGTCGTAAAAATCAACGTCCATGAATAACTTATAGTCAAGGATTTTAAAGAAAAGCCAACAAAGTTGAAGGAATTATAGACTCTGCCCGTATGCTTATCAGACAATTTAGAGATCTCTCAATTCTTCTTTACGGGCACGGCATACGTGTTTTACGGAAAACCCTAAAAAAAACTATTTACCTTAGTCGTGAATTGGTCAAATTGTACTCGAATGGACAAAGACCTGGTCAATTCATTTCTAAGGGATGAAGGTCTTCATATAAATGTACATATATTCGTAGAATGCACCGCTCTGGAAGGAATAAAGCGGGCTTTTTTTATGGGTCTAGCACACGTGCTGCAGGGAAGTCTCTAAAGCGCTACAGGAGCGACACGTGTGCGGAAAAAGCGATTCACGTTGTTCTTGAATAGCTGTAAATTGTACTCGGTGAGAAACACAGTTCCGGGCAAATTATTCCACAGGGATGATGTTCTCCATATAAAAGACTGCTTGAAAAGCGTTGTACGAGGAGTGACAAGATGAACCTAGCTACATCCTTCGAATACTTTTCATGAAAATACTTGTAGAATAGGCTCAAGTCGCCAACCGTTCTTCGATGTTCCAGCGAATCAAGACCGCCGGTCAGTTCCAGGTCTCCAATCAGACGAAGAGCTCTTCTCTGAATAGAATCCAACAAATGCGGTGTATGTTTGGGAGCGGAGCCCCAAACATGGGAGCAGTATTCCATAGTTGGTCTTAATTTGAGCTGTGTAAAGAATTAACAGTTGTTGTGGAGTATAAAGCTTTCTGGTTCGAAATAATCTTCCCAAATTTTGAGAAGCTCTCCTTGCTATGCCTGCGACAAGTTCATGCCAGGACATATTTGCTCCCAAACTAACGCCCAACAAATTGAGTGACAATGTTAGAGGAATGGTGTACCCCGCCAAAACTCGGGTTCAGCAACGTTAACTTTTTTAGAAAAAACTGCCGCCTGGGTTTTTGTAGCGTTAAATACCACTTGGTTCCTGTCACCCCAAGATGGAATTTATTCCAGGTCTTTGTTAAGTTGAACGACTTCCCGCTGTCTGCGGATATTCGTCCTAGTAGCCGATGTCTGAGTGTTCAAAGTGAATGAAGAGATAAGCGTACTATCATCTGCAAAGCCGTAGATAGAGTTTCCGGTCTTTTCCAGCAGATCGTTAATGTAAATGAGAAAGAGAATAGGAGATAGTATGGAGCCTTGGGGCACACCGGCGTTGATAGTGAAGATGTTAGAAAGAAGTCCGTCGACCGCCACTCGTAAAGAACGCTCTCTGAGAAAACATGAGACCCACAAACAGAACTTTTCAGACATACCATAAGAGCGTAGCTTAGCCAACCGTCCATCGTGCCAAACACGGTCGAATGCCTTAGATATGTCAAGAGCAACCGCTCGAGATTCTTCAAAGTGTTCAACTGAATTGTTCCAAACATGTGTTCCATAAGTCAGAAGATCTCCTGTTGATGTATGTTTACGAAAGCCATATTGGTGGTCGCTAATAATGCTGAATCCTTCAAGATATTTTAAAAGATGCTGATTGATAGCTTTTTCCATGACTTTCGATATTATTGAAAGCATTCGGACTGGTCGGTAGTTATTTGGCAAGATCTTCTTACCTTTTTTAGATATCGGCTGAAACTGTGGCACATTTCCAGCCGGAATGAAATTTTCACGCTATTGTCGGTAGGCAAGATGTTTAGAAGCAACAGCTTCTTTGCATTTTCAGTCAAACCAAGGCTTGTCGTTGGAAGAGCATTTCTTGGAAGAAGGGATGTAAGCTTCCATACCAGCCAAAATAACGTCGGAAACCTTCCTGGCCCTTAGTAGGTACTAACTGTTAAGGTCAAAAAAAGATATTATTTGGCATTTTTTTATCACTTTTTGAAATCGGTCAACTTCTTTCTTTTTAATTTTATCTTTTTGGTCAAAATTGGAAGTCTCGGCAGCTCTAACAGACCGTCCAGTGGGTCTGTCGACGTAGTCATCATTGCTCCTGTAATGCTAAAGACAGCAAGCCTTTAAATTCTCTTTGGCATAATTCGCACCGCAACCCTCTCCATTCGATACCACCCATCAGTGGTCAGAGTCAGAGGTGGATGTTAGCCTAATTACCGCCAGACAGAGCCAGTTCCGAGTAAATACTTCTACCAATTTTTTTAACAGAATTTCAGAATACATGAATAGACAAATTTCGGAACTGTTAATACACTTTCTCTTTAAGTATTGTTCCCAATTCTTTTTTCAATAAAATTTCGCTGAAACATACATCATGACAGTTAGTTGGTAACTGCATACGAAAACAGGTTATAAGCACTTTTACTGAAGCCGGACTAAGTACAATGTTCGGTTTAAATTTTTTTAAAATTACCATCAATGTATCGATAAGTATCGATACATTGATAAGTTAAAATTATCGATAATTGGTTTGCTATCCCCTATCGATAGGTAAAATTCATTATCGCCCGTCCCTATTCTAGGATGTTTTTCCTAACGGTAATTAATTTATACTTTCTTATAGTATTTTTAAAGATAAGTGTGACTTCTATATCGGAGCAATAATACAAACTTCAGTTTTATCTTGAACAATAAACCAGTTACATTAATAGAAACATCCGAAACTGTTCCGACCAATTTAGACCGATCTTTACATACGATTTACCCCGAGGGGTGGCCGAGAGCACTCGTGCGCGACTAACGTCCACCAGTAACTGTAAGGGGTGGTTTATGGAAAGAGAAACTACATTTTCAGAAAAGGGATAATAGATCCTTGAAGTTCAGTTAAATTTTTCAGTCTGTTTTATTAATTAAATATGTTTAATACATTTAAATCCTTTTATCAAAAGGACCTGCAGTAAAATAGAATAGTCCTCAACAAATGCCGGAAAATGAATAAATGTCTAAAAAAAGTGGCGAATTTTTTTTTTTAGTGTTCTGTACGGAACACTTATAAGATCACGTCGGTGTCTGGCT
Source organism: Pachyrhynchus sulphureomaculatus (assembly GCA_019049505.1). Classification (NCBI taxonomy): domain Eukaryota; kingdom Metazoa; phylum Arthropoda; class Insecta; order Coleoptera; family Curculionidae; genus Pachyrhynchus; species Pachyrhynchus sulphureomaculatus. The sequence goes on along the minus strand of CM032448.1, from coordinate 134,933,235 downwards.
GTCTGTCTGTCTGTCACACCCGATTTTCTCTCCGAAACTATTTGTCATAGAAACTTGAAATTTGGTAATAATATAGGAATTGATGGTCTCATCAGAGCCATGTAGTTTTGAAAGTTAAATTTTGACTGAAGGGGTCAATTTTGGGGGGTGAAATCGGAAGTGAAAAAAAAATTTTTTTACTAGGTCATCGAGTGTGGTGTCAAATGAAAGGTTGTGAAAACACGAGTAAAAAAATATATATATAATGTAATACTTGCGCGCACTTTTCTTTGTATTATTTTCAAAAAATCGCGAAAAATCACTGTCCCGCGCCTTATCTCGAAAAGTACTTATCAAAAAATTTTGAAAAAAATCCTGGAATATTCTCCGGGGGGTAGATTGAACGAAAATTATCACGAGTGCATTACCTTTAATAATTTATCTAGTATTTAAAAAAAAACAAAAATTTCAAGGTTATCAGATTTCAGTAAAGATTGGAAACAAACTTTGTTGAAAACTCATTTGGGGTGTGTCTTAAGAAGTCACTGATCATTTTATACCACCGTAACATAAATTTTGACTTAAGGGGTTCGTTTTGAGGGGTGAAATCGGAAGTGAAAAAAATTTTTTTTACTAGGTCATCGAGTGTGGTGACAAATGAAAGCTTGTGAAAACACGAGTAAAATATATATATATATATATATATATATATATATATATATATATATATATATATATATATATATATATATATATATATATATATAATGTAATACTTGCGCACACTTTTCTTCGTATTACTTTAAAAAATCGCGAAAAATCGCTGTCCCCTACTTTATCTCGAAAAGTACTGATCAATAAATTTTGAAAAAATTCTGGAATATTCTCCACGGGGTGTGGATTGAACGAAAATTATCACAAGTGCATTACCTTTAATAATTTATCTGGTATTTAAAAAAAAAACAAAAATTTCAAGGTCATCAGATTTCAGTAAAGATTGGAAACAAACTTTGTTGAAAACTCATTTGGGGTGTATTTTGTGAAGTCACTGATCATTTTATACCACCGTAACATAAATTTTGACTTAAGGGGTTCGTTTTGAGGGGTGAAATCGAAAGTGAAAAAAAAAATTTTTCTAGGTCATCGAGTGTGGTGTCAAATGAAAGCTTGTGAAAACACGAGTAAAATATATGTATGTATATATATATATATATATATATATATATATATATATATATATATATATATATATATATATATATATATATATATATATATATATATATATATATATATATATATATATATATATATAAAATATAATACTTGCGCATACTTTTCTTCGTATTACTTTTAAAAAATCGCGAAAAATCGCTGTCCCCTACTTTATCTCGAAAAGTACTTATCAAAAAATTTTGAAAAAATTCTGGAATATGCTCCACGGGGTACAGATTGAACGAAAATTATCACGAGTGCATTACCTTTAATAATTTATTTGGTATATAAAAAAAAAATAAAAAAATCAAGGTCACCAGTTTTCAGTAAAGATTGGAAACACACTTTGTTGAAAACTCATGTGGGGTGTGTTTTGTGAAGTCACTGATCATTTTATACCACCTTAACAAAAATTTTTATTTTAAAAACAATCCACGTACGGAACACTGATTGTGCAAGTTCAACTTGCACTTGACCGGTTTTTTTTTTCTTATTTTTGTGCCGTCTTCTCTATCGAAGGCTGGCAATAACTGACTGCAGCAAAATGTTCTTTATTCTCAGCAGTTCTTATTATGGTTTCTATATTCATGTTTGTACATTTCCTAATATTTTTCTCTCTCTGCGAGACTCACAAGGAAATTGGACTCTTACCACCTCAGAGAACAAGTATTAAAAACCTTGATAGAAAAGTCAAATCAGTATAATGTTGTAACATTCATTTTTTCCTAGATTTTAAGACCATATAATGTTACTGATTTTTCACTTTATAATGTACTCCTTTCCATTTTTGTATCGAGCGGTATATTAATCAGAAATTCCTAACCGCTCGTTATATAGTGTGCTGTGCGGGTTTGCGACCGAATCTATCGATACGCCGGGATTGGTCAAATGTTTGTATCCGGAGTTTTGGTTCCGGCGTCGCCATATTACAGACAGAGTGCCCACGGCTTATTTAAGGGTCCGGAGGACGCGAATCTTGGCTTAGTAACACCGAGCCGCCAGGCTTAGTAACATCGAGCCGCAGCCAGGCTTAGTACCATCGAGCCGCCGCCAGGCTTAGTACCATCAAGCCGCCGAGAGGCTTAGTACCATCAAGCCGCAGCCAGGCTAATTTCCACCGAGCTGCAGTAGAGGCTTACGACAATATCTACGAGAGCCAAGTTAAGCACGAGTTTTTTATCATAAAGCCGTAGTGGGCTTTTGTGTGTTTTCTAAATGGAGTAGCTAAAGTAGGCTCTTCTCAAAAGTGTGAAATCGGTTTTGTGTTCCATTGAAGGCCTAGAAGCCCGTAGAAAACCGTAAGTTACCAGAACATACATCAATAAATATATTCCCCGCAAATAAGTGTCTTAACAGCAATTTGAACTGATAAATCGCGAAGTGAATATCACGACTCTTCGATTCCGGGTGTAGTCAAGATTTAGAAGTAAAATCTCTGATTTAGGGACTCTAATTTATAAAAACTACTTTTAGGCTAGAATTTTTTTGTATTCCTTAAAACTGCAAAGGTTGGAACTTTTATTTTTTAAATCATGAATAAATTTTCTTTTTTGTTGATTAAGGCTAGTGTCTCACTGAATATCTATTTTTCTTTTCAGGATAAGAAAAGTTGTACTAGAATAATTCTTTTTAGTAATAACCGTAAAACATTTCAGTATTTTTTCATTTTTTTAACTGAAGTTAGATCCTTTCTATTTTAAAATGAATGGTGCCCAAAATTTGTACAACTGAAGCTTTTTAAAAATAGAAAATAATTCCAAAAAGACGTATAACAATTATCTCTTACCCATATTTCTCTACCAAGGAAAACTGAGCTAGTGTGTGTTTAATTTCTTTAGTTCTTTTAAAATCAGAATTCACTCAATTCATTAACAGAAATTAAAAAGAGGTTGCAAGAAAATTGCGCCCAAGCCTGGGGCAAACAAATTTCAAACGGTACAAAATTGCGCCCAGGCGTGGGGAAAAACAATTTTCACAGGGTACAAAATGACGCCTCAAAAAGCGGGAAAGTTTACATGTTACAATGTTAAGATTTGGGTGGCCTTTGTGGAGTACGAGAAAGCGTTTGATTCCCTTGAAATCTGGGCAACTATAAATAGTCTAAGTAACTGTAGAATTGACAGCAGATACTAGCAGATTATTCAAAATACAGTAGAACCCCGGTTATCCGAGGTAACGTGGGGAGCACCCTCCTCGGATAACTGAAAACTCGGATAATCCGGATTTGTTTTTTATTCATTCAAAAAATAAACACAAATACTTTAAACCGATGTATTAACGTTTTTAACATATAAATAGGTACATACATTATAAAACAGTGAAACGGGTATCTATGCGCTTCTGTTTCATATTGCATCTTCTTTTTCTCGCTGCAATGTTTCTCCATCTATTAAGTAGAAGCAAATCCGCTGAGGTTGCCTCTGGTTGTTGTTCGATGTACCTCAAAGCTTTTTCCAAAGAAGCAAAACCTTCTTGATGAGAGATCTTAGTGGGAAACTGTTCATCCACGTTCATGTATGTACCTATTTATATGTTAAAAACGTTAATACATCGGTTTAAAGTATTGATGTTTATTTTTTGAAGGAATAAAAAACAAATTCGGATTATCCGAGTTTTCAGTTATCCGAGGAGGGTGTCCCCCTACGTTACCTCGGATAACCGGGGTTCTACTGTATTTATTGAATAAAAGACGTGTTTACTGGACTTGTTTTTGAATCTTTAACTAGAAAGGCCACAAATCTAAACGTGAGCATAATTTTTTAGTTTCTATTAACATGTTTAATTAATATTTTGCTCTGTATTTAAATTTAAAGACACTTTACTCTTCATTATAAATCATTCATTTTTATTTTCCATGTATACCATCAAAATTGCACTGTAAAGAGTTTTTCACTATATAGAGTTTTACTATAAACAGTGTCGACTGTATATATATATATATATATATATATATATATATATATATATATATATATATATATATATATATATATATATTCAGGGAACCCAAAATTCTTCATTTCTCTAACAATCTTTTCAAGAGAGAATTCCTTGAGATGTGTTACATCCAGGAGAATCACCTTAATATCAATAAAAGAACCGACCTAGATGGTCTTAGTAGCATATATAGTTTCCTCCTTTCCTGTGATAAATCAACTCCACACAATAATTCCCTGTCTTCAAGTGTTTTATGATCCATCTGAACCGCGTTGGTCGTCTCTCTTTTAGCTCCGTAATTTCCAGGGTTTCTCTCCTCCTTCCTCTCTTTATTTACGGTTCTCTTTGATCCTGGGCTCCACAGATTCCTTCCATTTTATCTGGGCCATTTTGTGCCCCTAGCGATTATTGTCTTCCTTCCATTGACAGTACCTTGCGTCACACCTCTAACACCTCCTGGTGCCTCCAGTCTTCATTGGTTTTTGCAAACAATCTCTTCCTCCAATCAGATTCCAACAAGAAATTAATAAATTAATACTTATTTCATTAGATAATCTTCTTCTTCGTTGCTCCCATTATTGTCACTCTCTCTCTCTCGCTCCCTCGCTCACCATTTACCTATAATTAGGTTCTGTTTTATCCTTCCTCTACCACATACTGGGTTTTTTTTGGTCGCTCAATTGGCTGTCTCCTTCTCACTTAGGGTCCAATATTTGCACTTCCTTTTCTATCGGTTCCTGCCAGGTGTCGACCCCGCATTCTGGTTAATTGAGTTTTCTTGACTAAACCCCTTATCTCTGTCGGGCAGCTGTCTCCTGTCGTCCTTGTCATTTTTCCTAAATGGCGGTGGCCATATGTGGTGGTCACAAGTGAAATAATTAACAATGTTCTCAACATCCAAGGTTCCCAATTACATCCATGTTTTAAATTTGGTTTTTAGAATTTTGTCTACAGTGTTTTAGTGTGTATTTTATGTATTTTATGGATTAACCAACTTTTATATGTAACAACTCTTGTATGTATAACCTACGGCCATTCAGGCTAACGAAATCTTTGCACTTCTCATGTGAGTTTTTTTAACTTATTATGACTAATATCTTATTCTTGTTCTACACTAATTTTATTTATTATAACAACCTAATGATAGCATCATTAATTTAAAGTTGTCCCAGACACGACCAGTGAATACGCTCTGTTCTTCTTTTCAGTTCTGCCCTGAAGAAGGTCCCAATCCAGGACCGAAATATTGGCTTAATGAAAATTGTGTGATCTCTTATCACGCCCCCTTCTTGCCGAGTTCCCCAACTAAGATTGTATTTTTAATAATTTTGGTAGATACGGCAATTTTTTGCTTTCTTTCTTTATTCTATATATATATATATATATATATATATATATATATATATATATATATATATATATATATATATATATGTGCTCGTACGAATCCATATTCGAAAGTCTATTACAAGAAAATACTACGGGTATATATATTATAATTTATAAATAATTAAGATTTTTTTTTTTAAAGAAATAGTTATAAAGACAAGAAAAGCCTCAGAATATAATCCTAGAAAGCCGACTTGTGCCAAGCTGACATCGATTTAACAATGAGACCTCCGTGACTCAAGAGTAATGCTCCATTAGAGAAAAAGGTAACTAGAGATATTTTTGAACTTAGCATTATTTTCTATATCGTATATAATATAAACAGATAATTGTATTACCAATTCCTAATAAAACATAGTCCAGGAACTATGTGAGAAGCATGTATTTACCAGAACACATTACATTTTTTGTATTTTTTTAAATGAAACTGAAAAATGACATTTTTATTGGCATTAGAAGGTAAGAGACGTTAGAATGTTACAATTTCTAAAAATAAAATAAATTATAAAAAAGCGTTTTTAAATGAATAGCACTACGTTAAATCCCTGGCATATGTCCAACATTGCCCTTCATTAAAATATCACAAATCGAATTTTCAGTTTATCTCTTAGCACTGACTTCACCCTATTATACTTTCAACCTGCCTTTCTGAGCGTTCTGAGCGACTTTCTCTTCACTCACATCCAGTTGACAGTAGTGCAATTGTCATCATCATCTCGCTGCTGGATGAGGAAGGCCGAAGTCACCCTCCGTGCAACCCCAAATTCGGCTGTGGCGTGCTGTGACTCCGGAAACCGGCAAAAGTTTGGCGAAATTAGGGACAGGACGGGTATATGAGAACTTTGTACAGAGTGTATCATAAAAACTGTTAAGAAAGTACATTCGGAAATTTATTTTTGTATTTATAGACTAAAATTATTTGACGGTTTGAGCTTCAATAAAACCATTTCACTTCACAATAGGTTTTATTAAGACTCTAGACATACGAGGGTGGATTGATAAGTCTGGTAGATATTGACGACATGGCTTGAAACTTTGTTAAGCGGCATTACTGTTGGTAAGCGTGGTTCTTGTATCGGTTGTGTTCAAAATTTGAAACATATGTAACGTGCAGTTATTTGTTGGCAGGTATCGTAAATGAGTAGTGTTACACATTTCGTAGAAATGGATAATGCCTAGGACCGTGGAGTGATAAACCATTTTTATTTAAATAAATCATTGGCCAAGTGCAAGCCGGACTTGCGCACTAAGTGTAGAAACTAAACTGATGGAAGTTCACGGGGACTCTACACTAGCTCTCAAGACCAT
>CM032448.1:134809910-134926307 GCA_019049505.1 Pachyrhynchus sulphureomaculatus | reverse complement strand
TGATGGTGGTAGTATTCTTTGTTTGTTTTTTCAGCTTTTCTTCCTCAATGTCCCATTTATATTCTCTTCCTTCGATTACGATTTTTTGATGTCCTATTTTCACCCTTTTTTTTCATTCTTTCTCTCGTTCTCTGCTATATGCTTCAATTTCTTTTGAATTTCCCGTTCATCTTTTGTTAAATCGTTGTTTATATAAACTTTCTCTCCTAGGTTTCTCAGTTGTTTTTTTTTTGTCACATATCGCATGAAAAAAAAAATCCTTTTGATTACGCTTAAACAGGTCCAAACAGCGCTCAGAATCATCAACACGTTGTTGTTTTTGGTCCATTGTGAGCAAACGCGGTACCCATTTCGAATAGAACTTTCTCATGCCCAAATTTTCACGCAAAATATGACCATCATGTATTTTTGATATGTTTAGGGTGTCTTACGCAATTTCACTTTACGGTCATCCAAAACAATTTTGTGGATTTTTTTGATGTTTTTTCAGTGTAACCGCCTCATTTGGGGTCCAGAGCGTTCAGCATCATTTGGGTCCGTACGACCGCGTTTAAATTCAGCATACAAGGCAATGATGAGTGATTTTCCAGGGGCAGAGTCCCCCATTGCTTTGCTTGAACGATATTCTTTCCCAATAAAAAACAGTATTTAATCAACACATGAAAATCTATTTTTTCCATTGTTTTTAAAAATATCAAAAGTAGCGTCACTGACACCCCTGTAACTTGTAAAATAATCGTCAAAATATTATGAAATTTTGACACGTATCGTTTGAAGGTTGGTACTTCCTAAAAAGCATACGAATTTTTTAAAAGTGCGACATTTATGTGTCAGACCAAAAACTTTTCAGCCTACTTGTTATGTGTCAGACCAAGAACTTTTAGAACGACCCTCGTATCTTGCTTGTCGCCTCCACTCTTTCATGTCTTACCCTGTGAGCCTTGTCTCTTCTTATCATATCATATATTCTTTTCAACAATAAAAGTAATGATTGACAAAAACGATTTCAATCATTTTAAAATTCGATATAAAACAAAAGATAAGGAACTCTAGCCAAGGGGTTATTTAATCAAATATTCTTAGATAACCAAATTATAAACCACACGAGTACTTTTCTTCTGGTTGTATGTCAGGCCACACGCTTCAATCGTAGAATGCCTTTAGGAGTTATAACTAGTTTTAATCTAAAATTACAAATATAGCCCCTGGCTATCAGGTGTTTTTGCTTATACTCCGTTATTACTTGAGCAAAAAACTATCCTCAGATTATTTTCTTAAAAAATATATACTTCCAAATTTAACCATAGGTATTCGTACACTTGGAAGTAATGAAATGAATTAAACTTATTGAAAGTTCACGTTGTATGAACACAAAGGAATCTATATTCGCAAGGACCCAACATATAATAAGTACTACTACCTGAAACCTGTTCGTTTGTTCCATCTTTGATGCCCAAGTGGTTTATTTGTCAATAATTCTATAGGTTCGAATCTTTTCAATGGATAAACTAAATCCCAAGATATAAGATCCTGCCTTTTTGCTTTTTGACCACAGGTCCCCATTAAGATTCGAAAGTTACTTTTTACTATTTTTATTTTTAGTTTTACTTACAAATAATAACGTAACGAGCGAGCATATTTTCAAACTTCAAAGACATTAGATTATGATGAAATCGTAAAGCGTTTGTTTTCTCGAACACTTTGATCAACTTTTCGCACCAAGTCATTAGTAATGATGGACGCTCAAATGCTCTAACCCATTTTCTCAACATTCCACCGCTCGCAGCGATTTTTGCCCTATACTCCACTAATCTGCCGATGAATGTCGGCTACTTTCACGTGGCTTGCATTTAAGAAACGAATTACAGTACGTATTTCACAATCCGCGGGATTTTCAATAGTCTGAGGCATTTTGAGCAATCGTAAGCTCAGATAAATGCTTTCGTAACGGTGGCTGGAGCTAGAGAATAGATGCAGGTACTCGGCACGCATGGACGGTACGGCAAGCGCAACGCTTCAGCGGCCATATTTAAAAACGGTACATATTTTTGTGCCTCCGCAAATATTCGAACAAAGAGGCTTCATTCCACGAAGAGAGACTAGAGAACAAATTCGCAACATACTCCAGATAATAGAAAAAGTCGGGGAATTCCATATAACAACCTATATGTGTTTTATAGACTGCTTTAAAACTTTCGACTGTATACAATGGAACAAACTCTGGTCGACTCCTTATCCGATCCCTGTAGGAGAACACAAATGGCGGAATTAAACTGAATAATTCTTTTTCCGATCCCTTTAACGTAGAAGCCGTCGTCAGACAGGGCTATATTCTGTCACCCTTACTTTTTTTACGTATATAGTGAACATACAGGGTTACAGGGAAAGTCGTCCTAGGTAATTAAGGGCGTTATAGTTTAGGTCGTTTCTGACCGATTTGACTCAACTGTCCTAAACTTAACCGTTTTCGAGATATTGAAGTTTAAAGATTTTCTAAAAAAACATGTTTTTTTTTTGCTTTTACTCGTATATCGATTTTTTTTTATTAGGGGTTCTCGAGTGCGATTTTTTTGTTATTTTTAGTTAGTCTGTATGTCAAGTATCAAAAATCATCAAAAAGATTTGAACTAGTTGCTAACAGTTTCAAATGGCGGCTTGTTAATGTTTCTAAATTACGAATTTTTACCAAGTGTTTCCTACTTTAAATCAATAAAGAGAAAAAAAATGTATGGAAGTTATTCCGCAAATTATTTTAAAAACTTTTACGTCTTTTTAGCTATCAAAAAAGGTATAATACTAGGAGTTTAATAGGAAAACTGTACACAGAATGACACCTAAAGCGGGCTCGGGTAGCAAAAAGGTAAATTTTTAGTTCTAGGTGAAAATACGAAAAAATATACAAATAAAACAAAAAAACTTTGCAATTTAATATTTTTTATTAATTATAATTCATGTTCTATATGGTCGCCCCTATTTCTAACACAAATTCTCATTCTTTTTCTTAAATTACTTTTCACAACGCTGATTGTGAGGTGCCGCCTCATTTCGTCAGCCGCATCAATTATTTTTTGTCTTACGACATCCACGTTTTCGATAGGAGTCATCTGGTCGTATACGAGACTTTTCATGTGACCTCACACATAAAAATCCATCGGTGTTAGGTCTGGGCTTCTCGCCGGCCAAGGTATGGGTCCGCCTCTTCCAATCCATTTGTTGGGATAATTGTCATTGAGCCATGCACGAACACTTCCTCTGTAGTGAGCTGGGCAGCCATCGTGTTGAAAGTACATGTTTTGTCTCAAACCAATAGGTAGGTCTTCCATCAAATTAGGTAAATCGTTCCGCAAAAAATTGTCGTATTCCTCGCCATTCAAATTATCTGGCAGGAAGAATGAATAATTTGAAATTATACCCATCCACACATTTAAGCTGAATCTTGTTTGTGATCCTTTCGTTCTTTTTTTGTTTGGGTTGCCTTCCTCTTTAGAAGCCCAGTAGTGGGCATTGTGGTAGTTTGTAAGACCGTCTTTGTCGAATTTCGACTCGTCAGTCCATAGTATTTTCTTAAAAAAAGATGCATCTTCGACATCGGTATTGAGCATAAATCTGCAGAATTCTAATCGTCGCAACGGATCCCCTTCTTCAATGACTTGCACGGGCGTATAGTGGTAAGGGTGTTGCCCAACAGTATGCATTACAAACCATACCTTCCACTGCGAAATACCAAGCTGTTGTGCGACAACATTTGTAGATGTGGTTGGGTCCACCTCAAAGAGACGTCGTATTTCGTTTTCTTCGTCTTCGTCAAAGATACGTGGTAGTCCCATGTCAGTCCACCGTCTTTGTACGGAACCAGTTTCTCGTAATCTTCGATAAGTTCCATCAAATACGCTAACATCAGGTACACGACGAGTAGGATATCGCAGTATGTATTCATCACGTGCACGCGACGACACTCCTTCGCAAAATCCGTAACACATTAGGATGTCAGCATATTCCTCGTTGGTATACAATGCCATATTCACAAGCAGAGATCAAAATCCAGTTACGAGCCAATTCACACAGTCAGAAGATGAAACACAGATATTTTTGAAAAGCACGGTATAGCACATCCACCACGGACGAATCGCATGAGCAGACTAAAAATCATTCCGTAATGTTTAGTGAACAGAAAATGTCACTCGCACAGAGAGTACCCCGACCGGAAAAAATGCTTACCCAACCCTTTTATTGTTTGGAGGTGCAGGTAGTAAACCGGTAATTGGTAGTATCTAAATTCTATTATTATGTTAATCTACATTTGGGCCTATTGAAATCTCATTTTCTTAGAATTTTCAATAGATCCAGTATATATTATACCGTTTTAGATAGCTAAAAAGACGTAAAAGTTTTTTAAATAATTTGCAGAATAACTTCCATACATTTTTTTTCTCTTTATTGATTTAAAGTAGGAAACACGTGGTAAAAATTCGTAATTTAGAAACATTGACAAGCCGCCATTTGAAACTGTTAGCAACTAGTTCAAATTTTTTTGATGATTTTTGATACTTGACATACAGACTAACTAAAAATAACCAAAAAATTGCACTCGAGAACCTCTAATAAAAAAAAATCGATATAAAAGCAAAAAAACATGTTTTTTTTAGAAAAGCTTTAAACTTCAATATCTCGAAAACGGTTAAGTTTAGGACATCATGTCATAGAGTCAAATCGGTCAGAAACGACCTAAACTATAACGTCCTTAATTATCTAGGACGACTTTCCCTGTAACCCTGTATAATGTAGTCTGTTTTGGTGGGCTGGAGTGGGGGGTGTAACAATAGGCGGAAAAAAGCTAAGTAACCTTAGATATGCGGATGATACTATTTATATTTGCAACTTCAATACAAGATCTAGAATCAATTATGGACCGCCTGGAAATCACTAGCAAAAACTATAGACTGACTTTTATTAGAGCGAAAAAATGAAATCGCTGGTCTCACTGTTGTAGATTATTTCAACTATTTGGGATCCCTCATAACTAACAATGGTGGCTGTGAAGCGGAAGTAAGAAGCCTTTCTAGTCATCGACGATCAAACTCGCTGAGGTTTGGAAAGATTCAGCTGTCGCAAAAGATACAAAAAGAATACTATCCAGCCTAATATTCCCCATAGAAAGTTACGCATCGGAAACATGAACCATTGAACAAGCTGATAAAAGACGAATCGATGCGTTTGAGATGTGAGCACATCAAAGAATTCTCAGAGTACCATATACCGAACACCGGACTAATGTATCTGTTCTTGAAGAGCTAACTATAAATGTCCGACTTTCAAATAGAGTGAATAAGTAGTACCTGAAATATTTTGGTCACATTATGAGGAAAGTGGATGCCACGGAAAAGCTTGTAGTAACCGGAAAGGTAGAAGGTAGAAGATCAAGGGAACGGTCTTCAACAAGATGGCCCCGACCAAGTAAGATCACTCCTTGGTGTGGGTATGCACGAGTCAAGTCAGGTCGCGCAGTATCGAGATGCCTGAAGAATGACTGTGGAGGCCGCAAGTGGATAATGTCACTAATAATCCGATTGGGGTGAAAGGATTGAGAGAGAGAGAGAGAGAGAGTGAGAGAAAGAAAGACTTATTTAAAAAACGCGCCTCGTATGAGGGTATGTTAAAGAAACTGGAACTTTGAGAACTGGAGGCATTAAAACTATGATTGACTACTGAAAATTTAAAGGGTAGAAAAATAACAAACGTAACGAAAACAAGATTTGAAGAAGAAAAATAATTATCAATTTAATGAGTTCCAGAAATGTTTAGATATATCAATCTTCCAAAAAAAAAATAATTCTGTAGAGGCGTGTCTAACTAATAAATATTAGAAAGAATGTTATACTATACAAACCTATTATGTTTAAACAATGTTATAGATGTGTGTTTAAGTACTCGTGTAGCATCAAGTAAAATAAACAATATCTATTTTTTTTTCCAGTAGTAGTATATATATAGAAAACTGTTCACCGTTTTATCTTCTGATTTACTTCATTCTTATTATAAATAATTGTCAGAATCAAAGGTAATAACGTAATAAAAAACACAAAAAACTGTTTTTTTTTAAAAAGGTGAAATATTGTTCAGAAACTATTTCAGTCTATTACGTCATATACCCTAGGTTTGGGTCACGACGTTTCTAGGCGTTAATAATTTATGGGATCCATTTACATAATTACATACATACATATATATATATATATATATATATATATATATATATATATATATATATATATATATATATATATATATATATATATATACAGTCGACACTCTATATAGTGAAAGACCAAATGTTGACCGAAATTTCACTATAGAAAGTTTTTCACTATATAAAGAAAAAATTCGTATATATTGCTATGTATGTATTTTATATTGGTAATCATTTACTTGTATTTTATAACGTACCTGCAACAAAAAAATTGCAAAATTGAATTATTAGAAAAGATTTTATTAAACATTTGAAAGTTTAAATAGTACATAGCATGTACAGGGCTAAATACATACATAAAGTCCGTACGTTATATCTTTACCCGTGCGTCATAGTTCTCAGGCCATATAACAGACGACTATTATATTATTTGTCTCTTTTCACCAATAAATCGTAGGTATTGGTAAAAACAGACAAAAAATATAATAGTCGTCTGGGATATTGCCTGAAAACTATGACGCACGTGTAAAGATATAAACGTACGGACTTTATGTATGTATGTACTACATACGAAATAACAAGAATAATACAAAATCTGTTAATACATATGTACATGCTACGTACATACATAGTAGGAAAAATAAACAGTTATTTTCTTTTGAACATTACTTTTGAAAAATAATTGTTGTTATTCAAATGCATAAAGATTTGATCAGGTACACTTTCCTGGCCCCTGAGAGTAGTTCGCACAATGTCAAATGCATTTCTTATTTCATTTTCACTAAATTTAGCAGGACATTCCCCGATTTCAGTTTCTTCTTCATGATCTTCTATACTTTTTATATCGTCAATTATGTCTTGGTCAGTTGGGAGATCTGTCGTGCCAACATCATTGTCGATTTCTAAGAAATGTTCAAGTAAAAAATCTGCGTCGACGGTAGCAGTTTTTTGTAGAATACCCCATTGCCTTTTTAAGGTAGCGAGATCCATTTCGTCTTCTTCTTCCCATTCGTCAATTTTTTTCAGTAAAAACCTGCTTTAGAAAAGCAGTTTTTGATAGTTTTCTGAGAAAACATTTTCACTCCATACTTTAGCGACTTCGGTTATACACTCTTTAAGGATAATCAATTTTTTGACTGGAAGGTTGTTATCAATCGCATTAACAATTTTGTGAATAATTCTGTTTTGGTAATGATGTTTTATGTTTTTTATAATACCCTGGTCCATAGGTTGCAATTTGGAGGTCATGTTTGGTGGAAAAAAGATCAATTCAATATTCCTTAATTTTTTTACTTACAGTAACTGGATGTGCAGGACAATTGTCTATAAACATCACAATCTTTCGCTTTTGGCTTTTCATTTTCGTGTCTAGTTCTTTCGAAAATCTCAGAAGTCATCCATGCCTTTTTATTATTGGTGTAATCTAACTCCAGAGATTTAACTCCTTTTAAACAACGGGGATTTTTGCTTTTACCTATGAGCAGTAATTTCAGTTTTTCTGGGCCATCCATGTTTGCTCCAACCATAAGTGTCACCCTTTCTTTACTTGTTTTAACACACAAAACATTTATCACTTTTAAAAGCAAAAGTTTTATTTGACAAACACTTAAAAAAACCAACCGGTTTCATCACAACTGAAAACGTTTTTTGGCTCGTACTTTTTCAATGCACTTGTTAAAACAGTTTCAGTCCAAATGTCACAGTCCTCCTGACTAACGCTTGCACTCTCGCCAGACACCGTCTTGAAAACAATTGAATTGCGAATCTTCCAGGCACTCAACCACCCTTCACTAGCTTGAAAATTAACGCAGTTAAATTCTTTAAAAAATTGTAGAGCCTTTTGCTTTATTAAATTTCCCGATATTGGTACGTTTTGATGCGTACGGGCCACTTAAAACCAACGTAATACTGCTTCATTTACATCCTCGTAAGTACTCACCCGTACTCGTTTTCCTGCTTGGAACACTAGGTTTCTTGATGATACTGTCGCGACTTTTTATTATCAGAGAGACGCAACTTGGAGAAACACCAAATTTTGCAGCAACATCAATTTTTTTGCAGCCTTTATCAACTTCCTCCAAAACTTTAATTTTTTCAGCTAAACTTAAATACACTCGCTTGGACATCTTAATTGATTCTTAAACAAAAAGAAACTGAACCTGAATTTGCGAATTACTAGGCCTCGACTATAAAATGAGTTTTTTCCCGGGATTCTATAAAATGGGTTATTCCCCGGGTTCCTTACAGAAATCTATCTGATTTATTGCCAACCATTAGGCGTTATAAACGCGTTAAGAACCTTTTTGAAAGAATGCGCCATAAAAATGTAATTCGTGTTAATGTTAGATAAAAATGGGAAACCCGAAATGGCCAAGATCTCAATAAATGCATAAAAATTTATACATAAAATTCCGGTAAAAATTTTATTATATAGAGTGTTTACTATTTTACAGATTCACTATATGCAGGGCTTTTTACACGAAATTTCATTAAAATATTCTAGGTCTTGAAAAAAAATTGCACTATAAAGAGTTTTTCACTATATAGAGTTTCACTATAAACAGTGTCGACTGTATATATATATATATATATATATATATATATATATATATAATTATATATATATATATATATATATATATATGTATATATATAATATATATATATATATATATATATATATATATATATATATGTATATATATATACACATATGTAACACGTAGGCTGAAAAGTTTTTGGTCTAGCCACTGAAAACACATTTTTTTTTTGCAAAATTAGACTTTATTCTACAACATAGTCTCCTTTAAGAGTGATACAATCAATCCAACGCTTTTCTAACATATCTACACCTTTCTTGTCGAAGGATTTGTCTGTGCCTTCAAAATAGGCCTCAGTTTCGGCGACAACTTCTTCATTGAAGTATATTTTTCGGGTTTACGAATAGATAATAGTCACATAGTCGCTGGGGGCCAAATCTGGAGAATACGGTGGATGAGAAAGCAATTTGAGCTTCAAATTATGCAATTTTGCCATCGTAACCATTGACTTGTGACACGGTGCAATGTCTTAAAGAAAGAGCACTTTTTTTGTTTATTTTGGGCCGTATCTTTGCGATTTCTGAATCTTCATTTAATTTACAATACCTGGATAATTTTCTTCTTCTTCCAACTTTTAACTAGGCACTATAAATCGTCGCTCCATCTCTTTCTTAGACGTCTCATTGATCTTCTTCCATTCGGTGACTTGTCTCTTGCTATTCGTACTATTCTGTTGTTTGCTATTCTTCCTATGTGTTGATCCCATCCCATGTCTTGTTTCTACATCTCCTAAGTATTCTCATTTCAGTTGATTCCAGCATCCTCTGTGTTATACTTGTATCGGGTCTTGTTTCAGATGTATAAGTCATTACTTGGTCGTATTAGCTCTTGTATATTTGGGTTTTGGTCTCAACGGAGAGGAATTTATTTCTAAATAGGGTATTAATGGGGCCCTCCCGCTATTCTACTAGCCTTGTTCCCTTGATGTTTTACTTCTTCCTTTTCCGATACTAGATTTTTAATGCCCAGGTCATCAACCTCCATCACCTGTTCTATTGGTTTATCTTCCACCACCAGCTTGCACCTGATCGGTTATTTTACTGTTACTATTGTCTTGGTTTTTTCAGTTGAGATTGACATATTATATGGTATTGTTTTGCTGCTATGTAGAATTCGTATAGCAGCCTTTGCAGATCGTTCTCGGTCTCAGCCATTATTATCGCGTCATCTGCATAATTTATAATTTTAAGTTCTCTGTTACCCATTCTATATCCTTCTTTCTTTTGACATTTTTTATAATTTCATTTTTTTTATGGCGCTGACGTATACCAATTAGCTAGCTTTCTCTCTTTGTTTTTCGACACACAAATTTACACATACATACATGGGACAAATCACAAACACCCAGTCAGTCAGGTGGAATCGAACCACCGACCCTCTGATCAACAGCAGGATGCATTCCCTGCTGCGCCAGGGGTCCTCCCTTTATAATTTCATCCATGACAATATTAAATAGAAGAGAACTTAAAGAGTCTTTTTGCCTGATTTCAGATTCTTAATTGATTGGTTCTGTCATTCCTTTCTGCTAACCTTGTCTTTCTATATATTATCGATAGTTTTAACTAGGTCTAATAGGATGTTCCTGTTATATAATAGATGAATAACGTATTATATTTGCACATTGTCGAAAGCTTTTTTTAGGTCTATCAGGCACAAGTATGCCGGAATGTTGTATTCTATGGATTATTCTTTTACCTGTCTCACAATGAATACGGCATCGGTGCGTGAGCGCCGACTTCTGAATCCTTGCTGTTCTTCTTCCAGTTATATTCTCGCGTTTATTTTTGTTGCAATAATCTTTATCGTTACTTCTAGTATATAGTTTAGATTTATGCCTCTATAGTTAATTGGATCATTTTTTTCTCGCTTCTTGTGCACTAGTATAACTGTCGCTGTTCTCCATTCATCTGGAATTCTATTCGATCTTATAATCCTCTGTATAAGTGTCTGGAGTTGTTTAACCAGCGAGTGTCTCCCTTATTTTAGTAGTTCATTAGCTATTTAGTCTTCGCCGGGAGATTTACGGTTTTTTAATTTGTATGTATAATTTTAACCAATAAAACATATACTGCCTTCAGCGAGATTAAATTACTAGAAACCGAAAACGTTTATAAAGTTAAAAGGCAACATTATGCAATACAAAACCATAATAATTCATTTATAACTATGGAAAAACCTATTGCAAAATTATTCACACATATCATTAGTTGATAGTGATGTTTATTATGCAGGTGCATTGTACAGGGTGATCATTTTTAGACGCTCGACCCCGATTTATGAAAAATTGTTGGATATTTATTATTTTTTTTAAATGTGGAGCGGTATAGGAGTATACTAGGCTGGTTTGAAAAGTCCGTGCAAAAATAAAAACTACTTATGTGTTTGGGCTAAACCTTTTTTTATTTTTCGACATAGTCTCCTTTTAGGCTTATACACTTCGTCCAACGATGTTCTAGTTTGTTTGATCCCTTCCGAATAATAGGATTTGTCCCAAGTCTGCAAAATATCCATTAGTGTCTGCAATCACCTCCTCGTTTGAATAAAATCTTTGTCCCGCCAGCCATTTCTTCAAATTGGGGAACAAATAGTAGTCCGAGGGAGCCAAGTCTGGAGAATAGAATGCAGATTCCCCTTGGTAACCCATTGTTTAGATTGTTGTTTGGTCTCAGGAGTATAGTAATGTATCCATGTTTCTTTCACAGTGACGAAACGACGCTTAAAGTCCTCCGGATTCTTCTGGAACAGCTGCAAACCATCCTTGCAACACTTCACACAATTCCGTTTTTGGTCAAGCGTGAGCAATCGCGGCACCCATCTTGCGGATAGCTTTCTCATGTCCAAATGTTTATGCAAAATATTATGTACCCGTTCAGTCGAGATGCCCACAGCACTAGCAATCTCCCGCACCTTAACTCTTCTGTCATCCATCACCATATCATGGATTTGATCAATGATTTCTGGAGTCGTAACCTCCACAGGCCGTCCAGAACGTTCAGCGTCACTTGTGCCCATATGGCCAGTCCGAAAATTTTGAAACCACTTATAAACTGTTCTAAATCGAAGGTGCAGAGTCACCATAATATTTATCAAGCTTCTCTTTAGTCTCCTGAGGCCTTTTGCCTTTCATAAAGTAATGTTTAATCACCACACGAAATTCTTTTTCGTCCATTTCTTGAAAATCACTCGACTTCCTTGATTCACACGAATGCCAAACACAAAGAAATAGACCAATATGGCTGAAACTTGGTGTGCGTTCATTCAAGAGATGCTACTAACTAAACATGACCTCGATACGCGCCGGTGGTGCCATCTCTCGGACTTTGCACGGACTTTTCAAACCAGCCTCGTACTGTGCTTTTTTGGTTGGCAAGAGAGGTCGCTTCTGACAAAAAGACAGATTCCAAAGTTACGCCTAAATCGGGAATAAAATCGTACCCAGGGTAAAGATGGTAGACTGTGCTGGTCGATGAACTGACCTTGGTGTCATAGAGGGCGAGTACATGAGGTTTATTTGATTGCAGGTGTTGGTGCACTGAATTTATGTTCGAGTTTAAACCTCCTATGTTGCAAAAATCTATTTTAAAATTATGATCTCTGCATGTCGACCACCCTGAACCAGCTCCGACCCGGAGATCCGAACAGGGGCTAGTTTACCTCCGGAATTTTTTGTTTCCAGGTGCCTCATCATGCTATTTGGTCCCACAGCTGCTCCCAGTATACTGCATTTGTTGGATTCTATACAGAGAGAGCTGTTCATTTGATTGGAAACTCGGAACTGACCGGCGGCCTTGATTCGCTGGAGCATCGAAGAACGGTTGGCGGCTTGAGCCTATTCTACAAGTATTTTCATGGAAAGTGTTCGAAGGATGTAACCCGCTTAATTCCTCCCAGAGCGGTGTATGTCAGAAATACACGTCGCACTAATACTTCACATCCGCATGAGGTTCAGCTTGTTACCTCTCGTTCAACACTTTTTAAGCAGTCTTTTTTATGGAGAACATCATGCCTTTGGAATAATTTGCCCAGGACTGTGTTTCCCACGTAGTACAAGTTACAGCGATTCAAGAACAACGTGAATCGCTTTTTCCACACACATGTCGCTCCTGTCGCTTTAGGGACTTCCCTGCAGCACGTTTACTAGACCCATAAAAAAATACTGATGTATTTAGCATTTGGTAGTGAAAAACGACGCTGGGCGCCTCTAAAATATTATTTTTTGGTCATCGCAGTTGCCATGGATCGTATGCCACGTTTGGCGATTTTCAAAGAATTTGCCTAGTAGGTGGCTGTCATACTCTAATCTGACAGTAATTATAATAATGTTAGTTACCATGCTGTTGAGGTTTAATAAAATATCTTTGAACTTGAAAAAACAACAATATATTATTTTATTAAAACCACAAAAAAAAAAACTATAAAACTTTTCAGATTACATAACATTTATAAAATTAAATGTTTGAAACTTAAAAAATAAAAAAAAGTCAAAAGAAATTTTCTATATGTCTTCCTTCTTACATCATACATTTTTCCATCCTTTGATTACCGCTTGATGATTGGTTTTGTAAATAATTTACTATTGCAAGCATCTGATATTTTTGTCTTTAAGTACTCAATATTGTTTGTCGCAGTTTCGTACCCAATATCTTTATGAGTCCCCCCGCATAAAAAAATCTAACGGCGTGAGATCTGGTGATTTAGGTACCCACTGAATAACTAGGCTGTGAGCCCTATTCATCTTCGTTAAGACCGTTTAATCAAATACTCTCTAACAGCAGCAGTTGTATGAGGTGGTGCTCTGTCGTGTTGATGCCTTCTTAAAATAAGAGGAACATTTTCTAATAAAAACTGGTAGAGTATTAACCAAAAAAAAACCGGTCAAGTGCAAGTTGAACTTGCGCAATTAGTGTTCCGTACGTTGATTGGTTTTAAAATAAAAAAAATTTGTAAGGGTGGTATAAAATGGTCAGTGACTTCATAAAACACACCCCAAATGAATTTTCAACAAAGTTTGTTTCCAATCTTTACTGAAAATTGATGACCTTGAAATTTTTGTTTTTTTTATATATACCAGATAAATTATTAAAAGTAATGCTCTCGTGATAATTTTCGTTCAATCTACACCCCGTGGAGAATATTCCAGAATTTTTTTCAAAATTTTTTGACAAGTAATTTTCGAGATAAGGAGAGACAGCGATTTTTCGCGATTTTTCAAAAATAATACAAAGAAAAGTGCGCGCAAGTATTACATTATATATATATTTTTTTACTCGCGTTTTCACAAGCTTTCATTTGACACCACACTCGATTATCTAGTAAAAATTTTTTTTTTTCACTTCCTATTTCACCCCCCAAAACTAACCCCTTAAGTCAAAATTTAACGTTCAAAACTACATGGCTCTGATGAGGCCATCAAGTAGTAAAAATTTTTTTTTTTCACTTCCTATTTCACCCCCCAAAACTAACCCCTTAAGTCAAAATTTAACGTTCAAAACTACATGGCTCTGATGAGGCCATCAATTCCATATTCAATATTATTACCAAATTTCAACTTTCTATGACAAATAGTTTCGGAGAAAATCGGGTGTGACAGACAAACAGACGGACAGACAGACACCGAAGTCATCTTATAAGTGTTCCGTACGGAACACTAAAAAGGTATCTATTTCCAGTTAGTGTTCCTTCAAAAAAGTATGGTCCAATCAAATGTCTCCCAGTTATCCGATACCATACATTAACGCCATAATGGCCTTGATTCTGAATTTGATTAACGTTGTATTCTCGTCAGCCCAATAATGATAATTTTTTCTGTTAGGTTTGCCGTTGCTGACAAAATGACTTTCATCTGTCCATAATATATGATTTAAAAAATAACGTTCTTCGTCATATTTAATCGTCATTTCTGCTACAAAACTCAGGCGTCGTTCCGAATTAAATTGTGTTAATAACTGAAGATCGTGCATTTCATAGTCGTTAGCTTTAAGGGATTTCTGAAATAGCTCCGTAAGATACATTCAATTGCCTGCTTACTTGTCTGATTGAATTATATAAATGATAATGAAAATATTGCATAATTTCATCTACTCAGTATATATCACCACTACACCAAACACTTTATTTTTGCACTCGACGCGCGTTTCGCTAACCATGTTAGCTTCATCAGGAGGAAGCTAAACTACAAAACTACCCTATTTATACTTAGCCTAACCCTTGAATTACTCAAGCGGAACTAATGACACAGGCAAGGCCATCAGTTCCGGTCAAGTACCCAGTAGAGGGGACTATAAGGAATAGGCCCTCTGTCTTTATTTAAACTACTTTTACATTTAATGATTTCCATACTTTCGTATGCGTTCAACAATCTCCTATCAGATACATTTTTTATTAATCTTAGATTATCTAATGTTACAGTATGGTCAGCTTCAAGGGCATGTTCGGCAATACTAGACTTTTCTGTTCTATTGTATTTTAAGTGTACTAAATGTTCTTTAAATCGTGTTTTAATTGACCTTTTAGTTTGCCCAACATACTTTTTGTTACAATCATTACAACTAATTTCATAAATTCCACTTTTCTCACAATTATGAATCTTATCTTTGGGATTTTCTAAGATATTCCTCAGATTGTCTGATGACTTATAGACTAAGGTGAGGCCTACCTTATTAAATACCTTATTGAGTCCCTTGCTATATTTCGGATTATATGGTATGGAGACATACTTGGTGTTATTTTCTTCGCGTGTAAAAAAGGTGGAATTCTGAATATTAAAGCTAAACTTATGTATATTTATTAGCTTATTTACTAAGTCGTCGTCATAACCATTAAACTCTAGTTATATTTCTAATACGATTCCTTTCTTTATTAAAGTTTACTCTATTCAGAGGGAAAGTGATTAAACGATGAACTAAAAAATGCATTGAGGGCTAATTTATGTTATTTGCAATGAAATGAATCATTAGGAATATATCTATCTGTTACTGTGTCCTTCCTATAGATATCAAATTCTAATCTATTATTATTTTTAATAATTAAAATATCTAAAAAAGGCAATTGTCCTTTGTTCTCAACTTCGTAAGTGAATTTAATGGAATCATACCGGCTATTTAATTTAGAAAACAAAATCATCAATATTTGCTTCGAATTCGAATATTTCCCAAGGGCATGGTATAGGTATGTGGATGATATTTTCGCGATTTTTGATACAAATAAAGCAAATATTGATGATTTTGTTTCTAAATTAAATAGCCGGTATGATTCCATTAAATTCACTTAC
The DNA here is from genome assembly GCA_019049505.1 of Pachyrhynchus sulphureomaculatus. Lineage (NCBI taxonomy): Eukaryota > Metazoa > Arthropoda > Insecta > Coleoptera > Curculionidae > Pachyrhynchus > Pachyrhynchus sulphureomaculatus. The sequence continues at coordinate 134,910,250 of CM032448.1, read as the reverse complement.
GAAGTTGAGAACAAAGGACAATTGCCTTTTTTAGATATTTTAATTATTAAAAATAATAATAGATTAGAATTTGATATCTATAGGAAGGACACAGTAACAGATAGATATATTCCTAATGATTCATTTCATTGCAAACAACATAAATTAGCCTCATTACATTTTTTAGTTCATCGTTTAATCACTTTCCCTCTGAATAGAGTAAACTTTAATAAAGAAAGGAATCGTATTAGAAATATAACTAGAGTTAATGGTTATGACGACGACGTAGTAAATAAGCTAATAAATAGACATAAGTTTAGGTTTAATATTCAGAATTCCACCTTTTTTACACGCGAAGAAAATAACACCAAGTATGTCTCCATACCATATAATCCGAAATATAGCAAGGGACTCAATAAGGTATTTAATAAGGTAGGCCTCACCTTAGTCTATAAGTCATCAGACAATCTGAGGAATATCTTAGGAAATCCCAAAGATAAGATTCCTAATTGTGAGAAAAGTGGAATTTATGAAATTAGTTGTAATGATTGTGACAAAAAGTATGTTGGGCAAACTAAAAGGTCAATTAAAACACGATTTAAAGAACATTTAGCACACTTAAAATACAATAGAACAGAAAAGTCTAGTATTGCCGAACATGCCCTTGAAGCTGACCATACTGTAACATTAGATAATCTAAGATTAATAAAAAAATCTATCTGATAGGAGATTGTTAAACGCATACGAAAGTATGGAAATCATAAAATGTAAAAGTAGTTTAAATAAAGACAGAGGGCCTATTCCTCATAGTCCCCTCTACTGGTTACTTGACCGGAATTGATGGCCTTGCCTATGTCATTAGTTCCGCTTGAGTAATTCAAGGGTTAGGCTAAGTATAAATAGGGTAGATTTGTAGTTTAGCTTTAGTCAATCATCGCTCCTGATGAAGCTAACATGGTTAGCGAAACGCGCGTCGAGTGCAAAAATAAAGTGTTTGGTGTAGTGGTGATATATACTGAGTAGTATCAGTGTGCCAAAGATTCCACATTCCCAATTTAGTAATTTCATCTGTTAAAACAGTTTCTCGTTTAGAAATACCTTTCTGCCCACAAAATGCATCCATATTTTCGTTCTATTCGACAAGACATAATGTGATCCGGGATATACCTGTTGGAGTAATGTTCTGATACAGTCCAGTGGTTTTTCCCGAGAATTTCTTCTTGCTTCTCCATAAATAAGAATCATATCTACTTTTTCAGCGTGAGAAATCACTTCAACCAGAAGCTATTATCACACTGTTTACTTAGTTTAACTCTATTTAATTGAATAAGTGTGCAAAGCAAGAGCTGTCAAATCAAAGTATGACAGCTGCCTACTAGAAAAATTGTTTGGAAACCGCCAAACCTGGCAACCGCGATGATCAAAAAATAATATTTTATAGGGTTTTTGCTGCATAACTTTTTTCCAAAACAAATTAGAAAAAATTAGTTTAAGGAAAAAATGTCCAAAACAATTAGAGCTTCCCAATGCCGTTTTACAAAAGGTACAACAATTTCCCACAAATCAGGGCCGAGCGTTTAAAAATGATCACCCTGTACATACGTACTAATTGCATTACGTTATAGCTTAGCAAAATTATCGTTATGATAATTAAAAATTACACAGTTACTGTAATATAAAATGTATAAAGTAATTATAGACCAGAAGCTTAAGTTTAAAAGTATAATTGTTCAGTATTTCTCATCTGTCGATTTATACGTGCTGATGATTCGCCGATCAGCCTTCTTCAGAGCTTGTACCGAGAACTGACTTCCACCGAATCTAGCGCGAAACTGATTTAAGTCGCTTGCGCCTTTTAAATTAGCTGACCGGGATGAGAGGAAGGCGAAGCTTCATGGATAATCTGTTGCCAGATTAGTGGGAGGTAAGGACCGGCATCTAGATTCTTGGGATGTTTAGAGATTTCGATGGATTCCCGAACTTTCCTAGGATTAAAAAAGTATCTCTAATTGGTCAAAGATCTGGTGTCCTGTTTCATGTTGGTGTTCTACAAGTGATGAAGTGAAAATCTTAAGAATACAGTAATACCCCGCTTAGCGCGACCCCGTTACGCGCGGTTTCACTATAACGCGAATTTCAAATTTCGCGCTCATGTAGTCATTAACTTCTCTATGGTCGCGGGGGGATCCCCGCTTTCTCTGAATATTCTCTTTGAAGAATTGGGAATTCCCTGTCCTTCGACTTTGTTCTATGGGGATTTCCTCGTTCGTTTCGTGTGTTCATTTGTTCCGTAATGTTAGTTCGGTCGGCTGGCAGTTTTGTTTTAATATTTATTGGAGATACATACATACATAATTTAACCCTACGTTAAAAATGCCGCCTGTAAAGAAAAAAAGAGCGTAAAAGCGTCACTTTGGAATTGAAGATGAAAGTGTTAAGAAGAATGGAAAATGGAGGCAAAGCAACAATTGTTGGGAGAGATTTTGGACTCTCAGAATCGACTGTGAGAACGATTTATAAAAATCGGGAAAAAATTAAAATCTCCAGCGAAGGTTCAACACCTATAAGTGCAACAAAACTTTCTCGTTCGAGATCATCTATCTTAGAAAGAATGGAGAAATTACTGTCAGTCTGGATCGAAGATTTGAATAAGAAGAACACACCACTAAGTCAAGATCTCATATGCACAAAAGCAAAATCTTTGTATGAGATACTGAAAACAAAAGAAGGAGAAGGGAGTGCCACTCCGACTTTTGCTGCCAGCAGAGGCTGGTTCCATCGGTTCAAGCAGCGTTCTAATCTTCACAATATCCACATAACAGGCGAGGCGGCCAGCGCGGACATTCAAGCTGCAGCTGAGTTTCCAGACAAGTTTCAAGACTTCGTTAGACGAGAGAAAATTCCTGCTTGTCTCATCTTCAATGTTGATGAGACCGCACTTTACTGGAAAAAAAAATGCCATCTCGAACATTCATTTCTAAGGAAGAACGTCAAGCCAGTGGTTTCAAAGCTGCGAAAGATCGACTAACACTTCTGCTGGGTGGTAATGCCACTGGTGATTTCAAACTGAAACCTTTACTAGTGTACCATTCAGAAACACCCCGTGCAATGCGAGGCACAGACAAGACAAGTCTACCAGTTGTGTGGCGATCAAACAGAAAGGCGTGGGTTACACGGGAAATTTTTCAAGAATGGTATTCTAATAGTTTTTGCCCATCAGTCAAATCATACTGTGACAGAAATGGGCTTGAACCTAAAGTTATATTACTCTTAGACAATGCCCCACGACATCCAACCTCACTTGATACGCCCAGAGACTTAAAAGTGTACGTAAAGTTCCTTCCACCAAACACTACGTCAATATTACAACCTATGGACCAGGGAGCAATAGCAAACTTCAAAGCTTATTACCATCGCCGCACTTTTAGCCAACTAATTCATGAAACTGACGGGGAAGCAAGACAGTCTATGCGAGAGTGGTGGAAGTCATACAACATTATGAAGTCTATTCACAACATAGAAGAGGCTTGGAAGGAAGTTAAAATGAGTTGTATGAATGGGGTGTGGCGTAATCTTTGGCCAGATGTAGTGGAAGCACCTAGAAGAATTGTCCAGATGCAGAGACAAGTGCTTGAAGACATTGCTGCAATGATTGAGGGGTCTGAACTTGAAGATGTCACGGTAGAAGATCTCGTAGAACTTGTAGCAACGCACGACGATCCTATTAGCAATGAAGATCTGATCGAGTTACAGAATAATCCTATCTACGATGAGGAAGAACAAGTAGAAGAGAAAGTTTTATCTTCAGGGGAAATACAAAATGCACTTTCAAAAATTTATTCAGGTTTGGACATATTGCAGAGTATAGACAATAATGATGACCGTGTCTTGACCGTGTGTCAAACAATTAAAAACAGTGTTGGGTGTTATGAACGTATTTTACAAGAACGTAAACAAAACGTTACCCAAAAGACAATAGATGTATTTTTCCGTAAAAAATAAGAGTATGTATTGCATAAAGTGTTCTTAGAATTAAAGTGATTGATTAAAATGATTTGTATTTTTTTGTATTAAATTTTGACTATGTTTAATCATAAACCTCGATATACGCGAATTTCAGTTAACGCGATTTTTTTCGGAACGTATCCCTCGCGTAAAGCGGGGTATTACTGTATATACTATCCTTTAATATTCTTTAATTCTAGTATATATTTTTCTGCTCCTTTTGTCGATACAGGTCATATCACAGCTACATAGGTCAGTGTAGACTCTTGGATTTTGATGGAGACTTTTATTTTTGATAGATCTGAGATGGTCTGAAAAATCGAAGAGAGAGAAATCGTAATACTGGCGTTTACCTCTCCCCAAGCTGGCAAGCGATCATCTATAGAATACGGCCACCCCCACCCCCAGAATGCTAATATAAAAAACGTGTACTAGCCGAAATATATCAGTTTCGTGCTAGATTCCGAAGAGCAATCTCTGAAGAATTCGGCAGGATAATCGACCAAACGTCAGTACCATTTGCTCAGCTGATACAGCAGAATCCTGAGAAAATACCTATAAGTTCGGTAACAGGTGGAAGTTATCTATCATATACATATATATGTATATATATATATATATATATATATATATATATATATATATATATATATATAACACATAGCAGCATTGCATGATGTGGTGATTTTGCTTCTTTAAAATTGGCACTTCCACACACAAGAGTGGCGGGAAATAGTGAGAATTTGAATTTGAATTTTAAAATAATTATTTCAAAGTTAACGAATTCTGTACACCTGATATAATAAACCATTTTCATAAGACCCTGTATATTTGTATATTTAAAATTTGTGACAGACGATAAAACTAACAATTTATTTTATCATTAAACTTTGTAACCGACATATAAACGTACGAGGGTCGTTCCAAAACTTTTATATAGTCACCTTGAAAATCAATACATATACCATAGATACAGGATTTATCTAACTCTGGAAAATAAGCATTCACCTCGGTTTTAACATCACCATTCGAAGTGAATTTTCATCCAACCAGCAATTTTCTTAGGTTTGAAAATAAGAAGTGATCACCGGGAGCCAAATCTGGTGAATACGGTGGAAGCGAAGGTCGTACAGTTTTGAAGCAACAATCCGAAATTTGTATGACAGCGCCTTATTGTGATGAAAAACCACTTTTTTGCATAGTAAAGTATAATACTCCTTGGTGATGGCTCTATCTTTCTCCAAGTAGTGTATGAACACAATACCTTTAGAATCTCAAAAAAACCGTAGCTCTGACGGTTCCTGTTTTTGCTTTCTTGGACCCACTTTCACCTGCTTCCACCCACAATTTAGGCTGCGCCTTCATCTCTGTGTCATCTACTGTTATGAAATGTCGAAGAAATTGACTGGAATTATGTTTAAACAAGTCTAAACCCTCATTGGAATGCATTTTTAATCGATTGTTAACAAACACGGTACCCATCGAGCGAAAAGCTTCCTCATACCCAAAACATCGTGTAAACTGTGAAGGACACTGCCTATCAAAATGTTTACAATGTCAGCAAGCTCGCGTATCTTTTTTGTCACAATCTCGTCGGTCGTAGAGGTTTTCGAGCGTCCTGAGCGTTTATCACTTTGAATCGATGTCTGACCATGTTTAAATTCAGCAATCTACTTTTAATCGTCGAGAACGAAGAAGAAGAACGATTTAATGGAACGTTTAACTCTTTTCGAATGTCCATAGGAGTTAAACTTTTACAGATGAGGTATTTTATAACAGTTTTCTCCATTTTTTAGATTTTTTTTTATGGGTCTAGCACACGTGCTGCAGGGAAGTCCCTAAAGCGGCATGTGTGCGGAAAAAGCGATTCACGTTGTTCTTGAGTCGCTGTAAATTGTACTCGGTGGGAAACACAGCGCTGGGCAAATTATTCCAAAGGGATGATGTTCTCCATATGAAAGACTGCTTGAAAAGCGTTGTACGAGGAGTAACAAGCTGAACCTCATACGGATGTGAAGCACCAGCGCGACGTGTATTTCTAACATGCACCGCAGCAATGCATGACGTGGTGATTTTGCTTCTTTAAAATTGGCACTTCCACACACAAGAGTGGCGGGAAATAGTGTGAGTTTGAAATCGAATTTTAAAATACTTATTTCAACGTTACCGAATTTTCTACACCTAATATAATAAACCATTTTCATAAGACCCTGTATATTTGCATATTTTAAATTTGTGACAGTCGATAAAACTAACAACTTATTTTATCATTAGACTTTGTAACATATAAACATACGAGCGTCGTTCTAAAACTGTTACATAGTCACCTTGAAAATCAATACATATAGATACAAGATTTTTCCAACTCTGGAAAATAAGCATTCGCCTCAGTTTTAACATCACCATTCGAAGTGAATTTTCATCCAGCCAGCCATTTTCTTAGGTTTGAAAATAAGAAGTAATCACTGGGAGCCAAATCTGGTGAATACGGTGGAAGCGAAGGTTGTACAGTTTTGAAGCAACAATCTGAAATTTGTAGCACGGCGCCTTATTGCGATGGAAAACCACTTTTTTACATGGTGAAGTATAATACTCCTTGGTGATGATTCTATCTTTCTCTAGGTAGTGTGAGAATCTCAAAAAATTGTAGCCCCTGACGGTTCCTGTTTTTGCTTCCTTGGATCCACTTTCACCTGCATCCATCCACTATTTGGGCTGCTCCTTCATCTCTGTGTAATCTACTGTTATGAAATGTCGAAGAAATGGATTGGAATTATATTTAAACAAGTCTAAATACTAATTGGAATGCATTTTTAATCGATTGTTAACAAACACGTTACCCATCGAGCGAAAAGCTTCCTCGTACCCAAAACATCGTGTAAAATGTGAAGGACACGGCCTATCAAAATGTTTACAATGTCAGCAAGCTCGCGTACCTTCAATCGGCGATCATTTAGTACGCTATTGAGTTTTTGTCACAATCTCGTCGGTCGTAGAGGTTTTCGGGCGTCCTGAGCGTTTATCATTTTGAATGGATGTCCGACTATGTTTAAATTCAGCAATCTACCTTGTAATCGTCGAGAACGAAGAAGAAGAACCATTTAATGGAACGTTTAACTCTTTTCGAATGTTCATAGAAGTTAAACCTTTATAGACGAGGTATTTTATAACAGCTTGCTCTTCAGTTGTCTCCGATTTTTAGAAAATGTCACAACTTGTTTGTTTACACGATTGCTACAAAAAGACAACTAAACACAAATGTCTGAAACTTCACAACATGCCATCTAGTTGATAACACTTGTAACATTCATTTTTTCTTCGATTTTAAGATCACAAAATTGTTTTTCTTTTTATAATTTATATTCTATTACATATTTATATTTGATTAAGCAATGATTTCAATTTTTGAACAGTGTAACTCAACCGTATATAACGTGTTGCTGATTTAACGTATTTCGTTTGCATTGAATGCATCTGATTTGTTAAAAATTGCGTTCCGGAAGTGAGCCATTTTAAAGACTTCACTTTGAAGAAGGGGAAAAAGATATAAAAATTTTTAGGGGCTTTTTCCTCCAACATGCCAAAATGAGGCGGTAACGGCTTATTCCTTTGTCAGGCCGGAGTAGGCTTTTTTTCTTTCGTCATGCCATAGTGCAGTAACGGCTTTTTTTTATCACCAAATGGGTGTTGTTTATAGATCTCAAGTTTGATGCCTTTTTCCAATCTTAAAATATTCTACTCATCCTAAGGCATTTCGATTAGCTACCCAAAAAAAGAATAGGCGAGTACTGGCTGAGACAATATTTTTGATGAGAATCTCAGCAGGAGAGGCCAAGCAGCCTATGGAAAACCCACGAGAAGAAGCCAATCAGTAAGTCAGTAGTATACAAGTTTAAATATCTCACTTCCTGTCTACAACGTGTGTATCCAACGACTACTCAGCACGTGTAATCCGCGAAGTCGATTTTACATACTTTTATATCGTGTGTTTTAAAGCCATTTAATAAGAACTTAATAATTTCGATTTAGAGACTCTATGCAATAGTATGCCCTCTTATAGTATACAAGGTTATTTATTTAATAGATGTACTTTTAAGAGTGTAATAAGAGCAAAATTTTTTATTTTGGTAATATACCCCCCTTTATTTGAATGTAACATTTCACTGAACTACCCGCTTTATCTTTCAGGACGCAACGGTTGTACCCAATTCAATTTGATTTCAACAACTAAATAACTCTTCAGTACTTTTTCATTTTTTGAGCTGAAGTTAGATTCTTTTATTCTAAAATGAATGGTGCCCAAAAACAATACAACTAAGTTTTAAACAACTATAGAGACAATTTTCAAAAGACGTGCAAAAATTATCTCGATCTCCATGTGCTCTACTAGTAAAATAACCGGTCAAGTGCAAGTTGAACTTGCGCAATTAGTGTTCCGTGCGTTGATTGCTTTTAAAATAAAAAATTTTGTTACAGAGGTATAAAATGATCAGTGACTTCATAAAATACACCCCAAATGAGTTTTCAACAAAGTTTGTTTCCAATCTTTACTGAAATCTGATGACCTTGAAATTTTTGTTTTTTTTTTATATACCAGATAAATTATTAAAGGTAATGCACTCGTGATAATTTTCGTTCAATCTACACCCCGTGGAGAATATTCCAGACTTTTTTCGAAACTTTTTGATAAGTACTTTTCGAGATAAGGCGGGGGGGGGGCAGCGATTTTTCGCGAATTTTTAAAAATAATACAAAGAAAAGTGCGCGCAAGTATAACATTATATATATATATATATATATATATATATATATATATATATATATATATATATATATATTTTACTCCTGTTTTCACAAGCTTTTATTTGGCACCACACTCAACTAGTAAAAAATTTTTTTTTTCACTTCCGACTTCACCCCCCAAAACTAACACATTAAGTCAAAATTTAACTCTCAAAACTACATGGCTCTGATGAGGCCATCAATTCCTATATTATTACCAAATTTCAACTTTCTATGACAAATAGTTTCGGAAAAAATCGGGTGTGACAGACGGACAGCCAGACAGACAGACACCGAAGTGATCTTATAAGTGTTCCGTACGGAACACTAAAAAAGACAAAAAAACTATTAATAAATACTCTAGGTTTATTTTTGAAGTAACAATTGCTCAAAATGGCTACCGTTAACAGCGAGGTAATGACCCAATCTATCATAAACAGCCTGAACAGAGTTTTGCAAAGAATCCGGGGTGATCTGTGCTACTTCATATACGAGGGTTGTGTAAGAAATAAGGTTGCCAACGCTGTAAACTCGCCGCGTGAGATGCTATGCGAACGCCGGCAACACCGCCGTTTGCGCTGATTCCCCCACTCTAGATCCCGCCTTGGTAGAACTCGCTGCGACGTTCAGTGCCGGCCTGACAGCCATCCACGATGGAACCCCCGATCGCCGTCACCGCCAGGTGCGAAGTTAGTGCGGTTATCCGATTTTTGCACGCTAAAAAGTTACCACCGGTTGATATTCATAGGCAGTTGTGTGAAGTTTATGGGAAAGCTTGTATCAGCGTTCAATACGTCCGCAAATGGTGTAGGGAGTTCTCCGAAGGACGCACACACATCCACGATAAGCAAAGAAGCGGAAGGCCATCGATCTCCGACGAAGTTGTGTTGAAGATTGAGCGAATTCTGCTCGAGGATAGGAGGATAACGATTCGGGAACTGGCTGCCCGGGTTCCTGAGGTTTGTGCAAAAACAATCCACACGATTTTGACTGAAAGGTTACGTTATCACAAGGTGTGTGCGCGGTGGGTCCCGCACATGCTTTCAGAAACCCACAAAGCCGATCGCGTCAACTGTGCCCATTAGTTTCTTCGCCGAGAATACCGAAGATTTCTTAGACTCCATTGTTACCGGGGATGAAACGTGGTGTCATTACGTCACCCCGGAAACAAAACAACAATCGCGACAAATACGGGGTCGCCTAAACCGAAGAAGTTCAAGCAGACGCTGTCCGCAGGGAAAGTGATGGTTACGGTCTTTTGGGACCGTAAGGGTGTCCTGCTTGTTGAGTTTATGCCTCGAGGGATCACAATAAATTCGGAAAATTATTGTGAGACCTTGAAAAAACTCAGAAGAGCCATCCAAAATCGCCGGAGAGGAAGACTGACAAAAGGCGTTAGACTGCACCACGACAATGCGCGCCCGCACGTCTCTCTCCAAACCAAGGATTTAATCGACAATTTTGGCTGGGATCTCGTTGAACATGCTCCCTACAGCCCTGATCTTGCACCGAGTGACTTCCACTTTTTTCCAAAATTAAAGCAACACTTGGGTGGACAACGTTTCGAGACTGATAAAGAAGTGCAGGAAGCGGTCACCAAATTCCTCCACGGACTGGCGGCGGACTTCTTTGAAGCGGGATTCCAAAAGTGGATTAGTCGTCAACAAAAATGCGTGGAAAAATCTGGAGATTATGTTGAAAAATAGCTAAGAAATTAAGCTTTCCAATAATGTATTTTTCAGTTCAAATAAAAAATGCCTTACACCTGAAAAAAATGTGGGAACCTTATTTTTTACACAACCCTCGTAGAATTCTTTCCTGTAAATCTTCTACAGTTTCATGTCGACTTCGGTAAACTTCGATTAGGAAAAATCCCATCTAAATATCTACGAACATTAATTTCACAGTGAGGAGGTGCTCCGTTCTGTTGATACCATAAATTCCTGTGAGGGGTATCCAAATTATTTTCATCGGAAAAAGACCTGCACAAGTTCCCTTTTTTACCGATGAAAATCTTACAGGACAGCGGTATTTACAGTTACTTCAAGAGCAAGTTATTCCAACTTTGTTTTGTTCCAAATAGTTTCGGAGAAAATCGGGTGTGACAGACAGACACCGAAGTGATCTTATAAAGTGTTCCGTACGGAATACTAAAAACGAGCTAGCTGATACCTTAATTCTGTCCTCTATTAGTATTAATATCCACTCAATCCATTCTCAAAAATTAAGATTAGCCCCCATAAGGGGCAAATAACGGCTTCTATTTAATAATTAAAATATTTATTAAAAATAAAGAAACTCGAGGCGTTACAAAATAGCACAGCAAACGTGAGGCTATAAAATGGCCCCGCAAAAAGATAAGTTATACACTTAACAAATCTCATAATAAATCGATCATCTTGGCGCCATATCTGTATTACACTGAGAACTTTTGGATCTACTCTCGTATGTTTTGCTAAAAATTTTTCCTTAATTATTTAATCATACTCAGCAGTTTTATGCCCTTGAAAATAATTATTGAGTCTTTAATAATAATAAATTTAAGAATATTTAGACTATCGAAAATTGTAGATAAGTGATCCAATGTTACATTGTGATTGTCGGAAAGTAAGTACTTATAAATACGAGTATAAATATACATGTGACGTCTTGGAAATTTTAAAAATTAAAATAAAAAATCGTAAAAAATTATCTTTAAATTGTCCGGTCATTTTTTGACAGTCATGTTAATGACTGTGCAAAACGGATGTTCAAAAAACATGACTTGTTTTTTTGTTACTGGAAATATGTCACAACGTTGCATCATTTGACGATGGCTTGTATTTTATGAATGAAATCGATTTAAAATATTCGAAAATCAGATAAATTCGTTCGTCATTACTGGAGCTCCAAGTATCATCCAACACGTATAATTTAGACCTTGTTTGACCTTACCAAGGCTTTCGACTTAAAGTGTATTTGTTTGGAGTTGAGAGCAAAATTCTCTCATTGTAGATGCAAATACAGGTTGGGGTGCGTTGTAGATGCATTTTACTGGATTTTGGTACCTGTTTTGAATTATCTTTAAGGGTTCACCCTATTTTAGAAAGAAAGCCTCTACTATACCATAGAGTCATAAAATGTAAATGAGGGTTCATCGGTAGCATAGCCGTCCGAGCGTAACCTGCTTTTAGTGTTTAATAAATAAAATTATCTTAAAAATAAAGTTATAGAAATATAAGATTTATTACCAAAAATTTTTTACTCGTAATTTGTAGATCTATGTATATATACAGGGTTACAGGGAAAGTCGTCCTAGATAATTAAGGACGTTATAGTTTAGGTCGTTTCTGACCGATTTGACTCTATGACATGATGTCCTAAACTTAACCGTTTTCGAGATATTGAAGTTTAAAGATTTTCTAAAAAAAAACATGTTTTTTTTTTTGCTTTTATATCGATTTTTTTTTTATTAGAGGTTCTCGAGTGCGATTTTTTGGTTATTTTTAGTTAGTCTGTATGTCAAGTATCAAAAATCATCAAAAAAATTTGAACTAATTACTAACAGTTTCAAATGGCGGCCTGTTAATGTTTCTAAATTACGAATTTTTACCAAGTGTTTTCCTACTTTAAATCAATAAAGAGAAAAAAAAAATGTATGGAAGTTATTCTGCAAATTATTTTAAAAACTTTTACGTCTTTTTAGCTATCTAAAACGGTATAATATCTACTGGATCTATTGAACATTCTAAGAAAATGAGATTTCAATAGGCCCAAATGTAGAGTAACATAATAATAGAATTTAGATACTACCAATTACCGGTTTACTACCTGCACCTTCAAACAATAAAAAGGGTTGGGTAAGCATTTTTTTCCGGTCGGGGTACTCTCTGTGCGAGTGACATTTTCTGTTCACTAAACATTATTGAATGATTTTTAGTCTGCTCATGCGATTCGTCCGTGGTAGATGTGCTATACCGTGCTTTTCAAAAATATCTGTGTTTCATCTTCTGACTGTGTGAATTGGCTCGTAACTGGATTTTGATTTCTGCTTGTGAATATGGCAACGTATACCAACGAGGAATATGCTGACATCCTAATGTGTTACGGATTTTGCGAAGGAGTGTCGTGGCGTGCACGTGATGAATACATACTGCTATATCCTACTCGTCGTGTACCTGATGTTAGCGTATTTGATGGAACTTATCGAAGACTACGAGAAACTGGTTCCGTACAAAGACGGCGGACTGACATGGGACGACCACGTATCTTTGACGAAGACGAAGAAAACGAAATACGACGTCTCTTTGAGGTGGACCCAACCACATCTACAAATGTTGTCGCACAACAGCTTGGTATTTCGCAGTGGAAGGTATGGTTTGTAATGCATACTGTTGGGCAACACCCTTACCACTATACACCCGTGCAAGTCATTGAAGAAGGGGATCCGTTGCGACGATTAGAATTCTGCAGATTTATGCTCAATACTGATGTCGAAGATGCATCTTTTTTTAAGAAAATACTATGGACTGACGAGTCGAAATTCGACAAAGACGGTCTTACAAACTACCACAATGCCCACTATTGGGCTTCTAAAGAGGAAGGCAACCCAAACAAAAAAAGAACGAAAGGATCACAAACAAGATTCAGCTTAAATGTGTGGTTGGGTATAATTTTAAATTATTTGGTTGGGCCATTCTTCCTGCCAGATAATTTGAATGGCGAGGAATACGACAATTTTTTGCGGAACGATTTACCTAATTTGATGGAAGACCTACCGATTGGTTTGAGACAAAACATGTACTTTCAACACGATGGCTGCCCAGCTCACTACAGAGGAAGTGTTCGTGCATGTCTCAATGACAATTATCCCAACAAATGGATTGGAAGAGGCGGACCCATACCTTGGCCGGCGAGAAGCCCAGACCTAACACCGATGGATTTTTATGTGTGGGGTCACATGAAAAGTCTCGTATACGACCAGATGACTCCTATCGAAAACGTGGATGTCCTAAGACAAAAAATAATTGATGCGGCTGACGAAATGAGGCGGCACCTCACAACCAGCGTTGTGAAAAGTAATTTAAGAAAAAGAATGAGAATTTGTGTTAGAAATAGGGGCGACCATATAGAACATGAATTATAATTAATAAAAAATATTAAATTGCAAGGTTTTTTGTTTTGTTTGTGTATTTTTTCGTATTTTCACCTAGAACTAATAATTTACCTTTTGCTACCCGAGCCCGCTTTAGGTGTCATTCTGTGTACAGTTTTCCTATTAAACTCCTAGTATTATACCTTTTTTGATAGCTAAAAAGACGTAAAAGTTTTTAAAATAATTTGCAGAATAACTTCCATACATTTTTTTTTTTCTCCTTATTGATTTAAAGTAGGAAGCACTTGGTAAAAATTCGTAATTTAGAAACATTAACAAGCCGCCATTTGAAACCGTTAGTAACTAGTTCAAATTATTTTGATGATTTTTGATACTTGACATACAGACTAACTAAAAATAAACCAAAAAATCGCACTCGATAACCTCTAATAAAAAAATATCGATATAAAAGCAAAAAAAAAAAAACATGTTTTTTTTAGAAAATCTTTAAACTTCAATGTTTCGAAAACGGTTAAGTTTAGGACATCATGTCATAGAGTCAAATCGGTCAGAAACGACCTAAACTATAACGTCCTTAATTATCTAGGACGACTTTCCCTGTAACCCTGTATAAATTCACAATTCACGATATATAAGTATTTTAATTACAATCAAAAACAATCATCATCTACAAAATCTGAAGGCTCGACTTTTCTTAAATTAATAATTAAGGGTTCTATTTCCACAGTTTCTTCGATGTATTTTTATTTTCTTCTTCTATAACATGTCGAATGGCATTTTTTCCAATTATTCCCTTTGATCCTCTCTATTCTGGCGAGTAATAATTGCCTTGCGTCTTGAAATTTGAACGTGGTGTTTTCCCTTGCAACGAAACCTCTCACTTGTGCCCAAATTAGCTCTATGGGATTCAATTCGCGATAATATGGAGGTAATCTAAGCACTGTGATATTCCGTTCCTTTGGCATCTCATCGACTGCGTATTTTTTGAACTGTACCTTATTTTGCTTCGCAATTTTGAGAAGTTCCGCTTTTAACATGCCATCTTTATGTTTTAGATTTTCATCTCTTATCCACTGAAGAAAATTTTCTTTCTTCTATGAATTTGTCGTGATTCTACTAGTATACATTCAATCATTTGTTGGAAGTACTTCTCAGAAACATCGGCCGTCATCTACTCATGGTAATCTTTAGTTGACTTTGATTCGAATCCAACAAGCCACCTTAGAGAAATCCATTTTCAATTCCAATATGTGCTATAATTAGCCTGCGACCTTTTCTTAAAGGGGGTTATAATTCAGTTGACCAACCTTCCATAGAAGCTTGTTGGCACTCTTAATGTTTTTGTCAATCCAGAATTTCTTTACTGTGTCCCTCATTAACCCAAGTCTCATCTAAATAAAAAATATTTTTTTGTTCGGCTCGAAATTTTCTGATTGCTCGTAGATATTCTCTTCTCCAGCAAATTATTTCTGTTTTGTCGATAAGAACAGATTCTCTGTTGTGTTTTTCCCAACGAAAATTCAGGTTATAAAGACTTTTCCATAATTTATAATAAATCTGATAAGTCTTCTCTGATTTCTTTATGTAGTGTAGCACAGTGTGTCGCGTAGAACATGCTAGGTGGACAAAATTCATGTTATGATTTCCAGCAAATCTTATTTGCAAAACGTAAACAACACCACCAAACCCCGAATTCCGAGAAAAGGTTGTTTATCAAATTTGCAAGTGGCGAGTCATAAGCGTCAGAAGTCAGGTAATGAGTTTAATGCAGCTCTTTCAATCAATCAGTTGCAATTTAGCGACACTTTCGTGCACATCTTATAGTGACATATTGTAATATTGTGAAAGTTTTTGTGATGAATATTAATACTGAGGGTAAGTACTATTTTTTAATGTATTTTTTTAATCAGAATCTATTGATTTGAATTTTTTAGTATTTTTTTTAAATAGCCTATATATTTTAGCGTGTTTTTTTAAAAAAAAAAAACTTTGAAAGTTCAGAATATACAGACATTCACCTCTATCCGGGCTAGTTTTTAGATATTACCGAAAAATAACTTTATTCTTCGTAAAAATACACATATTGTTTAGCACACTTCAGTATAACATGTTTTTTTTTCTTTTTTTCCAGAACACGTTTACTCTATTTCAAGGGTAGCCTTTTTTGAGGAGTGGTTGAAACACACGAAGAATGAAAAAAACT
The DNA here is from genome assembly GCA_019049505.1 of Pachyrhynchus sulphureomaculatus. NCBI lineage: Eukaryota > Metazoa > Arthropoda > Insecta > Coleoptera > Curculionidae > Pachyrhynchus > Pachyrhynchus sulphureomaculatus. Next base: position 134,894,186 of record CM032448.1, on the reverse strand, counting down.
CGCATGTGTATGAGTTTCTTTCTTCAAAATTTCACTTTGGTGACATTACTGAAAGCAGCCAAAAAGAAATAAAGTTGAAGATATCCAACTTGTCTAATAAGTTTGGTTCCAAATGGTTGGCTTCAGGAAAGTCGAAGGAGCGTTTTTTAATTAAAAATAAGAATTGGTTGGATGAAGCAGACATACAGTTTACTGCGAGTTCTTTTGCGCCACAACCTTCAACATCAAGTGAGAATGCGACTCCTGCAGGAAGACCTCGCAAAGATTTCGAGGAATCGTCGTTTAAGACGAAGAAACGTCGCGTCGTGGATCTCGTAGAATCCCGAAGTGTCAGTGAATTGGTGACTGCTGCCGAAATTGCTGTGCGTTCAGCAGGGCAAAGGAAAATTGCCAATGTGATTAGAGACATTAGTGAGAGCCCAGATAATATTATTAAGTCTAAAAATACCAGTTCCGTTAATGCTAGGCAATTAAGTAGTGACGAAGCCTTAGCTTACTATATAGATTCTAAGTCAACAACGCATTCTTACAAACAAACTAGGAAGTGGTCCCTGAAGGCGGGGCATAATGTGTTTCCGTCATATTTTAGTTTAAAAAAAGTCCAAACAGGCCTGTTACCCTGCAAAGGAGCACATTGCTATAACAGAAACTCGTGCTGAAATAAATTTGCAAGCCTTATTAAATAAAACAGTGGAACATCTAGTATTAGCACAGAATAAAGTTATCAGCAGTGTGCTCCCAACAAGTTCATTGTTTACACTTGTTAGTAAATGTGGATGTGATGGAAGTTCTGGGCACAGCACATACAAACAGAGATTTGAGAACACTGAATATACGGACGAGTTTCTTTTCACACTTTCTTTAGTTCCCCTTAAGTTATATGATGGGTCCAAAATTATTTGGCAAAATCCTCGGCCTTCATCAACTTTGTATTGTCGCCTAATCAAATTTATATTTGCCAAAGAAACGAACGACTTCACGTTAGTGGAGACAAATAGATTGTGGGAAGAAGTTAATGCTCTTCTTCCAACACTTATCAACTTTGGTGATTCTCAAATCTCTGCAAAACACGAACTTTTGCTGACAATGACAGACGGAAAGGTGTGTATCGCCTTAACGGAAACTAGTTCATCCCAAAAGTGTTTCATCTGTGGCGCCACCCCCAAGATGATGAACGATGACCCCGCGATGTTTAACAGCAATCAAGAACATTTTGGCTTTGATTTATCTATACTTCATGCTTGGATTCGTTGCTTCGAATGTCTTTTACATATCAGTTACAAGTTGAATATTAAGAAATGGCAGGCTAGAAGCAACGAAGACAAAGCAGATATCAAGGTTCGTTCCGAGGAAATCAAATTGAAATTTAAGAACGAGATGGGACTCATCGTAGATAAACCAAAGCCAGGATTTGGTTCTTCAAATGATGGAAATACAGCCCGTCGCTTTTTTAAGAATGCTGAGATGAGTGCTCAGATCACAGGGTTGGATGTTACAATTATAAAAAAGTTTGATGTTATTTTGAGAACATTGTCTCCTGGATTCGAGATAAACTTAGGTGAATTCAAAAAATTTTGTCTTGAAACCAGAAAACATTATCTTAGTCTCTATTCGTGGTACTGTATGCCTGCTACTGTGCATAAAATATTAATTCACAGCACAGAAGTAATCAAAGCTGCATTGCTTCCAATTAGGCAGCTTTCCGAAGAGGCTCAAGAAGCACGGAACAAAGATTGCCGCAGATTTAGGGAGTACAACACCCGCAAATGCTCGCGTGTTGCCACGAATAGAGACTTACTGTGCATGTTAATTATAACATCGAGAGATTCCCAAAAAAAAGCCGGAAAAAATATGTACAGATGTATTAAAGTTAATTGTAAGCCCTAGCATAGAAGAGTCAAGATTGGAATCGTCATCATATTGTCGCACAATGCCACAAAATGATGACGATTATACAGTAAACGACTCATCAGGAGACTCTGATGATGATTATTAGGTTCAGCTACTATTTTTAGTTATGTAGTGCTTGTACTAAGCATGTAAATGAGTATTTTTCTTTACATATAATTACAGTCAGTGTCATTATGCTAAATTTATTACAGAGCATTTATAATATTTATTTTAAAATTAAACAAAAACAATTTTTGACTGGAATTTTCAAAAACAATTTTTTCTTGAACCGAACAGCAAGAAATATGTACCTTAAAAAAATCAAAAACATTTTAAAATACCAACTACTTATGTATATATAATTCACAAGTTACCTACCTGAAAGGCAGGTATTATTTGAGTTTATCCTTTTTGTGTCAATAAAACTAAGTAATATGGATTATTTGTTTTATTTTTAATTGACAAATGCAATAAATGATTTTTCATCTGGTTATTATTAAAAATAATAATACAGTGTCTTTCATTTAGTTGCACATTCAAGTTTGTAGAAAAATTCGTGCACATACGCAGAATATTTTATTTTTGTTATACAATGTTTTGTGCAGCTGGACAAAAAAATACAGGTAAGCGAAATGCAGCTAAATGAAAACTGTATTATAATTTTTAATTCTAATAACCATACAAAATACCCTTGCCCTTTAGTTCCGTTATCTACCTGCTAAGCTGATGCAATCCTACCGCCATATGCAAGGGTGGCTGTATTACACAAATTTTATCGATATTGAGTACCTGCGGTAAATTGTGAATAAAACCCACATTTATTAACCGATTTTCATGATTAATACCTTATTTTATTTTCCAGATACGCAGCTGTCAGAAAAATGTATAATATTTTGTTTTTCTTTTGTTATTTGCGCTTTTTACCGAAAAAAATAATGAATTTTACAGGAAAAAAAATTTTTTCTCTCCATTAACTTCTAAATAACTCCAAAACGATAAAAGATAGAATAAAATAATATTCAATCAACTTTAATAAAATTTTGTTACGCATTTTTTAATGTTTTATTTATAAAAATCTGACAAGTTGTTCCCGAGTTATCGTTAAATATGCCTGCGTAGCTGACTAATTTAGGGGAAAAAATTAGCCACGCCCATAAAAAAAAACCAACGCGATGAATTTTTTTCTTAAAATAACTTAATATGCCTAGAATATACATAAACAATTAAAATAAGTGAAAAAATAATTTTGTCCAGCTAACTTGTACTAGTCGACACACTGTGTGTAGTGTAGGTATTTCTTTCTTAATAAAAAATCACGAATTTTTCTTATTGCGTCTTTATCAACCTCTAAGCGCTCCTTTCCTTTGTGATTTTGAGGTTCGTTGCAAGGACAGCATTTTCTTTCTTTTAGAAATCTATAAATAGATGCTGATCCAACTCCCGTCATGTTGGCACAAGTTTCCACAATTTCACGGACTTGGCTTGTTGGCTGTTGATGCACTAGGGCATCGTAGACGTTAAGTATCATTGTTTTTTCTGGCAGGGAAAAGGCAGATTTACTCCGCGAAGTTTGACCGGGGCAAAATTAAAAGTTCTGATTTGAACTAAGCATACTAGTAAATGGAGATATGAAAACCCCAAAAATATCAATAAAAAAACCGGTCAAGTGCAAGTTGAACTTGCACAATTAGTGTTCCGTACGTAGATTGTTTTTAAAATAAAAATTTTTGTTAGGGTGGTATAAAATGATCAGTGACTTCACAAAACACACCCCAAATGAGTTTTCAACAAAGTTTTTTCCAATCTTTACTGAAAACTGGTGACCTTGAAATTTCGTTTTTTTTTTTAATACCAAATAAATTATTAAAGGTAATGCACTCGTGATAATTTTCGTTGAATCTATACCCCGTGGAGAATATTCCAGAATTTTTTCAAAATTTTTTGATCAGTTCTTTTCGAGATAAGGTAGGGGACAGCGATTTTTTAAAAGTAATACGAAGGAAAGTGTGCGGAAGTATTACATTATATATATATTTTTTACTCGTGTTTTCACAAGCTTTCATTTGACACCACACTCGATGACCTAGTAAAAAAAAATTTTTTTCGCTTCCGATTTCACCCCTCAAAACGAACCCCTTAAGTCAAAATTTATGTTACGGTGGTATAAAATGATCAGTGACTTCACAAAACACACCCTAAATGAGTTTTCAACAAAGTTTGTTTCCAATCTTTACTGAAATCTGATGACCTTGAAATTTTTGTTTTTTTTATGTACCATATAAATTATCAAAGGTAATGCACTCGTGATAATTTTCGTTCAATCTACACCCCGTGGAGAATATTCCAGAATTTTTTCGAAATTTTTTGATAAGTACTTTTCGAGATAAGGCCCGGGACAGCGATTTTTCGCGAATTTTTAAAAATAATACAAAGGAAAGTGCGCGCAAGTATAATATTATATATATATTTTTTTACTCGTGTTTTCACAAGCTTTCATTTGACACCACACTCGATGACCTAGTAAAAAAAAATTTTTTTCACTTCCGACTTCACCCCCCAAAGCTAACCCCTTAAGTCAAAATTTAATTCTCAAAACTACATGGCTCTGATGAGGCCATCAATTCCTATATTATTACCAAATTTCACCTTTCTATGTCAAATAGTTTCGGAGAAAATTGGGTGTGACAGACAGACAGACAGACACCGATGTGATCTTATAAGTGTTCCGTACGGAACACTAAAAAGGAGCACCTCAAGGACTGACAAAATAGGCGGAACACGACTTAATCATCTACGATTTGCGGACGATATCGTTCTAATCGAGACTACGCTCAATGAATTAGCCACATTACATATTAATACTAAAAGATTTAAATTTTCTTGGTTCATAACTGTATTTTTAACGATTAGAAATCATGTGACTTTTACATGGATACGACATATCAATGCCGGTAAACGGTTATAAATTAAAAAGTTTGTTCTACTAACACAGAATTCCACAGTTTAATTTTTAAATTTGACTCGACGAATAGGAATTAATTCGGTGCATCGTAGAAAATCGAAATTATCGACATCTCCTTTAATAATATAAAAGGAAAATGTAGTTTTTGGGTAAATATATATAGGGCGTTTTGAAAGTTGTTGCGTATGTTTAAACAATTAAATCAATGCATCAAGATCAACTGTCTAAAATTACTAAAAAATGTCAAAATCGACCCTGAGGTTTCATAATTTTTGAGCATGTACGCTAAAAGTTGGAGTAAATATACACTTTCGAAATAATTCATTCCGACCTGAACGGTTTTAATATTTTTATACTAAAAATCGAAATTTTCTTATATTCTGGGAGAATTTTACCTTTTTCAATTAAAAATACCCGGCCAAGCGCAAGTCGGACTTGCCCAATTAATGTTCCGTACGTTGATTGCTTTCAAAATAACATTTTTTGTTACGGAAATATAAGATAATCAACGACTTCACAAAACACACCCCAAATGAGTTTTCAACAAATTTTTTTTCCGATTTTTTCTGAAAACTGATGACCTTGAAATTTTGTTTTTTTTTTATATACCAGATAAATTTTTAAAGGTAATGCACTCGTGATAATTTTCGTTCAATCTACACCCTGTGGAGAATATTCCAGGATTTTTTCAAAATTTACTTTTCGGGATAAGGGGCGGAACAGGGATTTTTCGCAATTTTTTAAAAATAATACTCAAGTATTATACCATATATATTTTTGAACTTGATTTCACCCCCAAGACTAACCTCTTAAGTCAAAATTTAACTTTCAAAACTACACGGCTCTGATGAAGCCATCAATTTGTATACTAGTGCCAAATTTAAACCTTCTACGTCAAACAGTTTCGGAGAATATCAGGTATGATAGACGGACAGACAGACGGACAAGCAGACAAACGGACAGACACCGATCTTATCTTATAAGTGTTCCTAAAGGAGCACTAAGTGCCAGAACCTTTAGAAACAAGGTACGTTTGAACTTTACTATTTAAATGAATTTAATTACTAATGAAAATAGTATACACAAATAATTTTCTAATTAAATACTAACATTACGCGTATTACCTTTTACTGTACTGTTTTATTATACTTTTATTAATGACTAGCCGTGCCCGCGGCTCCGCTCGCGTAGACTTTATCCCCTACTATCGTCACTGCTTATTCCTTATGTTACCTATCGTAATAAAATATCTGCTATTATTTCCCCTTATCTCCCATTATTTCTTCTTATCTCCCATTATCTCTACATAATTTCCGTTATCTAGGCTTATCTCTGCTTATCTCCCATTATCTCGCAATATTTCTCCTTATCTCCCATTATTTATCCTTATCTCTCATTGTCTCACCATAACTCCTATTCTCTAGCTTATCTCTGCTTATCTCCCATTATTTCTCCTTACCTCCCATTCGTTATACTTATCTCCCATTATCTCACTTTACCTCCCATTATCTAGGCTTATATCGAATTATATAGAACATATATATAAATTTATAAAAATACGTAAATCGGATCAGTGGTTCTCAAGTGATAAGCGCACTAACGGACAGACAGACAGATAGAAAGACGTTGCATTTTATATATGTTATATTCTTTACAACATGATATTGTTCCATATTTAATTGTTTAGGCAGTGTATTGCAAGAGAACCCGCTAGTGGTAACCTTTTTTCCGACTTGATTCACTATTATCGTCACTGCTTATTCTTTATGTTACCTAACGCAATAAAATATATCCTATAACCTGGCCAGAGAACATATGTATCTTTTAAAAAAAAGCACGTAACGCACTAACGGACAGACAGACCGAGAGAGAGAGAGAAACGTTTCATTTTATATATATTATAGATAGATAACTTAACCAGAAAACATATGTATGTTTAAAAAAAAAGCACGTAAATCGGATAAGTGGTTCTCCAGTGATAAGCGCACTAACGGACAGACCGACAGACAGGCAGAGAGACAGGCAGACAGACAGAGAGACGTTGCATTTTATATATATTATAGATGTAATAAAATATATATCTATATCCTGGTCATAGAACATATGTATGAATTTAAAAAATCACGTAAATCAGATAAGTGGTTCTCGAGGGATAAGCGTACTAACGCACAAACAGACAGACAGAGAGACGTTGCATTTTGTATATATTATAGATATAGATTATTATTATATAATCTGGCCCAAGAATATATGTATGAATTTAAAAAAAGACACGTAAATCGGATAAGTGGTTCTCGCGTAATAAACGCACTAATGGACAGACAGACAGATAGAAAGACATTGCATTTTATATATATTATACAGTATAGATTATAGATATTCTCTGCTACATAATATTGTTCAATTTTTGATGGTTTAGGCTGTGTATTGCAAGGGAACGCGCTAGCGGCAAACTTTTTTCAGACTTCATTCACTATTATCGTCACTGCTCATTCCTTATGCTACCTATCGTAATAAAATATAGCCTATAACCAGGCCAGAGAACATATGTAAGTACGTAAATCGGATAAGTGGTTCTCCACGACGTTGCATTTTATATATATTATAGATACAGTGTACAAAGATGCAGGTAGTGACGTAGCTGGGTTCAAGAGGCTGGAGGGGTTGTGGCATATGAATATAAAGAACTTTTCTTTAAAGAACAAAGGAAACACTAATATCGATGCTGCTTATAAAGGAGGAGGTACGAATTGGCAAATTGGAGAGCACCAATCGCCAACCAGTGACAGAACTTCTTGAAGAAAAAAAAGGCATCCTTTATCCTGGAACTCGTAATGATAATTCGCAACACAGTGAAGTCCAAATGGATTATGAATTGTGTATTACTTTTTGCTTGCACGAAGCGTAAAATCTGTGACTTCTAATTTTAAAAGTTTCAGCAAGGAACCTAAAAGAAAGCTCTCTCGCCCGTCAGAAATGTATCTATATATATGAAATGTAGGAAATCATTAATCGATAAACGATAACAGTTCTGATAAGTACCTATTATCAATCATGCAATTTCGATAAGAATTTATATTGAATGCGTAATACAAAGATAAGTAGAATATGTTACACATTTACTTGAATTAATTCTAAAAATTGAATAACAATATCTAATAAACTAATCTTGTAAAATACGTGTATTGTGTTAATATGATTAAAACTCATTTTTAATCGACATCAAATAAGTAGGTTTTTAATTCAATGGGTTTGTATGTAATATTAGTCTGTATATGCAATTATGTACGTTTTTTTTCTCAAATATCTATAAAACTACTGGCCGGATTCATTCAAATTGGTATTGTAGTTCAAAACTTACATAAGAACGTGATGGAGTTGGGAGGAAAAAACAAGAAAAAACAAGAAACAATTGTGAGAAATGGGAGTAATGAAATTATACTAGATACTAAGGTCAAAATAAAAACATGGAAGCAATATATAAAACAACTTTTCAGTGGACATAGTTTTAGAAAACTTACAGCTAAACAGAGATAACACTGGTCAACACAAGTCTTGTTTCCTTTATTTTTTTTTTTTTCCGTTATTGGGTCTATGGCCCTGACTATGAAAAAAATACTGGGAGATTGCTAACAGCTTTACCTTTTGAAATATACAGTTTTATTATTTTGCCAGAAAAATACAAAAAAATAATACATTATGTTAACAAAATTTCTATTGAACACCAGCAAATGATCTTTTATAAGATTTCCTTGAATGAACGACTTTAGGTAGATCTCGTTGCAAACTCCAGCAGTAGTCTGCCATCATATGTGAGTCCCACCGCCCCTGATAACGCTCTTCCATTGTCCGAAGATCCTGATGAAATCTTTCACCCTGCTCCTCACTGAAATCACCCAGATTTTGTGGAAATCGGTCTAAATGCGAGTGCAGGAAGTGGATTTTTATGCTCATGTTGCACCCTAGCTCTTGCAAGTTCGATAGCATGCACTCAACAAGCTCGACATGGTCGTCAGATTTCTTTTTGCCTAGGAAGCTATTCATAACCAAAACAAATGAATTCCAAGCTTTGGATTCGACTTCAGTCATTGATTTGACAAAATTAGGATCTTTCACGAGTTGCCTAATCTGTGGCCCATCAAAAATACCAGCTTTCAATTTTTCTGAACTTAATCCTGGAAACTTTCGTGAAAGAAAATTAAAACATTCGCCACTTTTCTCAAGCGCCTTCACAAACTGTGACACGATAAATCTTTTTTTTAACTACACTAGATCCATTTTTTTTTTTATGGGTCTAGCACACGTGCCGCACGTGTACGGAAAAAGCGATTCACGTAGTTCTTGAATCGCTGTAAATTGTACTCGGTGGGAAACACAGCCCTGGGCAAATTATTGCAAAGGGATAATGTTCTCCATATAGAAAACCGCTTGAAAAGCGTTGTACGCGGAGTGCACCTCTCTGGGAGGAATTAAGCGAGCTACATCCTTCGAACACTTTCCATGAAAATACTTGTAGAACAGACTCAAGTCGCCAACCGTTCTTCGATCTTCCAGCAAATCAAGGCCACCGGTCAGTTCCAGGTCTCCAATCAGACGAACAGCCCTTCTATGAACAGAATCCAACAAATGCAGGGTATGTTTGGGAGCGGAGCCCCAAATATGGGAGCAGTATTCCATAGTTGGTCGAATTTGAGCTTTGTAAAGAATTAACAGTTGTTGTGGAGTGTAAAGCTTTCTGGTTCGAAATAATATTCCCAACTTTTGAGAAGCTCTCCTTGCTATGCCTGCAACATGTTCATGCCAGGACATATTTGCTCTCAAATTAACGCGCTACAAATTGTGTGACGATGCTAGGGGAATGGAGTGCCGCGATATAACTATATCGGATTCAGCAACGTTAACTTTTTTAGAAAAAACTGCCTCCTGGGTTTTGTAACGTTAAATTCCACTTGGTTACTGTCAGCCCAAGATAGAATTTGTTCCAGGTCTTTGTTAAGTTGAACGACCTCCTGCTGTCTGCGGATATTCGCCTGAGTAGCCGATGTCCAAGAGTTCAAAGTGAATAAAGAGATAAGCGTACTGTCATCTGCAAAGCTGTAGATTGGATTCCGGGTCTTTTCCAGCAGATCGTTAACGTGTGTTGATAGTGAAGGTGTTAGAAAGAAATCCGTCGACCGCCACTCGTAAAGAACGCTCTCTGAGGAAACATGAGAGCCACAAACAGAACTTTTCAGACATACCACAAGAGCGTACCTTAGCCAACAGTCCATCGTGTGAAACACGGTCGAATGCCTTGGATATGTCAAGAGCAACCGCTCGAGATTCTCCAAAGTGTTCAATTGCGTTGTTCCAAACATGTGTTACATAAGTCAGAAGATCTCCTGTTGATCTATGTTGACGAAACCCATATTGGTGATCGCTAATAATGTTGAATCGTTCAAGATATTTTAGAAGATGCTGATTGATAACCTTTTCCTTGAGTTTCGATATTATTGAAAGCAGTACGACTGGTCGGTAGTTATTTGGCAAGGTCTTCTTGCCATGTATTTTGGTGGGTGGTAATGAAGTTTTTTTTGTATGTGGCTGCTTTATGGTCTACATTTTTCGCAACTTCGACAAAATCCACAATATACTTTAAGACATTATAAAAATATTAGGTGAGAGTTATATTTGTTTTTATCAATAAGTGGCCTCATCATACGATTTATGGAATTAAAAAGACCACTTCATTTTAATTAATGCTATCTTTAAACAATTTAAAAAGGTTACTCGCTTCTTACGAAGCGTGATTCTAGATCATAATTGCTTTATCAGCATGAAAATCGATATGATCTAATACGTATTAAATCACAGTTAATATAAAAAAAAAATCCCACTGTATTATTTTCCTGCGTCAAATAGTACTTACTACCTACCAATCTGATATATCAATTCATAAAATGGTTTGATTTGTTTCATTTTATTGCAGACAATACTTACACGTTCAAATTGCTAGAGAACTTGTGACATTAAGTGACATGAAATAGAAATCCACACTCATATATTAAGAAAAATGGATCCTATAGGGTAAGTACTACCTTTTGTTTTAAGAAAATCATAGTGCCTGGAATTAGAGGTTAGTCAATTTGGAGTAACTTTAGCGATTTTTCGTTTACCTTTGAACTATGCTTGTTCAGAGATCTCGACTCTTCGAAAACACTAACGAGGTGCTCTAATTTTGCATAATCGTAAGGAAAACGTAAGAAACTATTAAAATAGTACTATCTACTGATTAACTTAATTCAATGAAAATTTGTAAGAAAATTCTGGACGTTTTTAATCAACTTTGAAAACGGTAACTCTCAGTTCAATATGTATGCGTCTAATGTAACAATGTTGTAATAATTATGCGTGTTAGTCTAGACAACGTGTCTCAAAGTAAAGAAGACCTTAAAATGAAAACAACAACTTATTATTTAGACGAAATTCATGTATTATTTTTAAAAGGGTCCCCTTCGTACTCGATACAACGCTTTGCATGATTAATAAGCATGTTAAACGAGTTCTTTAGCTCACCTTTTGAGATGTCCTTCATTGTCCTGGTCGACCCCTTTCGAATGTCGTCATTGGTTAAAATATCAGTAATAAGCATCGAATGATGAGATGGTGTATTATCTTGTAACAGTCGCCAACTTCCACATTCACGATGTTGTGGCCATACACGACAAATATGCGATAATAAACGCTTCATAACGCTTAGATATTACAAAGCATTAACCGTTGGGGGGGGGGGGGGGGGGGGAAAACACAAAGCCTTAGTTCAAACAAGAAGTTAAAAAACATTAGCTGAAGAAAAAAGAAAATCGTACCTACAATACAGATCCAATGCTATAACATACGAGTACAATGATTATAAAAATGTAAGAAACAGAGTCAACGAGGATATCCAGAGAATCAAAAGAGAGCATTAGGAGAAATTTTCGAACGATATGGAACATGATCTGTACGGAGGACAAAAAAAAAATGTAAACTACTGAGAAATAGAAAAAAAATCAATAAATGAGTATATACAAAATAGAAAAATTACGGTGGAAGAATGGGAAAGATATTTCGAAAACCCCATCAGAAACCAATTCATTAACACAGGAAATACAGCATAAAGATGAAAATGTTGCCCAACCAAACAGGACCATTTCCTTGAATCAAATACAGCACATGGCAGCGAAACTAAAAAACAATAAAGCCCCGGGCATGGACGAAATTAAGAACGAAATGATCAAATATGGAGTTGATAAATTACTAGAGGAATTACAGATTTTCTTTAACAAAATACTCTCAGCCAAGATTATACCATCCGAATGGAAAGAAAGCATCTTGATACCAATTTTGGAAGACCACCAATAAGATGGTATGAGAGCTGGTCTTCATCATCGCAATTGTTTCTGGGAAACCTTTGAAGTGAACACAGGACATGGTCCTAACGTAGGAAGAAGAAGAAGAAGAACCGTTTGGTCAAGTAGAATAAATTTCTTTTGCACTATATCCTCGAATCGTCACTTTTACCTTTTCCAAATAACTTTTTTCGGATTTTCCTAGGGTGTGTGCTTCTATTCAGAGCTTGGATCTCTGGATCATATTGGGAATATCACGTCTCATCGCCAAACATTTACTCGATCGAATTTCCATCTCCGAATGTCTACAGAATCGTACGAAATCGAACCATTTCTGATCAGTCATGTTCAATATTATTGTGCGAAAATAATATTGGTCAAAAGGCGATGGCAAAGCCCGGATTGACGCTAAAAAAGGTGATGGTGCTTGTTTGGTAGGATTGGAAGGGAATCGGGCATCATAAGCTACCGTAACCTGGCCAAACGATTCATTCTGTGCTCTACCGTCAGCAATTGACAAGATTGACGCAAACGATTGAAAAGAATCGGCCGGAATCAGTCAACAGAAGGGATGTCGTCTTCCACCATGACAACGTCATACCACATATATCTTTGATGACTCTACAAAAATTGAGAAGGAGCAGCTGGGAAGGTTTAATACATCCACCGGATAACCCGGATCTTGCGCTTTGCATTTGATGAAATTAAAAACGTTGTAGAAAAAAATAAGAGCTCAAGAATTTTAAGAAAAAAGAGCACAATAGGAAGGAAGGACATATGTAATATTAAGGACATACATGGTAATATAGAGTGTTTTTTATAGAGGTATAGAACTTTGAAATGGAATAAAACAAAGATGAATTTTTTAAATTGACATGAAATTTACTTTATTCGAAAGATAATCTTCTGGCATTATAATTTAAATATGACTTCTGGCATATGACCGCCACGGCTGGCTCGGACGTAGTCTAATCTGGAGGTCCAATTTTCGATGACTTTTTCCAACATTTGTGGCCGTATATCGGCAATAACGCGGCGAATGTTGTCCTCCAAGTAGTCAATCGTTTCGGGCTTATCGGCGTAGACTAGCGACTTCACATATCCCCACAGAAAATAGTCTAGCGGCGTTAAATCGCACGATCTTGGAGGCCAATTCACGGGTCCGAAACGTGAAACTATGCGGTTACCAAACGTTTCCTTCAATAAATCAATCGTGGCACGAGCTGTGTGACATGTTGAAACCACAGCTCCTGCACATCATGGTTGTTCAATTGATGAACGAAAAAGTCAGCAATCATGGCTCTATAGCGGTCACCATTGACTGTAACGTTCTGACCAGCATCGTTTTTAAAGAAGTACGGACCAATGATTCCACCAGCCCATAAAGCACACCAAACAGTCAGTTTTTCTGGATGTAACGGTGTCTCAACATACACTTGAGGATTATCATCACTCCAAATACGGCAGTTTTCTTTATTGACATATCCATTCAAACAAAAGTGAGCTTCATCGCTAAACAAAATTCGCTTATGAAAATCGGGATCAACGGCAATCTTGTTTTGGGCCCATTCACCGAATCTATGCCTTGCTAGGTGATGGTGTGGCTTCAATTGTTGCACGAGTTGGATTTTGTAAGTACGCAAACCAAGATCTTTCCGCAAAATCTTCCATAAAGTGGATGGACACATATCCAATTCCTGTGCACGATGGCGGATAGACTGATTTGGGTCTTCCTCTACGCTACGCTCTACAGCAGCAATGACTTCTTCTGTACGCACTGTACGACGTCTCTGTGGATGCGTATTACCATTTAGAGTAAACGTGGTGCGAAAACGTTCCATAGTTAATCGAATTAATTGCTCTGATGGACGATTATGTTGACCGTAAAATGGACGTAGTGCGCGATATGTATTTTGAACAGAACCATGATTTTCAAAATAAATTTGCACAATTTGGAAGCGTTGTTCAGGCGTCAGTCTATTCATGTTGAAATGCCAAACCAAACTAAACATAAATCACTTGACAGCTGACAAAATGGCCGCCAGTTAAAAAAGTGTTATACCTCTATAAAAAACACCCTTATAATAACAAACAAAACAGATATTTGAAAGATTATCGAATTATTTTATCAACAATTATTTACCTTACACGATAGAAAAACAGAAACCAATATACCAAAAGTCCTATATCAGTGATCTTAACAGATCCCAGAGATCACAGAAGAAGAAATTACATCAGCCACGAAGAACATAAAAAATAACAAAGCCCCGGGTGAAGGCAATATTGTAATAGAGGCAATTAAACCAGGAGGGCAACAAATTTTCAAAGCTCTGAAAATGTTATTCAATAAATGCCTCCTGAAAGGAATAACTCCCTCGCAATGGAATAATGCAACTATTGTCATCATGTATTAAAAAGGAGATAGTTCAGACCTTACACACTATCGACTCATTAGCCTCCTGAGTAATATATACAAATTATTCACTAAACTACTTACCAAACGTCAAATATTTTTTTTAGTTTTTTCTCTTAAAAAAGCGGGCAGGTTTCCGCACAGGATATGGAACAAACGACCATCTACTTAAAGGTTAAAGTCCTCATCGAAAAATGTATAGAATATAATAAGCCTCTGATGCTCATATTCGTGGACTTCGAAAAGGCTTTTGATTCTGTAAACCAGCAGAGACTCTTGGAAGCGCTTGCTAAATGTCGTATTGATCCAGTGTAATTAAATACGTATATGCCACCGCTAATGTCAAAACACAAACCAACCATTTCACCAGCAAATTTTAAATCGAAAAATGAGTGGGCCAGGATGACACGCTCTTTCCCAAGCTTTTCGTAACACTTCTAGAAAGTATGCTACAATGAATAAACTGAGAAAAAATGGGGCTTAAGCTTAACGCTGATGGTGAAGAGTTAAATCATCTTCGTTTTGCCGACGACTTTGTCTTAATAACAGACTATATGCAAGAAGCACAGGCTATGCTGCGCATACTTTAAGAAGTTTCAGGAGGGTTGCTGTAAAAATCAATCTATCCAAGACTCAGTTTATGACAAATCTTGTATTAAACGACACTCTAAAACTGAATAACGTGGAGATCGAGCAAGTACATCGACATAAATACCTAGGACATGAAGACAGCATAGGACGAGACAATCAAACACATAAAATTCAGCGGAGAATAGGTCTCTCCTGGACGGCATATGGCAAACTGGGTTATATATTTAAATCTAATCTTCCGATGTGTTTAAAAAGACAGATTCCTGCTACCCATTCTTACGTATGGAGTCGATACTCTCACACTGGCGAAGAAAAATATCAACAAAATAGAATGTCGAGAGTTTGCAAATGCAAAATAACCAACAAATAAAGATCCCATGAATGCTATATTCCATGCTTTTCCTCCTACGACTATAGTTTCTGAGCCTATACTCTTCATCATTTTGGAAAATTTCCAAAATTGTGCCAAAAAATAAAATATACTATAAAACCTGAAGAGATGCGGCCAATAAATACGCTTCCAAGTGACGAAAAAATCCTTGAAACAGTGATAAAAAATCAGTTACTGCAATATTTGAATGATAACAATATTATTATTCCAGAGCAATCGGGTTTTAGAAGCAAACACTCATGCGAAACTGCAATCAATTATGTTATAAGTGAATGGCGTGAAGATTTGATGAATAAAAAATACATTGTATCAACTTTCATAGATTTAAAAAAAGCATTTGAAACTATAGACAGAAAATTATTGCTTAAGAAACTACACAAAATTGGAGTGTGTGATATGGAATTAAAATGGTTTAAAGATTATCTATCGAATAGAAAGCAACAAACAAAAAATGGAAAACCCGACATCGTCAGCGATACCAGTGAATATTGGTCTACCGCAAGGCTCTGTCCTTGCGCCGGTACTGTTTCTCATATACATAAATGACATTAAAGACGGTTTAAAGTACGGGGATATTAGACTATTTGCAGACGATGCACTGATTGCAATTAGTGATGTTAGTTTGGATGTGGCTATTAATAAAATACAGTCTGATATGAATATTCTTTACAGGTGGATGTGTATAAATATGTTAAAACTAAATACAGATAAAACTAAATATATGATAATATCACACAATAACTATAATAATAATCATAAATTATACATAAATAATCGTGAAATGGAAAAAGTAAACGAAATTAAATACTTGGGTATAATGATAGATTGTAAACTTAAATTTGATGCACACTTTCAATATTTAGTGAATAAAATAAACCAAAAACTTTATCTCATGTATAGAATTTGCCACATCATAAGTGAATACCATAAAATATTAATATATAGAAGCATAATTGAGCCACATTTTATTTATTGTCCTTCGGTATTATTTCTTGCTAAGGATACACAAATAGAACTACTGCAAAAACTTCAAAACAAGGCAATGAGATTTATATTGTGGAAGCCTAGAGATACGCACATAAAAGATATGTTAAATCGATTAAATTGGCTGAGTGTAAAACAGAGCTTATTTTATTACGCAATGAAATTCATCTATAATATAAAGATAGAAAATTGTCCCACATATTTGACCGAGAAAATTAGATACGTCAATCAGATACACAACTACAACACCAGGGGACGAAATGACTTCCGAGTAGTGGGAATTACAAATGAAGCTGATCAAGCAAATCTTTATTATAAAGGACTTAAACATTTTAATGACCTATCAAATAATATTAAAAATTGTGTAACCATAAATAAGTTTAAGCAACTATTATATCGACATTGTAAGAATATGCCTATCCGATAGTTAAATTAGGTTCTAATGAATCGTAAATAAATAAATAAATAAAAAAATCAGGTAGGCTTTAGGCAACGGTATCGATCGTTAAGACCAGAGTACCGTGGAGAGTCAAGTTGGAATGACTCTCGCTGACTTATAGCAATCATGGTATTTTATGTAAACGAGGGTACTACTCGTTGGGCAAGATACAGATTCTTGCGCCATCTGTTGAAAGTTCCGAACATCGAAAACTGCTCGTTTACATAAAATACCATGATTGCTATAAGTCAACGAGAGTCATTCCAACTTGACTCTCCACGGTACTCTGGTTTTAACGATCGATACCGTTGCCTAAAGCCTACCTGATGAAGAGTATAGGCTCAGAAAACTATAGTCGTGGGAGAAAAAGCATGAAATATAGCATTCATGGGATCTTTATTTGTTGGTTATTTTGCATTTACAAACTTTCGACATTCTGTTGTAGTGACCAATCAAGTAACAAACCATATTCCGAAATTTTATTTCGAAACATCGATTTGATCAACAAAATATGTGTCGTGCAACGAAAGATGGAGAAGTCAATGTTAGGTGTTACTCTCGCAGTCAAGTTCATTCTGCATCTTAAATGCAACTGGGCTGGACATGTTGCTAGGTATAAGGATGGACGATGGACAAAAAAATTTATAGAGTAGCGGTCAAGATCCAAAGCCTATCGAAGTAGAGGTAGACAACCAAGTCGGTGGATTGATGATTTAAAGAGAGTGGCTGAAAATTGAGTACAAGTGGCCCAGAATAGAAAAAGGTGACAAGACTTGAGGGAGGCTTTTGTCCAGCAGTGGCAGTATAAGCTGATGATGAGTGTTAGTTTCAAAAGAGGTCAGTGAAAACTACTTGTCACAATTTTTTGCTCAGAAATTACAGTTCTACAATATCGAGATTATGGTGTTGCCAGAAAAAATGGCAGATGGTCATCGAACATACGAGGATGGATTGAATAATTCGGAGCCTAGTCAAGAATTCAAAATAAAATACGTACAAAAATATTTTTATTTTTCGACGTAATCTCCACCTTCTTCTTCTGTAATCTTCTATCTGCTTTCCGACGCTTCCAGACCTGTTTCAAAAAAGGATTTCACAAGGCCTTCAAAATACTGATTAATCGTAGCTTCGAATTCTGCATTTGATGAAAATTTCTGACCACCGAGGTGTTTTTCTAGGTTTGGAAACAGATGAAAGTCCGAAGGTGCCAAATCAGGAGAATAAACCGGATGGGGCAGCAATTTGAAACCACAATCACGAATTTGAGCCACAGACTCAACAGACGTGTGAACGCGAGCCTAGTCCTGATGGAACAAAATTTTCTTTCTCAGTAATCCTGGACGTTGGCGCGAAAAGGTGCAATAGTAAATCGAATTTATTGTTTCGCCTTTCGGATGGTAGTCCACCATAATAATACCTTTAGCATCTCAAAAAACTGACGCCACTTTTCCAGCCGACAGAATTGCTTTCGCTTTCTATGGGATGGGTTCACCAGATTTTTTTCACTGCTTGGATTGTTATTTTGACTCTGGAGTATAGTGGTGAACCGAGGTTTCGTCCATTGTCACAAACCTGTTAAGAAAATCTTGCGGATCAGCCTCAAACATCTCCAAACAGTCGCGAGAAATCGTGAGTCGAATTCATTTTTGTTCAACTGCAATCTGGGGACCCACCTAGCAGAAACCTTAGGATATCCGAGTTCATTGGCAATGATGTTTTATGTTCGTTCATACGAGATGCCTGTAGTATCTGCAATCTCCCTGATAGTTAATCTACGGTCTTTCAATATGAGATCACACACTTTACCGTAGTAATCGTAGACGTCGTGGGCCGGCCGGAACGAGGGTCATCTTCGATGCTCTCTCGTCCACGTTTAAATTCTTCAACCCATTTTTTCACAGTGGTATATGACGGAGCAGATTATCCTAGTGTTGTTTTCATATCATCGTGGATCTCCTTTGGTGTTAATCTTTTTTTAAACAGGTACTTGATGGCCGCAAGTCGTTCAATTTTTTCCATTTTTCCAAAAATGCTGCAATTGGTCTCACTAAACTCGATCTAACCTAAAAATCGAAAACGAAATTTTACACTGTGACAATCAAGGAAAGTATGAACTTATTGAGGGTACTATAATAAAAATATAATTATTTTTTGGACTGATAAATTTCTTTTAAAATATAAAAAACAGTTGTCTCAATTTGTACTTTAAAAGACTTTCCGACAACTTTTTATTACATCCTATATACGAGGCTGGTTTGAAAAGTCCGTGCAAAAATAAAAACTACTTATGTGTTTGGGGTAAACCTTTTTTATTTTTCGACATAGTCTCCTTTTAGGCTTATACACTTCGTCCAACGATGTTCTAGTTTGTTGATCCCTTCCGAATAATACGATTTGTTAAAGTCTGCAAAATATCCATTAGTGTCTGCAATCACCTCCTCGTTTGAATAAAATCTTTGTCCTGCCAGCCATTTCTTCAAATTGGGGAACAAATAGTAGTCCGAGGGAGCCAAGTCTGGAGAATAGGGGGGATGTGAAACGAGTTGGAATCCTATTTCCATTAATTTTGCGACCACAACTGCTGAGGTGTGTGCTGGTACGTTGACGTGATGGAAAAGGACTTTCTTGTGGGCCAATCGCGGGCGTTTTTCTTGCAGCTCGGTTTTCAAACGGTCCAATAACGATGAATAATATTCACCTGTAATAGTTTTACCCTTTTCCAGATAGTCGATGAGGATTATCCCTTGCGAATCCCAAAAGACAGTCGCCATAACCTTTCCGGCCGAAGGAACCGTCTTCGCCTTTTTTTGTGCAGATTCCCCCTTGGTAACCCATTGTTTATATTGTTGTTTGGTCTCAGGAGTATAGTAATGTATCCACGTTTCATCCACAGTGGCGAAACGACGCTTAAAGTCCTCCGGATTCTTCTGGAACAGCTGCAAACCATCCTTGCAACACTTCACACGATTCCGTTTTTGGTCAAGCGTGAGCAATCGCGGTACCCATCTTGCGGATAGCTTTCTCATGTCCAAATGTTTATGCAAAATATTATGTACCCGTTCAGTCGAAATGCCCACAGCACTAGCAATCTCACGCACCTTAACTGTTCTGTCATCCATTACCATATCATGGATTTGATCAATGATTTCTGGAGTCGTAACCTCCACAGGCCGTCCAGAAAGTTCAGCGTCACTTGTGCCCATATGGCCAGTCCGAAAATTTTGAAGCCACTTATAAACTGTTCTAATCGAAGGTGCAGAGTCACCATAATGTTTATCAAGCTTCTCTTTAGTCTCCTGAGGCGTTTTGCCTTTCATAAAGTAATGTTTAATCACCACACGAAATTCTTTTTCGTCCATTTCTTGAAAATCACTCGACTTCCTTGATTCACACGAATGCCAAACACAAAGAAATAGACCAATATGGCTGAAACTTGGTGTGCGTTCATTCAAGAGATGCTACTAATTAAACATGACCTCGATACGCGCCGGTGGTGCCATCTCTCGGACTTTGCACGGACTTTTCAAACCAGCCTCGTAAATTACCTTATAAATGTAACACATGGATCCTTTAATAATCATAAAGATTTCGTTATTATAAAAGTTATATTGAGAAAATTGTAGAAATACCGTGAAAATATAGGATTTATTGAAAATATTGTTAGTGTAAAAACTAGCCATAATAAGTTTTGTTCGATGAAAAATTGTGGTTCTTGAAACTAGACTGTAAATTTGGAGCAACTTTTCAACCTTCCGAAAACCGTAAAACTCCGATTCCAAGCGTAGTTTGATTTAATCAAAACGACGAAAAAGGGTAATGCTTCAACAGGATGACCTATATTTTTTAAAATCAAAAATTTATCCATTCTTCAATTTTTTTAAAATTATAATTAAGACTAATTTAAATAATTAATTTTTATTTTTCGTTTTTTGTCTTTCAGTGCCAGTTGTTATAATTTGCAGTAAGTAATATTACATTATTTATTATTTGCGATTCTTGTCTCGATGTTGTACCATTTGTTTCATTGATGTGTTATTGTTGTTTCTCGTCTTTATTGTGTGATAATTTAGCCTACGCTTATTTTTTGTGTGTGGTAATTATTGTTATGTAACTTATGTTTGTTATAAATGTCACAGAAATTATGAACCTTTGTTCTATTACATGGTTTAGTTTACTATGTAGGATAGAAACACACATCTAGACTTCAAAACGGCCGGGTTTTTAAAAATCCTAATATTTGACAATGGTAGCATGTTTGACTCTGGAGGTATTGCCATCTTTGTATATTTAGCTTTCTATTAGAACTAAATCACATGTTATAGCAGACAGGAGCACTGTATATTAAGGATCACTGTTGGGTCTGAGATGTGTCAGTAAATTTTATTCTTTAGCCTTTTCCTACCACACCTGAACTATATTAAAATTCCTGGAGCTCCGCTAGCGGTCTGGACACAACTTTTGTAACTACTGCTAAGACGCCGCGAGGTATAAACGCGAAATCCCCGCATTTTTGCCAATGTTTTGAATGGAAAAAAAAGAAAATCAACTTTTTTAAACAACACTTCATTTACATTTATTACAAAAATTAATGGAAAGAAAAGATGGTTTAACAAATTAGGAACGAAAGAAAGACATGACCTAATATTTGCATTTCTAAGAATTAAAACCTATGGGCAAAAAAGGCAGTTCAAAAAGTCTCCATACACCACCAGCTTTCTATACTATTTTTTTGTTATGTTTAACTAATTAATTGAAACTATGAGAAAACATGTTTAAATTAATATTTGAAACTTAACCAACGGGGATTATTGTTATAGAAATGTAAACAAAATTAATATCAAAAAAGTCTCCATACACTTAATAATTACCAACTTTAACTTCGTTTAAACTAACATTTAGTGGGACCACCGTTGGCCTTGACAATCTCCTGTATGCTTGCAACCAGCTTTCTAGTAAGTTTTGCTGGCATGTTCCCTATTTGAAACATTATGTTTGCGAACGAGCCGTTTAATTCCTCTCATAAATGCTCGATGGGGTTAACATCGGATGATTGCGGAGGTGTATGAAGCTGCTGTCGCACAAAATGGATCATCCATTCTCGCACCAAGCTTGCGGTATATTTCGGATCATTGTCCTATTGGAAAATCACTCACTCACTCACTATCATCTCACTCAATCTCTCACTATTCCAATTACACTCTACTTTATACTGATGGATCCAAAACAGACAACGGAGTGGTTGCTTCTTTCTCTACTTCTTTAACTAACAAAATGTTTAAACTCCCATCGTATACCTCTATTTCTTCAACCGAGCTTTTGGAAATTAAAGAGGCCATACGCCACGCTCTAACCCTCAGAACTGCCACGCGTATTCTAATCATCTCCGACTCCTACAGCGCTCTTGCCTCAATAAAATCAATAAAACTAAAATACAATTATGTTCGCCAGATCTTGGACCTATGCCATATGGTAAATCTAAAACATCGCAAAATTGCCTTCTTTTGGATCCCCAGTCACATTGGCATCAGAGGTAACGACAAAGCCGACTTACACGCAAAACTAGCAATAGAGAGAGGCACCACAGAATAGGGAAAAACCACCCCAGAGATTTCAACTCCCTCCTTAACCATAACCTACGTTCCTTATTCCAACTGAACTGGGACCTAATACCTCCTGATAATAAGCTATGGCCTATCAAACCTCTGGTCTACCCTCCCTTAAACTCCTTGAATATAACTAGAAAAGAAAAGTTCCTCATGCGAAGACTGGCCATAGGACATACTTACAGTACTCATAGACACCTATTACAAAATGAACAAGCCCCTACGTGCCTCTTATGCAATTCTCCTTTGACAGTCTCCCACACAATTGAGACCCCACACTTTAAATCTATCAGAGATAAACACCAAATCCCATCAAACCTATCACTATTAATAGCATCATTCGATTCACTCCACACCAATATTAAAAATTATCTAAAAGAGATTAACTTCATCGTATAACTATTCGAACACTCTCAGGGGCTCTAAATGACCTGGCAGTCGATGCGCCCTGACCCCATAATATCCATCCATCCATCCTATTGGAAAATGTATGTATCTTTTTTCGAGTGCTAATTTTTGGACACTTTCTCTTAAATTGTCTCTCAAAATGTTCAGATAAACATGCTGATCCGTGGTACGAATAATAAAATGTAAATTTCCAACCCCTCCAGCGGACATGCATCCCCAAAGCAGAACACTGCCACTCCCTTGTCTCACCGTGGAACAAATGTTTTTAATATCGAATACGGTATTCTTCTTTTTCCAGACTTTAGTTCTACCATCAGACCCAAAAAGGTTAATTTCAGTTTCATCACTAAAGATTACGGATTCCCAAAATTCAGGATGTTTAGTAACGTATTCCCTAGCAAAAGCTAACCGCTTTTTGCGATTAGCTTCCGAAATTAACGGCTTCTTCCTGGCTGCACACCCCTTATAGCCTGCCTTGTGTAAACAATTTCTCACTGTTTTCTGAACAAACATTTTTGGAAAATAGTTCCCGTACTTCTTCTTTTAATTTTAGTGCACTTTTCTTAGGATCTATAATTATTTGTCTAACAATACTGGCCTCTTCACGACCGGAGTGTGGTCGAATTTTATAGGAACCCGTTGATTTATACTGGTTTACTGTATGTTGTTTAGTGTACTCCCATTAACTGTTAGTCCTTCAATGGATTCATAGATGACCTCATAAAGCCCAGCATCAGAATAAAGATTGAACAAAAGTGGTGAGAAAATGCATCCTTGTCTTACACCTCGAGTTATTTTTATGCTTTCGGACTTTTCCAGCCCAATTTTAACTTCCACAAATTGATTCCAGTACAGGTTTTTAATAATATTTTGCTCCTATTGTTATGCAGAGTGATAAATTATTAATGTATTTGTTTAAATAAAACCTTACATAACATAACATAAAAATTTCACTCTCAGAGCTTTACGTTACGAATAAAAGAAAATATATAACTACCGAATCATTTTAATGTCCCTAATTGACCGTCAACTCTAATAACAAAATATATAACTACAAAATTTGACAAACAGTTTCTATTATTTGAGCTATAATCAAACCAAGTTTAAGGTCTTATCGTCAAAAGTCGAGAAAGGAAGATTAAGGAAGGACACTTTTAAATCGGCTTTGGAAAAGTAGCAGCGTTACCTGAAGGACTTCTGGCGTAGTTTTGTAACTGTAGGCGAAATGTGAATCCCCCATTACACCCCGGAGACAAAACGGCAGTCAAAAGAGTGAGTTGGCCAGGGTGAATGTGCACTGAAAAAAGGAAATACAGTTTTATCGGCGGAAAAAATGATGGCAACTGTTTTGGAGTTCACAGGGTATCATCATGACTGACTATTTGAAAAACGCTAAAACAGTAACTGGCTTGTATTATGTAACGTTATTAGACCGTTTGGATAGTCAGTTGAAGCTGCGGCGACCAAAATCAGCACGAAAAAGTACTCGTTCTCCAGGACAGTGCTCCGGCTTACACATCGATCTTTACAATGGCAAAAATATACGAACTAGTTCCCCAGACACCCTATTCCTCAGATCTGGCCTCAAGCGACTTTTTTGGTTTCGTAACTTCAAAAATTGGTTGGAGTAAAAAATTTTCGTCGAATGAATAGGTTATCCTCGCTGTAAAGGAATATTATTCGTAGTTCGAAACATTTTTTTTTTCTGAGGGAATAAAAAAATTTGGAATCTCAATGGACCAAATATATTCAGTTCAGTGCAGATTGATTTGAAAAATATATTTGTTTTTTGCAGAAAAATGTTATTTACCCTATTTTTTTATAAGACTTCAATCCACCCTCGTAAAACCTTTGAACATTCAGAAAACAGGAAATTTTACAACTTAATCACCACTAAAAAATTTAGGAAACAGCTTTTTATAAAAAATTTCGTTATTAAATAAGACTCTAGTTAAGGAACTCCCATTCCTTTCATCCTTACAGGCTGTTTATTTTGATCGAAAGGGGGGTCGCGGCCTTAGGAAAATTTTATTGGCTTGTTTACTAGAAACTTGATATTTTCCTTTAATTTTGTGTCAGATTTTCCCCGAACACAACAGAGAAGTTGCATAAATATTAATGGTATTACTTCACGTAAATACTAAACAAGAGAATATTGAATCAGAATAAAGCTTTTATAATTTTATAAGCAATAAAATAATAGTAATTGAAGTAACTACGTGAGAAAAAAGATAATAATAGGTGTTTGTTTGTGCATCCGTTTGGAGGAAGTCGAGAATAATTTACGTTAAAACACAATCAGTCATTTAACGAGAAAATTGGTTAAAAGTATAGTAGTAAATAAATATTAATGGCCGGTGAACGATTAAATTACTTAAGGTACGCAGATGATGTCACTGATCGCCAACACAAAAGAAAAATTACAAGAAATGCCAATGGAATTAAATAAAAGGTCTCGAGAAATAGGTCTAAAAATAAACTTCACCAAAACCAAATATTTGAACAACGAAAGTGAAAATAACAGCCAGGAACTATTGATAGAAAGTAAAAGAATAGGAAAGGTACAAACATTCATATATTTAGGACAAAAATCAAAATACAAAAAAATAATTTGGCTGATTTGGACAGAAAAGCCTCGTTAGCTTGGTCTTCGTTCGGAAGGTTACAATCTACATTTAAACTGGATATCCCAAATACAATAAAAGTCAGAGTATTTGGTTAATATGTACAGGGTGAGCCAACGTTAGAGTAAAGTTCATTATCTCATTTGTTTCGGGAATGACGAAAAAATATTAAATACAATAGTTTTAGGGAATGTCATCATCTCTTTCGTCCAGAAAAGCTGTTAATGCGGGCAATAATTCTTGAAACCTTTCTAGGAATTTTCCGCGACTCAACCACCTGACGTCCGTATGAAGAACTAAATCAGTGTGTTCAGCTGACTCACTATCTGCAATTTAAAGAGCCGTCGTTGCAATTTTTATTGCAATGCCCATAATCTCCTCCATGTTTAGAACTTTTAAATACAAAACTTGTTGATGTATAATGCAATGGAAGGAGAAAAATGAAGGGAAATCGTCATTAGCTCGACACAATGCCACAAAACCGTTTTTGTTTCCAGTCATTGCTGGTGCTCCATCGGTTGTAATGCACACTAGTTTATATATTGGTAGCTTGTAGTTTGTTACAAAATTGAAGAAAACGTCATATATATCTTTGCCACGGGTCTTTCCTTTCAGAGGAATCATTGTCAAAAACTCTTCCTTAGCCGACATGTCATTGAATACCATTCAAATAAAAATACACAGCTGGGCAATCTCTGTCATATCGGTGGAATCGTCGAACTGTAAAGAAAAGTATGTACATTCCATGATATCATGTTTTAGTGTATCTGCAATGTCTTGACTCATGACTTCAACACGCCTTGTGACAATCGGATGAGATAACTGAAGTTCTCTAATAGCAGACATAATCTCTGTTTTATTTTTAAAATCTTCAAATAAAGTCTCAGCCGCTTCAATAAATGCTTCCTTCACAACCAATCCATCATCAAATGGTTTCTTGTGTTTCGCCAATATATGAGATATTTTAAATGACGCGATCGTTGCAGCTTTTGATTGTTTGGCTAGTCTTGTGAACATGGTTTGTTCTTTTTTCAAACAAGTTATCAAATCACGTACTTTTCCTTTTCTTAATTCACTCTGTGACGGAAAATCATTTTCATAGTTTTTATGAACCGTTTTATGATGCCTCTCTAAGTTCCCACGCTTAGGTATTGCAACTGACGCACGGCAAATGAGACAAATGCACTTATCCTTTACCATACAAAATAAAAATTCTTCCTCCCAATCGTTATTAAAATGATAAGTTTTACTTTTCTTCGCCGCACTCATTTTAGACTATTTATTAATAAACTTTGTATCGATGTACCGCTTTCAAGTTACAACTAAGACTGACTCATATTCCTGCAGGCGCAACATTTATATCGGCGCGAATGAAGTCTCGAATGTTCCCGTCAAACACGCCGCCCGAAGTTTCTAGAAAAATCGGCGGGAATCAAAAACGCGGCTTTTCTTTGACAAGTACCGCACGTTCCTTTGATAAAGCCGCCATTTGCCGCTAGCAGGGGGTTATTACGATAAAAGAAAGTGATGAGGGGGTTATTCTGGCCTAATTGTGGATCGAATAAATTTTAGTAGTTTATTCATTACATTTTGTTTTAGTTACCTAAAACAAAATCTGTGAATAGTTCTATATCGGAATTTTTTTCTCGAGATCGACTCAAAAAGCACTCGTGATCGACTTGTCGATGGCGATCGACCGTTTGAGCACCCCTGCTTTATAGCATCCCTACTTAGTTGAGGCATCTCCAGTATGTACTTTGTTTATTATAAATTTGTTTGTTATAAATATGTATGTTATGTTTTTTATTATATCTTGTATTTACTGTGTATTAATGTGTTTAATAGTAAGATTTCTTTTTTTTTTTTTATTATTTTTGATATTACCTAAGATGGGATCATACATCCCTTTGTTGAAATGTCTTATCTACAACTTTCTGCTGAAAAGATGAATAAACTGTCTATTGTCTATTGTCTATGCTAAGGAAAGTGAAGGAAAATATAGTAAAAACTATATTAAAATTACACAAGTCTGCAAAAAAAAAAATTGAGAGCTGTTTTGGTTTTTTTGCTTAATTCTTATGTTTTTGGGTGTACTGAATCCGAAAATGACTTTCATTTTGTCATAGAACGTCACGTTTTCTGACAATGTAGGTATCTATGTTAAACAAGTTATCATCTTAAAATAAAAGATAAAAGACTAAAAAATTTTTTTTAAATTTATAATTGCGTAACCAAACTTATTAGTGTTCCGTACGGAACACTTATAAGATCACTTCGGTGTCTGTCCGTCTGTCTGTCCGTCTGTCCGTCTGTCCGTCTGTCACACCCGATTTTCTCCGAAACTATTTGTCATAGAAAGTTGAAATTTGGTAGTAATATAGGAATTGATGGCTTCATCAGAGCCATGTAGTTTTGAAAGTTAAATTTTGACTTAAGGGGTTAGTTTTGGGGGGTGAAATCGGAAGTGAAAAAAAAAATTTTTTACTAGTTAATCGAGTGTGGTGTCAAACGAAAGCTTGTGAAAACACGAGTAAAAAATATTTATATAATGTAATACTTGCGCGCACTTTTCTTTGTATTATTTTTAAAAAATCGCGAAAAATCGCTGTCCACCCGCCTTATCGCGGAAAGTACTTATCAAAAAATTTTGAAAAAATTCTGGAATATTCTCCACGGGGTGTAGATTGAACGAAAATTATCACGAGTGCATTACCTGTAATAATTTATCTGATATATAAAAAAAAAAACAGAAATTTCAAGGTCATCAATTTTCAGTAAAAATTGGAAATAAACTTTGTTGAAACTTATTTGGGGTGTATTTTGTGAAGTCACTGATCATTTTATATCACCGTAACATAAATTTTCACTTAAGGGATTCGTTTTGAGGGGTGAAATCGGAAGTGAAAAAAAAAAATTTTTTTACTAGATCATCGAGTGTGATGTCAAATGAAAGCTTGTGAAAACACGAGTAAAAAATATATATATAATGTAATACTTGCGCACACTTTTCTTCATATTACTTTTAAAAAATCGTGAAAAATCGCTGTCCCCTACCTTATCTCAAAAAGTACTGATCAAAAAATTTTGAAAAAATCCTGGAATATTCTCCACGGGATATAGATTGAACGAAAATTATCATTACCTTTAATAATTTATCTGGTATAAAAAAAAAAACAAAATTTCAAGGTCACCAGTTTTCAGTAAAGATTGGAAACAACCTTTGTTGAAAACTTATTTGGGGTGTGTTTTGTGAAGTCACTGATCATTTTATATTACCGTAACATAAATTTTGACTTAAGGGATTCGTTTTGAGGGGTGAAATCGGAAGTGAAAAAAAATTTTTTTTACTAGGTCATCGAGTGTGGTGTCAAATAAAAGCTTGTGAAAACACGAGTAAAAAATATATATATAATGTAATACTTGCGCACACTTTTCTTCGTATTACTTTTAAAAAATCGTGAAAAATCGCTGTCCCTTATCTTATCTCGAAAAGTACTGACCAAAAAATTTTGAAAAAATCCTGTAATATTCTCCACGGGGTATAGATTGAACGAAAATTATCATTACCTTTAATAATTTATCTGGTATAGAAAAAAAAAACAAAATTTCGAGTTTTCAGTAAAGATTGGAAACAAACTTTGTTGAAAACTCATTTGGGGTCTGTTTTGTGAAGTCACTGATCATTTTATACCACCCTAACAAAATTTTTTATTTTAAAAACAATCAACGTACGGAACACTAATTGTGCAAGTTCAACTTGCACTTGACCGGCTTTTTTTTTTATCTAAAATACATTCATTAGTAAGCACTAAACACATTTCTTTTTCCCAGTGAGACTCCTTTTGGTACATTTCCGCTTGTAGGAAGCAGCTAGAAGGTCTCTCTGAAGCGTCCAACAGTAGTCTGCCATCATTGAGACGCTCCATCTTCCCTGGTATCTTTTTTCCATCTCCTTAATATCTTGGTGAAATCGTTCTCCTTGCTCTTCACTCAGATCTCCTAAATTTTCTGGAAAGTAATCAAGGTGGGAATGAAGAAAATATACTTTTAAACTCATTAAGCAACCTAAAGCTTGAAATGCTTTTAACATTCTTTTGACGATTTGTTTGTAGTTAGGGTCTTTGTTATTGCCTAAAAATTTCTCTATGACCTCTTTAAAGGCAATCCTCCCTTCTCTTTGAGGATCCGTCATGGTTGTGATGAATTGTGGATCAGCCATAAGCCGTCTAATATCTGGTCCAACGAAAACACCTTCCTTCAACTTTGTCTCCGAGAGGCCTGGAAACTTTGATATTAAGTATTTGAAACAATTTCCATCTCTTGGAAGTGACTTTACAAATTGCTTCATTAATCGCAGCTTTATGTGAAGCGGTGGTAGAAAAACTTTATGAGGAGGCACCAAAGTTTCATGCAGGACGTTCTTTTCGTCAACTTTAAGCTCCCTCGGAGGCCAACACTTTTTGGTCCAGTGATTTGCTCGGTCTCTACTATCCCATAGACACAAAAAGCAAGGGAATTTGGTAAACCCAGATTGTTGTCCGAGCAACATGCCCAAGATTTTTAAATCACCGCACACTTGCCAACCGTGGTCTTTATATTTTAATTTGCAAAGAACCAATTCCAAGTTCTTGTAGGTTTCCTTAAGGTGTACGGAATGACCGACAGGAATGGAAGCATAGAAACCGCCATTGTGAAGCAGAACTGCTTTAAGGCTTCTTTTTGGAGAATCTATCATAATACGCCACTGTGCTGGGTCGCATGAGATCTTAAATGTATCCATCAAACCTTCAATATTGGTACAATAAACCGACTCGTCCTCTTGGCAAAGTAGGAAGTGAACTGCTTCTCACGATATCTAAACCAGGAGGAAGACGCTCCCGGCAAAAGTAAGTTCCTGCTTTTGAGCCTTGATCCAAGCAACTCAGCAGCGTTTTTGGGAAGATTCAAGTCTCTTACCAAATCATTTAGCTCGCCCTGGGAAAACAATTTGGGACTGCTGTCATCTTCAAATTGAAAACTTGACTTGTCATCGGGTTCAGGTACAGCACCATCTTTGTCAGAACTTGGAATCTCTTCCAAGGTAGCAGGGGCCTAGGGCACTGGTATTTCGGTCCCATGAGGGATGGGACGAATAGCTGATTGCAGATTGGGGTATGAAATGGACTGCTTCCATTTTGAATTATACCCTTTCACATTACACGAACAAAAGTAACAATCATCACTATGGTTCTTTTGCTCGCGCCATACCATAGGAATCGCATATCGGAAAGTTTTTTCCTTGCCCTTAAACCAATATCGAAGGTCTTCAACACATCGTTTGCAGACTTTATGAGGTGCCCAAACTTTATCCTGATCTCCAAGTTTTAAGCCAAAATACGTGAAGTATACTTTTTTTACAAAGTCCGTAATATTAAGTTGTTGCTTTAATACCATATATTCGCCACAAATATAACAAAAACTGTCAGACGAATTCACACACTTCCGCACAGATGACATTGTACTATATTGAACCAAGATCTATAAAACAATGACCAGTTAACACGTAATTGTACCGCGCCACTTTCTACACTATCGGAGCGCGCACGTTCTGGTTACAACGTTTATGTTTGTTAATTTAGCTCACACAGGGCGTTTTTTATTTAGAAAGTAATGATAGTTATGGCCTGTATACATTTAAAAACAGTAATCAAAATAAAATTGTACCTATTTATTTATGACTTCAAGTTAGCCCAAAAAAAAACCCTTTTTTATAATAAAATTTTGCGTGTTGCAAAATAACCTGACGTTCTGGAATTTTTTGAGTATTTTTTTAGTTTTCAGAACACCTAAATACATAGAAATCAGTTGAAAACATCTAGACAGCATTGTTGCAGACCTGTGTTATTATTAACTATTTGTTTTTGTTTTCACAATAGCCTAAGTGTATTAAAAACAAGGGTAAAAATTGAAAAATTCAAAATACATCGAAAACTATTAGAAATAGGTATATGACATACTTAATAAAAGTTGGACAGTTTTGTAAAATCTATCAGAAAAAATAATAATATACAGGGTGTGCCGTTTAAAAAATTTGAGATGGCAATTTTTTACAAAACTGAAAACTAGTATTTTTAAAAAAAAATTGAAATATTAAAAAAATACTAGGTTTAAGTATATAACATTATTAATAAAAAGTTATAAAATTTCACGCAGAATTTAAAAATAAATTAGAATGTAGGACGTTCCATTTAAAAAAAAACATATGTTATATCGGCCACACTTTTTTGAAGTACCCTGTACACTCAAAAATAATTTTACACTGTGCACCTTAACATTCCCTAAAACTATTGTATTTAACATTTTTTCATCACTCCCGAAACAAATGAGATAATGAAGTTTACTATATCGTTGACTCACCCTGTATATATTGACTAAATGTCAAGCTAGTCACCATAGCAACCGCATTCGTTTTTGACAATGGAAAGTGGTCTAGGCCAACTATTTATCAATATTCGTTGGTGGTGGTATAAAGGCCGGGCATGTTCCATTTTTAACTTTGGTTAATGACCCATAACTATTTATTTTTGGCGATCGTGTAACTTGTATCCAAAGTGAAATACTTAATGTTAAATATGATGATTGATATATATTATGTTTGGTAATACTTATAAAAAATGCATGCAAATATATGCAAATATATGCAAATATTGACAAGATCAACTTTTATGTTTGCAAATGAATTCATTTTAGAATATTAATGCTACGGGATTGCCATAATTTTTTTTTTTAGTCTTACAGTGGGTGAAGTAAAAAACGTATTGCCTTTAACTTGTAACCGGTAAAAGAAATTGCTTTTTTTTTTGAGGTTATTGCTGATACCTCTGCAAACAATCCTTTGTGTGTGTTTTCCCTGAAATCTTCAATTAACTTTTCTCCAAGAGACCCAAAAACTAAAGCAGAAAGGTTTGGATATATCCTATGAAACTAATCGCACTCATCTCCGAGCTAACGATTTAAGGTCGCGAAATACACTCAAGAAACCATTGCTGTGCGAAAACACAGAGAGAAACGACTCGGATGAGCAGAGCAAAACATAGATTGATACTCCTCTTTTTAATTTGGCATCTCCTGACGAAGGTTGGCGATCCAAATGGCTAACATAGTCCTGGAAACTTAAGTTCAAAAAATATCTATTGATGAGCAATTCATCATCTTCGGATGTCCTTTAACCGGGAATCTTGACGTCTTCCGTCCGCTCTTCTTCCTTGGATTTTGCCTTTGCCTGTAATTTACGATGTTGGGAATATCTTCAGATCCTTCATTTATAACTCGTATTCGAACTGACTCGCTCTTGTCTGGTGGTGGTTTTACCAGGTCTACAAGTATGAAATGAGGATTTCAGACAACAGATGGTGCACCAATGTAATTTATGCTATAAGGATTTGACACTGCGCCATTTTGTTGTGTCATCAACAAGTGTCAGACGCGCACGAGTGATAAATTGGAAAAGTGTGTGCATAGTGTTGTGTTATTGTGGTCAATATGTCGAAATTTATACCGAACAAAGAACATTCGCGGACAGCAATAATTTTTTGTTTTCATTTGAAGAAAACTGGTGTTGAATCATACCGATTACTTCGAGAAGCTTATGGTGAACATGCTCCATCGCAAGATACGTGTGAACGATGGTTTCGACGTTTCAAAAGTGGTGAATTCGATGTTGCAGACAAGGAACGTGGAAAAACCGCTAAAAAAAATACGAAGATGTGGAATTGCAGGCATTGTTGGACGAAGATGATTCGCAAACACAAAAACAACTCGCCGAGCAATTGGGCGTTAGTCAACAAGCTGGTTCCAATCGGCTACGAGAGATGGGAAAGATTCAGAAACCGTTGAGTTGAACGACAGGCAAATGGAAAAAAAAAGCGCAAAAACACGTGTGACATTTTGCTCGCTCGGTACAAAAGGAAGTCGTTTTTTTGCATCGTATAGTTACAGCGGATGAAAAGTCCATTTATTTTGAGAATCCCAAGCGCAAAAAATCATGGGTAAACCAGACGCACCATCCCTATCGAGCGCAAGACCGAATCTCTTTGGCAGAAAGACGATGCTCTGTGTTTGGTGGGACCAGAGGGGCGGGGTCTATTATGAGCGGTTAAAACCTGGGGAAACAGTTAATATTAAACGTTACCAACAATTGACCGACTTGAACCGTTCGCTGCCAGAATACCGAAAGAGGCAACACAGTCATTTTTCTTCACGACAATGCTCCATCATATACGGCAAAACCAGTTCGCGACACGTTGGAAGCACTCAGCTGGGAAGTTCAACCCCATGCGGCTTACTCACCAGACTTGGCTCCTTCCGATTACCACTTGTTTGCATCGGTGGGTCACGCACTTCCTGAGCAGCGCTTTGGTTCGTACGAAGATGTGAAAAAATGGCTCGATAAATGGTTCGCAGCAAAAGGGGAAGATATTTACTGGCGTGGTATTCACAAATTGCCCGAAAGGTGGGAAAAATGTATAACAAACGATGGAGCATACTTTGAATAAAGCACTTTTTATCATTATTACGAATTTAACATGTTTTTCATTTCATACTTGTACACCTGGTACTTTACTCTAATAAAGGTCCTTGTAGAATCTCTCTATATTCATTTTTAGTTCATTCGTTATTATTTGGTTGCTCTCATCTACCAATTTTGTTATTTGTAGTTGTCCTTCATTTAATGATCTTTGAAAAAGTTTTGTACCCTTCTTGTCCTCCAGAGTTTCTTCGATTTTCTCATTGTTATAGTTTCTTACATCTCTTCTAATACATTTTCTTGTATCGTTATTCAAAATTTTTAACTTATTTTCACATGCCACCGTGTTTTGTTTCATGGATTTTCGTTTTTGTATTAATTGGAGAGCTTTTCCTCTTTGATATTTCTCGTGAGATCTACGTCTTTCGCAGATTCTATTATAGGGTGAACGATTTTTCTATTAATTTCGTTGAGGAATGATTTTGACTCTTTGTTTCAGGTATATACTCATTTTCATTTTGTTGTAACTATAGCTTTCCATAATAGCTTGAACTATGTAAACCTTCTGATCCTTGCAGTTGCCATGCAACTGCATAAATTCGGCTGTTTTTCCCAATAGCCTGTTTCAGGTTTTGGATCGTACTTCCGTTAACCTCTGTAATGATTGTAGACTCTTTCTCCACATGTTAAATAAGCAAAATTATTAATAAATATTAACAACATTTCCATGGACATTCAGACAGATACAGTAGAACCCCGGTTATCCGAGGTAACGTGGGGGGCACCCTCCTCGGATAACTGAAAACTCGGATAATCCGGATTTCTTTTTTATTCATTCAAAAAATAAACACCAATAGTTTAAACCGTTGTATTAACGTTTTTAACATATAAATAGGTACAACAGTGAAATAGGTATCTATGCGCTTCTGTTTCATATTGCATCTTCTTTTTCTCGCTGCAATGTTTCTCCATCTATTAAAAAAGAAGCAAATCCGCTGGGATTGCCTCTGGTTGTTGTTCGATATACCTTTTTCCAAAGAAGCAAAACTTTCTTGATGAGAGATCTTAGTGGGATACTGTTCATCCACCGCCGCTTCGTCATCGTCATCTGATTTTTCGGTTTCCTGAAAGGCATTCGTTATTTTTTCAGTACTCGTTTCTTCTTCTAAATCATCTGCCATTCAATAACATCTTCTCTTGTCACATTTTCGCAACCTTTTAATTTTTGCATTAATTCAAATAAACTTTTTTCTTTTTCTTCTATCTCGCTGTCAAAATTTGAACAGGACATTTCTCCATGGCTTCTCAATTTCAAAGCTAATTCATTTAATGGAGTATCATCTTCACTGTCATAGTCCTCAAAATCAATAACTTTTGACCAAGATTTTTGAATAGTGGTAGTACACACAGAATCCCAAGCTTGACTTACCCAATAAATAACATTTTTCAGTGTAACCTTTCTCATCCCATTGATAATATCCTCCTTTTCTGTGTATTCTAACAGATGTTCAAGATATAAACGCCTATAATTTTTTTTAATGTTTTCGAGGATGCCTTGATCTATTGGTTGTATTATGCTGGTTACATTTGGAGGAAAAAATTTTACAACAATTTCGCCTACGTGAAGTCCTTCTCTAGGGGGTGAGGGGGCATTATCCATTAACAAAATTGCTTTAATAGGAAGACGGTTTCTGTTCAAAAATTTAGTCACAGATGGCACGAACTCTTCTTCAAACCAGTTAGTAAATAAGGTCGCATCCATCCATGCGCTCTTCTGACTTTTGTAATAGACTGGTAGGGCTTTGGGTGAGATGTCTTTTAAAGCTCTTGGACGTGCAGACTTGCCAATCACCAACAGTGGGATTTTGTGCTTGCCAGATGCATTGGAACATACCATTATAATTAATCTTTCCTTACTTCGTTTGTGCCCAGGAGCTGATTTTTCCTGTCGAGATGCCAATGTTTTTGATGGAAGCATTTTATAATTCAGACCAGTTTCGTCACAGTTGTAAATTTGATCACATGTGTATCCACAATCTTCGATTTGCTTTTTAAAGTTCTGCTTAAACTTCTCTGACACATCAGAGAAAAGTTTTTCACCACATACAGTCAGTTGTTGTACACCGTACCGTTTTTTCCAGCGGTCAAGCCATCCAGAACTGGTGGTAAACTGATCTATCTCTGGAGATTCTCTACTAATCATTATTGCTTTCTGTTGCAAAATTGGACCCGATAGAGGCACATCTTTTGATCTCTGTTGGTTAAACCACATGAATAAAGCTTCGTTAACCTTTTCATAGTCGCCGATTTTCATTGATTTTCTTGCTGAGAACGAGGAGGCTTGATTTATACACCACTCTTCTATTTTCGTGCGGTTTCTTTTCCAATCTCCAACTGTTACCTCATCTACTCCATAATCT
Organism: Pachyrhynchus sulphureomaculatus; assembly: GCA_019049505.1. Lineage (NCBI taxonomy): Eukaryota > Metazoa > Arthropoda > Insecta > Coleoptera > Curculionidae > Pachyrhynchus > Pachyrhynchus sulphureomaculatus. The sequence continues at coordinate 134,857,585 of CM032448.1, read as the reverse complement.
CGTGCAACAACTTTGATTGTCTCTCCTGCTTCAATTCTTCTGATGGCTTTTAATTTTTTCTTCAACAGGAACGGCGATTCTTTTACGCTTGTTTTGCTCCATTATAATACGACAAACAAATATTCAAACAAAACAGTTCGTATTAATTACACTTAACTACCAGAACTCCAACCAAATAAATTATGTGAGTATGCATGCACGCAAATTTACATGCTGAAAGAGTCCAAAAACATAAATAGCGGAACCCCTCATACGGGCCAGGGGGATTCACCAAAGGCCCTGACGATTTTAAATGGAAATATGTACATACATATTTTAGAAGCTCGGTTAATACGCAGCATAGACGCGCGTACCTCGGATAATCAGGTTCTTAGATTGGCTCGGTTAATCCGGAGCTCGGATAATCGCGACTTGGTTAATCGGGGTTCTACTGTAGTTATAATTTGAAATAAAAAATAGCGAAATACCTTTCGTAGTGAGTACTATAAACAAGTAGAAATAATGCACGAACTAAAAATATCATCGCGCACTTAATCCTGACAAAAACTAATATCCTTTAAACTTTCCAGGCATTAAATATTACTTTTAATTCCCAGAACAAAAAGCGTTACATTATTCTTCCATTAAACTTAATTTCTATTCAAAGTAAAAGTTGTTTTCTTCATCTGAGCACTTTTTATTCGCATCATTACCGTTACATTTCATTTAGAGATTTTCGCTTCCGCTTACATTAATAGCATTTTAAGGCAATAAAAAAACAATTTTTAAGAAACAACATTAATATTATTTTGCACGCTGATAATTAAATGAAAATATCTTCTTTTTACAGGCTTAATTGATTCTTCTCAACCCATATTAATATTCAAATAACAAAACCAATTATTCTGGCAACTTTGAAATAAGTATGTCGAAAATTAATTTCAAACTTAGTCCCACCAATTTGTGGGAGTGTAGACGTACCAACTTTAAAGAGGTAAAATTACCACTTCCTGCTATGCTGCTATTTATATAACCTTAAAATACAATCTCAAAAGCTATCTCGTTCAACAATGATTATTTAAGACCCAACGGGCTTTGTCAAGTTGATCTCGCCGGAGGCACGTTTCAATAAAGAGCACCAAATGATAGATATTCTATTTTTACTCTATCCACCTGTCTTTTTTAGATACCGCACCTCAAAATCAAAATTTTTTCTGTAGTTTTGGGTATAAAACTCTCCTTTGAAAAGCGAGACGATGCGATTTGCAGTACCGCAATCTTTCCAGCTACCTTTGACAGCATGCTACAGAGTGGATAGGGGTTTTTTTACTTGGTTTCTTGTATATTTGTCTACATTTTCTCTCCATTTTCTCCGTTTACCTTCATTTTAATAATGTCTTTGATTTCGGTCAACGTTCTGAACAACAGTAGGCCGCAAGTACTTAAAGATTTGCGAAGAATAAGTTAATATTTTGTGTTTTACTTAATCAATATTCTTAATTTTTAATATGGTAATACTTTCCTTTGGCTTGTTTTATATTTTGGGAATTTGCACTTTATAAAACCGATAAGATATCTGAGTAAGTTTCTAATAAATAATGTTTGATCGATATTGAGGCCTTTAAAGGGTCAATGGTAGTATATAAAGTAAGGATAAACATTATTTTTATTTCATTTAGCGAAAATAAACTAAATATAGGTGTGTACAGGTTAAAGAAGTTTACGGTCGGTCAAGTTAGAACGTATCGTTAAAAAATATATTTATTTTAAAGTTTTTTACATACAACAATACTAATTATTTTGGTTCCTTTGAAATAAGTATCTCAAAAAAATCAATTTCAAACTGTGTCTCACCGATTTAAACAAGTAAAATCACCACTTCCTGCTATGATGCTATTTATATAACCTTAAAATACAATTTCGAAAGCTATATCGTTAAAATAATGATTATATGAGACACTGCATTTTAATTACTTAAATTTCAATTAGCAGTACACACAAGTTTGGTAGTAAAAGGGCTATTTCAGATTCGATTAGACTTTCATGTAATGATTCGTTGCAATAATTCAATTTGCTACCTTGAATAATATTTTCCTTTAGAGCTTCCTGGTATTTACTTTAATATATATATATATATATATATATATATATATATATATATATATATATATATATATATATATATATTTCACTATAGAAAGTTTTTCACTATATAAAGAAAAAATCCGTATATATTGCTATGTATGTATTTTATATTGGTAATCATTTACTTGTATTTTATAAGGTACAAGCAACAAAAAAAATTGCAAAATTGAATTATTAGAAAAGATTTTATTAAGCATTTAAAAGTTTAAATTGTACATAGCATGTACAGGGCTAAATTCATACATAAAGTCAGTACGTTATATCTTTACCCGTGCGCCATAGTTTTCAGGCCATATAACAGACGACTATTATATTATTTGTCTCTTTTCACCAATAAATCGTAGGTATTGGTAAAAAGAGACAAAAAATATAATAGTCGTCTGGGATATTGCCTGAAAACTATGACGCACGTGTAAAGATATAACGTAGGGACTTTATGTATGTATGTACTACATACGAAATAAAAAGAATAATACAAAATCTGTTAATACATATCATCAGTCATTCAGTCAATCAGTTATTTTCTTTTGAACATTACTTTTGAAAAATAATTGTTGCTCAACAAAATTCTAGCATTTATTCAAATGCATAAAGATTTGATCAGGTACACTTTCCTGGCCCCTGAGAGTAGTTCGCACAATGTCAAATGCATTTCTTATTTCATTTTCACTAAATTTAGCAGGACATTCCCCGGTTTCAGTTTCTTCTTCATGATCTTCTATACTTTTTATATCGTCAGTTATGTTTTGGTCAGTTGGGAGATCTGTCGTGCCAACATCATTGTTGATTTCTAAGAAATCTTCAAGTAAAAAATCTGCGTCGACGGTAGCAGTTTTTTGTAGAATACCCCATTGCCTTTTTAAGGTAGCGAGATCCATTTCGTCTTCTTCTTCTTCCCATTCGTCAATTTTTTCAGTAAAACCTGCATTAGAAAAGCAGTTTTTGATAGTTTTCTGAGAAACATTTTCACTCCATACTTTAACGACTTCGGTTATACACTCTTTAAGGCAGAGGTGTCAAACTCAATTTTGCAGAGGGCCATATATTAAATTTAGAATGTGTAGGCGGGCCAGATTCAAATAAAAAAAATGTACTGAATTATTATAACATTTTATTTATTTAATTATATAGTATATAATATTCTTCTTTCTGTGTGACACATTGCGATCGCGGGCCTTATTGATACGTCCCGGGGGCCGGATGCGGCCCGCGGGCCGTATCTTTGACATCCCTGCTTTAAGGGTAATCAATTTTTGGACTGGAAGGTTGTTATCAATCGCATTAACAATTTTGTGAACAATTCTGTTTCGGCAATGATGTTTTATGTTTTTTATAATACTCTGGACCATAGGTTGCAATTTGGAGGTCATGTTTGGTGGAAAAAAGATCAATTCAATATTCCTTAATTTTTTACTTACAGTAACTGGATGTGCAGGACAATTGTCTATAAACATCACAATCTGTCGCTTTTGGCTTTTCTGCCAGCTTTGATCCATCTTTCGAAAATCTCAGAAGTCATCCATGCCTTTTTATTATTGGCGTAATCTAACTCCAGAGATTTAACTCCTTTTAAACAACGAGGACTTTTGCTTTTACCTATGAGCAGTAATTTCAGTTTTTCTGAGCCATCAATGTTTGCTCCAACCATAAGTGTCACCCTTTCTTTACCTGTTTTAACACCAAAACATTTATCACTTTTAAAAGCAAAAGTTTTATTTGGCAAACATTTAAAAAACAAACCGGTTTCACCACAATTGAAAACGTTTTTTGGCTCGTACTTTTTCAATGCACTTTTTAAAACAGTTTCAGTCCAAATGTCACAGTCCTCCTGACTAACGCTTGCACTCTCGCCAGACACCGTCCTGAAAACAATTGAATTGCGAGTCTTCCAGGCACTCAACCATCCTTCACTAGCTTGAAAATTAACGCAGTTAAATTCTTTAGCAAATTGTAGAGCCTTTTGCTTTATTAAATTTCCCGATATTGGTACGTTTTGATGCGTACGGGCCACTTGAAACCATCGTAAAACTGCTTCATTTACATCCTCGTAAGTACTCACCCGTACTCGTTTTCGACTGCTTGGAACACTAGGTTTCTTGATGATACTGTCGCGACTTTTTATTATCAGAGAGACGCAACTTGGAGAACCACCAAATTTTGCAGCAACATCAATTTTTTTGCAGCCTTTATCAACTTCCTCCAAAACTTTAATTTTCTCAGCTAAACTTAAACACACTCGCTTGGATATCTTACTTGATTCTTAAACAAAAAGAAACTGAACCTAAATTTGCGAATTACTATGCCTCGACTATAAAATGGGTTTTTCCCCTGGTTTCTATAAAATGGATTTTTCCCCGGGTTTCTCACAGAAATCTACCGGATTTATTGCCAACCATTAGGCGTTATAAACGCGTTAAGAACCTTTTCAAAAGAATGCGTCATAAAAATGGAATTCGTGCTAATGTAAGATAAAAATGGGAAACCCGAAATGGACAAGATCTCAATAAATGCAATTTATACATAAAATTCCGGTAAAAATTTTATTATATAGAGTGTTACTATTTTACAGATTCACTATATATAGAGTTTCACTATAAACAGTGTCGACTGTATATATATATATATATATATATATATATATATATATATATATATATATATATATATATATATATATATATATATATGTATATGTATATATATATATATATATATATATATATATATATATATATATGTATATGTATATATATATATATATATATATATATATATATATATATATATATATATATATATATATATATATAAAGCTAAACCAAGGAATAACCAAAATATCGAGAAGGCAACAGTCAGCATAACGCCGGTAAACACCGATGGTCGAGCGAACATTTCCGACTCCCCCACCTCCAATCTGCGTAGACGTCGTCCTATAAAAGAAAGCGACCGCACGTCGGTTTCTCAGTTAGCTTCGAGCGGTAGCAACAGCAAGATCACAATATCCAGTAGCAGCAGCAGCGGAAGCACTTGAAAATTCCAAATGAAATTTTGGCGAAACGTCGTGCAAATTCATTGTTAGACCAACGGATTGAAACCCGGAATTTTAATGTATTACATTAAAATTGTATAACTTATTTGGCCAAGCCTAGCAAGTACAACGGGCTTCGTCACGTTGATCTCGCCGGAATCAGGTTTCAATAAGGAGCTCCGAATGATAGATGTTCTATTTTTACTCTATCCACTTGTGTTTTTTAGATACTGCACCTCAAAATCAAAATTTTTTCTGTAGTTTTGGGTACAAATCTCACTATTGAAAAGCGAGACGATACCATTTGCAGTACTACATTCTTTCCAATTACCTTGATAACATGCCACCAAGTTAATAAGGCTTTTTCTCCTAGGTTTTTTGTACATTTTCTTACATTTTCCCTTGATTTTCTCTCCGTTTACCTTCAATATTAGAATTGCACAATAGAAAAAGAGCGTGATTCTGTAGGTCTTTATATCAACAAGACAAAAACAAAAATCATAAGAATTGACAGAGTTGAACAACTGACGCGTACCGGAGAGTTTTCCGGCCTGAAAGTGGTTCAAGAGTTTGTATACCTGGGATCACTGCTAATCAATGAGGGAGGATGTGCAAAGGAAATAAGAAGAAGAGTGCAGATGACTAAATCAGCAACAAGAATAAGGCAAGAATGGAACAGCGCAAACAGGACAAAAAAATGAGACTTGTGCGGAGTCTAATCTTCAGCATCTTCCTTTATAGATCCGAATCATGGACAATTCGTGCTGCATAAAAGCAGAAGATAGACGCTCTCGAAATGTGATGTTGTCATCGTCTGCTTCGCATCCCTAAATTAAATATTAAAACAAGATTGTCCACCATTTATGACCAGTGAATTCTCAGCTACTTTGGTCACATAGAAAGAAGGGACCCGAACAACTTGGAGAGGCTGGTCATGACTAGAAAGGTAGAAAGGAAGCGACCACGTGGCCGATCACTCAACTACTGGGCCGATCAAGTAAAATCAGTAACGGGGCTTAGAGTGACCGATGCCCTGAGGTAACCAGAGACAGATGGCGAAAACTAGTTGTCAAATCGACCAGAAACTTTTAGGATGGACACGACCTTCAGGAATGAGGCGTACGACTAGAAATAGTATGTATATTCTATTAAAAATTTCTAACAAAAATTACACCATTGGTTTACAATGCTATTTAAGAAAATAAATACTCGTAAATCTCGTTTTGCCGATTATAAACAACTCTATGATGAATTTTATTAGTATCCAAGCAAAAAATTTACTGCGACAATTCTTTAATTATTAATAATTATTCAAGTTGTTATAATGGACCACATAATTACTGTCTCCGTATGTAGTTTATATGAATTGATATTACATAATGATTATCGTCATCATATACGACCGTGCGGTTTAAACTTTCCAATTAAAAAACATAAATAAATAGAAATATGTTATTTTTCCCATGAAACATCATTTACTGTAATAAACTAAATACAGGGTGTCCCAGTATTCCGTGTACATAGAGTTATTGTGGATTTCTAGGTTGATAAAATGACCATTTAACCCAGCTTACCTTAGTCCAAAAATTCCTAATTTTCGAGATACAGGGTGTCAAAGTTATACTTTTACTTTAGTTTTTCTTAAGTAGCTTTCTATACTATTGATTGCGATTCGGTACTAAGGGGTTTTCTGAGATGAGAAATCGAAATCAGCTCACAGTTTTGTTGTAAATTGTAGAGAGTGCCACTTATTGAACTGTGAATACTTTTAAATTGTCATAACTTTTTTATAACACTCTGTGTGGTATTTTTAATTCAATATTCGTATTCTCCGCGTTCTCCTGTTGAAAAAAGCTCTCTTGTAAATGTTGCTCCGAGCAACAGTTTCTGAGATAGTGGGATATTTGTTACCATTTTTTAATTCCATTGTCAAATTCGCAATTATCTTCCTGCACACGTTCCTTCACATTGTATAGTTACGTGGCAACGCTCAAAAATCACTCTGGCAATGATGTAAGATATCATATGGTCTATGACTTAACTGGCTTGTAGTAGTACTGACAGAAAGTAATTTTTGACAGATATCAAACAAGCTTTACGAGTATTACCGAGAATTAATCCCTTATCAAGCTCAACAGTGTTTTAAATCTAGATTATTATGGAGTACACTATTGGTAAGAAAACTGATATGATTTTAGTGTTTCGTTTTTTGTAACGACAACGGTCGCAAAAGTGCTCGCGTACATCACGAAAGATTTCCGCATCGTCGGACTCCTAACCATTAGACTCTTACCAATACTGAGATGCGACTTCGAGAAATTGAACAATTTAAGCCGATCAGGAATAACGATAATCCTGGAATCAGCATTCGTTTAATTGAACGTCAAATGGGAATTTTGCATCAAAAAGTACAACTAACCGGATCATTAGACAACAAATTATTCACCCCTTTCATATACAGTCCGTCCAGGAACTCCAGATCTTGGATTCCGTTTGCATTTCTCAGAAATTATTCGAGCACGCATAGATAAATGGATGGGAAGAGGTGAAGATGCTCCTATTCACTAGCCACCTTATTCCCCAGACTTAAATCCGTGCGATTTTTTCCTTTGGGATACATTGAAATGGAAAGTTTTTCAAGCTCAAATCAACAACATTGAGCAATTGTGGAATAGGATTCAAAATGCTGCTAAAGCTTTACGGGATGAAGACATTTTAAGAGTACACTTAGATTTCCTGCGACGTATTAATTTAAGCATTAACGAACGTGGCGGCCATATGGAACATTTATTGTGAAACCAATACCTTCTCAGTTGAGCGATTAAACTTTTTTCGAATTTATCAATTTGTGGGTAATCTTTTATGCCCTTAGCCAGTTGGTCTTAACATTCTTACTGTTGTTGGCACGTTGGTCAGCAGTAAGCTCGAGAAAGGTGCGTTTCTGCAATAAGTGCCAGACGTGCTGTGCCGCTCTGCTTGAATAGGTTTAGTAAGTCGCCGACAGAGCGCAGTATAAGCATCAATTTGTTCTAATTTTCCGTTAGTTACCTGGATAAAGGACTAAAAATATGTTCTCTTATTTGCTGAACCTAGCCCAGCTGATGAGCCGTAATACGGCGAAACGCGTCTTGGGATGGTTCAGCAAATACGAAGAACATGGAACTGCTAACTTCTAAAAATGCGATTCTTTTCGTTTCGTCTTTAGTTGCTATACCAATGCTGCCATCTATGCCTTCGAGCAGTAAGCTCGAGAAAAAGTGCTTTTCTGCAATAAGTGCCAGCCGTGCTGTGCCGCTCTACTTGAATAGGCTTAGTAAGTCGCCGACAGAGTGCAGTATAAGCATCTATTTGTTCTAGTTTTCCGTTAAAGACAATTATAACAATTTGTGTTTTTCTCGATTTATAGCCAATCAAATATTAAGTGCTCAATCTTGGAGACCCCTACCCTACAATAAAATGAAAAAAAAAAAAAAATTTGCCTATTTTTCAATTTTGTAGATTATGTGTGCACTTAAGCAACTTAAAATCAACGAAGATTTGTTGAAAATTTCATCACGAAGAGTTTGTTTTTTTTTTGTCTCGATTCGACTTATATCACCAGAGTTATTCACATTTTACGCTCAAAAAACACGTTTTGAAAACTTAAATGGTTTATAAACCAAAAAGCAAGAGATTTTCGAGGTCCAAAATTCAGGACAATACTCCTGGTGATACCCCAGAAACGATAAAATCATAATACTGCTGTATCTAGACTGTGTAATTTCAAATGCATTTTTCAATGCATTTTTTTTTCAGGGAAGTCCCTAAAGCGGTGCAGAGGCGAAACGTGTGCGGAAAAAGCGATTCACGTTGTTCTTGAATCGCTGTAAATTGTACACGATGGGAAACACAGTCCTGGGCAAATTATTCCAAAAGGATGATATTCTCCATATAAAAGACTGCTTGAAAAGCATTATACGAGGAGTAACAAGCTGAACCTAATACGGATGTGAAGTATTAGCGCGATGTGTACTTCTAACATGCACCGATCTGGGAGGAATTAAGCTGGCTACATTCTTCGAACACTTTCCATGAAAATACTTGTAGAATAGGCTTAAGTCGCCAACCGTCCTTCGATGTTCCAGCGAATCAAGGCCACAGGTCAGTTCCAGGTCTCCAATCAGACGAACAGCTCGCCTCCGTTTGGGAGGGAAGCCCCAAACATGGGAGCAGTATTCCATAATTCGTCGAATTTGAGCTTTGTAAAGAATTAACAGCTGTTATGGAGTGTAAAGCTTTCTGATTGAAAATAATATTCCCAACTTCTGAGAAGCTCTCCTTGCTATGCCTGCAACATGTTCATGCCAGGACATATTTGCTCCCAAATTAACACAGAAATGGAGTGCCCCGACATAACTATGCCGGGTTCAGCAACGTTAACTTTTTTAGAAAAAACTGCCACCTGGGTTTTTGTAGCGTTAAATTTCACTTGGTTACTATCACCCCAAGACAGAATTTCTTCCAGGTCTTTGTTAAGTAGAATGACTTCCTGTTGTCTGCGGATATTCGTCTGAGTAGCCGATGTCCGAGCATTCAAAGTGAATAAAGAAATAGGCGTACTGTCATCTGCAAAACTGTAGATTGGATTCTCGGTCTTTTCCAGCAGATCGTTAATGTAAATGAGAAAGAGAGTGCCTTGAGGTTCACCGGCGTTAATAGCGAAGGTGTTAGAAGGAAATCCGTAGACTGCCACTCGTAAAGAACGCTCCCTGAGGAAACATGAGAGCCACAAACAGGACTTTTCAGACATACCATAACAGCGTAGTTTAGCCAACAATCCATCGTGCCAAACACGGTCTAATGCCTTGGCTATGTCAAGAGCAATATTAGTACTTCCATGCTTTTACACGGTAGCGTATATAATTCTTTTGATTTGTTTCAGAATCGAAGAAAACGCAAGGGCGAAGCTAGAAGAAGAGGAGAGGCAAAATGAAAAGTTCGCTGATATTATAGTTAGTATTAGGTCTATAAGTACAATTGAAGATAGATCGGTGAGATCTCTATTTCCACAAGTAAGTTACAAAATCCCTTCACCGGGATTTTTTACATAACACATAATATTAAAATAAAACAAAACATGTTTTTTACAACCGGCCGAAAATGAGCATGATTTTTTTACTAGAAAGTAAAAATTACAGGTCTAGATTACAAAATGAATACCAGGAGTCATTTAGCAGCTCTCTAATGCCCATTTTCCAGTCTTCTTTTGAGCAAAATGTAAATAAAAACAGAACCAAAATAACACGTAGGCTGAAAAGTTTTTGGTCCGACCCGTAGATGTCGTTGAAAAATCCATATGATTTTTAGGAAGTACCAACCTTCAAACGACTCGTGTCAAAATTTCATGACATTTCGACGATTAGTTTACAAGTTACAGTGGTTTTAGTGACGCTACTTTTGATATTTTCAAAACAATGGAAAAAATCGAATCGGAGTGTTTTTTGATGGGAAAAAATACCGTTGAAGCAAAGCAATGACTTAATAAGTATTACGGGGACTCTGCCCCTGGAAAATAGCCGATCATTTACTGATATGTTGAATTTAAACGCGGTCGTACAGATACAAATGATGCTGACCGCTTTGGACGCCCAAATGAGGTGGTTACACCGGAAAATTGTTTTGGATGACCGTAAAGTGAGATAGCTGACACTCTAAAGAACGTCTTGGACTTATTTTGACTAAGTTGGGAATGTGGAATCTTTGGCACAATGATACTACTCAGTATATATCACCACTACACCAAACACTTTATTTTTGCACTCGACGGGCGTTTCGCTAACCATGTTAGCTTCATCAGGAGCGATGATTGACTAAAGTTAAACTACAAATCTACCCTATTTATACTTAGCCTAACCCTAGAATTACTTAAGCGGAACTAATGACATAGGCAAGGCCATCAGTTCCGGTCAAGTAACCAGTAGAGGGAACTATAAGGAATAGGCCCTCTGTCTTTATTTAAACTACTTTTACATTTTATGATTTCCATACTTTCGTATGCGTTCAACAATCTCCTATCAGATACACTTTTTATTAATCTTAGATTATCTAATGTTACAGTATGATCAGCTTCAAGGGCATGTTCGGCAATGCTAGACTTTTCTGTTCTATTGTATTTTAAGTGTGCTAAATGTTCTTTAAATCGTGTTTTAATTGACCTTTTAATTTGTCCAACATACAAGTGCGCCAGTTCCACAAACTTTACAATATCTCGAAGAATTACTTAGAATGAATGACTTTGAAGACGAAAGTATTCGTGAATACTTAACATTATCTAAACTTTGTATGGAACAAAATTATTTCCAATATAACAATCAATTTTATGTTCAGAAAGAAAGAACAGCTATGGGTAATTGCTTGTCACCTTTCATAGCCAATTTATTCATGAGTAAGTTTGAAATCGAAGCCAGTCAAGAATTCGAATATTTCCCAAGGGTATGGTATAGGTATGTGGATGATATTTTCGCGATTCTTGATACACAGAACACAGAAAGCAAATATTGATGATTTTGTTTCTAAATTAAATAGCCGGTATGATTCCATTAAATTACGAAGTTGAGAACAAAGGATAATTGTCTTTTCTAGATATTTTAATTATTAAAAATAATAATAGATTACAATTTGATATCTATAGAAAGGACACAGTAACAGATAGATATATTCCTAATGATTCATTTCAATGCAAACAACATAAATTAGCCTCATTACATTTTTTAGTTTACCGTTTGGTCACTTTCCCTCTGAATAGAGTAAACTTTAATAAAGAAAGGAATCGTATTAGAAATATAACGAGAGTTAATAGTTATGACGATGACTTAGTAAATAAGCTAATAAATAGACATAAGTTTAGGTTTAATATTCAGAATTCCACCTTTTTTACATGCGAAGAAAATAACACCAAGTATGTCTCCATACCATATAATCCGAAATATAGCAAGGGACTCAATAAGGTATTTAATAAGGTAGGCCTCACCTTAGTCTATAAGTCATCAGACAATCTGAGGAATATCTTAGGAAATCCCAAAGATAAGATTCCTAATTGTGAGAAAAGTGGAATTTATGAAATTAGTTGTAATGATTGTGACAAAAAATATGTTGGGCAAACTAAAACGTCACTTAAAACACGATTTAAAGAACATTTAACGCACTTAAAATACAATAGAACAGAAAAGTCTAGCATTGCCCAACATGCCTTTGAAGCTGTTCATACCGTAACATTAGATAATCTAAGATTAATAAAAAATGTATCTGATAGGAGATTGTTGGATGCATAGGAAAGTATGGAATTCATAAAATGTAAAAGTAGTTTAAATAAAGACAGAGGGCCTATTCCTTATAGTCCCCTCTACTGGTTACTTGATCGGAACTGATGGCCTTGCCTATGTCATTACTTCCGCTTGAGTAATTCAAGGGTTAGGCTAAGTATAAATAGGGTAGATTTGTAGTTTAGCTTTAGTCAATCATCGCTCCTGATGAAGCTAACATGGTTAGCGAAACGCGCGTCGAGTGCAAAAATAAAGTGTATGGTGTAATGGTGATATATACTGAGTAGGTCATATTTTGCATGAACATTTGGGCATGAGAAAGCTCTGTTCGAAATGGGTACCGCGTTTACTCACAGTGGACCAAAAACAACAACGTGTTGATATTTCTGAGCGCTGTTTGGACTTGTTTAAGGGCAATAAAAATGATTTCTTCATGCGATATGTGACAATGGATGAAACATGGATCCACCACTACATCCCGGAATAAAATCGACAGTCAGCTGAGTGGACAGCAGCCGGTGAAAGCCGCCCGAAGCAACCATAGACACTACAGTCGGCCGGGAAGCTTTTGGCCTCTGTATTTTGGAATTCTCATGGAATAATTTTCATCGACTATGCTACGAACAGAAAAATCATCAATAGCGAATGTTATATAAAGTTATTGGCGTGTTTGAAGGCGGAAATCGCAAAGAAACGGCCCGAAATGAACAAGAAAAAAAGTGCGTTTTCATCAAAACAATGCACCGACAAGTCAACGGTTACGATTGCATGAATCGAGGTTCAAATTGCCTCCTCATCCACCGTATTCTCCAGATTTAGCCCCCAGCAACTATTATCTATTGGCACACCTCAAAAAAATGCTCGCGAGAAAGAGATTTGGCTCCAATGAAGAAGTTATCGCCGAGGACTGGGGCCTACTTTGAAGGCAAAGACAAATCCTTCTACAAGAAAGGTATAGAAATGTTAGAAAAGCGTTGGACTAATTGTATCACTCTTGAAGGAGACTATGTTGATGAATAAAGTAGAATTTTGCACAAAAAAATGTGTTTTAAGTAGCTAGACTAAAAATTTTTCAGCCTGCGTGTTAGGTCATCACATGCGTCAGTGTCAGCAAAGATGCCAGGCTGTAAAAATGTGTATCGAATGTAATTGTGTAATAAAATATGACTGTTCTTCCTTTTAGATTGCTGCAGCTTGTATCGCAGCTTCGTACCACATAGTAGTAGGCATTAGTTTAGCATATTCCGCCATTTTGATTCCTCATCTTAATTTAAACGCCAGCAACACAACCCACGAGGGTATCGTAGCAACAAAGACTGAAACTTCATGGATAGGTAAGCGTGTTTATTGATAATACAAGAGACGACCAATAATCTAATAATGAAATTGGCTTCAGTATTATTGAGTATCGTTTTTCTTTTTTAAATTATTTCGACAACTTGTTTTGATCGCTTCATTTAATCATAATTTGCTTTACTAATTTTCCAGCTAGTGCAATTGTGATAGTAGCCCCCATAGGAGGCATAACAGGTGGTTTCCTTATGGATGGAGTGGGAAGACTGAATACATTAAAATTGGCGGCTATACCGGGGATAGCGGGTTGGATAACTATTGCTTTAGCAAACAATGTTCCTATGCTGATTGTTGGTAGGCTTCTGACCGGATTTGCTTCATGTAAGACATAATTTATTCAAATATATTTTATACACATGATGCGATCTAAAAATTGTATATAGCAAAGACGCTAATATATATATATATATATATATATATATATATATATATATAATATATATATATATATATATATAAAGTCGACGCTCTATATAGTGAAAGTCCAAAATGTTGACCGAAATTTCACTATAAAAAGTTTTTCACTATATAAAGAAAAAATCCGTATATATTGCTATGTGTATGTATTTTTATACATACAAGCAACAAAAAAAAAATGCAAAATTGAATTATTAGAAAAGATTTTATTAAACATTTGAAAGTTTAAATAGTACATAGCATATACAGGGCTAAATACATACATAAAGTCCGTACGTTATATCTTTACCCGTGCGTCATAGTTTTCAGGCCATATAACAGGCGACTATTATATTATTTGTCTCTTTTCACCAAACCATCGTAAAACTGCTTCATTTACATCCTCGTAAGTACTCACCCGTACTCGTTTCCGACAGCTTGGAACACTAGGTTTCTTGATGATACTGTCGCGACTTTTTATTATCATAGAGATGCAACTTGGAGAAACACCAAATTTTGCAGCAACATCAATTTTTTTGCAGCCTTTATCAACTTCCTCCAAAACTTAAATTTTCTCAGCTAAACTTAAACACACTCGCTTGGACATCTTACTTGATTCTTAAACAAAAAGAAACTGAATCCGAATTTGCGAATTATTAGGCCTCGACTATAAAATGGGTTTTTCCCCGGGTTTCTATAAAATGGGTTATTCCCCGGGTTTCTCACAGAAATCTACCTGATTTATTGCCAACCATTAGGCGTTATAAACGCGTTAAGAACCTTTTCAAAAGAATGCGTCATAAAAATGGAATTCGTGCTAGTCTTAGATAAAAATGGGAAACCCGAAATGGCCAAGAAATGCATAAAAATTTATACATAAAATTCCGGTAAAAATTTTATTATATAGAGTGTTACTATTTTACAGATTCACGATATGCAGGGCTTTTTAGATGAAATTTCATTAAAATATTCTAGGTCTTGAAAAAATTGCACTATAAAGAGTTTTTCACTATATAGAGTTTCACTATAAACAGTGTCGACTGTATGTCGTATATAAACATATATATAGCAAAACTTGAAATTCTTGGGGTAAGCAGTCATGGAAATAGGGCTAAAAAGTTTTAAACACATTTTTGTTATATAAGCTACGAACAACTGTGTGCCTTTAAGGTGTTTGTATTTAAAAATTTTTTATATACTTTACATTCCTGTTGTTAAAGTCTGCGTCTTTTTATTTTCTGGTAAAGTAGTGGTTGATTATTCTCGCAAAAACCAAGACGTTGACGTTTTGTTTAATTTTTCTAAAGTGTGTAAAAATAGACATTAGGTTAGTTTTTAGAAAGATATACATTTTGTGAGTTAATATTAGGTTCTTTGTGAATTTTCACTATTTCCTTCAAGATTCTTTTCTTGAAACTTCTTTCCTTGCATATCATTTTGATTTCATTAAAATGAAATCAATGTGAAAATTGACTACTATGTGAAGCAAGTACACATGAGTTTTTGTTATGTCTGCAATCTCTTTTGTGAGAAGTGATTCTGTCTTTTAGGACTCTTGATGTTTGTCCCATATATATATATATATATATATATATATATATATATATATATATATATATATATATATATATATATATATATACACTTTCACTGAGTGCAAGGGATGCTGTATACTACTTCCGAGACTTTCACAATTTCATCCTTATCTTTTAAATTGGTAAAAATATTATTAATGGTTTTTGAATGTTTAAAAGCAATTTTTAAATTAGGTTGTTCGTAACTTGCATAATAAAATGAAGTAAACTATTTTTTATACATATTTTTAGTGTTCCGTATGGAACACTTATAAGATCACTTCGGTGTCTGTCTGTCTGTCTGTCCGTCTGTCCGTCTGTCCGTCTGTCACACCCGATTTTCTCCGAAACTATTTGTCATAGAAAGTTGAAATTTGGTATTAATATAGGAATTGATGGCCTCATCAGAACCATGTAGTTTTGAAAGTTAAATTTTGACTTAAGGGGTTAGTTTTGGGGGATGAAACCGGAAGTGAAAAAAAATTTTTTTACTAGATAATCGAGTGTGGTGTCAAATGAAAGCTTGTGAAAATACGAGTAAAAAATATATATATAATGTAATACTTGCGCGCACTTTTCTTTGTATTATTTTTAAAAAATCGCGAAAAATCGCTGTCCACCCGCCTTATCTCGGAAAGTACTTATCAAAAAATTTTGAAAAAATTCTGGAATATTCTCCACGGGGTGTAGATTGAAGGAAAATTATCACGAGTGCATTACCTGTAATAATTTATCTGGTATAACATATAAAAAAAACCGAAATTTCAAGGTCGTCAATTTTCAATAAAGATTGGAAATAAACTTTGTTGAAAACTTATTTGGGTGTGTTTTGTGAAGTCACTGATCATTTTATTTCACCGTAACATAAATTTTGACTTAAGGGATTCGTTTTGAGGGGTAAAATCGGAAGTGAAAAAAAAAATTTTTACTAGGTCATCGAGTGTGGTGTCAAATGAAAGCTTGTGAAAACACGAGTAAAAAATATATATAATGTAATACTTGCGCACACTTTTCTTCGTATTACTTTTAAAAAATCGTGAAAAATCGCTGTCCCCTACCTTATCTCGAAAAGTACTGATCAAAAAATTTGAAAAAATTCTGGAATATTCTCCACGGGGTATAGATTGAACGAAAAAATATCATTAGCTTTAATAATTTATCTGGTATATAAAAAAAAACAAAATTTCAAGGTCACCAGTTTTCAGTAAAGATTGGAAACAAACTTTGTTGAAAACTCATTTGAGGTGTGTTTTGTGAAGTCGCTGATCATTTTATACCACCCTAACAATTTTTTTTTATTTTAAAAACAATCAACGTACGGAACACTAATTGTGCAAGTTCAACTTGCACTTGACGGGTTATTTAAAATTATGTTCAGTAGAAATTTTCTCATTTTTTCCTAATAAATACTAAAAACAATGTCGATATTTGTTGAAAGAAATTGTCCTAAAAAAAAAAAAGCTCCACCTAGCAGTAAGTAATTTTTTATGTTAATAATTTAGATTGTTTTTCTTTTGTAAACCTTAGAAACTGATAATCGACTATATTTGTAGCCTTGTAGAAGAAAATAAAGTATTTTCAAAAACTTGGCGTAGCTAAAAATGTGTTTAAAACTTTTTAGCCCCATTTCCACGACCACTTACCTCAAAAATTTCCAATTTTGCTGTTTAACTAGTCAGTCAAGACTATCCTCCCCCCTCTCTTCTTTTCTCCCTCTCTCTCTCTCTCTCTCTCTCTCTCTCTCTATATATATATATATATATATTTATATATATATATATATATATATATATATATATATATATATATATATATATATTATTTAAATAAAAAATATGAAATTTTGTAATCGAATTAATTGCACAAAAAACAAAAATTTATCTACTCTTACATTAGTCATTTTTGATAATTGTCGAACTCCGTTTTTTTTTAGCATGGGGAACAAGTCCAGCGATAGTTTATATTACAGAAATAGCAAGAGTAGATATGAGAGGTTCTTTAATTTCGTTCGGACCTGCATTCGCATCATTAGGTAAGTTCCAGCTAGCAACTGTAAAGTACATTGCCAGTTCTTGGTATAATGATAAATGTGTTCCATATTTCGAAAAAAATCTTAAATACATGCATATACTCGTAATTAACATCAAAGTCAGATATTGATTCATTATAATAGTGATTGAAACTTGGCGTTATCAAACCAGTCAGAAATCAGTGTTAGTTAGTTACCGATTATCTGATGAAGGTACTGTGCACCGAAACAATTGTCGTAAGATAAAAAATATAGTGGAAATTTAGAACTAACATAAGTGTTTACTTCAATTACATATGCCGTATCTTATGCAGTTTTCAGTTAAGGAGAAATATGCAAATATAATGGCTGTCAGTTCGAAATTATTGGACATATATAGTTCTTTAAACAGTTAATCTTTATGAAATTTAAATGTTTCTCTGCAATATTATTTAATGATCTTAGAAAACCAACATAAAATATACTATTCTCTGTGTGTTATGACACTTAATATTGTTAATACTACACAATATTTCAACAGGCATGGTTGTAGCCTTTTTAAAAGGCTGGTTCCTAGACTGGCGAATTGTAGCATGGATGTGCCTAGGATACACAATATTCCCGATAATTCTAATACAACTTTTGATACCAGAAAGCCCAGCTTGGCTAGTGTCGAAGGGACGAATTGATGACGCATTGGAGAGCCTGAAGTGGATTCACAAGAACCAGCCTCAACCGCAACAAAGGGTATGCTCGATTTTATTAAGAAATTAAATGCTTACAACATTAAAGGAAATTCTATTTAATGAATGAGAAAAGAATAATACGTTATATTTTTAGTGTTTATGATAGGTTATTATATTGTTTATATATATATATATATATATATATATATATATATATATATATATATATATATATATATATATACAGTCCCTGGCCAAATTATTAGACGCACTGCAAGATTTCATGTAAAATATTAATTACCGAGTGATATTGTACCGTTTTTATTATTTTAAATTGATTTGTTTTTTATTTTTATATTATCGAATCAATTACCTATTTATTTGACATAAATAAAACAGCATTAATTTAGAAAAGCATAAGTTTATTAAGTTTTAAAGAAAAGTGAAATTAATGTTAGTAAAAGTCAATATTTAGTTGAGCCACCTTTAGCCGCTATCAAAGCTTTAATTCTGCGCGGCATGCTATCAATGCAAGATTGTACTGTCTCCTGCATTTGAGGATGATGATTCCACACATGAATAATCTTTTCTAGGAGCTGGGTTTTGTTGGTAATCACATCTTTAGCCACTTCTCTTTCATTAGCTCCCACACATTTTCAATGAGGTTCATATCAGGGCCAATCCAACAGAGGGATATTTTTTTCTGCCAAAAAAGCTTTAACAGACCGAGCAGTGTGGCAGGGAGCTCCATCTTGCATGAAAGTGAATGGTTCCCCATTTGGAAACCATTCTCTGAGCTGCGGAATCAACCGATTTTGTAATACTTCTTTGTACTGATCTTGCCTCATTATTCCTTTGACGACGTACAGACGTCCAGTGCCCTTGCCGCTGATGACTGACCAAATCATCACTTTGGTGGGATGTTTTAACCGTCGGGACGACACAATCAGAATGAAACTTTTCTCCATGACGACGACGCACATACTGAGCTTTATTCTGCAAAATTTCGAATGTGCTTTCGTCACTGAAGCAGACCTGTCAAAAATAGGAAAAATATATAAACTTCCATGTTTATTTGCTTTATTTAACTGAAAATGATAATAATGTATCAATTATTGACTAAATTGCTGTATCTTACCGATCTCCAGAAGTCCACATCTTTGTCTTGCCATTGTTTGGCCCACTTCAGGCGCTTTGCTTTCATTGCAGCTGTTAACTTGGGCTACCTGGCAGGGCGACAGGCCTTAAAATCTAATTCTTTCAATTTTCTTCGAACAGTGCGCTCAGAAGCATTTACGCTAGCATCCTGGAGTTGTGATTTTATTACCTTTGTGGTAGCAAATCTGTTTTCTACACAAATTTTCTTCAAACATCTCTCTGACCGTGGAGTGAAAATTGGTTTTCTACCGCATCTTTTCTTTCTTTTCGGGCTTAATTCCTTCCCTGACTCAATTTTCTTTTTTATGCGTCGTACACTAGCTTCAGAAACCTCCAATCTTCGTGATATTTCTCGGTTTGTAAATGTTTTCGCAATCACAAGGGCCTTCACTTCAGCTTTTTTACGTGGTGAAAGATCGCCTTTTCTACCCATAATGAAAATAGTCCAATTACTTTTTTAAAACACTGCATACAAAATAAACTAATAACTGAGTAGTATAAAACTGTTAAACAAACAATCACAGTCCATAAAGCCACAGAAAACACGTCCGTACCTGACTCGATTCCGATCGCGACTGATACAGGTTTGTACTTATTTACGTTCATGTATCACTTTGTCAACACAGTGTTGCCACATGTTAAAAATAAATACAAATATGTAGTCTACAACAATTCTTTTAAATAAAAATCAATAATATTGTAGTTTAAATATACCATTATTGCATAAAAACTCTTAAGAAACATAAAATTACTAAAAAAAATACAGTGCGTGTAATAATTTGGCCAGGGACTGTATATACATATATATATATATATATATATATATATATATATATATATATATATATATATATATATTATATATATATATATATATATATATATATATATATATATATATGTATATATATATATATATATATATATATATATATATATATATATATATATATATATATATATATATGGTGTTATGAAATTCACTACATATATTGGAACTGGCATCTCCTTGTACCTACAAGGTTGGTTTATAGTTGTTGAGTTCAGTGGATACAGTGTGCTTTTTAGTACATACATCCACTGTAAGGCCTTGCGGCTTACTGGCGTTCTGCATAGGTGGTATACCAGTCCTTATGAACCCCATAATTTTTTCAGTTATTTCCGGATATTTATCCTTTAATGACTATTATTATTTGTGTCTTTTTGGCTACTTTGGCTATTGTTATTAAAATTAGAGTATTTTTTTAATTTAGCCTGCTGCGTAATTTTTAAATAAAATGCTTGAATCAGAATGTAAGGTTACTACACATATTACTAAATATTTAAATAGGTTTCCTAGACAAATTTAATAATAAGAAACTATTGTCAAAAATTGTTACCTTGTAAAGTAATTACTTCTTCACATACTTACACACGTTTCATATTCGAATATTTTGTTCCTAATAAGTAAAAATTTTAACACTGTAATTCAGTAAAATTTTATTTGCGTGATTATAAAACTGACTTTACCAGTCTAGTAAATAAAACACTAGGTCGAAAGTCGTTCGCCTTCTTCAGTTTCTTTTGTTCCATACAATGCTTTCTTTTGACGAGCGCGCAGGTGCCTCCGCGGCTAGCGGAGGCTTCAAAGAATTTTTTTGGAGCCACCTGAATTAGGTTTTTATTTGAGGTTCGTAGGGGAGACTTAAGTATATCGTATTATTTTTGTTATTGGTGGTGTCTCTTTTGTTTTTTTTTTAATTCCTTCTTTTGTTTATTAATGTCTTTACTTGATGTAATTTCCACAGTTTTTTGTACAGTATTGTAATATTGGGCATAAAGATTTTATGCCCGAATTTTTTTTTTAAAGCTTAAGCGGTAAATCCCGAAGTAGACGGTTCACTATTTAAATGGCGTAATCTATTCGGAGATATCGAGTTGCTGAGTAATTAGTTTGTTTCCATTATTGATAATAATCGAAGCGTCTTGTAAGATCGATGTGTTTTCAGTACCTCAGAGAGAACATTTATATTTTGAACTGCCTTAAAAAAATGTTCGGGAAAGACGTTTTTGTCCACAGGCCAAACTCCAGCCGCTTTAAATCCATTCACAATAGTGTCAATAATAGCAGCTCTTTGGTAAGCTTTTGCAGATAAATTTGTAACTTGATGTTGCGTTACTTAACTACCAGTATTTGTCATTTTTCTCTTACTTTAAAATTGTTCATAGGTTTAAAAAAAATAGGAACGTCCAGTGGCTGCAGCCGTGAGTAGTAAGGCCTAATAGTTGTAACAATATTATATCCCATTAGCTTTTACTATGTTTAATGCTTCCAACGTTATATTTCTATCAAGTAGAATTAACCGTTTATTTTCAGAAATTGTCTCTACGATGCTTATAAAATATTTCATCCATTTAACAAATCAGTTTGAGTTAACATAGCCAGTGTCTGGAATGGTGACGACACTCGCAGAAGGTGTGCCATTCCCCAAATCAGGATTTTGTCCCATTCTTTTGAATATATACATTGGAAGCACAAATTGTCCAGCCACACTGGCACAACACAATACCTCTCTCTCCGCTTATGATTTGTTCCTGCCCTTTTAACCCTAAATCTTTTTGCGTTTTTTTCTAAACAGTGGAAAATCCACTTTCATCAACGTTAAATATTTTTGTAGATGTTAATATATTTTAACGTTCGATTTGCCATACTCTCCTCTTAGCTTTCTCGCCCCCGGTACCAAGAAATTATTTCTTTTTTTGCTATATATATATATATATATATATATATATATATATATATATATATATATATATACATATATATATATATACAGTCCCTGGCCAAATTATTAGACGCACTGTATTTTTTTTAGTAATTTTATGTTTCTTAAGAGTTTTTATGCAATAATGGTATATTTAAACTACAATATTATTGATTTTTATTTAAAAGAATTGTTGTAGACTACATATTTGTATTTATTTTTAACATATGGTAACACTGTGTTGACAAAGTGATACATGAACGTAAATAAGTACAAACCTGTATCAGTCGCGGAATCGAGTCAGGTTTCTGAAGCTAGTGTACGACGCATAAAAAAGAAAATTGAGTCAGGGAAGGAATTAAGCCCGAAAAGAAAGAAAAGATGCGGTAGAAAACCAATTTTCACTCCACGGTCAGAGAGATGTTTGAAGAAAATTTGTGTAGAAAACAGATTTGCTACCACAAAGGTAATAAAATCACAACTCCAGGATGCTAGCGTAAATGCTTCTGAGCGCACTGTTCGAAGAAAATTGAAAGAATTAGATTTTAAGGCCTGTCGCCCCCGCCAGGAAGCCCAAGTTAACAGCTGCACTGAAAGCAAAGCGCCTGAAGTGGGCCAAACAATGGCAAGACAAAGATGTGGACTTCTGGAGATCGGTAAGATACAGCAATTTAATCAATAATTGATACACATTATTATCATTTTCAGTTAAATAAAGCAAATAAACATGGAAGTTTATATATTTTTCCTATTTTTGACGGGTCTGCTTCAGTGACGAAAGCACATTCGAAATTTTGCAGAATAAAGCTCAGTATGTGCGTCGTCGTCATGGAGAAAAGTTTCATCCTGATTGTGTCGTCCCGACGGTTAAACATCCCACCAAAGTAATGATTTGGTCAGTCATCAGCGGCAAGGGCACTAGACGTCTGTACGTCGTCAAAGGAATAATGAGGCAAGATCAGTACAAAGAAGTATTACAAAATCGGTTGATTCCGCAGCTCAGAGAATGGTTTCCAAATGGGGAACCATTCACTTTCATGCAAGATGGAGCTCCCTGCCACACTGCTCGGTCTGTTAAAGCTTTTTTGGCAGAAAAAAATATCCCTCTGTTGGATTGGCCTGGTAATAGCCCTGATATGAACCCCGTGGGAGCTGATGAAAAGAGAAGTGGCTAAAGATGTGATTACCAACAAAACCCAGCTCCTAGAAAAGGTTATTCATGTGTGGAATCATCCCTCAAATGCAGGAGACAGTACAATCTTGCATTGATAGCATGCCGCGCAGAATTAAAGCTTTGATAGCGGCTAAAGGTGGCTCAACTAAATATTGACATTAATTTCACTTTTCTTTAAAACTTAATAAACTTATGCTTTTCTAAATTAATGCTGTTTTATTTTATGTCAAATAAATAGGTAATTGATTGGATAATATAAAAATAAAAAACAAATCAATTTAAAATAATAAAACGGTACAATATCACTCGGTAATTAATATTTTACATGAAATCTTGCAGTGCGTCTAATAATTTGGCCAGGGACTGTATATATACATGACAATCTGCAAGGGAAAAACTTTTTTTGGGTTTCCAGTGATGCAGAATCCACCTATAGATTCACTTTTGGAATCAAATTTATTATCATACTGCGGAATTCCGACAGTGCTGCAGCATGTTACCATCACTACTCAGCTATTATCTAAATCATTACCTTAATTGCTTACTCCACTTCCTTCAAAATCAATTGACCTCATCGTTTTCGTTTCTCATTCTTCCTTCAGCCGCTCTCTACCCACTGTCGGGTATAGGCCTCTCTCACATCTTTCCATTTTTCTCTATGCTGTGCTTGTTGATACCAGTTTAGCCCTCCGATTCTCTTCAGATCGTCGCTCCATCTCTGTTGGGGACTTCCTATGCTTCGCTTTTTCCCCATGGTCTCCACCTAGTGATCTTGCCACTCCACTTATACGTCGCTCTCGCTACATGGCCGGCCCAGCTCCATTTCAGAGATGTTATCCGTTTGGTGATATCATCCACCTTTGTTTGTTGTCTAATCCATTTATTAGTTTTCTTGTCCTTCAAAGTAACACTCAACATCTTCCTTTCCATTGCTCGTTGGTGAACTTGTAGTTTTTCCATTGTTCTTTTAGTTAAAACCCATGTCTCGGCTCCATACGTTGTAGCTAGTAAGATACATTGATTATAAATTTGGATTTTTGATATTTGAGGAATGTTCACATTCAGTACATATTTCAATTTTCCATATGCTGCCCATCCCATACGTATCCTTCTTTCTATTTCAAGCTGCTGGTTTTCCTTTGCTATCGTTATTATTTGGTCCAAATAGATGTACGTGTTTACTTTTTCTATTGTTAAATGTTCAACCACTATATTGTCATCATTGGTCTCTTCGTTTCTCATGTATTTTGTCTTGGAGAAATTTATGTCAAGTCCCACTTTTCTTGCTTGGTGGTGGAGATCTGTGATCATCTGGATCATTTCATTCTTATTGTTTGCTATAATTACAATGTCATCTGCTAATCTCAGGTTATTTAGCCGATCGCCAGCTATCAGAAGGCCATTTTCATCCCAATTCAGTTCTTTGAATACATCTTCTAAGATCATTGCAAACAACTTAGGCGATATTACATCGCCCTGCTTTACTCCTCTGTTCACTGGGATCTTATTTATCAGTACTTGGTTTACCATAACTTTGAGTGTTGCTCGTTCATATATTCTGGCTATCAGTTCGTTTCTCATTAACTGTCTTTAACTCCTGCTTAAGCATCGATTTACATGAGGCATTAATCCCCATGCCCTATATTGTGTGTTAACTTTGTGAATCAATGACAGTCCACATTCTTCGCTCAATGCAGTTACTATATTGACATAATTAATATCGTCCGCATATCTTATGTTATTCGTAGCCACTTCCTTGACTTTATTTATTTATTTATTTATTCCTTTATTGCCATCAAAATTACATAACGTAAAAAAGCAACGTCACAAAAAAAGTAGAATATATGCATATAGCCAACAAAATATAAGACACCGTACAGAGGACAAAATCTTACAACCATTGATAACTAAAATTATTGATCAAAATCAAAAGAATAGAAACATTCTGAGAGAGCAAACCTTTTTGCTTCCCTTTTGAATCTCTCAATCCCCTCAATGTTCCTGATCTCCAATGGTAGAAGCTGATATGCCTTTATGCATTTAAAATATGGCCCTTTTTCAAAGAAAGAAGTAGCATGGTAGGGCGCTCGTAATTCCTTTCTACCTCTAGCCGTGATTGCCATATCTGGAGCATATTCATTCCTATTTGTCAAGAAAAATGATGGATTCTTCTTAACAAAGGTGACCAAAGCCATGAAGTAGAGACCCGGGACCGTAAGTAACCCCATTTCAATAAAGTATGGTCGACACGACGTTAGAGGATGTAAATGACGCATGCATCTCACAATTCTCTTTTGTGCTCTAAAAATATCCCTAGCAAATCTTGAAGATCCCCAGAAAGAAATCCCATAGTTTAATTGGGATTGAACATAAGCAAAATAGAAAAGTTGTATGCTATTTGATGATACAATATATCTAAGTCTTCTAATAAGAGCACACGCACTATTGAGCTTAGACTGAAGTTTCCTTGCATGTATTCCCAACAAAGACTTGAGTCAATATTAACCCCCAAAAATTTTATCGTCTCTATATTGGGTATTGACTTTAGTTCATGTCGTACATATAATGATTGTGTGGGTATCTTATTTTTATTAAATAATATAAGGCCCGTTTTATTCCCATTAAGACAAAGGTAATTCTTTTCACACCACTCAGCCATTCTTGCCACTATACGAGAACAGATGACTGACAGGCTAGCGATAGAAGAGCTTGACAAAATGACCGATGTGTCATCAACAAATTGACAAGCCATTCCATCCCCATCATCATCATCCACATCTTGCTGCCGCAGCAGATAGTCCTGTAAATCGTTCACATATAACAAGAAAAGCAATGGACCTAGTATCGATCCTTGTGGTACACCCCTACACATGCTGTTAGGGTCCGAGAAATAGTCCCGGGGTTAATCCTCTGACTGGAATCGGTTTTGTAAATATGACTCCAGAAGTCCCAGGGCCACTCCCCTCATCCCATATCTCTCAAGCCTAATGAATAGCAGTGAGAAATTTATGATATCAAAAGCCTTTGAGAGATCAAAGTACAGGCCAGCTACTTTCTCATTTCTGTCAAGTTTCATAATGATTTCTGTGAGGGCTTGATAAATAGCCATCTCCGTGGATTTTCCTGGTAAATAGCCAAATTGGTTTGGTGAGAGAATATTGCACTGTAAAAGAAAGGGCAAGAGTCTGTTGTAAATTGATCTCTCAAACACCTTTGACACCGCCGACAAAAGAGACACTGGCCTATAGTTTGCCGGATCATGAATATCACCCTTTTTAAAAATGGGCACTACAGAGAATCTGGGAAAGTTCCCAATGAAAAGCAATGGTTAATGGTTTACTAATGTGTTTTAATAGAAATACAGGAATTTCATCCATTCCACTGGAGTATTTATTAGGCAGAGCCATTATGATTCTGAATAACTCATTTTCATCCACAGGCTCTAGAAACAGTGAATGAGGGTTCCTGGAGGGGTTCAGAGTCATAGTTATTTGCATTGTAGTGAATATCATTTGATAGATTAAATTGTTCTTTAAAGGTATTTAAGATATTTATTGGATCTTCAATCAATGAATTATCAGCAGAGTTTATTCTAATGTTTTTTTTTGGTATTTTTATTACATTCTTTGTTAAGAATTTTCCACATTGCCCTATTTTTGTTTTTCGCATTTGCTATTATGTTATCATTTAAACTACATTTAAAATCAAATATAAATTGTTTATATTTTCTCTTCTCTTCTTTATACTGATTCAAAATATTTTGACTATTAGTTTGTTTATAAAAGATACACAAATCCTTAATCCTATTTGCATAGTTCTTAATTTCGGTATTGACCAAAGCAGGGAAACTTTTTATTCTGGACGAGCAAACTGGGAAAGCAATGGTAAAGTGATGAGTGAAGATATTTTTAAATATATCATATTGTACGTTTGGATCTTCTTGATAAAATATATCATCCCAATTCTCAGTACCCCCTCTTATTTCTAATGTTTATAATTAGCACAAAACTAATATCTTTCCATTTTCTATTTTAGCCTGAAAGTATAGCAGAACTAACACTTCAGCTCTTACAAAAGGAACATCAGATAAAAATGGAAGAACAAAGCAGAAAGGGTACGGGTTTCCTGGTCAAAGTCAAAGAGTTCTTGAAACCCACCGGTTACAAACCACTTATTATT
Source organism: Pachyrhynchus sulphureomaculatus (assembly GCA_019049505.1). Lineage (NCBI taxonomy): Eukaryota > Metazoa > Arthropoda > Insecta > Coleoptera > Curculionidae > Pachyrhynchus > Pachyrhynchus sulphureomaculatus. The sequence goes on along the minus strand of CM032448.1, from coordinate 134,829,860 downwards.
TTGTTCGGGTTGTTCTTTTTCCAACAGTTTTCTGGAATTTACATCACCCTGTTTTATTCCGTAACGTTTTTTTGAAGTAAGTATGTTTTTATTAGTCATCTTTTGATTCTTAACAAGATACAAGGTAATACAGTGACACAAAGTGTGCGACATACTTACATGGGGTAAAAAGTCCCGAGACTTTCCGAGAGATGGCAGCACAAACAAAAAAAACCATATGATTATCAGTTAGTGCGAAGTCTCAGAAGATTCGTATAAAATCTTTGTGACATTTTCTCTATCAGCTTGCGAGTTACAGCCATGGAACAAAAAGAATTTCGTGTGTTGATTAAACATGGCTTTTTGATGGGACAAAATACAGCCAGAACCCAAGAATGGCTTGCGAAGTATCGTGGCACATCTGCTCCGTCGTGAGCAATTATATGTCTATGGTTACTGAACTTAAATGCAGTCGTACGAGCACCGAGGATACACTACGTTCTGGTTGTCCAAATAAAGCAGTCACTCCAAAAAAAACCCACCATATTGTTCTGAATGACTACAAAGTGATAGTAAGAGAAATAGCTGACATCGTGTAGATATCAACCGAACGCGTGAGGCATATTTTGCATGAATATTTGCATATAAAAAAGCTAGGTGCCCGATGAGTTCCGTGTACTCTCACGACGATCAAAAACAGCAACGCGTCGAAGATTCAGCACGCTGTTTGGTACTGTTTCGGCGGAATCCAAAGGAATTTTTGCGTCAATTCGTAACAATGCAGTCCGCAGAGTGGCTAGAATCGCATGAAAGCGGACCGAAGCGTCCAAAAACACAAACATCCGCTGGAAAGTTTTGGCAAATATTTTTTGGAATACGCATGAAATAAAACTTATTGACTTAACCTTGAGAAGGGGCAAACAATCATCGAGAAGTATTAGTTAGTTGATTGGACCATTTGAATGGTGATATCAAGAAAAAATGCCGCATTTAACCAAGGAAAATGTTGTTTCACCGAGATAATGCACCAGCTCGCAACTCAATAAAATCGATGGTGAAATTGGACCAATGGTGCTATGAATTGCTTCCTGATCCACCGTATTCAGCAGATCTGGCCCCCAACAATTATTCCTTCTCTTCCTCTATCCGTCATCCTACGTAAGGACGTGGTGATATCATGGTATTTCTGCCATTATTTTAGCCCATGTGTCTCGGTCTGTGAGGCCAGTTGTTGTTTTAATCTGATCAGACCACCATGTGGGAGACCGTCCTCTCGGGCTTCTGCCCTCGACATTATCTTCCACATTCAACCACTCTACTGTGTCCTTCCTCTTGCTATGTAACCAAAGTATCTCAGTATGTTTCTATTGACTATTGTCTTGTTGATGTTAAGCTTATGGAGGATGGAAGTATTTGTGCGGTGCGCTGTCCGGGGTATCCAGAGCATCCTTCTGTATCCTCACATTTCAAATGTGCTGATTCGTTTCTTGTCATTTTTTTTAATGGTCCAGGTTTCGGCTGCGTATGTAGCAATTGGAAATATTCGTCTATTGATGAGTCGTAATGTGGTATTCTGCGTTAAATCACTGTCTCTCCATATTTTTGTTGGCTTGGTGGTCATTGTTCTGGCCATTGCAAGATGTCTGCGTATTTCGTTCTCACATTCGTCGTTGTTTATTATTACTGAGCCGAGGTAATTGAAGTGACAGACTGTTTCATACTCTGCAATGTTTCTAACGTGAGGCTGATTGTTTCAGACTCTGTCAATGTCACTTTCGTCTTGGTTTTATTCAACGGCAGCCCGTATTTGTCGCTGACGATGTTAAGCCTGTCCATGATGTACTGAAGTTCTTCTTTCTAGGCCGCCAAGACTAGGGTGTCGTCGGCATATCGTAAATTATTTATTTTAGAATCACCTATTATTATGCCGCCCTGCCAAACGCCAAACACTTCTCGCATGATATGTTTACTATATATATTTCGAGTTTGAAGTCTTCCGAGAAAGTATTATTCACCGGGATGTTGGATGTATTTTGTTCGTATAGATTTTGAAGAAGCCAAATTAAGTCACAGGGTGCCCACATCTGTGCTAAAACTTCCCAGGTAGCGTCCTACTTTACAGTGTCAAAAGCCTTGGAGTAATCCACAAAGCAAAGATATGTCTCTAAATTGAATTCTCTGGATTTTTCCACGACTTAATGAAGGTCGAGGATCTGTTCGCGTGTGCCTCTTCGAGGCATGAAGCCCGACTGTACCCTTTAATTGATGATAATCAGGAGGACTTTGCTGACATGAGATATTAGGGGCACCGCTCGATATTTTCCACATTTCATAGGAAAACCCTTTTTATATATTGGAACGATTATTACCTCTTTCCAAATTTGAAAAGATGGCTCCATCGAAAGATATTTGGCTCAATTAAAGAAGTCGAATGGGAAATCGAGACTTATTTTAGATAGCTAGACAAATTGTACCACATGAAAGGTATCCAAATATTGGAAGATCGCTAAAATAAATGTATCGGTCTTGAAGGAAACTATGTTGAAGAGTAAAATCGATTTGTGGCAAGAACATTGTTTTTTCTTCAAAAGTTTCGAGACTTTTTACCCCGTAAGTACACATTAAACGGATTAAACTCAAAACGAACTAAAATTTTCATTTTTTCTTAGGAAACTGGTTCATCAGTTAACGCTTATCTTGCGTCAACCCTAATTGGTACCGTACGTTTCGTCATGTCTTGCGTAAACACATACATGTTGAGAACGTTCCACAGAAGACCTTTAATTATGTTGTCTGGCCTCGGAATGTGCTTCTGTATGGCATTTTCTGGCCTATTCACAAAATGGATTCAAGAAGGTAATAATACATTCAAATTTTGCATGGTTGTAGCTTCTACTTGATGGAAATTCATTATAAATATATAATAAAAGACTGTTTTTAGTCAATTTCCACTGGTTTATTTAAATTGCGATTACGCGTTTCGCTGTCGATGCAGCTTCTTCAGATCTACATTTTATACTGTCAAGTTAGGTTTAATGTTCACAATTTTATATAATTTCTTAATTATAATATTACACTTAATTAAATTACATTGATAATATTGGAAAACCCACACAGATTTGGGATTAGGAGAATAAATTCTATAATGGGGAATTGTTTAAATCTACCTGATCGTTGAGTAACGTACCTGTAGTCCTTAATCGATTTATTTGCATTGTCTCTAAAAGGTTTAGTTTTAAACCTTTTTGTTGGGTGTGTAAAATTTTGAAATTCTGGATAAATGTGTGATTTTCTGTTAAAAGATGATTAGCATATGTTAAATTAGACTTTCTATGGATGAAACTTTTTTCGTGTTCTGTAATTCTTTGTATAAATGTACGTCCAGTTTGTCCTATGTATGTTTTAGGACATGACCCACATGTTAATTGATAAACCCCCTGATTTATTGTTTTTATTGATTTGTGGTTTGTAGTTTTTGAGATATTTCCCTATAGTATTGTTAGTCTTGTAAGCTATGTTGATATTTTTTTTGATTTAAAAATTTTCCCAGTTTTTCTGTTGGTTTGCCGAAATAGGTTTTTCTGTCCTTAAAACGTGGGTATATTTCTGAGATTGCCTTGTTTCCAAGTTTCTTCCTAACGATGTTATCGATTAAAGTAACCGAATAACCAGAGCAGATAAAGGTAACACAGTAATAACAATAGACAAAATCGACTATATTTATAAAACGTTAGATTTTTTCAAAACAAGAAAGTAAGAAATTTTATCTAAAGATTCAACAAAGATTTTTCAAAAAGAAATAAAACAACAAATTGAACAGGCCAAAAGTATCATTCATGATAAAGACAAATTTAAATTGATAAATATGAATCCCCAAATCCCACAACTTTATTCACTCATAAAACTACACAAACTTGACCACCCAATCAGACCAGTTGTTTCCTATATGTCTGGTCCAGCACATAAGACGTCATCCTTTTTAATTGATTTAATCAAATATCATACCAAATTTGAACCTAAATATAGTATCAAAAACTCATACGAACTAGTGAATAAAGTTAAGAATATAACAATACCAGATAATTCTAAATTAATTTCTTTCGATGTCAAAAACTAATTTCCAAGTGTTCCTCCAGACGAAACAATAATTTTAACCCATTTATGCCCAGAATTATTTTTTTCTTTAAATCTTTATAAATCTCACTTATTTTAGTTAAATGACATATAAATAGACTAAGTAACTGTAAAATAATAAGTTTGAATCAGGAGATTTGATGTTTTGATGTGGGTCGTTTTTGACCCACTTGGGCAAATAGGGTACTATGATCAAATGTATAGTGAAAAATATAAATACTTGTAGGGTGTTGTTATTTTTATCTCCATAAAATCATAAGCCTTTAAATTTGGTTATAATATTCAATATATAATATTCAAATAGTTTTTTTTTTATGAAAATCTACAAAACATTTGTCATGTAAAGCAACTTCACACCGGTCACAAGCTTTAGTGGTTTTGTTCTTGCAATGAGCACACCTTCGTCGTGTCTGACTACTCAAAATCAGATGCTGGCCATGTCTACGAGCGGCCGGACTAACAAGTGTAAGCTTTGGGCCAGTAGCTAAGGGGGGTTTTCCATATTTTTGAAGTACAGTAATACCCCGCTTTACGCGAGGGATACGTTCCGAAAAAAAATCGCGTTAACTGAAATTCGCGTATATCGAGGTTTATGATTAAACATAGTCAAAATTTAATACAAAAAAATACAAATCATTTTAATCAATCACTTTAATTCTAAGAACACTTTATGCAATACATACTCTTATTTTTTACGGAAAAATACATCTATTGTCTTTTGGGTAACGTTTTGTTTACGTTCTTGTAAAATACGTTCATAACACCCAACACTGTTTTTAATTGTTTGACACACGGTCAAGACACGGTCATCATTATTGTCTATACTCTGCAATATGTCCAAACCTGAATAAATTTTTGAAAGTGCATTTTGTATTTCCCCTGAAGATAAAACTTTCTCTTCTACTTGTTCTTCCTCATCGTAGATAGGATTATTCTGTAACTCGATCAGATCTTCATTGCTAATAGGATCGTCGTGCGTTGCTACAAGTTCTACGAGATCTTCTACCGTGACATCTTCAAGTTCAGACCCCTCAATCATTGCAGCAATGTCTTCAAGCACTTGTCTCTGCATCTGGACAATTCTTCTAGGTGCTTCCACTACATCTGGCCAAAGATTACGCCACACCCCATTCATACAACTCATTTTAACTTCCTTCCAAGCCTCTTCTATGTTGTGAATAGACTTCATAATGTTGTATGACTTCCACCACTCTCGCATAGACTGTCTTCCTTCCCCGTCAGTTTCATGAATTAGTTGGCTAAAAGTGCGGCGATGGTAATAAGCTTTGAAGTTTGCTATTGCTCCCTGGTCCATAGGTTGTAATATTGACGTAGTGTTTGGTGGAAGGAACTTTACGTACACTTTTAAGTCTCTGGGCGTATCAAGTGAGGTTGGATGTCCTGGGGCATTGTCTAAGAGTAATATAACTTTAGGTTCAAGCCCATTTCTGTCACAGTATGATTTGACTGATGGGCAAAAACTATTAGAATACCATTCTTGAAAAATTTCCCGTGTAACCCACGCCTTTCTGTTTGATCGCCACACAACTGGTAGACTTGTCTTGTCTGTGCCTCGCATTGCACGGGGTGTTTCTGAATGGTACACTAATAAAGGTTTCAGTTTGAAATCACCAGTGGCATTACCACCCAGCAGAAGTGTTAGTCGATCTTTCGCAGCTTTGAAACCACTGGCTTGACGTTCTTCCTTAGAAATGAATGTTCGAGATGGCATTTTTTTCCAGTAAAGTGCGGTCTCATCAACATTGAAGATGAGACAAGCAGGAATTTTCTCTCGTCTAACGAAGTCTTGAAACTTGTCTGGAAACTCAGCTGCAGCTTGAATGTCCGCGCTGGCCGCCTCGCCTGTTATGTGGATATTGTGAAGATTAGAACGCTGCTTGAACCGATGGAACCAGCCTCTGCTGGCAGCAAAAGTCGGAGTGGCACTCCCTTCTCCTTCTTTTGTTTTCAGCATCTCATACAAAGATTTTGCTTTTGTGCATATGAGATCTTGACTTAGTGGTGTGTTCTTCTTATTCAAATCTTCGATCCAGACTGACAGTAATTTCTCCATTCTTTCTAAGATAGATGATCTCGAACGAGAAAGTTTTGTTGCACTTATAGGTGTTGAACCTTCGCTGGAGATTTTAATTTTTTCCCGATTTTTATAAATCGTTCTCACAGTCGATTCTGAGAGTCCAAAATCTCTCCCAACAATTGTTGCTTTGCCTCCATTTTCCATTCTTCTTAACACTTTCATCTTCAATTCCAAAGTGACGCTTTTACGCTCTTTTTTCTTTACAGGCGGCATTTTTAACGTAGGGTTAAATTATGTATGTATGTATCTCCAATAAATATTAAAACAAAACTGCCAGCCGACCGAACTAACATTACGGAACAAATGAACACACGAAACGAACGAGGAAATCCCCATAGAACAAAGTCGAAGGACAGGGAATTCCCAATTCTTCAAAGAGAATATTCAGAGAAAGCGGGGATCCCCCCGCGACCATAGAGAAGTTAATGACTACATGAGCGCGAAATTTGAAATTCGCGTTATAGTGAAACCGCGCGTAACGGGGTCGCGCTAAGCGGGGTATTACTGTACTGATAATACAACTAATCTGCGAAATTCCAAATTGTCAATTTTTTTTTCCAAATTTTCGAGCCAGTATCCAAGCAATATTCATACATACATCAAACGTCCAAAACAAAATAGGAATATACCATTTCTTTCCACGAAAGCCTATTCGATAGTTTGCCACATTGTTGTCCATTTGGTCAACACCACCCATGAACTTGTTGTAACAATGTATTACGTTTGGCTGGGGGATTTCAACTTTTTTTTTTCTCTTTTGCAGAATATCTAGCAGCTTGGCGGATAGGTTCTACGCCAAATTCATTTGATAAAATTGTGACCACACTGTTATCCTTCCAACGGACACAAACAATATTATTTTCTTTGTCAATGGCATTATCAAATACGCCCCTTTCCCTTTTTTTCATTTGGAAAGATTGTTGAAGTGGACATTTATCGGTACGGTTTTCTCGCACTGTACCCGTTGCACCAAAACCCATTTCTCCCAACTTACTGATAAGAGTAGTGCTTGTAAAGAAATTGTCGAAGAATAATGAACACTCAAAATCAGGAAAATTAGTTTGTAATAATTTCGCAAAATTCGTTACTACAGATTCGCCTAGTCCAAGTTTTTCGTCAGTCTGTTGAGATTTTCGTCCTTGATACACGTCGAAATTGACACAATAGCCTGACGGAGTTGCTAAAACCCATGCTTTGTAACCGAAACGGATTGGCTTTCCTCTGATAAACTGTTTACATCCGTTTCGGCCAAAATACGGAATCATGGATTCGTCGATAGACACACAAGAAGTTAGAGGGGTATATCTGATGAAATTTTCGTTCATTTTTTCAATCAAAGGTCGTAGCTTTGCCATTTTATCATTCTGTGCTAAGTTGTTGTTATCAGCTGCGTGGAAAAATCTAAATATTTCTTCAAACCGATTTCTTCTCATAGAGTTATAAACCAAAACATTTCGGGCGTCATCTCGTCCTTCCCAAAACATGCGACGTCTGGGAACGGGAACGTATCCACTCACATAAAGAATAGCAATAAAAACCAGCATGTCGTCATCGCCAATTTCTAATCTACAATTTTTTCTGCCAGCATATAAGACGGTATGTTTTACAAGAAGTTCCAATATTTCCGGATTCAGGAAGAGCTTTATAAAATCCAGAGGTTCGCATTCATCGCCTAATGTCAACACAGGTAAAAGTTCGATATTTGACTGTTTTGTTTTACCTCTATTCAAATCACCTATTACCCATTGTCGATTCTTCCGTGACTTGTTTTGCCTTCCAGCAGATTCTGTTATGTTACTGTCATCATCGTAATTGCTGGCTTCTTCTGTATTGGTTTCCGCTGGCGCTTGAAGCTGCTTTGAGTTTAATCTGTTGGGATCATTACAGTCTTCATCCCCTGAGTCTTCATTACTTTCAAACCCATTATCATCTGGGGGAGTTATATAGATTGCGTCTGGAATAGGATCATCATCGGTTAGTTTTTCTATTTCGTCTAACAACTCAGCCGTCGTCAATGGTTTCGTCCTAAAAATAAGAAAATGTATAGAACATATCTGCCCAACGGGTCAAAAACGACCCAAGCAACTTTTCATGCATTTATTTTACAAATAAAAAAACCTAACCTCCAAAGAAATATTACTTCGCATAATCTGAAATCAGTACAATAACTAATTTGAAAAACAACACAATAAGTAGTCAAATAAGCCACTTACCAGTACGATTTTCTTTCCATGTCACGCTGCAATAATTTATCATTTATTTTTTTCACGAATACTAAAAAAACGAATTCTTAGCACGTTCTGCAATATAGTGCTAATGATGTTTATTCTTTCAACAACTGAATGCAACGATAGGTAACACTTTACACATGCACGTGTATAGGTAGTTGTATAATTAAAGTAGTGGGTCGTTTTTGACCCGTTGGGCATAAATGGGTTAATAGAGAACCTATTAACAAAACAACAAAGTAAATGTAGTTATAAAAATGGACATAATTAATTTATTAAGAACTTGCCTAAGACAAAATTATTTCTCTACAATAGTAAGGAAGGGTTAATTATGAGGAGTCCATTAAGTCCATTACTTGCCGAAATTTCCATGGACAGTATTGTAACAATGATATTTAACAACCATAATAACAATAGTAATAATTGTCTATACTGGTATCGATACGTAGACGATATAATTGAATGCTTTACAGGTACGGACAGACAGTTAACTCAGTTTTACAATGAAAGAAGAAGTCGAAGGGAAAATCCACTTCTTAGACTTAACAATCAGTAAAACCATGAAAAAAACATGAATTTGCAATATATCACAAACCTTGTCATACAGATACCACAATTCACAATAGTTCTCACCACCCTAACCATCATAAACTCGCGGCTTATCATAGCTTTATACATAGTCTAACTAATATCCCCTTATCAGAGGACAATTTTACTAAAGAATTAAACTACATAAAACAAGTAGCCGTTAACAACGGTTATTCGGTACTTTAATCGATAACATCGTTAGGAAGAAACTTAGAAACAAGGCAATCTCAGAAATATACCCACGTTTTAAGGACAGAAAAACCACATTTAAATGCTTAACCTATTTCGGCAAACCAACAGAAAAACTGGGAAAAGTATTAAATCAAAAAAATATCAACATAGCTTACAAGACTAACAATACTATAGGGAAATATCTCAAAAACTACAAACCACAAATCAATAAAGACAATAAATCAGGGGTTTATCAATTAACATGTGGGTCATGTCCTAAAACATACGTAGGACAAACTGGACGTACATTTATACAAAGAATTACAGAACACGAAAAAAGTTTCATCCATAGAAAGTCTAATTCAACATATACTAATCATCTTTTAACAGAAAATCACACATTTAGCAAGAATTTCAAAATTTTACACACCCAACAAAAAGGTTTAAAACTAAACCTTTTGTGAGACAATGCAAATAAATCGATTAAGGACTACAGGTACGTTACTCAACGGCCAGGTAGATTTAAACAATTCCCCATTATTGAATTTATTCTCCTAATTCCAAATCTGTGTGGGTTTTCAAATACTATCAATGTAATTTCTCTCTATTCGTTTCCTCAGTCTTGAGGGTCGTGATCTCTCTGGAATGACTTCACTGTTCTGTTTACTATTTCTCTCCATTTCTCTCGATCTTCTGCCAAGTGCAACGATACATGGAGTGGTTGATCCATAACTTGTTTTATTTGATCTGACCATCTTCTTGGCGAACGGCCTCTACTCCTTTTACCCTGGACCTCTCCCATTATTATTAGCCGGTCTACATTATTGCCTGGCCTTCTAGCTACATGTCCAAAATACTGAAGAATTCTTTTCATGCATAGTGATGATAACCTTACAGTTACACTTAGCTCATTCAGTATAGATTGATTAGTTCCTCTGGCGGTCCAGGATATTCTCAACATCCTCCTATAGCACCACATTTCAAAGGAATCAATAGATTTACGTTCCTTTACTCTAAGTGTCCAGGATTCTACACCATATGAAAATATTGGAAATACTAAGGTCTGTACGAGATTTAATTTCGTTCCTTTAGTTATGTACGGACTTTTCCATATCTTAGTAAGTCTCGTCATAGCATTTCTTGCTAGGGATATTCTTCTTTTTATTTCATTCTCGCATCCTCCCATATTACTTACGGATGATCCCAGATATACAAAGGTTGTTACTCTCTCAATGCCATTGAGTAAATCGGATCTTACTATTTGGTCAGACTTATCGACTATCATCAGCTTCGTTTTGTCCCTATTTATGGTCAGACCCAGTTTTCTCACTTTCTTGCTCTATCCGATTTAAAAGTGTAGCCATCTCTTCCTCAGTCGCTGCACATATGGTGGTATCATCAGCGTAACGCAAGTTGTTTATTCGCTCACCTCCTATTAGGATTCCACCATCCCATTCATTCAACGCATTTCTCATTATAAATTCACCATAAACATTAAATAATGTAGGAGACAGAACACAGCCCTGTCTTACACCTCGGCGAGGATGAAACTGATCGGATATTGTATTGTCTATTCTCACCACTGCAGTGCTGTCCAAGTAGAGGTTTTTAATCAGTTTAATCAGATGATAAGGAACACCCATTTGCTCTAGTACCCCCCAAAGCTTTTTTCAGTCGACAAAATCAAAAGCCTTATTATAGTCTATGAAGCACATTACCATAGACACATTATACTCTCTACATTTCTCTATCAATTGTCTTATGTTAACAATCTGATTTCTTGTGCCTCGTCCTTTAACGAATCCCGCTTGTTCTCTAGAGATTTGTTGGTCAACATAATATCTTAAACGATTATTTATGATATGTAGCATTACCTTACTTGGATGTGATAATAGAGATAATGTACGATAATTACTACATTTACGAGTAGAGCCTTTCTTATGTAGTGGTATTATTATAGAGGTCGTCCAATCTTTCGGCCATATTCCTGTTTTCCAGAGGTTATTGCATATTTTATAGATCATCCCCACTGTGTCATGATCTAGTTCCTTAAGAATATCTCCCGTGATGTCATCGTAATGTGTCAATGAAATTTAATTAGGTGTAATATTATAATTAAGAAATTATATAAAATTGTGAACATTAAACCTAACTTGACAGTGTAAAATGTAGGTCTGAAGAAGCTGCATCGACAGCGAAACGCGTCATCGCAATTTAAATAAACCAGTGGAAATTGACTAAAAACAGTCTTTTATTATATATTTATAATACATTCATTTAAGTAATTGGATTCATAGACCGAACACCGGAAACTAGTTTTCAAAAATCATGAGTAAGAATAAGTTTCCGTATTTTATCCAGAAAAATATTTCATTGTTTCATCTTAACTGATATCACCTCTAATTTTTTTTTGTTCTTTTAGGTTCGTCAACCCAAAACTGGGTACAACCGTCCTACTTCTCCTCTACGTTATAACATCAATGATCGGTCTGCTTCCCATACCGTGGACTATGACAGCCGAATTGTTCCCCATAGAAATTCGAGGTGTAGCTCATTCTATCGCTTACAGTGTTGCCAATCTTATAATGTTCGCGTCAGTACAACTGTTTTACACGTTGGAAGATTGGTTTGATGGAATTGTCGGAGTGCAATGGTGAGAACTTAGTTTGTCAACTATAAAAATACTTTTTGAAATGTTTACATGATAATTTTTTACATGTTTTACAGTTTCTAACGATTTTCCTTTTCTGTTGCAGGTTCTTTGCTGTTATATCCATCTTAGCTTCCTTGTACGTTTTCATAGTCCTACCAGAAACCCACGGAAAGAAATTATCAGAAATTACGAATTATTTTGCAAATAGTACCGGTATCTACTTATTTTCGAGAAAAGGCGACACCAAGGCACCGGTCAAGACCAAACCAGTATCGAGAGTACTCAAAAAGGACATTCTCAAATCGAATACTCAGAGCGAAAAGCTAATAAACAATGTGTGAAAAGAAACTGTGAACATAATACTTATTAAATTATTTTTCTAACTCAAATAGCATCCTTCATAGAGTGGACGTTGAGCAAACATTTAGCATCAATCTTAAGATCAAATAAACAAAAAAAAAGTTCTTTAGATATATTTTTTCTTCCCTGGTTTGGACGGCCAATTTCTAATGTCAACTGGATATTTAGTTTTATCAAAGAATTTATTATATCTTATAAATTTTTTTGTTGGCAGAGAGACTCAGAGATTTTCGTCATTTAGAGTTAACTTACTTTTGTAATTCGTGTTCGTTCAGTAGACTTCCAAAGAATGATTATGTTGAGATTAACTCTGTTTATGATTGCTCGAATGCCCAGAAGGAGTGTCACACTAAACGTAAATTTATCCTTAATAAAAGACCTGGGTATCATCAGTAGTAGTATCTAGTAGTAGTAAAATGAATGGGTGGTACATTGAGTCCCTGATGTCACCTAGATCTGAAAGTTCTTCTGTGGCTCCCCACTGAGTCGAGTCAGGGTCGCAGTCCTAGTCCGGCATTTTCTGCCAAGAAACATAGGCTACTCACCCTGGCCTCTTGTAGATCTTTGAGTTAACAGAATAGTTGACCTCAGCAGCTATATCTCTTAACTATTAGTGCAGGACATTTGAGGTTATATAGATGGGCCTGTAGTGCAACATGTCCCGTAAGGGGTCCTATGCTCAGACGTACCCTTTGTTTTGACATCGACAAGAATTCCTTTGTTTTGCCTGTAGTGGTTTGTTTCATAAGGAGTTTGGCTTGACGACACCCTGCTCCTGTACTGCAAGAAAGTTGGTGTTCTCTATCCAACCATTCCCTGATTTTGTTTTTACCGAAAGCGAATGGAACCATCTGTTCAGGTGGGTCCTCCAAGGCGCCTCTTTTCGTAGGTTCGTCCACTATTTGGGTATCATCAAAAATACTGTAATTTGCATTATTAATTGGGCGTCCACTAGTCTTTCAACTGGCTCATGTTTAGATACGAACTTCTAGCTACAATCTTAGCAGCCAAGTTTTAATTTGTAACTTAATTGATTGAACTCAAATTTAAAAGATACAGACCTGTACGAAGTGCGCTTAAATTGTAATGTCTCCTAATTTTTTGCTGACAAACTAGTTGCACCAGAAAGTTTAACTTCCTGTAATTTTTCAATATAGTCCGCGTGTAAATGTACGTATTTTTACCACCGTTCATTCCGTGGTGGCCGGGACCAATTTTGTGGGGTTCCTTTGGCCCACTGTAAAATCGCTGATGGAATACCGGCACGACTGGACAATAAGCGGCTACGGAGCATGTTTTTTATCGTTGAAAAATACCAAAAATTGCTAAAAACGAGGTCGAGTGAACAGGGAGCTTGTGATACCACTTTAAAGTTGATGTTATGAAAAAACCACTGAGTTAGAATCGCCTGATGAGTAGGAGCGTTGACTCGATGTAAAAGCACAAGCCCAGCCTTTTCGGGTTATTTTTTTTTTTGTAAATTTGTTTGTAAAAAAACTTTGTCCTTAAAACATGCTCGACGGTTACAGCTGTCACTGTAGTACCTTTGGCTGCTTTAAAGGATGGCCACCATCAGAGTCTCACTACTGGCGATAACTCCAAATTTTTTCGGTGGCGGTGAATGGACGAGCTTCCATTTAGTCCCAAGATTGAAACACGGCATTCATGTCTCATCCATTGTGACAACTGGTGAAAAAAAGCACTATTTATGTCATCATGACGGGTCTACATCGCCTGACAAATTGCCAACCTCGCAGTCGTGTGTTCGTCGGCAGCATTCAGAGCACTCACCTTGATGAAACTTTTCGCTTCGCTAGACTTTCACGTAGGATAGTGTGACTCCACAGACATTAACTTTAGAGACTATGTCACTCACACTTAGCGGAGTTCTTTCATAACAGCTTGCAGTACCTTGCTGTTTGTCAGGTCGGTTCGTAGCCGAGGTTTTCTGGGTTTGTGGTCACACGACGTTCGGGCTTCTTTGAACTATCGCACCCACGAACGCATATTTTTACATCACGGCATGTTTTACCTGCTACACTGTTCTTAATGAACGACGCCATTTTAAGTATAAAAGCTAAACAAACTCTGTAAGCTGCATGACGCTGCCCGCCTGTGTGAGAAATTCACAAAAGTACCCGCGTATTTTAAATTCAAACAAACCTTTATATTAGCTTCCAATCCTCAAAAAATGTTTAAAGACCTTAGAATTTGAACGCACCTTATAGGTCTTGGAAACTACTGCTTCTTTTTTTACAATTATATACAATATAGAAGTAAGTCTAACATTACGTCACTGTTTGCCCGTCTGCATATTTGATTATTTATTCTGTACTTTAAAATTCTTCTAAATTAAATTATTCTTGTGTACTGTCCTATTAGTATTTATTTAATTTAATGGTTATTATTTTTTAAATGAATTAATTTTAGACAACATAGAATGCTAGGTAGAATAAAAAGGTCCATAGAAACTAGAAGTACGTATTTGTAGTATGACATAAGTATTTTTAAGGCAAAGATAATTATTTTTAATAAATATTTTTATAAGGGATGTAGGGATAAGGTGTACTATATTTATATTTAGAGTACTTGCTAGTACGAACTTACGTTTTTAATCTATTTTGAAATGTTTGTACCACATCTCGAACAGTATGTTGCAAAAATTGATTTATTCTTTACTGCAAATTATGACATTTTTTGTTTGGTTTCATGTTATTTATTTGTACATACATTAATTTTAACTTTAGGCATTTTGTGATATGTAACGTACAATACGTTCCCTTAATAAATAATTTTTTTTTAATTGGCTGTTTTTTTTTATAGGCTTATGTTTTTGGGTGTACTGAATCCGAAAATGACTTTCATTTTGTCATAGAACGTCACGTTTTGTGACAATGTAGGTATTTATGTTAAACAAGTTATCATCTTAAAACAAAAGATAAAAGACTAAAAAATTTTTTTTAAATTTATAATTGCGTAACAAAACTTATTTTTTTTATCTAAAATACATTCATTAGTAAGCACTAAACACATTTCTTTTTCCCAGTGAGACTCCTTTTGGTACATTTTCGCTTGTAGGAAGCATCTACAAGGTCTCTCTGAAGCGTCCAACAGTAGTCTGCCATCATTGAGACGCTCCATCTTTCCTGGTATCTTTTTTCCATCTCCTTAATATCTTGGTGAAATCGTTCACCTTGCTCTTCACTCAGATCTCCTAAATTTTCTGGAAAGTGGTCGAGGTGGGAATGAAGAAAATGTACTTTTAAACTCATTACGCAACCTAAAGCTTGAAATGCTTTTAACATTCTTTTGACGATTTATTTGTAGTTATTGTCTTTGTTATTGCCTAAAAATTTCTCTATGACCTCTTTAAAGGCAATCCACCCTTCTCTTTGAGAAATCGTCATGGTTGTGATGAATTGTGGATCAGTTATAAGCCGTCTAATATCTGGTCCAACGAAAACACCTCCGAGAGACCTGGAAACTTTGATATTAAATATTTGAAGCAATTTCCATCTCTTGGAAGTGACTTTACAAATTGTTTCATCAACCCAGCTTTATGTGAAGCGGTGGTAGAAGAACTTTATGAGGAGGCACCAAAGTTTCATGCAGGACGTTCTTTTCGTCAACTTTAAGCTCCCTTGGAGGCCAACACTTTTTGGTCCAGTGATTTGCTCGGTCTCTACTATCCCATAGACACAAAAAGCAAGGGAATTTGGTAAACCCATATTGTTGTCCGAGCAACATGCCCAAGTTTTTAAATCACCGCACACTTGCCAACCGTGGTCTTTATATTTTAATTTGCAAAGAACCAATTCCAAGTTCTTGTAGGTTTCCTTGAGGTGTACGGAATGACCGACAGAATGGAAGCATAGAAACCGCCTGTGTGAGAAATTCACAAAAGTACCCGCGTATTTTAAATTCAAAGACCTTAGAATTTGAACGCACCTTATAGGTCTTGGAAACTACTGCTTCTTTTTTTACAATTATATACAATATAGAAGTAAGTCTAACATTACGTCACTGTTTGCCCGTCTGCATATTTTATTACTTATTCTGTACTTTAAAATTCTTCTAAATTAAATTATTCTTGTGTACTGTCCTATTAGTATTTATTTAAGTTAATGGTTATCATTTTTTAAACTAATTAATTTTAGACAACGTAGAATGCTAGGTAGAATAAGAAGGTCCATAGAAACTAGAAGTACGTATTTACAGTATGACATAAGTATTTTTAAGGCAAAGATAATTATTTTTAATAAATATTTTTATAAGGGATATAGGGATAAGGTGTACTATATTTATATTTAGAGTACTTGCTGGTACGAACTTACTTTTTTAATCTATTTTAAAATGTTTGTACCACACCACCTCGAACAGTATGTTGCAAAAATTGATTTATTCTTTACTGCAAATTATGACATTTTTTTTTTGGTTTCATGTTATTTATTTGTACATACATTAATTTTAACTTTAGGCATTTTGTGGTATCTAACGTACAATACGTTCCCTTAATAAATAATTTTTTTTAATTGGCTGTTTTTTTTTATAGGCGTAGCATTCATAAATAAATAATAAATAAATAAATAATCTTTTATTTCATGAGACCTGATACAAGGTATGGAAAAAGTCAAGTTAAGTCACAGAATGTATTCATCCGAAATATAGCAAGGGACTCAATGAGGTATTTAATAAGGTAGGCCTCACCTTAGTCTATAAGTCATCAGACAATCTAATTGTGAGAAAAGTGGAATTTATGAAATTAGTTGTATTGATTGTGACAAAAAGTATGTTGGGCAAACTAAAAGGTCAATTAAAACACGATTTAAAGAACATTTAGCACACTTAAAATACAATACAACAGAAAAGTCTAGCATTGCCGAACATGCCCTTGAAGCTGATCATACTGTAACATTAGATAATCTAAGATTAATAAAAAATGTATCTGTTAGAAGATTGTTGAACGCATACGAAAGTATGGAAATCATAAAATGTAAAAGTAGTTTGAATAAAGACAGAGGGCCTATTCCTTATAGTCCCCTCTACTGGTTACTTGACCCGGAACTGATAGCCTTGCCTATGTCATTAGTTCCGCTTGAGTAATTCAAGGGTTAGGCTATGTATAAATAGAGTAGATTTCTAGTTTAGCTTTAGTCAATCATCGCTCCTGTTGGAGCTAACATGGTTAGCGAAACGCGCGTCGAGTGCAGAAATAAAGTCTTTGGTGTAGTAGTGATATATACTGAGTAGTTTCTTATACATACTTAAATTTAAGTTGGGAATGTGGAATCTTCGTGGGTTTATAAGCCATCTTAAAAGAATTATAACAGGAGTAACTGCAATTCACTGTGTCATCCACCGACAACACCTGGTAGCGAAAAATTTGAGTGATAGATTGCACCAATCGCTTCAATTTGTGATTAAAGTAGTTAACAAAATAACAAGAAATGTGTTGAATACCCGTTTATTTGCACAATTGTGCGACGAAAATGATGAAGACTTCCAACGATTGTTTAACAAGATTTTACTCACTTTTTTTTTGAATCAGTTTTAGAGTTTCTGGAAAGTAAAGACCCAGATTTAAAAGAAAACTCGATCAAATTGAAAGCAGTATTTGACAGATTTGTTCAAAAAATTTAATGACATTAACTTGAAGTTACAAGGGGACAGCCTAAATTTAATAAAAACAAATGGTCTAATTTCGGCTTTTCTTGGAAAATTGAAATTTATGAAGCAAAATATTAGTCGGTGCGAATTCTCCCAGTTTCCAAACTTGTCACAGGCAGAATGTCTTTCTTGATGAGGATATTCAGACATACGTTCAACATTTAATTGCCCTGCATGATGACTTCAAAAACAGATTTGAAGATATTCTGACGATGGAAATACCACCATAGATCATAAATCCATTTGATGAAACGGAACTGGCGAATGTGGTATTACAAGAGGAGCTACTCGAGCTTAGCACCAATGAGGAGTTGAAGGTGAAATTTAAAAAAGGCTATCAAACATTTTGGCTGCAGGCGGAAATACCCGAAAAATATCCTGGGCTGTGGGAAATTGCGAGAAAACTTTTGATAGCGTTTCCCTCGTCATACCTTGTCGAAAAAAGTTTTAGTGTCGTTACAAACCTATTAACAAAAAAAAGGAGCAGATTGAACATCACAGAACGGGGAGATTTGCGGTTATTCCTTACAAAACTGAAGCCAAATATTGATAATTTGCTGTCAATCCATCAAGTACATCCCTCCCATTAAAATTATGACTATTTTTTTTTAATTGTTGATTTGCATTGTTGAAGTTACGGTACGTTATTAATGTTTAATTTTAATTCTATTAAGTCTGTAATCATATTATTTTAATAAATAGAACACAAGAAAATATATTATTTTTCTTTTTATTTCTACCACTCCGAATTTAGGGTTGGAACTCAGTCACGACGCAAATTTCCATCGTTAGTTCTAATCTTCACATTTTTTGACGAGTTTTGGGAATATGGTAGAAATGTAGCAGCAGGAGGTCCACCGAAACCAGTAAAATTTTTAAAGCGGTCTACGAGATAAAAAAGTCTGGGAACCTTTGGTTTAAACGAAGTTGTTATTTTCCGTTAAATCAAATCAAATATTAATTTAAACATGTTTTCTCATAGTTCCAATTAATTAGTTAAACATAACTGAAAAAAATAATATAGAAATCAGGTAGTGTATGGAGACTTTTTGGACTGACTGTAGTTCGCTTGTGCATTTTTTAAGTACTATGGCACACATTCCATCAGCATCAGGATTTCCACACCGTAGTATCACCGAAGACCTAGACATCATGTTTGATAGTTTCCTGCCTCATATAGAAAAATAAAAATGCAAAAATCAATATGAATACAATTTTATTCTTATCCACCATTTATTTCGTATTTTTTTTAACTAGCACCAAAAATTCTTAAATCGTTCTTCCGCACTAAACGTTTACAAATACAGTTTAAGAATTAACATAGGCGATAATCTGATCAAACAAAAATAAAAAAAAACAACTATCACAGAAGGAATTGTAAGTGTTGCTTGTGCTGTCGAGAAAATCTAACCAAATAACCATATTCTAAGGGCCTACCCTTCTGTGGCCAAATTATAGGTTTTCTCGACCGCATCTTTACACACCACAAATAATTGTAAAACATAAAAATAATTGAATTTTAGATGGACAACTTTTACAATTGGAGTAACAAACTTCGTGAAAATCCTTGCATGCAATGTGGTTGAATATAATTTGGGGCTCGAATAACGGTTAGAAGTTTTTTTTTATGGGTCTAGCACACGTGCTACAGGGAAGTCCCTAAAGCGCTCCAGAAGCGGCATGTGTGCGGAAAAAAGCGATTCACGTTGTTCTTGATTCGCTGTAAATTGTACTCGGTAGGAACCACAGCCCTGGGCAAATTATTCCAAAGGGATGAGGTTCCCCATACAAAAGACGGCTTGAAAAGCGTTGTACGCGGAGTAATAAGCTTAACTTCATACGAATGTGAAGTATTAGCTCGACATGTGTTTCTAACATGTATCGCTCTGGGAAGAATTAAGCGCGATACATCCTTCGAGCACTTTCCATGAAAATACTTGTAGAACAGACTCAAGTCGCCAACCGTTTTTCGATGTTTCAGCGAATCAAGGCCGCCGGTCAGTTCCGGGTATCCAATCAGACGAACAGCTTTTCTCTGAACATAATCCAACAAATGCAGTGTGTGTTTGGGA
>CM032448.1:134532179-134809810 GCA_019049505.1 Pachyrhynchus sulphureomaculatus | reverse complement strand
ATAAGTTACAAAATGACACCACAACGTGCGGGCAAGTTCCAATGTTACAAAATTGCGCTCAAGCGTGGGACAAACAAACTTCTCACAGGGTACAAAAAAAGATGCCTCAAACTGAGGACAGTTCACAGGTTACAAAATTACGCCCAAGCTTGGGGCAATATTTTTTTCACACGCTACAATATATATAGCAAAAAAAGAAATAATTTCTTGGTACCGGGCGAGAAAGCTGAGAGGAGAGTATGGCAAATCGAACGTTAAAACATATTAACATCTACAAAAATATTTAACGTTGATGAAAGTGGATTTTCCACTGTTTAGAAAAAAAACGCAAAAAGATTTAGGGTTAAAAGGGCAGGAACAAATCATAAGCGGAGAGAGAGGTATTGTGTTGTGCCAGTGTGGCTGGACAATTTGTGCTTCCAATGTATATATTCAAAAGAATGGGACAAAATCCTGATTTGGGGAATGGCACACCTTCTGAGAGTGTCGTCACTATTCCAGACACTGGCTATGTTAACTCAAACTGATTTGTTAAATGGATGAAATATTTTATAAGCGTCGTAGAGACAATTTCTGAAAATAAACGGTTAATTCTACTTGATAGAAATATAACGTTGGAAGCATTAAACACAGTAAAAGCTAATGGGATATAATATTGTTACAACTATTAGGCCTTACTACTCACGGCTGCAGCCACTGGACGTTCCTTTTTTTTTAAACCTATGAACAATTTTAAAGTAAGAGAAAAATGACAAATCCTGGTAGTTAAGTAACGCAACATCAAGTTACAAATTTATCTGCAAAAGCTTACCAAAGAGCTGCTATTATTGACAGTATTGTGAATGGATTTAAAGCGGCTGGAGTTTGGCCTGTGGACAAAAAGTCTTTCCCGAACATTTTTTTAAGGCAGTTCAAAATATAAATGTTCTCTCTTTAAAACAAACTGAAGTACTGAAAACACATCGATCTTACAAGACGCTTCGATTATTATCAATAATGGAAAACAAACTAATTACTCAGCAACTCGATATCTCCGAGTAGATTACGCCATTTAAATAGTGAACCGTCTACTTCGGGATTTACCGCTTAAGCTTTAAAAAAAAAATCCGGGCATAAAATCTTTATGCCCAATATTACAATACTGTACAAAAAACTGTGGAAATTACATCAAGTAAAGACATTAATAAACAAAAGAAGGAATTTAAAAAAAAAAAACAAAAGAGACACCACCAATAACAAAAATAATACGATATACTTAAGTCTCCCCCTACGAACCTCAAATAAAAACCTAATTCAGGTGGCTCCAAAAAAATTCTTTGAAGCCTCCGCTAGCCGCGGAGGCACCTGCGCGCTCGTCAAAAGAAAGCATTGTATGGAACAAAAGAAACTGAAGAAGGCGAACGACTTTCGACCTAGTGATTTATTTACTAGACTGGTAAAAGTCAGTTTTATAATCACGCAAATAAAATTTTACTGAATTATAGTGTTAAAATTTTTACTTATTAGGAACAAAATATTCGAATATGAAACGTGTGATGATGTGAAGAAGTAATTGTTTTACAAGGTAAACATTTTTGACAATAGTTTCTTATTATTAAATTTGTTTAGGAAAACCTATTTAAATATTTTGTAATATGTGTAGTAACCTTACATTCTGATTCAAGCATTTTATTTAAAAAATTACGCAGCAGGCTAAATTAAAAAAATACTCTAATTTTAATAACAATAGCCAAAGTAGCCAAAAAGACACAAATAATAATAGTCATTAAAGGATAAATATCCGGAAATAACTGAAAAATTATGGGGTTCATAAGGACTGGTATACCACCTATGCAGAACGCCAGTAAGCCGCAAGGCCTTACAGTGGATGTATGTACTAAAAAGCACACTGTATCCACTGAACTCAAAAACTATAAACCAACCTTGTAGGTACAAGGAGACGCCAGTTCCAATATATGTAGTGAATTTCATAACACCATATATATATATATATATATATATATATATATATATATATATATATATATATATATATATATATATATATATATAATATATATATATATATATATATACAGTCCCTGGCCAAATTATTAGACGCACTGTATTTTTTTTAGTAATTTTATGTTTCTTAAGAGTTTTTATGCAATAATGGTATATTTAAACTACAATATTATTGATTTTTATTTAAAAGAATTGTTGTAGACTACATATTTGTATTTATTTTTAACATGTGGCAACACTGTGTTGACAAAGTGATACATGAACGTAAATAAGTACAAACCTGTATCAGTCGCGATCGGAATCGAGTCAGGTACGGACGTGTTTATGTGGCTTTATGGACTGTGATTGTTTGTTTAACAGTTTTATACTACTCAGTTATTAGTTTATTTTGTATGCAGTGTTTTAAAAAAGTAATTGAAAGAATTAGATTTTAAGGCCTGTCGCCCTGCCAGGAAGCCCAAGTTAACAGCTGCAATGAAAGCAAAGCGCCTGAAGTGGGCCAAACAATGGCAAGACAAAGATGTGGACTTCTGGAGATCGGTAAGATACAGCAATTTAATCAATAATTGATACATTATTATCATTTTCAGTTAAATAAAGCAAATAAACATGGAAGTTTATATATTTTTCCTATTTTTGACAGGTCTGCTTCAGTGACGAAAGCACATTCGAAATTTTGTAGAATAAAGCTCAGTATATATGCGTCGTCGTCATGGTGAAAAGTTTCATCCTGATTGTGTCGTCCCGACGGTTTAAACATCCCACCAAAGTGATGATTTGGTCAGTCATCAGCGGCAAGGGCACTGGACGTCTGTACGTCGTCAAAGGAATAATGAGGCAAGATCAGTACAAAGAAGTATTACAAAATCGGTTAATTCCGCAGCTCAGAGAATGGTTTCCAAATGGGGAACCATTCACTTTCATGCAAGATGGAGCTCCCTGCCACACTGCTCGGTCTGTTAAAGCTTTTTTGACAGAAAAAAATATCCCTCTGTTGGATTGGCCCTGATATGTTGAAAATGTGTGGGAGCTGATGAAAAGAGAAGTGGCTAAAGATGTGATTACCAACAAAACCCGGCTCCTAGAAAAGATTATTCATGTGTGGAATCATCATCCTCAAATGCAGGAGACAGTACAATCTTGCATTGATAGCATGCCGCGCAGAATTAAAGCTTTGATAGCGGCTAAAGGTGGCTCAACTGAATATTGACTTTTACTAACATTAATTTCACTTTTCTTTAAAACTTAATAAACTTATGCTTTTCTAAATTAATGCTGTTTTATTTATGTCTAATAAATAGGTAATTGATTGGATAATATAAAAATAAAAAAACAAATCAATTTAAAATAATAAAACGGTACAATATCACTCGGTAATTAATATTTTACATGAAATCTTGCAGTGCGTCTAATAATTTGGCCAGGGACTGTATATATATATATATATATATATATATATATATATATATATATATATATATAAACAATATTATAACCTATCATAAACACTAAAAATATAATGTATTATTCTTCTCTCATTCATTAAATAGAATTTCCTTTAATGTTGTAAGCATTTAATTTTTTAATAAAATCGAGCATACCCTTTGTTGCGGTTGAGGCTGGTTCTTGTGAATCCACTTCAGGCTCTCCAACGCGTCATCAATTCGTCCCTTCGACACTAGCCAAGCTGGGCTTTCTGGTATCAAAAGTTGTATTAGAATTATCGGGAATATTGTGTATCCTAGGCACATCCATGCTACAATTCGCCAGTCTAGGAACCAGCCTTTTAAAAAGGCTACAACCATGCCTGTTGAAATATTGTATAGTATTAACAATATTAACATAAGTGTCATAACACACAGAGAATAGTATATTTTATGTTGGTTTTCTAAGGTCATTAAATAATATTGCAGAGAAACATTTAAATTTCATAAAGATTAACTGTTTAAAGAACTATATATGTCCAATAATTTCGAACTGACAGCCATTATATTTGCATATTTCTCCTTAACTGAAAACTGCATAAGATACGGCATATGTAATTGAAGTAAACACTTATGTTAGTTCTAAATTTCCACTATATTTTTTATCTTACGACAATTGTTTCGGTGCACAGTACCTTCATCAGATAATCGGTAACTAACTAACACTGATTCTGACTGGTTTGATAACGCCAAGTTTCAATCACTATTATAATAAATCAATATCTGACTTTGATGTTAATTACGAGTATATGCATGTATTTAAGATTTTTTCGAAATATGGAACACATTTATCATTATACCAAGAACTGGCAATGTACTTTACAGTTGCTAGCTGGAACTTACCTAATGATGCGAATGCAGGTCCGAACGAAATTAAAGAACCTCTCATATCTACTCTTGCTATTTCTGTAATATAAACTATCGCTGGACTTGTTCCCCATGCTAAAAAAACGGAGTTCGACAATTATCAAAAATGACTAATGTACGAGTAGATAAATTTTTGTTTTTTGTGCAATTAATTCGATTACAAAATTTCATATTTTTTATTTAAATAATATATATATATATACATATATATATATATATATATATATATATATATATATATATATATATATATAAACTTGCGTGCATAGAAATCGGCCCATTGTAAACTTTTGACTTTAACTATATTTTTTTAAAAAAAATTATTCATCAGATCAAAAAAAGAAATATGCTGTTTGAAAGACAATTTAATATGCTTTAATGTGAGTATAAATTTACGAAAACTTATTTCGACTTCCTATGTTTAACATAGTGAAATTAATGCATTAAGCAAATTAAGCTTTTTTATTATTAACATAAATAGGGTTATTGACAATTTAAAACTTAAAACTTAATTTTTTAATAATGGGTATGACCTCCTCTTGCCCTAATAACATCTCTCATACGATTAGGCAAAGATCTAATCAAGTTTGCTATTGTTTCTTGAGGGATGTTAAACCACTCTTCTTCTACTGCAACAATAAGCTCTGCGATCGAGTTTGGGGTATGAAGTCTAGCTCGAATTCTTCGTTTTAACTCATCCCATAAATGTTCGATCGGATTTAGATCAGGACTGTATGCTGGCCACTCCATAACCCGAAAACCGACTTCTGCAATGTAATCTTGCACGATTCTTGCGGTGTACGGCCTTGCATTGTCATGCATAAAGGTAAATTCGTCTCCAATGTAGTCGACGTAAGGTACCACATAAATTGCTAAAATCTCCTCGATATATCTAGCAGCCGTTAAACCTCTTCTTCCGTGAACACGGTCGCCCCTACGAATGAACTCAGGGTCGGTTCGTGCTCCTATAGAAATTGCACCCCAGATCATACAGGAACCACCTCCATAAGCACTCCGCTCTTCAAAGCAGCAATCTGCAAATCGCTCTCTTGGTCTTCGGTACACTTTCCTTCTTCGGTCGCTACCATGGAGGCATATTCTGGTCTCATCTGAGAACAGAACAGATCCCCATTGTTCCAACGTCCAATTCAGATGATCCCATGCAAAACGCAGGCGGGCTTGCCGATGAGCTGGAGTAAGTTTTGGACCAATCGCAGGTGTTTTAGGGGTCAGGTTATTTTCCTGCAGTCTTCGTCTTACTGTCCACTGACTAATAGCCACTCCTCGTACCTCACGGAGCTGTCGTTGCACTTGAACGGCATTAAGGTGACGATTTCTTAATGTTGTTGACACAATAAAGTGGTCATCACGAGCGGTTGTAAATCGCCTTCTGCCTGTTCCAGGTCGCCTATGAAAGGATCCAGTCTCCTCATAACGTTTGCACACTCTTCGAACCGCTGTGCGTGTCATATTCAATTGTCTAGCAACAGCTCGCTGACTAAGTCCATTTTCGATTAAAGCAAAACTTGGGCGGCTTTTTGTGGTGTAGTATGCATTAAACTAACACACTTAAACACTACTGAGATTATGAAAAACGAATTAATATGCAAATTTCAGTTGCAAACGTAATAATTTTAATATTTGACAAATTTGTTATTTTCGTTACAATCACCATATAAACACGTTTCATTTGTTTACCGGTTGCTACGCATATAAACGATAAGCCTTCTTGATAAATTTATACTCACATTAAATTGTCTTTCAAACAGCATATTTCTTTTTTTGATCTGATGAATAATTTAAAAAAAAAAATATAGTTAAGTCAAAAGTTTACAGTGGGCCGATTTCTATGCACGTTAGTGTATATATATATATATATATATATATATATATATATATATAGAGAGAGAGAGAGAGAGAGAGGGAGAAAAGAAGAGAGGGGGGGAGGATAGTCTTGACTGACTAGTTAAACAGCAAATTGGAAATTTTTGAGGTAAGTGGTCGTGGAAATAGGGCTAAAAGTTTTAAACACATTTTTAGCTACGCCAAGTTTTTGAAAATACTTTATTTTCTTCTACAAGGCTACAAATATAGTCGATTATCAGTTTCTAAGGTTTACAAAAGAAAATAATCTAAATTATTAACATAAAAAATTACTTACTGCTAGGTGGAGCTTTTTAGGACAATTTCTTTCAACAAATATCGACATTGTTTTTAGTATTTATTAGGAAAAAATGAGAAAATTTCTACTGAACATAATTTTAAATAACCGGTCAAGTGCAAGTTGAACTTGCACAATTAGTGTTCCGTACGTTGATTGTTTTTAAAATAAAAAAAATTGTTAGGGTGGTATAAAATGATCAGCGACTTCACAAAACACACCCCAAATGAGTTTTCAACAAAGTTTGTTTCCAATCTTTACTGAAAACTGGTGACCTTGAAATTTAGTTTTTTTTTTATATACCAGATAAATTATTAAAGCTAATGATATTTTTCGTTCAATCTATACTCCGTGGAGAATATTCCAGGATTTTTTCAAAATTTTTTGATCAGTACTTTTCGAGATAAGGTAGGGGACAGCGATTTTTCACGATTTTTTAAAAGTAACACATGGGCTGAAAAGTCCCCGGGCCTAACAAAGAAAACACGGTTTTTTTGGTTCAAAATTAGCTTTATTCATCAACGTAATCTCCATCAAGAGCAACGCAATCATTCCAGCGCCGCTCTAACATTTCAATACCACTTTTGTAGAACGATTTATCTTTTGCCTCAAAATAGGCCTCAGTTTCAGCGATAACCTCTTCATTCGTGCGAAATTTCTTACCGGCGAGCATTTTTTTCAGGTCTGCGAACAGCCAGTAGTCGCTGGGAGCCAAATCTGGCGAATACGGTGGATGTGGGAGCAATTCGAAGTTCAATTCATGTAGTTTTGCCATTGTTTTGATTGACTTGTGACACGGTGCGTTGTCTTGATGAAACAAAATTTTTTCTTTGCCATATGCGGTCGTTTCTTTGCAATTTCGGCCTTCAAACGCTCCAATAACGCTATATAATATTCACTGTTGATGGTATTTCCTTTCTCAAGATAGTCGATGAATATTACACCACGCACATCCCAAAATACCGAGGCCATAACCTTTCCAGCCGATTGTTGTGCTTTCGGGCGCTTTGGACGAGGTTCACCAGTTGCTGTCCACTCAGATGACGATCGTTTTGATTCCGGAGTGAAGTGATGGATCCATGTTTCATCCATTGTCACATATCGACGCAAAAATTCCGGTCTGTTACGTTTAAACATGGCCAAACACTGCTCAGAATCATCAACACGTTCTTGTTTTTGATCAACAGTGAGCAAACGCGGCACCCACTTTGAACAGAGCTTTCTCATAGTCAAATGCTCATGCAATATAAAGCCAACACGTTCTTTTGATATCTTTACGATGTCAGCTAACTCACGCAACTTCACTTTTCGATCATTCAAAACCATTTTATGGATTTTTTTGATGTTTTCTGGTGTTACCGCCTCATTTGGACGTCCACTGCGTTCTGCATCATCGGTGTCTCTACGACCACGTTTGAAGTCAGCAAACCAACGTTTTATTGTTGTTTCTGATGGAGCGGAGTCCCCATAACACTTTTCAAGCCATTGCTTCGCTTGAACGGTATTTTTTCCCATCAAGAAGCAGTGTAAAATTAAAACACAAAATTGTTTTTGATCCATTGTTTTGAAAATAACAAAAGTAGCGTCACTCTTAGCACAATAACTCACAAACTAATGAATAGAATATCATGAAATTTTAACAGCTGTCTTTTGAAGGTTAGTATTAACTGAAAAAAAGGTGACTGCAATAAAACTAGCGCCATCTATGTGTTAGGCCCGGGACTTTTCAGCCCATGTGTTAATACGAAGAAAAGTGTGCGCAAGTATTACATTATATATATTTTTTACTCGTGTTTTCACAAGCTTTCATCTGACACCACACTCGATGACCTAGTAAAAATTTTTTTTTTCACTTCCGATTTTACCCCTCAAAACGAATCCCTTAAGTCAAAATTTATGTTACGGTGAAATAAAATGATCAGTGACTTCACAAAACACACCCCAAATAAGTTTTCAACAAAGTTTATTTCCAATCTTTATTGAAAATTGATGACCTTGAAATTTCGGTTTTTTTTATATGTTATACCAGATAAATTATTACAGGTAATGCACTCGTGATAATTTTCCTTCAATCTACACCCCGTGGAGAATATTCCAGAATTTTTTCAAAATTTTTTGATAAGTACTTTCCGAGATAAGGCGGGTGGACAGCGATTTTTTCGCGATTTTTTAAAAATAATACAAAGAAAAGTGCGCGCAAGTATTACATTAAATATATATTTTTTACTCGTATTTTCACAAGCTTTCATTTGACACCACACTCGATTATCTAGTAAAAAAATTTTTTTTTCACTTCCGGTTTCACCCCCCAAAACTAACCCCTTAAGTCAAAATTTAACTTTCAAAACTACATGGTTCTGATGAGGCCATCAATTCCTATATTAATACCAAATTTCAACTTTCTATGACAAATAGTTTCGGAGAAAATCGGGTGTGACAGACGGACAGACGGACAGACGGACAGACGGACAGACGGACAGACGGACAGACGGACAGACGGACAGACGGACAGACGGACAGACGGACAGACGGACAGACGGACAGACGGACAGACGGACAGACGGACAGACGGACAGACGGACAGACGGACAGACAGACAGACAGACACCGAAGTGATCTTATAAGTGTTCCGCACGGAACACTAAAAATATAAAAATAGTTTACTTCATTTTATTATGCAAGTTACGAACAACCTAATTTAAAAATTGCTTTTAAACATTCAAAAACCATTAATAATATTTTTACCAATTTAAAAGATAAGGATGAAATTGTGAAAGTCTCGGAAGTAGTATACAGCATCCCTTGCATTCAGTGAAAGTGTATATATATATATATATATATATATATATATATATATATATATATATATATATATATACATATATATATATATATATATATATATATATATATATATATATATATATATATATATATATATATATATATATATATATATATATGGGACAAACATCAAGAGTCCTAAAAGACAGAATCACTTTTCACAAAAGAGATTGCAGACATAACAAAAACTCATGTGTACTTGCTTCACATAGTAGTCAATTTTCACATTGATTTCATTTTAATGAAATCAAAATGATATGCAAGGAAAGAAGTTTCAAGAAAAGAATCTTGAAGGAAATAGTGAAAATTCACAAAGAACCTAATATTAACTCACAAAATGTATATCTTTCTAAAACTAACCTAATGTCTATTTTTACACACTTTAGAAAAATTAAACAAAACGTCAACGTCTTGGTTTTTTGCGAGAATAATCAACCACTACTTTACCAGAAGATAAAAAGACGCAGACCTTAACAACAGGAATGTAAAGTATATAAAAAATTTTTAAATACAAACACCTTAAAGGCACACAGTTGTTCGTAGCTTATATAACAAAAATGTGTTTAAAACTTTTTAGCCCTATTTCCATGACTGCTTACTCCAAGAATTTCCAGTTTTGCTATATATATGTTTATATACGACATACAGTCGACACTGTTTATAGTGAAACTCTATATAGTGAAAAACTCTTTATAGTGCAATTTTTTCAAGACCTAGAATATTTTAATGAAATTTCATCTAAAAAGCCCTGCATATCGTGAATCTGTAAAATAGTAACACTCTATATAATAAAATTTTTACCGGAATTTTATGTATAAATTTTTATGCATTTCTTGGCCATTTCGGGTTTCCCATTTTTATCTAACACTAGCACGAATTCCATTTTTATGACGCATTCTTTTGAAAAGGTTCTTAACGCGTTTATAACGCCTAATGGTTGGCAATAAATCAGGTAGATTTCTGTGAGAAACCCGGGGAATAACCCATTTTATAGAAACCCGGGATAAAAACCCATTTTATAGTCGAGGCCTAATAATTCGCAAATTCGGGTTCAGTTTCTTTTTGTTTAAGAATCAAGTAAGATGTCCAAGCGAGTGTGTTTAAATTTAGCTGAGAAAATTAAAGTTTTGGAGGAAGTTGATAAAGGCTGCAAAAAAATTGATGTTGCTGCAAAATTTGGTGTTTCTCCAAGTTGCATCTCTCTGATAATAAAAAGTCGCGACAGTATCATCAAGAAACCTAGTGTTCCAAGCTGTCGGAAACGAGTACGGGTGAGTACTTACGAGGATGTAAATGAAGCAGTTTTACGATGGTTTGGTGAAAAGAGACAAATAATATAATAGTCGTCTGTTATATGGCCTGAAAACTATGACGCACGGGTAAAGATATAACGTACGGACTTTATGTATGTATTTAGCCCTGTATATGCTATGTACTATTTAAACTTTCAAATGTTTAATAAAATCTTTTCTAATAATTCAATTTTGCCTTTTTTTTTGTTGCTTGTACCTTATAAAATACAAGTAAATGATTACCAATATAAAAATACATACACATAGCAATATATACGGATTTTTCTTTATATAGTGAAAAACTTTCTATAGTGAAATTTCGGTCAACATTTTGGACTTTCACTATATAGAGCGTCGACTTTATATATATATATATATATATATATATATATATATATATATATATATATATATATATATTAGCGTCTTTGCTATATACAATTTTTAGATCGCATCATGTGTATAAAATATATTTGAATAAATTATGTCTTACATGAAGCAAATCCGGTCAGAAGCCTACCAACAATCAGCATAGGAACATTGTTTGCTAAAGCAATAGTTATCCAACCCGCTATCCCCGGTATAGCCGCCAGTTTTAATGTATTCAGTCTTCCCACTCCATCCATAAGGAAACCACCTGTTATGCCTCCTATGGGGGCTACTATCACAATTGCACTAGCTGGAAAATTAGTAAAGCAAATTATGATTAAATGAAGCGATCAAAACAAGTTGTCGAAATAATTTAAAAAGAAAAACGATACTCAATAATACTGAAGCCAATTTCATTATTAGATTATTGGTCGTCTCTTGTATTATCAATAAACACGCTTACCTATCCATGAAGTTTCAGTCTTTGTTGCTACGATACCCTCGTGGGTTGTGTTGCTGGCGTTTAAATTAAGATGAGGAATCAAAATGGCGGAATATGCTAAACTAATGCCTACTACTATGTGGTACGAAGCTGCGATACAAGCTGCAGCAATCTAAAAGGAAGAACAGTCATATTTTATTACACAATTACATTCGATACACATTTTTACAGCCTGGCATCTTTGCTGACACTGACGCATGTGATGCCCTAACGCGTAGGCTGAAAAATTTTTAGTCTAGCTACTTAAAACACATTTTTTTGTGCAAAATTCTACTTTATTCGTCAACATAGTCTCCTTCAAGAGCGATGCAATTAGTCTAATGTTTTTCTAACATTTCTATACCTTTCTTGTAGAAGGATTTGTCTTTGCTTTCGAAATAGGCCTCAGTCTCGGAGATAACTTCTACATTTTCTCTCGAGCATTTTTTTAAGGTGTGCCAATAGATAATAGTCGCTGGGGGCTAAATCTGGAGAATACAGTGGATGGGGAAGCAATTTAAACTTCGATTCATGCAATTTGGCGATCGAAACCGTTGACTTGTGACACAGTGCATTGTCTTGATGAAAGAGCACTTTTTTCTTGTTCATTTGGGGCCGTTTCTTAACGATTTCTGCCTTCAAACACACCAATAACTCTATATAACATTCGCTATTGATGATTTTTCCCTTCTTAGCATAGTCAATGAAAATTATTCCATGAGATTTCCAAAATACAGAGGCCAAAATCTTCCCAGCCAATTGTTGTGTCTATGGTCGCTTCGGGCGGCTTTCACCGGCTGCTGTCCACTCAGCTGACTGCCGATTTTATTCCGGTGTGTAGTGGTGGATCCACGTTTCATCCATTGTCACATATCGCATGAAGAAATCCTTTTTATTGCGCTTAAACAAGTCCAAACAGCGCTCAGAAATATCAACACGTTGTTGTTTTTGGTCCACTGTGAGCAAACGCGGTACCTATTTCGAACAGAGCTTTCTGATGCCCAAATGTTCATGCAAAATATGTCCTACTCAGTATATATCACCATTACACCAAACATTTTATTTTTGCACTCGACGCGCGTTTCACTAACCATGTTAGCTTTATCAGGAGCGATGATTGACTAAAGCTAAACTACAAATCTACCCTATTTATACTTAGCCTAACCCTTGAATTACTCAAGCGGAACTAATGACATAGGCAAGGCCATCAGTTCCGGTCAAGTAACCAGTAGAGGGGACATAAGGAATAGGCCCTCTGTCTTTATTTAAACTACTTTTACATTTTATGATTTCCACACTTTCGTATGCGTTCAACAATCTCCTATCAGATGCATTTTTTATTAATCTTAGATTATCTAATGTTACAGTATGATCAGCTTCAAGGGCATGTTCGGCAATGCTAGACTTTTCTGTTCTACTGTATTTTAGGTATGCTAAATGTTCTTTAAATCGTGTTTTAATTGACCTTATAGTTTGCCCAACATACTTTTTGTCACAATCATTACAACTAATTTCATAAATTCCACTTTTCTCACAATTAGGAATCTTATCTTTGGGATTTCCTAAGATATTCCTCAGATTGTCTGATGACTTATAGACTAAGGTGAGGCCTACCTTATTAAATACCTTATTGAGTCCCTTGCTATATTTCGGATTATATGGTATGGAGACATACTTGGTGTTATTTTCTTCGCATGTAAAAAAGGTGGAATTCTGAATATTAAACCTAAACTTATGTCTATTTATTAGCTTATTTACTAAGTCATCGTCATAACTATTAACTCTAGTTATATTTCTAATACGATTCCTTTCTTTATTAAAGTTTACTCTATTCAGAGGGAAAGTGACCAAACGATAAACTAAAAAATGTAATGCGGCTAATTTATGTTGTTTGCAATGAAATGAATCATTAGGAATATATCTATCTGTTACTGTGTCCTTTCTATAGATATCAAATTGTAATCTATTATTATTTTTAATAATTAAAATATCTAGAAAAGACAATTATCCTTTGTTCTCAACTTCGTAAGTGAATTTAATGGAATCATACCGGCTATTTAATTTAGAAACAAAATCATCAATATTTGCTTTCTGTGTTCTGTGTATCAAGAATCGCGAAAATATCATCCACATACCTATACCATACCCTTGGGAAATATTCGAATTCTTGACTGGCTTCGATTTCAAACTTACTCATGAATAAATTGGCTATGAAAGGTGACAAGCAATTACCCATAGCTGTTCCTTCTTTCTGAACATAAAATTGATTGTTATATTGGAAATAATTTTGTTCCATACAAAGTTTAGATAATGTTAAGTATTCACGAATAATTTCGTCTTCAAAGTCATTCATTCTAAGTAATTCTTTGAGATATTGTAAAGTTTGTGGAACTGGCGCACTTGTATGTTGGACAAATTAAAAGGTCAATTAAAACACGATTTAAAGAACATTTAGCACACTTAAAATACAATAGAACAGAAAAGTCTAGCATTGCCGAACATGCCCTTGAAGCTGATCATACTGTAACATTAGATAATCTAAGATTAATAAAAAGTGTATCTGATAGGAGATTGTTGAACGCATACGAAAGTATGGAAATCATAAAATGTAAAAGTAGTTTAAATAAAGACAGAGGGCCTATTCCTTATAGTTCCCTCTACTGGTTACTTGACCGGAACTGATGGCCTTGCCTATGTCATTAGTTCCGCTTAAGTAATTCAAGGGTTAGGCTAAGTATAAATAGGGTAGATTTGTACTTTAGCTTTAGTCAATCATCGCTCCAGATGAAGTTAACATGGTTAGTGAAGCGCGATTCGAGTGCAAAGATAAAGTGTTTGGTGTAATGGTGATATATACTGAGTAGTATCATTGTGCCAAAGATTCCACATTCCCAACTTAACCAAAATAAGACCAACACGTTCTTTCTCACTTTACAGTCATCCAAAACAATTTTCCGGTGTAACCACCTCATTTGGGCGTCCAAAGCTGTCAGCATCATTTGTATCTGTACGAACGCGTTTAAATTCAACATATCAACAAATGATCAGTGAGTTTCCAGGGGCAGAGTCCCCGTAACACTGATCAAATCATTGCTTTGCTTGAACGGTATTTTTTCGCATCAAAAAGCAGTTCGATTCGATTTTTTTCCATTGTTTTGAAAATATCAAAAATAGCGTCGCTAAAACCACTGTAACTTGTAAACTAATCGTCGAAATGTCATGAAATTTTGACACGAGTCGTTTGAAGGCTGGTACTTCCTAAAAATCATATGGAATTTTCAACGACATCTATGTAATGTAATAAAGGTGGGGTTTGGCCCAAAACGGCCCTTTGCACTGCGACCATTGTTGATCTATTGCGCCTCCCCTTGTCTTTCACGGGTTTAATACGTCAAGAAACCGGACCAGCTCCTTCAATGGGAGTGTTAGCAAGTCCTGTTCACCTAGCATATATGCATGTAGTAGTCTGTGTCTCCTGTGTCCCAGTGCCACACAGTTAGTGATCACTCCTCTTCTTCACCGCAGAATCTGCAAGTGCTGGTATTTGAAATGCCCATTCTGTATAGGTAATTATTACAGGCATACTGACCTGTGAGTGCCCCCGACAGTGTCCTTAGGCTTTTCCTATCCAGTTTCAGAGCAAAGTTCGCCCTCTTAGCATCAAAGCTCAGAAACTTTTTGGAATGTTCGAGGCCATTAATATCGTTCCAGCATTTCCCCACGATGAATGTTGTCCATTTCTTCATCTCCTTTAAGGAGACTCTCGTTGAAGCCAAAGGATGGAGTGGGTCCAGGGAAAGTCCCCTCAGCCCCCCTTCTGGCGTAGATGTCTGCCATCTCATTTCCTCTGTGCCCCTCACGTCCTGGCACCCAGACCAGAGTAATCTGATTCTGAATCGCCAGGTTATTGAGCATGTTGTGACACTCCAGTACTGCCCTGGACGTAAAAGTACAATTGCTCAGGGCCTTGAGGACTGATTGACTGTCCGAGAGTATTTTAATCCTTACTCCCATGTGTCCCCTTTCGGATAAGATTCCTACAGTTTCCGATATTGCGTATAGTTCCGCTTGGAAAATTGTGGTGTCCTTGCTAAAGGTTATTAATCTGCATGTTCTAGGCCCCACTATTCCTGCTCCCACTCCTTGGATCCATCCATGTACCACTTTTGTAAGCCATCCTGTAACCACCTTGGGTTTGCGCACTACTCTTCCCTTGTCGGAACATCTATGGGTCAGACCAAAAACTTTTCAGCCTACGTGTTATTTTGGTTCTGTTTTTATTTACATTTTGCTCAAAAGAAGATTGGAAAATGGGCATTAGGGGCTGCTAAATGACTCCTGATATTAATTTTGTAATCTAGACCTGTAAATTTTACTTTCTAGTAAAGAAATCATGCTCATTTTCGGCCGGTTGTAAAAAAATATGTATTGTTTTTATTTCAATATTATATGCTATGTAAAAAATCCCGGTGAAGGGTTTTTGTAACTTACTTGTGGAAATAGAGATCTCACCGATCTATCTTCAATTGTACTTATCGACCTAATACTAACTATAATATCAGCAAACTTTTCATTTTGCCTCTCCTCTTCTTCTAACTTCGCCCTTGCGTTTTCTTCGATTCTGAAACAAATCAAAAAAATTATATACCCTACCGTGTAAAAACGTGGAAGTACTAATATTGCTCTTGGCATATCCAAGGCATTCGACCATGTTTGGCACGATGGACTGTTGGTTAAACTACGTTATGGTATGTCTGAAAAGTTCTGTTTGTGGCTCTCATGTTTCCTCAGAGAGCGTTCTTTACGAATGGCAGTCGACGGATTTCTTTCTAACACCTTCACTATCAACAGCGGTGTGCCCCAAGGCTTCATACTGTCCCCTACTCTCTTTCTCATTTACATTAACGATCTGCTGGAAAAGACCGGGAATGCAATCTACAGCTTTGCAGATGACAGTACGATTATCTCTTCATTCACTTTGAACGCTCGGACATCGGCTACTCAGACGAATATCCGCAGACAACAGGAAGTCATTCAACTTAACAAAGGCCTGGAAGAAATTCTATCTTGGGGTGATAGTAACCATGTGAAATTTAACGCTACAAAAACCCAGGCGGCAGTTATGTCGGGGCACTCCATTCCCCTAATATCGTCGCTCAATTTGTTGGGTGTTAATTTGGGAGCAAATATGTCCTGGCATGAACATGTTTCAGGCATAGCAGGGATAGCTTCTCAGAAGTTGGAAATATTATTTCCAACAAGAAAGCTTTACACTCCACAACAACTATCAATTCTTTACAAAGCTCAAATTCGACCAATTATGGAATAGTGCTCCCATGTTTGGGGCTTCGCTCCCAAACATACACTGCATTTGTTGGATTCTATTCGGAGGCGAGCTTTTCGTTTGATTGGAGACCCGGAACTGACCGGCAGCCTTGATTCGCTGGAACATCGAAGGACGGTTGGCGACTTAAGCCTATTCTACAAGTATTTTCATGGAAAGTGTTCGAAGGATGTAGCCAGCTTAATTCCTCCCAGATCGGTGCATGTTAGAAGTACACATCGCGCTAATACTTCACATCCGTATTAGGTTCAGCTTGTTACTCCTCGTATAATGCTTTTCAAGCAGTCTTTTATATGGAGAATATCATCCTTTTGGAATAATTTGCCCAGGACTGTGTTTCCCATCGTGTACAATTTACAGCGATTCAAGAACAACGTGAATTGCTTTTTCCGCACACGTGTCGCCCCTGCAGCGCTTTAGGGACTTCCCTGCAGCACGTGGGCTAGACCCATGAAAAAAAAAATGCATTAAAAAATGCATTTGAAATTGCACAGTCTAGATACAACAGTATTATGATTTTATCGTTTCTGGGGTATCACCAGGAGTATTGTCCTGAATTTTGGACCTCGAAAATCTCTTGGTTTTTGGTTTATAAACCATTTAAGTTTTCAAAACGTGTTTTTTGAGCTTAAAATGTGAATAACTCTGGTGATATAAGTCGAATCGAGACAAAAAAAAAACAAACTCTTCGTGATGAAATTTTCAACAAATCTTCGTTGATTTTAAGTTGCTTAAGTGCACACATAATCTACAAAATTGAAAAAATAGGCAATTTTTTTTTTTTTTTCATTTTATTGTAGGGTAGGGGTCCCCAAGATTGAGCACTTAATATTTGATTGGCTATAAATCGAGAAAAACACACAAATTGTTATAATTGTCTTTAACGGAAAACTATAACAAATAGATGCTTATACTGCACTCTGTCGGCGACTTACTAAGCCTATTCAAGTAGAGCGGCACAGCACGGCTGGCACTTATTGCAGAAAAGCACCTTTCTCGAGCTTACTGCTCAAAGGCATAGATGGCAGCATTGGTATAGCAACTAAAGACGAAACGAAAAGAATCGTATTTTTAGAAGTTACCAGTTCCATGTTCTTCGTATTTGCTGAACCATCCCAAGACGCGTTTCGCCGTATTACGGCTCATCAGCTGGGCTAGGTTCAGCAAATAAGAGAACATATTTTTAGTCCTTTATCCAGGTAACTAACGGAAAATTAGAACAAATAGATGCTTATACTGCGCTCTGTCGGCGACTTACTAAACCTATTCAAGCAGAGCGGCACAGCACGGCTGGCACTTATTGCAGAAACGCACCTTTCTCGAGCTTACTGCTGACCAACGTGCCAACAACAGTAAGAATGTAAAGACCAACTGGCTAAGGGCATAAAAGATTACCCACAAATTGATAAATTCGAAAAAAAAAGTTTAATCGCTCAACTGAGAAGGTATTGGTTTCACAATAAATGTTCCATATGGCCGCCACGTTCGTTAATGCTTAAATTAATACGTCGCAGGAAATCTAAGTGTACTCTTAAAATGTCTTCATCCCGTAAAGCTTTAGCAGCATTTTGAATCCTATTCCACAATTGCTCAATGTTGTTGATTTGAGCTTGAAAAACTTTCCATTTCAATGTATCCCAAAGGAAAAAATCGCACGGATTTAAGTCTGGGGAATGAGGTGGCTAGTGAATAGGAGCATGTTCACCTCTTCCCATCCATTTATCTATGCGTGCTCGAATAATTTCTGAGAAATGCAAACGGAATCCAAGATCTGGAGTTCCTGGACGGACTGTATATGAAAGGGGTGAATAATTTGTTGTCTAATGATCCGGTTAGTTGTACTTTTTGATGCAAAATTCCCGTTTGACGTTCAATTAAACGAGTGCTGATTCCAGGATTATCGTTATTCCTGATCGGCTTAAATTGTTCAATTTCTCGAAGTCGCATCTCAGTATTGGCAAGAGTCTAATGGTTAGGAGTCCGACGATGCGGAAATCTTTCGTGATATACGCGAGCACTTTTGCGACCGTTGTCGTTACAAAAACGAAACATTAAAATCATATTAGTTTTCTCACCAATAGTGTACTCCATAATAATCTAGATTTAAAACACTGTTGGGCTTGATACGGGATTAATTCTCGTTAATACTCGTAAAGCTTGTTTGAAATCTGTCAGAAATTACTTTCTGTCAGTATTACTATAAGCCAGTTAAGTCATAGAACATATAATGTCTTACATTATTGCCAGAGTGATTTTTGAGCGTTGCCACGTAACTATACAATGCGAAGAAAACGTATGCAGGAAGGTAATTGCAAATTTGACAATGGAATTAAAAAATGGTAACAAATATCCCACTATCTCAGAAACTGTTGCTCGGAGCAACATTTACAAGAGAGCTTTTTTAAACAGGAGAACGCGGAGAATACGAATATTGAATTAAAAATACCACACAGAGTGTTATAAAAAAGTTATGACAATTTAAAAGTATTCACAGTTCAATAAGTGGCACTCTCTACAATTTACAACAAAACTGTGAGCTGATTTCGATTTCTCATCTCAGAAAACCCCTTAGTACCGAATCTCAATCAAATAGTATAATTATTAAGAAAGCTACTTAAGAAAAACTAAAGTAAAAGTATAACTTTGACACCCTGTATCTCGAAAATTAGGAATTTTTGGACTAAGGTAAGCTGGGTTAAATGGTCATTTTGTCAACCTAGAAATCCACAATAACTCTATGTACACGGAATACTGGGACACCCCTGTATTTAGTTTATTACAGTAAATGATGTTTCATGGGAAAAATAACATATTTCTATTTATTTTATGTTTTTTAATTGGAAAGTTAAAACCGTACGGTCGTATATGATGACGATAATCATTATATAATATCAATTCATATAAACTACATACGGAGACAGTAATTATGTGGTCCATTATAACAACTTGAATAATTATTAATAATTAAAGAATTGTCGCAGTAAATTTTTTGCTTGGATACTAATAAAATTCATCATAGACTTGTTTATAATCGGCAAAACGAGA
This sequence comes from Pachyrhynchus sulphureomaculatus, assembly GCA_019049505.1. Taxonomy (NCBI): domain Eukaryota; kingdom Metazoa; phylum Arthropoda; class Insecta; order Coleoptera; family Curculionidae; genus Pachyrhynchus; species Pachyrhynchus sulphureomaculatus. The sequence goes on along the minus strand of CM032448.1, from coordinate 134,789,919 downwards.
TTTACGAGTATTTATTTTCTTAAATAGCATTGTAAACCAATGGTATAATTTTTGTTAGAAATTTTTAATAGAATATACTATTTCTAGTCGTACGCCTCATTCCTGAAGGTCGTGTCCATCCTAAAAGTTTCTGGTCGATTTGACAACTAGTTTTCGCCATCTGTCTCTGGTTACCTCAGGGCATCGGTCACTCTAAGCCCCGTTACTGATTTTACTTGATCGGCCCAGTAGTTGAGTGATCGGCCACGTGGTCGCTTCTTTTCTACCTTTCTAGTCATGACCAGCCTCTCCAAGTTGTTCGGGTCCCTTCTTTCTATGTGACCAAAGTAGCTGAGAATTCACTGGTCATAAATGGTGGACAATCTTGTTTTAATATTTAATTTAGGGATGCGAAGCAGACGATGCCAACATCACATTTCGAGAGCGTCTATCTTCTGCTTTTATGCAGCACGAATTGTCCATGATTCGGATCTATAAAGGAAGATGCTGAAGATTAGACTCCGCACAAGTCTCATTTTTTTGTCCTGTTTGCGCTGTTCCATTCTTGCCTTATTCTTGTTGCTGATTTAGTCATCTGCACTCTTCTTCTTATTTCCTTTGCACATCCTCCCTCATTGATTAGCAGTGATCCCAGGTATACAAACTCTTGAACCACTTTCAGGCCGGAAAACTCTCCGGTACGCGTCAGTTGTTCAACTCTGTCAATTCTTATGATTTTTGTTTTTGTCTTGTTGATATAAAGACCTACAGAATCACGCTCTTTTTCTATTGTGCAATTCTAATATTGAAGGTAAACGGAGAAAAATCAAGGGAAAATGTAAGAAAATGTACAAAAAACCTAGGAGAAAAAGCCTTATCAACTTGGTGGCATGTTATCAAGGTAATTGGAAAGAATGTAGTACTGCAAATGGTATCGTCTCGCTTTTCAATAGTGAGATTTGTACCCAAAACTACAGAAAAAATTTTGATTTTGAGGTGCAGTATCTAAAAAAACACAAGTGGATAGAGTAAAAATAGAACATCTATCATTCGGAGCTCCTTATTGAAACCTGATTCCGGCGAGATCAACGTGACGAAGCCCGTTGTACTTGCTAGGCTTGGCCAAATAAGTTATACAATTTTAATGTAATACATTAAAATTCCGGGTTTCAATCCGTTGGTCTAACAATGACGTTTCGCCAAAATTTCATTTGGAATTTTCAAGTGCTTCCGCTGCTGCTGCTACTGGATATTGTGATCTTGCTGTTGCTACCGCTCGAAGCTAACTGAGAAACCGACGTGCGGTCGCTTTCTTTTATAGGACGACGTCTACGCAGATTGGAGGTGGGGGAGTCGGAAATGTTCGCTCGACCATCGGTGTTTACCGGCGTTATGCTGACTGTTGCCTTCTCGATATTTTGGTTATTCCTTGGTTTAGCTTTAATATATGTATATATATATATATATATATATATATATATATATATATATATATATATATATATATATACATATACATATATATATATATATATATATATATATATATATATATATATATATATATATATATATATATATACAGTCGACACTGTTTACAGTGAAACTCTATATAGTGAAAAATTCTTTATAGTGCAATTTTTTCAAGACCTAGAATATTTTAATGAAATTTCATTTAAAAAGCCCTGCATATAGTGAATCTGTAAAATAGTAACACTCTATATAAATAAAATTTTTACCGGAATTTTATGTATAAATTGCATTTATTGAGATCTTGGCCATTTCGGGTTTCCCATTTTTATCTAACATTAGCACGAATTCCATTTTTATGACGCATTCTTTTGAAAAGGTTCTTAACGCGTTTATAACGCCTAATGGTTGGCAATAAATCCGGTAGATTTCTGTGAGAAACCCGGGAATAATCCATTTTATAGAAACCAGGGGAAAAACCCATTTTATAGTCGAGGCATAGTAATTCGCAAATTCAGGTTCAGTTTCTTTTTGTTTAAGAATCAAGTAAGATATCCAAGCGAGTGTGTTTAAGTTAAGCTGAGAAAATTAAAGTTTTGGAGGAAGTTGATAAAGGCTGCAAAAAAATTGATGTTGCTGCAAAATTTGGTGGTTCTCCAAGTTGCGTCTCTCTGATAATAAAAAGTCGCGACAGTATCATCAAGAAACCTAGTGTTTCCAAGCAGTCGAAAACGAGTACGGGTGAGTACTTACGAGGATGTAAATGAAGCAGTTTTATGATGGTTTCAAGTGGCCCGTACGCATCAAAACGTACCAATATCGGGAAATTTAATAAAGCAAAAGGCTCTACAATTTGCTAAAGAATTTAACTGCGTTAATTTTCAAGCTAGTGAAGGATGGTTGAGTGCCTGGAAGACTCGCAATTCAATTGTTTTCAGGACGGTGTCTGGCGAGAGTGCAAGCGTTAGTCAGGAGGACTGTGACATTTGGACTGAAACTGTTTTAAAAAGTGCATTGAAAAAGTACGAGCCAAAAAACGTTTTCAATTGTGGTGAAACCGGTTTGTTTTTTAAATGTTTGCCAAATAAAACTTTTGCTTTTAAAAGTGATAAATGTTTTGGTGTTAAAACAGGTAAAGAAAGGGTGACACTTATGGTTGGAGCAAACATTGATGGCTCAGAAAAACTGAAATTACTGCTCATAGGTAAAAGCAAAAATCCTCGTTGTTTAAAAGGAGTTAAATCTCTGGAGTTAGATTACGCCAATAATAAAAAGGCATGGATGACTTCTGAGATTTTCGAAAGATGGATCAAAGCTGGCAGAAAAGCCAAAAGCGAAAGATTGTGATGTTTATAGACAATTGTCCTGCACATCCAGTTACTGTAAGTAAAAAATTAAGGAATATTGAATTGATCTTCTTTCCACCAAACATGACCTCCAAATTGCAACCTATGGTCCAGAGTATTATAAAAAACATAAAACATCATTGCCGAAACAGAATTGTTCACAAAATTGTTAATGCGTCCAAAAATTGATTACCCTTAAAGCAGGGATGTCAAAGATACGGCCCGCGGGCCGCATCCGGCCCCCGGGACGTATCAATAAGGCCCGCGATCGCAATGTGTCACACAGAAAGAAGAATATTATATACTATATAATTAAATAAATAAAATGTTATAATAATTCAGTACATTTTTTTTATTTGAATCTGGCCCGCCTACACATTCTAAATTTAATATATGGCCCTCTGCAAAATTGAGTTTGACACCTCTGCCTTAAAGAGTGTATAACCGAAGTCGCTAAAGTATGGAGTGAAAATGTTTCTCAGAAAACTATCAAAAACTGCTTTTCTAAAGCAGGTTTTACTGAAAAAATTGACGAATGGGAAGAAGAAGAAGACGAAATGGATCTCGCTACCTTAAAAAGGCAATGGGGTATTCTACAAAAAACTGCTACCGTCGACGCAGATTTTTTACTTGAAGATTTCTTAGAAATCAACAATGATGTTGGCACGACAGATCTCCCAACTGACCAAAACATAACTGACGATATAAAAAGTATAGAAGATCATGAAGAAGAAACTGAAACCGGGGAATGTCCTGCTAAATTTAGTGAAAATGAAATAAGAAATGCATTTGACATTGTGCGAACTACTCTCAGGGGCCAGGAAAGTGTACCTGATCAAATCTTTATGCATTTGAATAAATGCTAGAATTTTGTTGAGCAACAATTATTTTTCAAAAGTAATGTTCAAAAGAAAATAACTGATTGACTGAATGACTGATGATATGTATTAACAGATTTTGTATTATTCTTTTTATTTCGTATGTAGTACATACATACATAAAGTCCCTACGTTATATCTTTACACGTGCGTCATAGTTTTCAGGCAATATCCCAGACGACTATTATATTTTTTGTCTCTTTTTACCAATACCTACGATTTATTGGTGAAAAGAGACAAATAATATAATAGTCGTCTGTTATATGGCCTGAAAACTATGGCGCACGGGTAAAGATATAACGTACGGACTTTATGTATGAATTTAGCCCTGTACATGCTATGTACTATTTAAACTTTTAAATGCTTAATAAAATCTTTTCTAATAATTCAATTTTGCAATTTTCTTTGTTGCTTGTACCTTATAAAATACAAGTAAATGATTACACAGCCCCACAAAAAAAAAAAAGTGGGGTATACTTTTGATGCGATATATCAGATCCGTAGTATTTTTGCCCGCTGATCACGAATCTGACGTCAGAATATCGCCATCACATCTCAATTTTTTTCTAACCTCAAAAAATAGGTAAAAAAATTAGTAAAAATTAAGAAAAATATACTCCTAAAAAATTGATTCAAGCTTTTTCATGAATCCAAAGATGTATTAATATGTATTCGGACATACTAAGCTAATATTCATCGGTTGGATTAAGCCATACAGTTCTGTTTTCTTTCTAACCTCAATAAATCAGACAGATCTAGTGCTTCTCGAATGCAAAAACGAATTCAAATTAAAATTCAACCGATTCTTACCAAATTTGGTACACGGGGGTTTTTTTGGGTTGCTGATCATGAATCTGATGTCGGATTTGCAAAATTCAAAATGGCGGATCCAAGATGGCAGACAAAATTTTTGAAAACCAACCGATTCCTACCAAATTTGGTATACAGTTGGGGAATCCTCAAACCTGATACTCTTAAACCCTAAACCCTGAAACCTTAGACTCCCACACCCGGTAACCTCAAAAAATAGACCTCAATAACCCTGTAACTTTAAAAATGAGACCCAATAAACTCAAAATCAGGACTTTTAAACCATATACTCTCAAATAGTAGACCCTTAAGCCCTAGAATTGCGAAGGTTAGACCCGCGCCTAACTTTCCTTTTTTTGGCTGTATCTTGTTCTTTTTTCCGCGAATGACCTATTCAAAGGCTTTCTGCCCAAACGCTTTTGAGGACTTGTTTCTCTTTTTAGCGACCAGCAATAGTCCGCTAGCATATGGTCATCCCATCGTCCTTGATACCGATTTTCTATGATTTTCAGATCTTGGTGAAAACATTCCCTTTGCTCCTCACTGTAGTCACCAAGATTATCTGGGAAATCATCGATGTGGGTAGTCCAGGAAATGTAATTTTAGATTCATTAAGCAACCTAATGTTTGAAAATTTTTTACCATTTTCTCGACTATTTCTTTGTACTTAGGACTTTAATTATTTCCCAAAAAGTTTGTTGCGACTTCTTTAAAACTAAGCCAAGCAGCTTTTTCAACTTTATTCATTTTAGTAACAAATAATGAATCTCGAAACAATTTTCTTATTTGTGGCCCGTCAAATACGTCTGCCTTAATTTTAGCTTCAGAAAATTTCGGAAATTTTTTATGCAAATATTTGAAACATGGGCCATTTGTATCTAATGCTCTCGTGAATTGCTTCATAAGTCCAAGCTTAATGTGAAGCGGGGGAATAAGAACTTTTCCTGGATCTACCAATGGTGGAAACAAGACATTATTTTCACCAGGAGTGAACGATTCTCTTGTTGGCCAAATTTTTTTCTTATAATGACGTTCCCTGTCTCTGCTATTCCACAGACATTTAAAACAGGGATAAAGTGTAAACCCTGACTGTTGGCCAAGCAATATTATTACAATTTTCAGATCTCCACAAATTTTCCAGTTATGATCAGCATATTTTATTTTTATCAAAAGCTGCTTCATTTTTTCATATTGCTCTTCCATAACTGTGGAATGAGCAATCGGAATGGGAGCGTAAACGTTGGTATTATGCAGCAAAACTGCCTTAATGCTCCGTTTAGAAGAATCAATGAACAGTCTCCATTCTTCAGGATCGTATGAGTTATTTTGAAATTCATCCATTAGACCTTTTACATCAGTACAATATGAAAGTGACAATTCCTCGTTCATTGTGAAATATTTTCGAAATTCTTCATCTCTGTTTCTATAATAAGAAATCGTAGCTTCTGGCTTAAGTAAATGTCTTTTCTTTAAAAAGGAAGCAAGATGCTCTGAACTATCTTTGGATAAGCCTAAATCTCTGACTAGATCACTAAGTTCTGACTGTGATACGAGTATTGGTTCTGGTTTACGGTTGTATGGTAGAAATTCTTTATCTGTGTCACTAGTATATGATAGGTTGTCACTAGAACATTCATTAGTAACAGTGTTTGAATCTTTTTCGATAGTCTCAATGTTTTCGGCATGAACTGATAAGGTGAAATCATTTGTTTCCATAACATCAGCATCAAGTGGTTCAGGAGGCGGAATTAGTTTAGTTGGTCTTGTTACTGTCGAAACATCGTTATAAGTAATAGTGCTTTTATTTTTTCGGTTATGCCTAGATACAACATTCATACAAAAGTAGCAATCATTTTTACTGTATGGTCTATTCCATATTGCTGGTCTGGAATATTTAATCGCCTTCTTATTGATGTACAACATTATTTTGCAAGAACTGCAAATGCAATCTGTATCCTGGTGCTGTATTTCAATGTTAAAACAATCCTTATATAAGGTTTTAATCTTATCCGTTATCGGTGACCCCATTTTACTCAATACGTGTTGACAACAAATATAACAAAATGAATCACTGTTTTTATCGCACTTATGAAAAGTCCTTGTACCGTGAGACCGTTTTTCTTGTAGCATTATACTCTACATGAGCCAAGTCACCCACACATGAAGAGCTACGGTCGCTGGATGACGACGGCTGCGGGCCCGCTTTCCCACCCTGACCAACCGCCGATACTGGGTTTCCGAGTCCCTGCATCGTAATTCTCTTTCTTCTACCTGCCATGACGGCATCTAAGCCGTTATCCAGGGACTCTGCCGGCTAGTGGAGTAACACCGTTGCCCACCGTCACCACGTGGAGGTGCCCTGGATGCAGGTAGAAGAATAAAAATCGACCGATGAATTTTCTCGGCGTTCAAAATGGCGCGAAAACATCTGCCATCTTGAATTTTGCAAATCCAACCTCAGATTCGTGATCAGCGACCCAAATAATCCCCGTGTACCAAATTTGGTAAGGATCGGTTGAATTTTAATTTGAATTCGTTTTTGCATTCGAGAAGCACTATATCTGTCTGATTTATTGAGGTTAGAAAGAAAACAGAACTGTATGGCTCAATCCAACCGATGAATATTAGCTTAGCGTGTCCGAATACATATTAATACATCTTTGGATTCATGAAAAAAAGCTTGAATCAATTTTTTAGGAGTATATTTTTCTTAATTTTTACTAATTTTTTACCTATTTTTTGAGGTTAGAAAAAAATTGAGATGTGATGGCGATATTCTGAAGTCAGATTCGTGATCAGCGGGCAAAAATATTACGGATCTGATATATCGCATCAAAAGTATACCCCACTTTTTTTTTTTGTGGGGCTGTGTTACCAATATAAAATACATACATAGCAATATATACGGATTTTTTCTTTATATAGTGAAAAACTTTCTATAGTGAAATATATATATATATATATATATATATTATTAAAGTAAATACCAGGAAGCTCTAAAGGAAAATATTATTCAAGGTAGCAAATTGAATTATTGCAACGAATCATTACATGAAAGTTTAATCAAATCTGAAATAGCCCTTTTACTACCAAACTTGTGTGTGCTGCTAATTGAAATTTAAGTAATTAAAATGCAGTGTCTCATATAATCATTGTTTTAACGATATAGCTTTCGAGATTGCATTTTAAGGTTATATAAACAGCATCATAGCAGGAAGTGGTGATTTTACTTGTTTAGATTGGTGAGACACAGTTTGAAATTGATTTTTGAGATACTTATTTCAAAGGGACCAAAATAATTGGTATTGCTGTATGTAAAAAATTTTCAAATAAATATATTTTTTAACGATACGTTCTAACTTGACCGACCGTAAACTTCTTTAACCTGTACACATCTATATTTAGTTTATTTTCGCTAAATGAAATAAAAATAATGTTTATCCTTACTTTATATACTATCATTGACCCTTTAAAGGCCTCAATATCGATCAAACATTATTTATTAGAAACTTACTCAGATATCTTATCGGTTTTATAAAGTGCAAATTTCCCAAAATATAAAACAAGCCAAAGGAAAGTACTACCATATTAAAAATTAAGAATATTGATTAAGTAAAACACAAAATATTAACTTATTCTTCGCAAATCTTTAAGTACTTGTGGCCTACTGTTGTTCAGAACGTTGACCGAAATCAAAGACATTATTAAAATGAAGATAAACGGAGAAAATGGAGAGAAAATGTAGACAAATATACAAGAAACCAAGTAAAAAAAAACCCCTATCCACTCTGTAGCATGCGGTCAAAGGTAGCTGGAAAGATTGCGGTACTGCAAATCGCATCGTTTCGCTTTTCAAAGGAGAGTTTTTATACCCAAAACTACAGAAAAAATTTTGATTTTGAGCTGCGGCATCTAAAAAAGACAGGTGGATAGAGTAAAAATAGAATATCTATCATTTGGTGCTCTTTATTGAAACGTGCCTCCGGCGAGATCAACTTGACAAAGCCCGTTGGGTCTTAAATAATCATTGTTGAACGAGATAGCTTTTGAGATTGTATTTTAAGGTTATATAAATAGCAGCATAGCAGGAAGTGGTAATTTTACCTCTTTAAAGTTGGTACTTCCACACTCCCACAAATTGGTGGGACTAAGTTTGAAATTAATTTTCGACATACTTATTTCAAAGTTGCCAGAATAATTGGTTTGGTTATTTGAATATTAATATGGGTTGAGAAGAATCAATTAAGCCTGTAAAAAGAAGATATTTTCATTTAATTATCAGCGTGCAAAATAATATTAATGTTGTTTCTTAAAAATTGTTTTTTTATTGCCTTAAAATGCTATTAACGTAAGCGGAAGCGAAAATCTCTAAATGAAATGTAACGGTAATGATGCGAATAAAAAGTGCTCAGATGAAGAAAACAACTTTTACTTTGAATAGAAATTAAGTTTAATGGAAGAATAATGTAACGCTTTTTGTTCTGGGAATTAAAAGTAATATTTAATGCCTGGAAAGTTTAAAGGATATTAGTTTTTGTCAGGATTAAGTGCGCGATGATATTTTTAGTTCGTGCATTATTTCTACTTGTTTATAGTACTCACTACGAAAGGTATTTCGCTATTTTCTATTTCAAATTATAACTACAGTAGAACCCCGATTAATCGAGTCGCGATTATCCGAGCCAATCTAAGAACCTGATTATCCGAGGTACGCGCGTCTATGCTGCGTATTAACCGAGCTTCTAAAATATGTATGTACATATTTCCATTTAAAATCGTCAGGGCCTTCGGGGAATCCCCCTGGCCCGTATGAGGGGTTCCGCTATTTATGTTTTTGGACTCTTTCAGCATGTAAATTTGCGTGCATGCATACTCACATAATTTATTTGGTTGGAGTTCTGGTAGTTAAGTGTAATTAATACGAACTGCTTTGTTTGAATATTTGTTTGTCGTATTATAATGGAGCAAAACAAGCGTAAAAGAATCGTCATTCCTGTTGAAGAAAAAATTAAAAGCCATCAGAAGAATTGAAGCAGGAGAGACAATCAAAGTTGTTGCACGAGATTATGGAGTAGATGAGGTAACAGTTGGAGATTGGAAAAGAAACCGCACGAAAATAGAAGAGTGGTGTATAAATCAAGCCTCCTCGTTCTCAGCAAGAAAATCAATGAAAATCGGCGACTATGAAAAGGTTAACGAAGCTTTATTCATGTGGTTTAACCAACAGAGATCAAAAGATGTGCCTCTATCGGGTCCAATTTTGCAACAGAAAGCAATAATGATTAGTAGAGAATCTCCAGAGATAGATCAGTTTACCACCAGTTCTGGATGGCTTGACGCTGGAAAAAACGGTACGGTGTACAACAACTGACTGTATGTGGTGAAAAACTTTCCTCTGATGTGTCAGAGAAGTTTAAGCAGAACTTTAAAAAGCAAATCGAAGATTGTGGATATACATGTGATCAAATTTACAACTGTGACGAAACTGGTCTGAATTATAAAATGCTTCCATCAAAAATATTGGCATCTCGACAGGAAAAATCAGCTCCTGGGCACAAACGAAGTAAGGAAAGATTAATTATAATGGTATGTTCCAATGCATCTGGCAAGCACAAAATCCCACTGTTGGTGATTGGCAAGTCTGCACGTCCAAGAGCTTTAAAAGACATCTCACCCAAAGCCCCACCAGTCTATTACAAAAGTCAGAAGAGCACATGGATGGATGCGACCTTATTTACTAACTGGTTTGAAGAAGAGTTCGTGCCATCTGAGACTAAATTTTTGAACAGAAACCGTCTTCCTACTAGAGCAATTTTGTTAATGGATAATGCCCCCTCACCCCCTAGAGAAGGACTTCATGTAGGCGAAATTGTTGTAAAAATTTTTTCCTCCAAATGTAACCAGCATAATGCAACCAATGGATCAAGGCATCCTCGAAAACATTAAAAAAAATTATAGGCGTTTATATCTTGAACATCTGTTAGAATACACAGAAAAGGAGGATATTATCAATGGGATGAGAAAGGTTACACTGAAAAATGTTATTTATTGGGTAAGTCAAGCTTGGGATTCTGTGTGTACTACCACTATTCAAAAATCTTGGTCAAAAGTTATTGATTTTGAGGACTATGACAGTGAAGATGATACTCCATTAAATCAATTAGCTTTGAAATTGAGAAGTTATGGAGAAATGTCATGTTCAAATTTTGACAGCGAGATAGAAGAAAAAGAAAAAAGTTTATTTGAATTAATGCAAACATTAAAAGGTTGCGAAAATGTGACAAGAGAAGATGTTGTTGAATGGATTACAGCAGATGATTTAGAAGAAGAAATGAGTACTGAAAAAATAACGAATGCCTTTCAGGAAACCGAAAAATCAGATGACGATGACGATGACGAAGCGGCGGTGGATGAACAGTATCCCACTAAGATCTCTCATCAAGAAAGTTTTGCTTCTTTGGAAAAAAGTATATCGAACAACAACCAGAGGCAATCCCAGCGGATTTGCTTCTTCTTAATAGATGGAGAAACATTGGAGCGAGAAAAAGAAGATGCAATATGAAACAGAAGCGCATAGATACCTATTTCACTGTTTTATAATGTATGTACCTATTTATATGTTAAAAACGTTAATACAACGGTTTAAACTATTGGTGTTTATTTTTTGAATGAATAAAAAACAAATCCGGATTATCCGAGTTTTCAGTTATACCGAGGAGGGTGCCCCCCACGCTACCTTGGATAACCGGGGTTCTACTGTATCTGTCTGAATGTCCATGGAAATGTTGTTAATATTTATTAATAATTTTGCTTATTTAACATGTGGAGAAAGGGTCTACAATTATTACAAAGGTTAACGGAAGTACGATCCAAAACCTGAAGCAGGCTATTGAGAAAAACACCCGAATTTATGCAGTTGGATAGCAACTGCAAGGATCAGAAGGTTTACATAGTTCAAGCTATTATGGAAAGCTATAGTTACAACAAAAATGAAAATGAGTATATACCTGAAAACAAAGAGTCAAAATCATTCCTCAACGAAATTAATAGAAAAATCGTTCACCGTATAATAGAATTTACGAAAGACGTAGATCTCACGAGAAATATCAAAGAGGAAAAGCTCTCCAAAAAAACGGTCAAATTAATACAAAAAACGAAAATCCACGAAACAAAACACGGTGGCATGTGAAAATTAGTTCAAAATTTTGAATAACGATATAAGAAAATGAATTAGAAGAGATGTAAGAAACTATAACAATGAGAAAATTGAAGAAACTCTGGAGGAGAAGAAGGGTATAAAAATTTTACAAAGATCATTAAATGAAGGACAACTACAAATAACAAAATTGGTAGATGAGAGCAGCCAAATAATAACGAATGAACTAAAAAGGAATATAGAGAGATTCTATAAGAACCTTTATAAGAGTAAAGTACCAGGTGTACAAGTATGAAATGCGGATTTTTTTTCTAAAAAAACATGTTAAATTCGGAAGAATGATAAAAAGTGCTTTATTCAAAGTATGCTCCATCGCTTGTTATACATTTTTCCCATCTTTCGGGCAATTTGTGAATACCACTCCAGTAAAAATCTTCCCCTTTTGCTGCAAACCATTCATCGAGCCATTTTTTTACATCTTCGCACGAGCCAAAGCGCTGCTCAGCAAGTGCGTGCCCCATCGATGCAAACAAGTGGTAATCGGAAGGAGCCAAGTCTGGTGAGTAAACCGCATGGGGTAGAACTTCCCAGCTGAGTGCTTCTAACGTGTCGCGCGAACGCATTGTCATGAAGAAAAATGACTTTGTGTTGCCTCTTTCGGTATTCTGGCCTTTTTTCAAGCAGCGAACGGTTCAAGTCGGTCAATTGTTGTTGGTAACGTTTAGTATTAACCGTCTCCCCAGGTTTTAACCACTCATAATAGACCACGCCCCTCTGGTCCCACCAAACACAGAGCATCGTCTTTCTGGCAAAGATATTCGGTCTTGCGCTCGATAGGGATGGTGCGTCTTGCGCTTGGGATTCTCAAAATAAATGGACTTTTCATCCCCTGTAACTATACGATGCAAAAACGACTTCCTTTTGTACCGAGGGAGCAAAATGTCACACGTGTTTTTGCGCTTTTCCATTTGCCTGTCGTTCAACTCAACGGTTTCTGAATCTTTCCCATCTCTCGTAGCCGATTGGAACCAGCTTGTTGACTAACGCCCAATTGCTCGACGAGTTGTTTTTGTGTTTACGAATCATCTTCGTCCAACAATGCTTGCAATTCCACATCTTCGTATTTTTTTAGCGGTTTTCCACATTCCTTGTCTGCAACATCGAATTCACCACTTTTGAAACGTCGAAACCATCGTTCACACGTATCTTGCGATGGAGCATGTTCACCATAAGCTTCTCGAAGTAATCGGTATGATTCAACAGCAGTTTTCTTCAAATGAAAACAAAAAATTAATGCTGTCCGCGAATGCTCTTTGTTCGGTATAAATTTCGACATATTGAACACAACAACACAACGCTATGCACACACTTTTCCAATTTATCACTCGTGCGCGTCTGACACTTGTTGATGACACAACAAAATAGCGCAGTGTCAAATCCTTATAGCATAAATTATATTGGTGCACCATCTGTTGCCTGAAATCCGCATTTCACACTTGAAGACCTGGTAAAACCACCACCAGACAAGAGCGAGTCAGTTCGAATACGAGTTATAAATGAAGGATCTGAAGATATTCCCAAGATCGTAAATTACAGGCAAAGTCTAAATACAAGGAAGAAGATCGGACGACAAAACTCCTGGTTAAAGGACATCCGAAGATGATGAATTGCTCATCAATAGATATTTTTAGAACTGAAATTTCCAGGACTATGTTAGCCATTTGGATCGCCAACCTTCGTCAGGAGATGCCCAATTTAAAAGAGGAGTATCAATCTATGTTTTCCTCTGCTCATCCGAGTCGTTTCTCTCTGTGTTTTCGCACAGCAATGGTTTCTCGAGTGTATTTTGCCACCTCAAATCGTTAGCTCAGAGATGAGTACGAATAGTTTCATAGGATATATCCAAACCTTTCTACTTTAGTTTTTGGATCTCTTGGAACAAAGTTAATTGAAGATTTCGGTGAAAACACACACAAAGGATTGTTTGCAGAGGTATCAGCAATAACCTCAAAAAAAAAGCAATTTCTTTTACCGGCTACAAGTTAAAGGCAATACGTTTTTACTTCACCCACTGTAAGACTAAAAAAAAAAAATTATGGCAATCCCGTAGCATTAATATTCTAAAATGAATTCATTTGCAAACATAAAAGTTGATCTTGTCAATATTTGCATATATTTGCATATATTTGCATGCATTTCTTATAAGTATTACCAAACATAACATATATCAATCATCATATTTAACATTAAGTGTTTTACTTTGGATACAAGTTACACGATCGCCAAAAATAAATAGTTATGGGTCATTAACCAAAGTTAAAAATGGAACATGCCCGGCCTTTATACCACCACCAACGAATATTGATAAATAGTTGGCCTAGACCACTTTCCATTGTCAAAAACGAATGCGGTTGCTATGGTGACTAGCTTGACATTTAGTCAATATGTACAGGGTGAGTCAACGTAAGTAAAGTTCATTATCTCATTTGTTTCGGGAGTGATGAAAAAATGTTAAATACAATAGTTTTAGGGAATGTTAAGGTGCACAGTTTAAAATTATTTTTGAGTATACAGGGTACTTCAAAAAAGTGTGGCCGATATAACATGTTTTTTTTAAATGGAATATCCTATTTTCTAATTTATTTTTGAATTATACGTAAAATTTTATAACTTTTTTATTAATAATGTTATATACTTAAACCTAGTAGTTTTTTTAATATTTCATTTTTTTTTAAAAAAATACTAGTTTTCAGTTTTGTAAAAAAATTGCCAGTAGCGCCATTGTTTCTGAAGATGGAATACTCATAATTGATACGAGCGTTCTATAGAGACGAAGAAAAAAAATATATGTAAAGAAATTTGAGTTAGATGCTACAGGGTTTTCAAAATAAATTTATATATTTCGACTATTTTAAATTGAAAAAATCTCAAATTCTTTAAACGGCACACCCTGTATATTATTATCTTTTCTGATAGATTTTACAAAACCGTCCAACTTTTATTAAGTATGTCATATACCTATTTCTAATAGTTTTCGATGTATTTTGAATTTTTCAATTTTTACCCTTGTTTTTAATACACTTAGGCTATTGTGAAAACAAAAACAAATAGTTAATAATAACACAGGTCTGCAACAAAAATGCTGTCTAGATGTTTTCAACTGATTTCTATGTATTTAGGCGAGCAAAAGAACCATAGTGATGATTGTTCGTGTAATGTGAAAGGGTATAATTCAAAATGGAAGCAGTCCATTTCATACCCCAATCTGCATTCAGCTATTCGTCCCATTCCTCATGGGACCGAAATACCAGTGCCCAAGGCCCCTGCTACCTTGGAAGAGATTCCAAGTTCTGACAAAGATGGTGCTGTACCTGAACCCGATGACAAGTCAAGTTTTCAATTTGAAGATGACAGCAGTCCGAAATTGTTTTCCCAGGGCGAGCTAAATGATTTGGTAAGAGACTTGAATCTTCCCAAAAACGCTGCTGAGTTGCTTGGATCAAGGCTCAAAAGCAGGAACTTACTTTTGCCGGGAGTGTCTTCCTCCTGGTTTAGATATCGTGAGAAGCAGTTTCACTTCCTACTTTGCCCAAGAGGACGAGTTGGTTTATTGTACCAATATTGAAGGTTTGATGGATACATTTAAGATCTCATACGACCCAGCACAGTGGCGTATTTTCATAGATTCTTCAAAAAGAAGCCTTAAAAGCAGTTCTGCTTCACATGGCGGTTTCTATGCTTCCATTCCTGTCGGTCATTCCGTACACCTCCAGGAAACCTACAAGAACTTGGAATTGGTTCTTTGCAAATTAAAATATAAAGACCACGGTTGGCAAGTGTGCGGTGATTTAAAAATCTTGGGCATGTTCCTCGGACAACAATCTGGGTTTACCAAATTCCCTTGCTTTTTGTGTCTATGGGATAGTAGAGACCGAGCAAATCACTGGACCAAAAAGTGTTGGCCTCCGAGGGAGCTTAAAGTTGACGAAAAGAACGTCCTGCATGAAACTTTGGTGCCTCCTCATAAAGTTCTTCTACCACCGCTTCACATAAAGCTGGGATTGATGAAGCAATTTGTAAAGTCACTTCCAAGAGATGGAAATTGCTTCAAATACTTAATATCAAAGTTTCCAGGCCTCTCGGAGGCAAAGTTGAAAGAAGGTGTTTTCGTTGGAGCAGATATTAGACGGCTTATGACTGATCCACAATTCATCACAACCATGACGGATCCTCAAAGAGAAGGGTGGATTGCCTTTAAAGAGGTCATAGAGAAATTTTTAGGCAATAACAAAGACCCTAACTACAAACAAATCGTCAAAAGAATGTTAAAAGCATTTCAAGTTTTAGGTTGCCTAATGAGTTTAAAAGTATATTTTCTTCATTCCCACCTCGACTACTTTCCAGAAAATTTAGGAGATCTGAGTGAAGAGCAAGGTGAACGATTTCACCAAGATATTAAGGAGATGGAAAAAAGATACCAGGGAAGATGGAGCGTCTCAATGATGGCAGAGTACTGTTGGACGCTTCAGAGAGACCTTCCAGATGCTTCCTACAAGCGAAAATGTACCAAAAGGAGTCTCACTGGGAAAAAGAAATGTGTTTAGTGCTTACTAATGAATGTATTTTTAGATAAAAAAATAAGTTTTGTTACGCAATTATAAATTAAAAAAAAAAATTTTTTAGTCTTTTATCTTTTATTTTAAGATGATAACTTGTTTAACATAGATACCTACATTGTCAGAAAACGTGACGTTCTATGGCAAAATTAGAGTCATTTGCGGATTCAGTACACCCAAAAACATAAGAATTACGCAAAAAAACCAAAACAGCTCTCAATTTTTTTTTTGCGGACTTGTGTAATTTTAATATAGTTTAACTTATCTAATGATTAATTAATATGACGTAATAAACGTTCAAAAATATGCCCGTCTACTTGAATACACATGTTTAGTCGTTTTACTATATTTTCCTTCACTTTCCTTAGCATAGACAATAGACAATAGACAGTTTATTCATCTTTTCAGCAGAAAGTTGTAGATAAGACATGTCAACAAAGGGATGTACGATCCCATCTTAGGTAATATCAAAAATAATAAAAAAAATAAGAAATCTTACTATTAAACACATTAATACACAGTAAATACAAGATATAACAAAAAAACATAACATACATATTTATAACAAACAAATTTATAATAAACAAAGTACATACTGGAGATGCCTCAACTAATTAAGGATGCTATAGAGAATAACATTCACACTCCGCCCAGTAGATAACTTTCAAATTCAGTTACAGAATAAAAAGTTTTATTTGATAGTATAGTTTTTATTTGTTTTTTAAAACGTGCCATAGATTCAATCCTTTTTACATTTTCCGGCAGTAAGTTAAATAGTCTGCAACCTAAGTAATGACTAGTTTTTTTAACATATTCATGATTGTGTTTTTCAATATAAAAATTTTTCTGTTTCGAGTCGGATAACGATGAAAAGATCCATGCGAAAGGAAGCTATCTTGATTTTGATAGATATACATTAAGAGTTTATATATATATATATATATATATATATATATATATATATAAATACTTGTAACTGTTAATATTTTTCTATTCTTAAAGACTTCCCTACAGGATGCGTTATATGGCATACTAAAAATTAGTCTCACGATTCGTTTTTTGTATTACCAGCACTCTGTCCAGTTCCTGCGCACTTCCCCAAACCGCCAGATCATAGGACATGGCTGGGTACGCATTAGCGTAATAGACAGTTATGAGATTGGAAACACTTAATGAGTTTTTAAAGATTTTATCATAAAAAAACATTTATTTAGTCTTGAACAAACGTCATCTATGTGCAAACTCCATTCGAGGTTAGAATCTATCTACTTTGATCTATGGCTAACAGGCAAATTCATATTATTAAATACAATATTTAAGTGTATTGGTTTGTGCATTTTTGTCTTAAATTCCATAGACACGGACTTTGATAGATTTATTATAAGGTTATTCTTTTTACACCAGTTCGAGAACTCAGTCAATATTATTTTAATTTTTTTCTCCAAAAGTTAAAGCAAAGGGCGTTATTGTCTTGCACGCATCCCGTATCCTATTTTCCATATCTACTGGTGTTGTAGGGAGATTCATATAAACATGATCTTTAATGTAGCCTCACAAAAAGAAGTCTAAAGGTATTAAGTCCCATGATCGAGGGTGCTACTGAATGAATCCATCCCTACCGATCAATTTTGTGGGTAACGATCTTTTAAAAATTCCCGAACTTCCCGGTGGTAATGAGCAGAAGCTCCGTCTTGTTCAATCCGCATTTATTTCCTTTTAGAGTTGTCAACTTCTTCAAGAAGCTAGGGTAATTCGTTTTGCAAAAAATTTAGATATCTAGGCCCGTTAAGCGGAAAAAATATGGACCAATAATTCGAAAATTTAATATTCCACGCCATACATTAAGCGACCAATGGTTTTGGTTTTGAACTTCTCGGACTCAAAAAGGATTAACTGTTGAATAATAATGCATGTTATGGCTGTTAACTGCTCCTTTACTGTGAAAAGTAGCTTCATCAGAAAACATTATTTTGGATAAAAAATTTGGATCGACCTCTATTGCTCCATTCATAGTGGTACAAAAGTTTACTTGTCGTTCAAAATCACGGTTTTGAAGTTCTTGGTGTAGTTCCATATGAAAAGGATGATACTTATATTTTCTCGTGGTGGATTAGCCGTAGACTGGGATGTGTCAGATATGTCAGCTAGTTGACGTCTGCTGTCCTGGGGATTAACTTCAACATGAAGTAAAATCTCCATTTCTTTTTCCTCATTGGTAGCATTCTGGTTTACTACTTTCCGTTTCGTATACTCAACGCTGCCACTACCATCATACCGTTCCATTAAGTACTGAAAAGATTTTCTAGATGGTATACGTCTATTAGGGTACTTCGCTCCGTAAAGTCTTACTGCCAAAATACAATTTTCTCCCGCCTCGCCCAGTATATAAACCATATCAATTAATTCATTTTTTGGAAAATTCATAACTATTACCTTTATACGTCACTTACTACAACAAATTAAACTATTTTTACTTGCTTAATAGACATGTCAAAATTTGACAATGCCTACACTTTTGTTTGTCTTGGCAATTATGATGTTTTAGCGTAAGTGTATTAAAAACAAGGGTAAAAATTGATAAATTCAATGCATAAATTTATTTTGTACACCCTGTAGCATCTAACTGAAATTTCTTTACATATATCTGTTTTTTTATCTCTATAGAATGCTCGTACCAATTATGAGTATTTCACCTTCAAAAACAATAGCTCTACTGGCAATTTTTTACAAAACTGAAAACTAGTTTTTTTTAAAAAAAAATTGAGGTATTAGAAAAACTACTAAGTTTAGGTATATAACATTATTAATAAAAGAGTTACAAAAATTTTACGCAGAATTTAAAAATAAATTACAAAAAAAGGATGTTCCATTTAAAAAAACATAAATTTATCGATTTTTTCCAACTTTATGACAATTTTTCAAAATTCCCGCGTTAAGGGGAAAAAAAAACTTTCTATAAACTACTGTGGCCTTTTTTGTCGACCAATGAAATTTCTTCTTACTCCTTCACTAACCTTCTTTTGGCATTTGCGAATTGTCAATGTCACAAGTTCGTGCTGTGTGTGTTGTATAGTGGTTGTTTGTTGGTGTTTTCCAAAATTTTCACGCCTTTAATTAATTTTCGCGCCTGAAGCCGCACTTTTTTGAGGTACCCTGTATACTCAAAAATAATCTTAAACTGGGCACCTTAACATTCCCTAAAAACTATTGTATTTAATATTTTTTCATCATTTCCGAAACAAATGAGATAATGAACTTTACTCTAACGTTGACTCACCCCTGTACACATTGACCAAATACTCTGACTTTTATTGTATTTGGGATATCCAGTTTAAATGTAGATTGTAACCTTCCGAACGAAGACCAAGCTAACGAGGCTTTTCTGTCCAAATCAGCCAAATTATTTTTTTGTATTTTGATTTTTGTCCTAAATATATGAATGTTTGTACCTTTCCTATTCTTTTACTTTCTATCAATAGTTCCTGGCTGTTATTTTCACTTTCGTTGTTCAAATATTTGGTTTTGGTGAAGTTTATTTTTAGACCTATTTCTCGAGACCTTTTATTTAATTCCATTGGCATTTCTTGTAATTTTTCTTTTGTGTTGGCGATCAGTGACATCATCTGCGTACCTTAAGTAATTTAATCGTTCACCGGCCATTAATATTTATTTACTACTATACTTTTAACCAATTTTCTATTCTCGTTAAATGACTGATTGTGTTTTAACGTAAATTATTCTCGACTTCCTCCAAACGGATGCACAAACAAACACCTATTATTATCTTTTTTCTCACGTAGTTACTTCAATTACTATTATTTTATTGCTTATAAAATTATAAAAGCTTTATTCTGATTCAATATTCTCTTGTTTAGTATTTACGTGAAGTAATACCATTAATATTTATGCAACTTCTCTGTTGTGTTCGGGGAAAATCTGACACAAAATTAAAGGAAAATATCAAGTTTCTAGTAAACAAGGCAATAAAATTTTCCTAAGGCCGCGACCCCCCCCCCTTTCGATCAAAATAAACAGCCTGTAAGGATGAAAGGAATGGGAGTTCCTTAACTAGAGTCTTATTTAATAACGAAATTTTTTATAAAAAGCTGTTTCTAAATTTTTAGTAGTGATTAAGTTGTAAAATTTCCTGTTTTCTGAATGTTCAAAGGTTTTACGAGGGTGGATTGAAGTCTTATAAAAAAATAGGGTAAATAACATTTTTCTGCAAAAAACAAATATATATTTTTCAACTCAATCTGCACTAAACTGAATATATTTGGTCCATTGAGATTCCAAATTTTTTTATTCCCTCAGAAAAAAAAAAATGTTTTCGAACTACGAATAATATTCCTTTACAGCGAGGATAACCTATTCATTCGACGAAAATTTCTTTACTCCAACCAATTTTTGAAGTTACGAAACCAAAAAAGTCGCTTGAGGCCAGATCTGAGGAATAGGGTGGCTAGGGAACTAGCTCGTACATTTTTGCCATTGTAAAGATCGATGTGTAAGCCGGAGCACTGTCCTGGCGAATGAGTACTTTTTCGTGCTGATTTTAGTCGCCGCAGCTTCAACTGACTATCCAAACGGTCTAAAAACGTTACGTAATACAAGCCAGTTACTGTTTTAGCGTTTTTCAAATAGTCATTCATGATGATACCCTGTGAACTCCAAAACACAGTTGCCATCATTTTTTCCGCCGATAAAACTGTATTTCCTTTTTTCAGTGCACATTCACCTTCGCCAACTCACTCTTTTGACTGCCGTTTTGTCTCCGGGGTGTAATGGGGGATTCACATTTCGCCTACAGTTACAAAAACTACGCCAGAAGTCCTTCAGGTAACGCTGCTACTTTTCCAAAGCCGATTTAAAAGTGTCCTTCCTTAAGCTTCCTTTCTCGACTTTTGACGATAAGACCTTAAACTTGGTTTGATTATAGCTCAAATAATAGAAACTGTTTGTAGTTATATATTTTGTTATTAGAGTTAACGGTCAATTAGGGACATTAAAATGATTCGGTAGTTATATATTTTCTTTTATTCGTAACGTAAAGCTCTGAGAGTGAAATTTTTATGTTATGTTATGTAAGGTTTTATTTAAACAAGTACATTAATAATTTATCACTCTGCATAACAATAGGAGCAAAATATTATTAAAAACCTGTACTGGAATCAATTTGTGGAAGTTAAAATTGGGCTGGAAAAGTCCGAAAGCATAAAAATAACTCGAGGTTTAAGACAAGGATGCATTTTCATACCACTTTTGTTCAATCTTTATTCTGATGCTGGGCTTTATGAGGTCATCTATGAATCCATTGAAGGACTAACAGTTAATGGGAGTACACTAAACAACATACAGTAAACCAGTATAAATCAACGGGTTCCTATAAAATTCGACCACACTCCGGTCGTGAAGAGGCCAGTATTGGTAGACAAATAATTATAGATCCTAAGAAAAGTGCACTAAAAATTAAAAGAAGAAGTACGGGAACTATTTTCCAAAAATGTTTGTTCAGAAACGGTGAGAAATTGCTTACACAGGGCAGGCTATAAGGGGTGTGCAGCCAGGAAGAAACCGTTAATTTCGGAAGCTAATCGCAAAAAGCGGTTAGCTTTTGCTAGGGAATACGTTACTAAACATCCTGAGTTTTGGGAATCCGTAATCTTTAGTGATGAAACTGAAATTAACCTTTTTGGGTCTGATGGCAGAACTAAAGTTTGGAAAAAGAAGAATACCGTATTCGATATTAAAAACATTTCTTCCACGGTGAGACAAGGGAGTGGCAGTGTTCTGCTTTGGGGATGCATGTCCGCTGGAGGGGTTGGAAATTTACATTTTATTATTCGTACCACGGATCAGCATGTTTATCTGAACATTTTGAGAGACAATTTAAGAGAAAGTGTCCAAAAATTAGCACTCGAAAAAAGATACATACATTTTCCAATAGGATGGATGGATGGATATTATGGGGTCAGGGCGCATCGACTGCGCCCCTGAGAGTGTTCGAATAGTTATACGATGAAGTTAATCTCTTTTAGATAATTTTTAATATTGGTGTGGAGTGAATCGAATGATGCTATTGATAGTGATAGGTTTGATGGGATTTGGTGTTTATCTCTGATAGATTTAAAGTGTGGGGTCTCAATTGTGTGGGAGACTGTCAAAGGAGAATTGCATAAGAGGCATGTAGGGGCTTGTTCATTTTGTAATAGGTGTCTATGAGTACTGTAAGTATGTTCTATGGCCAGTCTTCGCATGAGGACGTTTTCTTTTCTAGTTATATTCAAGGAGTTTAAAGGAGGGTAGACCAGAGGTTTGATAGGCCATAGGTTATTATCAGGAGGTATTAGGTCCCAGTACAGTTGGAATAAGGAACGTAGGTTATGGTTAAGGAGGGAGTTGAAATCTCTGGGGTGGTTTTCTCCCTATCCTGTGGTGCCTCTCTCTATTGCTAGTTTTGCGTGTAAGTCGGCTTTGTCGTTACCTCTGATGCCAATGTGACTGGGGATCCAGAAGAAGGCAATTTTGCGATGTTTTCGATTTACCATATGGCATAGGTCCAAGATCTGGCGAACATAATTGTATTTTAGTTTTAGTGATTTTATTGAGGCAAGAGCGCTGTAGGAGTCGGAGATGATTAGAATACGCGTGGCAGTTCTGAGGGTTAGAGCGTGGCGTATAGCCTCTTTAATTTCCAAAAGCTCGGTTGAAGAAATAGAGGTATACGATGGGAGTTTAAACATTTTGTTAGTTAAAGAAGTAGAGAAAGAAGCAACCACTCCGTTGTCTGTTTTGGATCCATCAGTATAAAGTAGAGTGTAATTGTAATAGTGAGAGATTGAGTGAGATGATAGTGAGTGAGTGAGTGATTTTCCAATAGGACAATGATCCGAAATATACCGCAAGCTTGGTGCGAGAATGGATGATCCATAATGTGCGACAGCAGCTTCATACACCTCCGCAATCATCCGATGTTAATCCCATCGAGCATTTATGAGAGGAATTAAACGGCTCGTTCGCAAACATAATGTTTCAAATAGGGAACATGCCAGCAAAAGTTACTAGAAAGCTGGTTGCAAGCATACAGGAGATTGTCAAGGCCAATGGTGGTCCCACTAAATGTTAGTTTAAACGAAGTTAAAGTTGGTAATTATTAAGTGTCTGGTGACTTTTTTGATATTAATTTTGTTTACATTTCTATAACAATAATCCCAGTTGGTTAAGTTTCAAATATTAATTTAAACATGTTTTCTCATAGTTTCAATTAATTAGTTAAACATAACAAAAAAATAGTATAGAAAGCTGGTGGTGTATGGAAACTTTTTGAACCGACTTTTTTGCCCATAGGTTTTAATTCTTAGAAATGCAAATATTAGGTCATGTCTTTTCTTTCGTTCCTAATTTGTTAAACCATCTTTTCTTTCCATTAATTTTTTGTAATAAATGTAAATGAAGTGTTTGTTTAAAAAAAGTTGATTTTCTTTTTTTTCCATTCAAAACATTGGCAAAAATGCGGGGATTTCGCGTTTATACCTCGCGGCGTGTTAGCAGTAGTTACAAAAGTTGTGTCCAGACCGCTAGCGGAGCTCCAGGAATTTTAATATAGTTCAGGTGTGGTAGGAAAAGGCTGAAGAATAAAATTTACTGACACATCTCAGACCCAACAGTGATCCTTAATATACAGTGCTCCTGTCTGCTATAACATGTGATTTAGTTCTAATAGAAAGCTAAATATACAAAGATGGCAATACCTCCAGAGTCAAACATGCTACCATTGTCAAATATTAGGATTTTTAAAAACCCGGCCCCGCTTTGAAGTCTAGATGTATTCTATCCCACATAGTAAACTAAACCATGTAATAGAACAAAGATTCATAATTTCTGTGACATTTATAACAAACATAAGTTACATAACAATAATTACCACACACAAAAAATAAGCGTAGGCTAAATTATCACACAATAAAGACGAGAAACAACAATAACACATCAACGAAACAAATGGTACAACATCGAGACAAGAATCGCAAATAATAAATAATGTAATATTACTTACTGCAAATTATAACAACTGGCACTGAAAGACAAAAACGAAAAAATAAAAATTAATTATTTACGAGTAAATTAGTCTTAATTATAATTTTTAAAAAATTGAAGAATGGGTAAATTTTTTTGATTTTAAAAAATATAAGTCATCCTGTTGAAGCATTACTCTTTTTCGTCGTTTTTATTAAATCAAACTACGCTTGGAATTGGAGTTTTACGGTTTTCGGAAGGTTGAAAAGTTGCTCCAAATTTACAGTCTAGTTTCAAGAACCACAATTTTTCATCGAACAAAACTTATTATGGCCAGTTTTTACACTAACAATATTTTCAATAAATCCTATATTTTAACGGTATTTCTACAATTTTCTCAATATAACTTTTATAATAACGAAATCTTTATGATTATTAAAGGATCCGTGTGTTACATTTATAAGGTAATTTACGAGGCTGGTTTGAAAAGTCCGTGCAAAGTCCGAGAGATGGCACCACCGGCGCGTATCGAGGTCATGTTCAGTTAGTAGCATCTCTTGAATGAAACGCACACCAAGTTTCAGCCATATTGGTCTATTTCTTTGTGTTTGGCATTCGTGTGAATCAAGGAAGTCGAGTGATTTTCAAGAAATGGACGAAAAAGAGATTTCGTGTGGTGATTAAACATTACTTTATGAAAGGCAAAACGCCTCAGGAGACTAAAGAGAAGCTTGATAAACATTATGGTGACTCTGCACCTTCGATTAGAACAGTTTATAAGTGGTTTCAAAATTTTCGGACTGGCCATATGGGCACAAGTGACGCTGAACGTTCTGGACGACCTGTGGAGGTTACGACTCTAGAAATCATTGATCAAATCCATGATATGGTAATGGATGACAGAACAGTTAAGGTGCGTGAGATTGCTAGTGCTGTGGGCATCTCGACTGAACGGGTACATAATATTTTGCATAAACATTTGGACATGAGAAAGCTATCCGCAAGATGGGTACCGCGATTGCTCACGCTTGACCAAAAACGGAATCGTGTGAAGTGTTGCAAGGATGGTTTGCAGCTGTTCCAGAAGAATCCGGAGGACTTTAAGCGTCGTTTCGTCACTGTGGATGAAACATGGATACATTACTATACTCCTGAGACCAAACAACAATATAAACAATGGGTTACCAAGGGGGAATCTGCACCAAAAAAGGCGAAGACCGTTCCTTCGGCCGGAAAGGTTATGGCGACTGTCTTTTGGGATTCGCAAGGGATAATCCTCATCGACTATCTGGAAAAGGGTAAAACTATTACAGGTGAATATTATTCATCGTTATTGGACCGTTTGAAAACCGAGCTGCAAGAAAAACGCCCGCGATTGGCCCACAAGAAAGTCTTTTTTCCATCACGACAACGCACCAGCACACACCTCAGCAGTTGTGGTCGCAAAATTAATGGAAATAGGATTCCAACTCGTTTCACATCCCCCCTATTCTCCAGACTTGGCTCCCTCGGACTACTATTTGTTCCCCAATTTGAAGAAAATGGCTGGCAGGACAAAGATTTTATTCAAACGAGGAGGTGATTGTAGACACTAATGGATATTTTGCAGACTTTAACAAATCGTGTTATTCGGAAGGGATCAACAAACTAGAACATCGTTGGACGAAGTGTATAAGCCTAAAAGGAGACTATGTCGAAAAATAAAAAAGGTTTACCCCAAACACATAAGTAGTTTTTATTTTTGCACGGACTTTTCAAACCAGCCTCGTATATAGGATGTAATAAAAAGTTGTCGGAAAGTCTTTTAAAGTACAAATTGAGACAACTGTTTTTTTATATTTTAAAAGAAATTTATCAGTCCAAAAAATAATTATATTTTTATTATAGTACCCTCAATAAGTTCATACTTTCCTTGGTTGTCACAGTGTAAAATTTTGTTGCTGTAGAATTTGTAATTTTTAGGTTAGAACGAGTTTAGTGAGACCAAGTGCAGCATTTTTGGAAAAATGGAAAAAATTGAACGACTTGCGGCCATCAAGTACCTGTTTAAAAAAAGATTAACACCAAAGGAGATCCACGATGATATGAAAACAACACTAGGGGAATCTGTTCCGTCATATACCACTGTGAAAAAATGGGTTGAAGAATTTAAACGTGGACGAGAGAGCATCGAAGATGACCCTCGTTCCGGCCGGCCCACGACGTCTACGATTACTACGGTAAAGTGTGTGATCTCATATTGAAAGACCGTAGATTAACTATCAGGGAGATTGCAGATACTACAGGCATCTCGTATGAACGAACACAAAACATCATTGCCAATGAACTCGGATATCCTAAGGTTTCTGCTAGGTGGGTCCCCAGATTGCAGTTGAACAAAAACGAATTCGACTCACGATTTCTCGCGACTGTTTGGAGATGTTTGAGGCTGATCCGCAAGATTTTCTTAACAGGTTTGTGACAATGGACGAAACCTCGGTTCTCCACTATACTCCAGAGTCAAAATAACAATCCAAGCAGTGAAAAAAAATTTGGTGAACCCATCCCATAGAAAGCAAGAGCAATTCTGTCGGCTGGAAAAGTGCATCAGTTTTTTGAGATGCTAAAGGTATTATTATGGTGGACTACCTTCCGAAAGGCGAAACAATAAATTCGATTTACTATTGCAGCTTTTCGCGCCAACGTCTAGGATTAATGAGAAAGAAAATTTTGTTCCATTAGGACTAGGCTCGCGTTCACACGTCTGTTGAGTCTGTGGCTCAAATTCGTGATTGTGGTTTCAAATTGCTGCCCCACCCGGTTTATTCTCCTGATTTGGCACCTTCGGACTTTCATCTGTTTCTAAACCTAAAAAAAACACCTCGGTGGTCAGAAATTTTCATCAAATGCAGAATTCGAAGCTACAATTAATCAGTATTTTGAAGGCCTTGTGAAATCTTTTTTTGAAACAGGTCTGAAAGCGTCGGAAAGTAGATAGAAGATTACAGAAGAAGAAGGTGGAGATTACGTCGAAAAATAAAAATATTTTTGTACGTATTTTATTTTGAATTCTTGACTAGGCTCCGAATTATTCAATCCATCCTCGTATGTTCGATGACCGTCTGCCATTTTTTCTGGCAACACCATAATCTCGTTATTGTAGAACTGTAAGCAAAAAATTGTGACGAGTGGTTTTCACTGACCTCTTTTGAAACTAACACTCATCATCAGCTTATACTGTCCACTGCTGGACAAAAGCCTCCCTCAAATATTGCCACCTTTTTCTGTTCTGGGCCATGTGTACTAAATTTCCAGCTACTCTCTTTAAATCATCAGTTTACCGACTTGGTGGTCTACCTCTGTTTCGATAGGCTTTGGATCTTGACCGCTACTCTATAAATTTTTTTGTCCATCGTCCATCCTTATACCTAGCAACATGTCCAGCCCAGTTGCATTTAAGATGCAGAATGAACTTGACTGCGAGAGTAACACCTAACATTGACTTCTCCATCTTTCGTTGCACGACACATATTTTGTTGATCAAATCGATGTTTCGAAATAAAATTTCGGAATATGGTTTGTTACTTGATTGGTCACTACAACAGAATGTCGAAAGTTTGCAAATGCAAAATAACCAACAAATAAAGATCCCATGAATGTTATATTCCATGCTTTTTCTCCTACGACTATAGTTTCTGAGCATATACTCTTCATCAGGTAGGCTTTAGGCAACGGTATCGATCGTTAAGACCAGAGTACCGTGGAGAGTCAAGTAGGAATGACTCTCGCTGACTTATAGCAATCATGGTATTTTATGTAAACGAGCAGTTTTCGATCTTCGGAACTTTCAACAGATGGCGCAAGAATCTGTATCTTGCCCAACGAGTAGTACCTCGTTTACATAAAATACCATGATTGCTATAAGTCAGCGAGAGTCATTCCAACTTGACTCTCCACGGTACTCTGGTCTTAACGATCGATACCGTTGCCTAAAGCCTACCTGATTTTTTATTTATTTAATTTATTTACGGTTCATTAGAACCTAATTTAACTATCGGATAGGCATATTCTTACAATGTCCATATAATAGTTGCTTAAACTTATTTATGGTTTCACAATTTTTGATATTATTTGGTAGGTCATTAAAATGTTTAAGTCCTTTATAATAAAGATTTGCTCGATCAGCTTCACTTGTAATTCCCACTACTCGGAAGTCATTTCGTCCTCTGGTGTTGTAGTTGTGTATCTGATTGACGTATCTAATTTTCTCGGTCAAATATTTGGGACAATTTTCTATCTTTATATTATAGATGAATTTCATTGCGTAATAAAATAATCTCTGCTTTACACTCAGCCAATTTAATCGATCTAACATATCTTTTATGTGCGTATCTCTAGGCTTCCGCAATATAAATCTCATTGCCTTGTTTTTGAAGTTTTTGCAGTAGTTCTATTTGTGTATCCTTAGCAAGAAATAATACCGAAGGACAATAAATAAAATGTGGCTCAATTTTGCTTCTATATATTAATATTTTATGGTATTCACTTATGATGTGGCAAGTTCTATACATGAGATAAAGTTTTTGGTTTATTTTATTCACTAAATATTGAAAGTGTGCATCAAATTTAAGTTTACAATCTATCATTATACCCAAGTATTTAATTTTCTATTTCACGATTATTTATGTATAATTTATGATTATTATTATAGTTTTTGTGTGATATTATCATATATTTAGTTTTATCTGTATTTAGTTTTAAGATATTTATACACATCCACCTGTAAAGAATATTCATATCAGACTGCATTTTATTAATAGCCACATCCAAACTAACATCACTAATTGCAATCAGTGCATCGTTTGCAAATAGTCTAACATCCCCGTACTTTAAACCGTCTTTAATGTCATTTATGTATATGAGAAACAGTACCGGCGCAAGGACAGAGCCTTGCGGTAGACCAATATTCACTGGTATCGCTGACGATGTCGTGTTTCCAATTTTTGTTTGTTGCTTTCTATTCGATAGATAATCTTCAAACCATTTTAATTCCATATCACGCACTCTAATTTTGTGTAGTTTCTTAAGCAATAATTTTCTGTCTATAGTTTCAAATGCTCTTTTTAAATCTATGAAAGTTGATACAATGTATTTTTTATTCATCAAATCTTCACGCCATTCACTTATAACATAATTGATTGCAGTTTCACATGAGTGTTTGCTTCTAAAACCCAATTGCTCTGGAATAATATTGTTATCATTCGAATATTGCAGTAACTGATTTTTTATCACTGTTTCAAGGATTTTTTCGTCACTTGGAAGCGTATTTATTGGCCGCATCTCTTCAGGTTTTATAGTATATTTTATTTTTTCAATTGGTACAATTTTGGAAATTTTTCAAAATGATGAAGAGTATAGGCTCAGAAACTATAGTCGTAGGAGGAAAAGCATGGAATATAGCATTCATGGGATCTTTATTTGTTGGTTATTTTGCATTTGCAAACTCTCGACATTCTATTTTGTTCTATTCGTCAGTGTGAGATTATCGACTCCGTACGTAAGAATGGTAGCATGCATCTGTTTTTTTAAACACATAGGAAGATTAGATTTAAATATATAGCCCAGGTTGCCATATGCCGTCTAGGAGAGACTTATTCTCCGCTGAATTTTATGTGTTTGGTTCTCTCGTCCTATGCTGTCTTCATGTCCTAGGTCTTTATATTGATGTACTTGCTCGATCTCCACGTTATTCAGTTTTATAGTGTCGTTTAATACAAGATTTGTGATAAACTGAGTCTTGGATAGACTGATTTTTACACCAACCCTGCTGAAGCTTCTTAAAGTATGCGCAGCATAGCTTGTGCTTCTTGCATATAGTCTTAAAACAAAGTCGTCGGCGAAACGAAGGTGATTTAACTCTTCATCATCAGCGTTAAGCCTAAGCCCCATTTTTTCTCAGTTTATTCATTGTAGCATACTTTCTAGAAGTGTTACGAAAAGCTTGGGAAAGAGCGTGTCATCCTGGCCCACTCATCTTTCGATTTAAAATTTGCTGGTGAAATGGTTGGTTTGTGTTTTGACATGAGCGATGGCATATACGTATTTAATTACCCTGGATCAATATGACATTTAGCAAGCGCTTCCAAGAGTCTCTGCTGGTTTACAGAATCAAAAGCCTTTTCGAAGTCCACGATATGAGCATCAGAGGCTTATTATATTCTAAACATTTTTCGATGAGGACTTTAACCTTTAAGTAGATGATCGGTTGTTCCATATCCTGTGCGGAAACCTGCCCGCTTTTTTGAGAGAAAAAACTCAAATTTATTTGTTTGACGTTTGGTAAGTATTTTAATGAATAATTTGTATATATGACTCAGGAGGCTAATGAGTCGATAGTGTGTAAGGTCTGAACTATCTCCTTTTTAATACATGATGACAATAGTTGCATTATTCCATTGCGAGGGAGTTATTCCTTCCAGGAAGCATTTATCGAATAACATTTTCAGAGCTTTGAAAATTTGTTGCCCGCCTGGTTTAATTGCCTCTATTACAATATTGCCTTCAACCGGGGCTTTGTTATTTTTTATGTCCTTCGTGGTTGATGTAATTTATTCTTCTGAGATCTCTGGGATCTTTCCTGATCACCGATATAGGACTTTAGGTATATTGATTTCTGTTCTTCTATCGTGTAAGGTAAATAATTGTTGATAAAATAATTCGATGATCTTTAAAATATCTGTTTTGTTTGTTATTATATTACCATGTATGTCCTTAATATTACATATGTCCTTCCTTCCTATTGTGCTCTTTTTTCTTAAAATTTTTGAGCTCTTATTTTGTTTTACAACGTTTTTAATTTCATCAAATGCAAAGCGCTAGATCCGGGTTATCCGGTGGATGTACTAAACCTTCCCAGCCGCTCCTTCTCAATTTTTGTCGAGTCATCAAAGATATGTGTGGTATGACGTTGTCATGGTGGAAGACGACATCCCTTCTGTTGACTGATTCCGGCCGATTCTTTTCAATCGCTTGCGTCAATCTTGTCAATTGCTGACAGTAGAGCACAGAATGAATCGTTTGGCCAGGTTACGGTAGCTTATGATGCCCGATTCCCTTCCAATCCTACCAAACAAGCGCCATCACCTTTTTTGGCGTCAATCCGGGCTTTGCCATCGTCTTTTGACCAATATTATTTTCGCACAATAATATCGAACATGACCGATCAGAAATGGTTCGATTTCGTACGATTCTGTAGATATTCGGAGATGGAAATTCGATCGAGTAAATGTTTGGCGATGAGACGTGATATTCCCAATATGATCCAGAGATCCAAGCTCTGAATAGAAGCACACACCCTAGGAAAATCCGAAAAAAGTTATTTGGAAAAGGTAAAAGTGACGATTCGAGGATATAGTGCAAAAGAAATTTATTCTACTTGACCAAACGGTTCTTCTTCTTCTTCTTCCTACCTTAGGACCATGTCCTGTGTTCACTTCAAAGGTTTCCCAGAAACAATTACGATGATGAAGACCAGCTCTCATACCATCTTATTGGTGGTCTTCCAAAATTGGTATCAAGATGCTTTCTTTCCATTCGGATGGTATAATCTTGGCTGAGAGTATTTTGTTAAAGAAAATCTGTAATTCCTCTAGTAATTTATCAACTCCATATTTGATCATTTCGTTCTTAATTTCGTCCATGCCCGGGGCTTTTTTGTTTTTTTAGTTTCGCTGCCATGTGCTGTATTTGATTCAAGGAAATGGTCCTGTTTGGTTGGGCAACATTTTCATCTTTATGCTGTATTTCCTGTGTTAATGAATTGGTTTCTGATGGGTTTCTCGAAATATCTTTCCCATTCTTCCACAGTAATTTTTCTATTTTGTATATACTCATTTATTGATTTTTTTTTCTATTTCTCAGTAGTTTACATATTTTTTTTTTGTCCTCCGTACAGATCATGTTCCATATCGTTCGAAAATTTCTCCCAATGCTCTCTTTTGATTCTCTGGATATTCTCGTTGACTCTGTTTCTTATATTTTTATAATCATTGTATGTTATAGCATTGGATCTGTATTGTAGGTACGATTTTCTTTTTTCTTCAGCTAATGTCTTAACTTCTTGTTTGAACTAGGCTTTGTGTTTGTCCCCCCCCCAACGGTTAATGCTTTGTAATATCTAAGCATTATGAAGCGTTTATTATCGCATATTTGTCGTGTATGGCTACAACATCGTGAATGTGGAAGTTGGCGACTGTTACGAGATAATACACCATCTCATCATTCGACGCTAATTACTGATATTTTGACCAATGACGACATCCGAAAGGGGTCGACCAGGACAATGAAGGACATCTCAAAAGGTGAGCCAAAGAACTCGTTTAACATGCTTATTAATCATGCAAAGCGTTGTATCGAGTACGAAGGGGACCCTTTTAAAAATAATACATGAATTTCGTCTAAATAATAAGTTAGTGTTTTCATTTTAAGGTCTTCTTTACTTTGAGATACGTTGTGTAGACTAACACGCATAATTATTACAACATTGTTACATTACACGCATACATATTGAACTGAGAGTTACCGTTTTCAAAGTTGATTAAAAACGTCCAGAATTTTCTTACAAATTTTCGTTGAATTAAGTTAATCAGTAGATAGTACTATTTTAATAGTTTTTTTTACGTTTTCCTTACGATTATGCAAAATTAGAGCACCTCGTTAGTGTTTTCGAAGAGTCGAGATCTCTGAATAAGC
The DNA here is from genome assembly GCA_019049505.1 of Pachyrhynchus sulphureomaculatus. Classification (NCBI taxonomy): domain Eukaryota; kingdom Metazoa; phylum Arthropoda; class Insecta; order Coleoptera; family Curculionidae; genus Pachyrhynchus; species Pachyrhynchus sulphureomaculatus. The sequence continues at coordinate 134,756,918 of CM032448.1, read as the reverse complement.
ATAGTTCAAACGTAAACGAAAAATCGCTAAAGTTACTCTAAATTGACTAACTTCTAATTCCAGGCAATATGATTTTCTTAAAAAAAAGGTAGTACTTACCCTATAGGATCCATTTTTCTTAATATATGAGTGTGGATTTCTATTTCATGTCACTTGATGTCACAAGATCTCTAGCAATTTGAACGTGTAAGTATTGTCTGCAATAAAATGAAATAAATCATACCATTTTATGAACTGATATATCAGATTGGTAGGTAGTAAGTACTATTTGACGCAGTAAAATAATACAGTGGGATTTTTTTTATATTAACTGTGATTTAATACGTATTAAATCATATCGATTTTCATGCTGATAAAGCAATTATGATCTAGAATCACGCTTCGTAAGAAGCGAGTAACCTTTTTAAATTGTTTAAAGATAGCATTAATTAAAATGAAGTGGTCTTTTTAATTTCATGAATCGTATGATGAGGCCACTTATTGATAAAAACAGATATAAATCTCACCTAATATTTTTTATAATGCTTTAAAGTCCACTGTGGATTTTGTCGAAGTTGTTAAAAAATGTAGACCATAAGGCAGCCACACACAAAAAATAACATCATTACCACGAACCAAAATACATGGCAAGAAGACCTTGCCAAATAACTACCGACCAGTCGTACTGCTTTCAATAATATCGAAACTCAAGAAAAAGGTTATCAATCAGCATCTTCTAAAATATCTTGAACGATTCAACATTATTAGCGATCACAAATATGGCTTTCGTCAACATAGATCAACAGGAGATCTTCTGAATTATGTAACACATGTTTGGAATAACGCAATTGAACACTTTGGAGAATCTCGAGCGGTTGCTTTTGACATTCCAAGGCATACAACCGTGTTTCACACGATGGACTGTTGGCTAAGTTACGCTCTTATGGTATGTCTGAAAGGTTCTGTTTGTGGCTCTCATGTTTCCTCAGAGAGCGTTCTTTACGAGTGGCGGTCGACAGATTTCTTTCTAACACCTTCACTATCAACGCCGGTGTGCCTCAAGGCTCCATACTGTCTCCTACTCTCTTTCTTATTTACAATAACGATCTGCTGGAAAAGATGGGGAATCCAATCTACAGCTTTGTAGATGACAGTACGCTTATCTCTTTATTCACTTTGAACGCTCGGACATCGGCTACTCAGGCGAATATCCGCAGACAGCAGGAGGTCGTTCAACTTAACTAAGACCTGGAAGAAATTCTATCTTGGGGTAACAGTAACCAAATGGAATTTAACGCTACAAAAATCCAGGCGGCAGTTTTTTTTCCAAAAAAGTTAACGTTGCTGAACCCGATATAGTTATGTCGGGGGCACTCTATTCCCCTTGCATCGTCACTCAATTTGTTGGGCGTTAATTTGAGAGCAAATATGTACTGGTATGAACATGTTGCAAGCATAGCAAGGAGAGCAAGTTGGGAATATTATTCCGACCCAGAAAGCTTTACACTCCACAACAACTGTTAATTCTTTACAAAGCTCAAATTCGACCAACTATGGAATACCGCTCCCATGTTTGGGGCTCTGCTCCCAAACATACCCTGCATTTGTTGGATTCTGTTCATAGAAGGGTCGTTCGTCTGATTGGAGACCTGGAAATATGCAATCGAACCACATCAAGCTATTTCTATTAATTAAACCAAAAATCCACCCTTATCGAGGGTGAAAAGTACACAACTCATGTGAGTTTCAATAACACGCGTTAAGAATAAATTCTTGTAGCTCTTAGGGCAAAATATCTGAATCTGGGGAGACAACCAGACGTTACTCTTAAAGAGTTCTGTTCTACGGCATTTTTCCTGATTTGAAGGGATTCTGGTGGTAGATTTTTCTTTCTTATTACCATCCACTTAGTTATTCTTATATTCGTAGTTAATCCAAATCTTTCGCCTGCTGTTACGACTTGATTGATCAGTTGGTGGAGATCTTTGATATTCTTTGCTAACTGAACAGTATCATCAGCATACCGTATGTAGTTCAGAGTACTTCCATTAACTGTTATTTCTTCAACCGATTCATAGATTAAACACAGCATCAGAATAAAGATTGAACAAGAGTGGTGGGAGAATGCATCCCTGTCTTACACCTTGGGTTATTTTTATGCTTTCGGACTTTTCCAACCCAATTTGGCTGGCAGTGATTGATTCCAGTGCAGATTTTTAATAATATTTAGAACTCTTTTGTCTATATTTGTTGTTTTTCGAATTTTTGTTAATTTTTCATGCATTACACAGTCGAAAGCTTTATTGTAATCTATAAAACATTCATATACATCTACATTCATATCTTTACAACGCTGGACCAGTACATTTAATGAGAATAAAGCTTCCCGTGTACCCATGCTTTTTCGGAATTCGAATTGTGTGCTATCTACAGGGTGCCCCATATATAGGGAATAATGATTCTACAGCATTTATTAATCAGTGTATCAAAAAGTGTTAAAATAAAAGTTATAGGGTGCCATACGGCCCACACGCTAAAGTTGACAATAAAATGTGTTGAACTATCGGTTCGAAGAAATTACGCCATCTTGATTTTTTTTAAATGGAAAGCCCTGTATATTATTTCATTTTTGAGTCCTACTAAAAATTCTGGATATTATTTGTCTAACATATTATATGTCTAAATTAAACTGTTTTGGAATTATCGTCTTTTGAAATTTAAAATAAAAAAAACCGGTCAAGTGCAAGTTGAACCTGCGCAATTATTGTTCCGTACGTTGATTGCTCTTAAAATAAAAAAATTTGTATCGGAGGTATAAAATGATCAGTGACTTCCCAAAACACACCCCAAATGAGTTTTCAACAAAGTTTGTTTCCAATCTTTACTGAAATCTGATGACCTTGATTTTTTTTTTTTTTTTTTTATATACCAGATCAATTATTAATTTTCGTTCAATCTACATCCCGTAGAGAATATTCCAGAATTTTTTCAAAATTTTTTGATAACTACTTTTCGAGATAAGGCGCGGGACAGCGATTTTTCGCGATTTTTTAAAAATAACACAAAGAAAAGTGCGCGCAAGTAATACATTATATATACATATTTTACTCGTGTTTTCACAAGCTTTCATTTGACACCACACTCGATGACCTAGTAAAAAAAATTTTTTTTCAGTTCCGATCTCACCCCCCAAAATTAACCCATTAAGTCAAAATTTAACTTTCAAAACTACACGGCTGTGATGAGGCCATCAATTTATACATTAGTACCAAATTTCAACTTTCTATGTCAAATAGTTTCGGAGAAAATCGGGTGTGACAGACAGACAGACAGACACCGAAGTGATCTTATAAGTGTTCCGTACGGAACACTAAAAAGTAAAAAAAAAAACTACTAGGTTTATTTTTAAGGTAACAATTGCTCAAAATGTCTACCGTTAACAGCGAGGCAATGACCCAATCTGTCATAAATAGCCTGAACAGAGTTCCTTGTTGTAAATCTTCTACAGTTTCAGGTCGACTTTGGTAAACTTTGGTTTTCGAATGACCTGATAAAAAAATCGAGTGGCGTTAGGTCGGGTCTCCTTGCAGGCCATTCTACAGCACCTCTTTTGTCTATCGATTAGGAAATATCGCATCCAAATATCTACGAACATTGCTTTCATAGTAAAAAGGTGCTCCGTTCTGTTGATACTGCAGATTCCTGTAAGGGGTATCCAAATTATATTCATAGGGAAAAAGACCTGGACAAGTTGGAGTAACTTGCTCTTGGAGTAACTGTAAATATCGCTGTCCTGTAAGATTTCCATCGAAAAAAAGGGACCAATGATATGACGTTCACAAATCCCTGCCCACACGTTTATCTGTTGTGATCTTTGAGAATGACTGCCGATTATCCATTGGGGATTTTCAGTAGACCAGTACCAGTAAATATGCCTGTTAACTCTTCCGTTAAGACAAGATGCGGCCTCGTCAGAAAAAACAATATTATGAATTAGGTCAGGATCATTATTGATTCGTTCCATCATGACCTCGCAAAATTCAACGCGTCTGTTGAAGTCATCTTCAGATAATTCTTGCAATAGAATGGGTTTATATGGATCGAATTTTCCTTCGTTCAGTATACGACTTAAGGTACCTTTACTTATGTTGTGGTCTAGGCAAAGCTGACGAGTGGCTGAATGGGGATTTTCTGTAATTTCCAATAAAACACCTAATTTTTTATCATCGCTTTTAACTTTTGGAGGTTCAGATTTAGAACGATTCTTAACATGGCCTGATTGTCTAAATCGTTTTAATGTTTTGCTAACTATAGATTGAGTAATAGGTTCTCGATTCGGATATTCTGCGTTAAAAAGATCACACACCTCCTGTTGTGTTCTCCTACGGTATCCGTAACCAACCATCATTAACAAGTGATTTTTTCAGTTTCTGTTAAATATACCATTATGATATTAAGCTCAAATTGCAGTTTCACAAAATACAACAATAAACGTTTTCGCGATAAGTCGTTACCTGACAGTAAATGTTTGACACAAGCCAGCTTACTTTTTTTTTTTAATTTAATCTCCTTAATTTTAAATATCAATAATTCCAAAACGGTTCAATTTGGACATATGGTATGTTAGACAAATAATATTTACAATTTTTAGTAGAACTCAAAAATAAAAATTTCCATTTAAAAAAATTTAAGATGGCGTAATTTCTTCGAACTGGCAGTTCAAAGCATTCTATTGTTAACTTTAGCATCTGCGCCGTATAACACCCTATATATTTATTTAAAATTTTTTTTGGTACACTGATTAATAAATGCTGTGGAATCATTATTCCATAGATATGGGGCCCTCTGTATTTCTGCTTCACGTTTTCTGCATATTCTGGTATGGATGATTCTCACGAATATCTTGAGAACGTGAAACATCAAGCGATAAACGTCACATGTCACTGATTTTGACTGTTTAGGAATTGGGATGAAAGTCGACTTTAGCCAGTCAAGAGGGATTTGTTCAGTTTCATAAATCTTGTTAAATAAGATTACCAGTCGATTAGTAAATGGACTTTCATCCGCTAATATTTTAAGGATTGCTCCCTTTATCTCTATACTTTTCCATCTTTCTGTAGTTGTGTAGCATGAATAACTTCTCATCTTGTTATTCCTGCCTCTATCTCATTACACTGGTCAACAAAAAAAAGAAAATTGCTTGTTTCCTGTGATTTTTTTTTGTTTCTATCTCAAATTGACGCGTATTTTTTTAAATATGGCAACAATTTTTCTCTAACAGCTTTTGTTTTTGAGTTATAGCTAACTACCCTCATTTACTATTTTTACTTAGATTTTCGTTTTTTATTGGACACTAAAATATATTTTGTTGTTGTTTTAGATATGGCTTTGTCAAGAAGATGTTGTTTGCTATATTTGCGGTGAATATATATTTGCAAAATATCGAAAACCTATATCGGACTTTGTGAAAACTGCGTATCATCAATACTTTAAAATCAAATTGTGTAATCAGGACAAGCCATGGGTTCCTCATATTGTATGCCAGAAATGTGTGGTATGTCTACGGTTATGGTCCAGTGGAAAAAGAGATGCAATAATGTTCGTAACACCCATGATTTGGCCAGAACCTCGAAACAATCATGACGATTGCTACTTCTGCGTTGTGAAAATAAACGGAATTAACCCTGGAAATCGAAGTAAGTGGTCGACCACAATTAAAATCTCACAAGAGGTACAACCCAGCACATCTAAATCTTCTGACGATCCAAATCTCTGTGAACCCGAACGACATACATCAAGTGAAGACTCTGATTCAGACTACAAATGTAGCCTTTCAGAACCTCAACCATTTAATCAGAAAGAACTAAATGACTTAGTAAGAGATCTAAACTTACCAAAAGAAGCTTCTGAAATTTTAGCATCTCGTTTAAAAGAAAAAAATTTGCTTACTCCGGAAACCAACATTACATTTTATCGTACCCGAGAAAAAAATCTGTTACCGTATTTTTCTCAAGAGAAGGATTTAGTTTTTTTTGTAACGATGTTGGTGGTATTTTGCAGCAGATGGGATTAAAACAGTACCAACCTAGTGATTGGCGTCTTTTCATAGACAGCAGCAAAAGAAGTTTAAAGTGTGTTTTGCTTCATAACGGTAACAAGTACGGATCTATACCTATTGCACATTCGACGACTTTAAAAGAAGAATACGTAAATGTTTCTAAGGTTATGGAAAAAATTAAGTATCAAGACCACAAACGGGTCATTTGTGTTGATCTGAAAATGGTTAACTTTCTTTTAGGTCAACAAGGTGGATACACAAAGTTCCCTTGTTTCATGTGTCTCTGGGATAGTCGTGACAAACAACACCATTGGTCACAAAAAGTTTGGCCAGTGCGGGAAGAGCTAAAAGTTGGTATAAAAAATGTTATAAACGTGCCTTTAGTAAGCCGAGACCGCATCATACTTCCACCACTTCATATTAAACTCGGCATAATGAAACAGTTTGTGAAGGCGCTTGAGAAAAGTGGCGAATGTTTTAATTTTCTTTCACGCAAGTTTCCAGGATTAAGTTCAGAAAAATTGAAAGCTGGTATTTTTGATGGACCACAGATTAGGCACCTCGTGAAAGATCCTAATTTTGTCAAATCAATGACTGGAGTCGAATCCAAAGCTTGGAATTCATTTGTTTTGGTTATGAGTAGCTTCCTAGGCAAAAAGAAATCTGACGACCATGTCGAGCTTGTTGAGTGCATGCTATCGAACTTGCAAGAGCTAGGGTGCAACATGAGCATAAAAATCCACTTCCTGCACTCGCATTTAGACCGATTTCCACAAAATCTGGGTGATTTTAGTGAGGAGCAGGGTGAAAGATTTCATCAGGATCTTCGGACAATGGAAGAGCGTTATCAGGGGCGGTGGGACTCACATATGATGGCAAACTACTGCCGAAGTTTGCAACGAGATCTACCTAAAGTCGTTCATTCAAGGAAATCTTATAAAAGATCATTTGCTGGTGTTCAATAGAAATTTTGTTAACATAATCTATTATTTTTTTGTATTTTTTTGGCAAAATAATAAAACTGTATATTTCAAAAGGTAAAGCTGTTAGCAATCTCCCAGTATTTTTTTCATAGTCAGGGCCATAGAAATACCCAATAACAGAAAAAAAAAATAAAGGAAACAAGACTTGTGTTGACCAGTGTTATCTCTGTTTAGCTGTAAGTTTTCTAAAACTATGTCCACTGAAAAATTGTTTTATATATTGCTCCCATGTCTTTATTTTGACCTTAATATCTAGTATAATTTCATTACTCCCATTTCTCACAATTGTTTCTTGTTTTTTCTTGTTTTTTCCTCCCAACTCCTTCACGTTCTTATGTAAGTTTTGAACTACAATACCAATTTGAATGAATCCGACCAGTAGTTTTATAGATATTTGAGAAAAAAACGTACATAATTGCATATACAGACTAATATTACATACAAACCCATTGAATTAAAAACCTACTTATTTGATGTCGATTAAAAATGAGTTTTAATCATTTAAACACAATACACGTATTTTACAAGATTAGTTTATTAGATATTGTTATTCAATTTTTAGTATTAATTCAAGTAAATGTGTAACATATTCTACTTATCTTTGTATTACGCATTCAATATAAATTCTTATCGAAATTGCATGATTGATAATAGGTACTTATCAGAACTGTTATCGTTTATCGATTAATGATTTCCTACATTTCATATATATAGATACATTTCTGACGGGCGAGAGAGCTTTCTTTTAGATTCCTTGCTGAAACTTTTAAAATTAGAAGTCACAGATTTTACGCTTCGTGCAAGCAAAAAGTAATACACAATTCATAATCCATTTGGACTTCACTGTGTTGCGAATTATCATTACGAGTTCCAGGATAAAGGATGCCTTTTTTTTCTTCAAGAAGTTCTGTCACTGGTTGGCGATTAGTGCTCTCCAATTTGCCAATTCATACCCCCTCCTTTATAAGCAGCATCGATATTAGTGTTTCCTTTGTTCTTTTAAGAAAAGTTCTTTATATTCATATGCCACAACCCCTCCAGCTATATTGAACCTAGCTACGTCACTACCTGCATCTTTGTACACTGTATCTATAATATATATAAAAATGCAACGTCTGTCTGTCTGTCTGTCCGTCCGTTAGTGCGCTTATCACTGGAGAACCACTTATCCGATTTACGTACTTTTTTTTTTAACATACATATGTTCTCTGGCCTGGTTATAGGCTATATTTTATTACGATAGGTAGCATAAGGAATGAGCAGTGACGATAATAGTGAATGAAGTCTGAAAAAAGTTTGCAATACACAGCCTAAACCATTAAAAATGGAACAATATTATGTAGCAGAGAATATCTATAATCTATACTGTATAATATATATAAAATGCAATGTCTTTCTATCTGTCTGTCCGTCCATTAGTGCATTTATTACGCGAGAACCACTTATCCGATTTACGTGTCTTTTTTTAAATTCATACATATATTCTTGGGCCAGATTATATAATAATAATAATAATCTATATCTATAATATATACAAAATGCAACGTCTCTCTGTCTGTCTGTTTGTGTGTTAGTGCGCTTATCCCTCGAGAACCACTTATCTGATTTACGGGATTTTTTAAATTCATACATATGTTCTATGACCAGGATATAGACATATATTTTATTACATCTATAATATATATAAAATGCAACGTCTCCCTGTCTGTCTGCCTATCTCTCTGCCTGTCTGTCGGTCTGTCCGTTAGTGCGCTTATCACTGGAGAACCACTTATCCGATTTACGTGCTTTTTTTTAAACATACATATGTTCTCTGGCTAAATTATCTATCTATAATATATATATAAAATGCAACGTCTCTCTCTCTTTGTCTGTCTGTCCGTTAGTGCGTTACGTGCTTTTTTTAAAAAGATACATATGTTCTCTGGCCAGGTTATAGGATATATTTTATTGCGTTAGGTAACATAAAGAATAAGCAGTGACGATAATAGTGAATCAAGTCGGAAAAAAGGTTACCACTAGCGGGTTCTCTTGCAATACACTGCCTAAACAATTAAATATGGAACAATATCATGTTGCAAAGAATATAACATATATAAAATGCAATGTCTTTCTATCTGTCTGTCTGTCCGTTAGTGCGCTTATCACTTGAGAACCACTTATCCGATTTACGTATTTTTATAAATTTGTATATATGTTCTATATAATTCGAAATATGCCTAGATAATGGGAGGTAAAGAGGGAGAAATGGGAGATAAGTATAAATAATGGGAGGTAAGGAGAAATAATGGGAGCAGAGATAAGCTAGAGGATAGGAGTTATGGTGAGATAATGAGAGATAAGGAGAAATAATGGGAGATAAGGAGAAATATTGCGAGATAAGCCTAGATAATGGGAGATAAGGTGAGATAATGGGAGATAAGCAGAGATAAGCCTAGATAACAGAAATTATGTAGAGATAATGGGAGATAAGAAGAAATAATGGGAGATAAGGGGAAATAATGGCAGATATTTTATTACGTTAGGTAACATAAGGAATAAGCAGTGACGATAGTAGGGGATAAAGTCTACGCGAGCGGAGCCGCGGGCACGGCTAGTCACTAATAAAAGTATAATAAAACAGTACAGTAAAAGGTAATACGCGAAATGTTAGTATTTAATTAGAAAATTATTTGTGTATACTATTTTCATTAGTAATTAAATTCATCTAAATAGTAAAGTTCAAACGTACCTTGTTTCTAAAGGTTCTGGCACTTAGTGCTCCTTTAGAAACACTTATAAGATAACATCGGTGTCTGTCCGTTTGTCTGCTTGTCCTTTTGTCTGTCCGTCTATCATACCTGATTTTCTCCGAAACTGTTTGACGTAGAAGGTTTAAATTTGGCACTAGTATACAAATTGATGGCTTCATCAGAGCCGTGTAGTTTTGAAAGTTAAATTTTGACTTAAGAGGTTAGTCTTGGGGGTGAAATCAAGTTCAAAAATATATATGATATAATAGTTGGGCATACTTTGTATTATTTTTAAAAAATTGCGAAAAATCCCTGTTCCGCCCCTTATCCCGGAAAGTAAATTTTGAAAAAATCCTGGAATATTCTCCACAGGGTGTAGATTGAACGAAAATTATCACGAGTGCATTACCTTTAAAAAATTTATCTGGTATATTAAAAAAAAAAAAAAACAAAATTTCAAGGTCATCATTTCAGAAAAAATCGGAAAAAAATTTGTTGAAAACTCATTTGGGGTGTGTTTTGTGAAGTCATTGATTATCTTATATTTCCGTAACAAAAAATGTTATTTTGAAAGCAATCAACGTACGGAACATTAATTGGGCAAGTCCGACTTGCGCTTGGCCGGGTATTTTTAATTGAAAAAGGTAAAATTCTCCCAGAATATAAGAAAATTTCGATTTTCAGTATAAAAATATTAAAAAACCGTTCGGGTCGGAATGAATTATTTCGAAAGTGTATATTTACTCCAACTTTTAGCGTACATGCTCAAAAATTATGAAACCTCAGGGTCGATTTTAACATTTTTTAGTAATTTTAGACAGTTGATCTTGATGCATTGATTTAACTGTTTAAACATACGCAACAACTTTCAAAACGCCCTATATATATTTACCCCAATAAACTACATTTCCCTTTTATATTATTAAAGAAGAAGTCGATAATTTCGATTTTCTACAAAGCACCGAATTAATTTCTATTCGTCGAGTTAAATTTAAAAATTAAACTGTGGAATTCTGTGTTAGTAGAACAAACTTTTTAATTTATAACCGTTTACCGGCATTGATATGTCGTATTCATGTAAAAGTCACATGATTTCTAATCGTTAAAAATACAGTTATGGACCAAGAAAATTTAAATCTTTTAGTATTAATATGTAATGTGGCTAATTCATTGAGCGTAGTCTCGATTAGAACGATATCGTCCGCAATCGTAGATGATTAAGTCATGTTCCGCCTATTTTACCACTCTAAGGTCTTAAAAACGTCCTCCAGTGCCACCTGAACAGTTTTGGCGAGGTCGTATCTCCTTGACGTGCTCATTTTTTTATCGATATTTTTGGAGTTTTCATATCTCCATTTACTAGTATGCTTAATTCAAATCAGAACTTTCAATTTTGCCCCGGTCAAACTTCGCGGAGTCTGTAAATCTGCCTTTTCCCTGCCAGAAAAAATAATGATATTTAACGTCCACGATGCCCTAGTGCGTCAACAGCCAACAAGCCAAGTCCGTGAAATTGTGGAAGCCTGTGCCAACGTGACGGGAGTTGGATCAGCAACTATTTATAGATTTCTAAAAGAAAGAAAATGCGGTCCTTGCAACGAACCTCAAAATCACAAAGGAACGGAGCGCTTAGAGGTTGATAAAGACGCAATAAGAAAAATTCGTGATTTTTTATTAAGAAAGAAATACCTACGCTACACTACATAAAGAAATCAGAGAAGACTTATCAGATTTATTATAAATTATGGAAAAGTCTTTATAACCTGAATTTTCGTTGGGAAAAACGCAACAGAAAATCTGTTCTTATCGATAAAACAGAAATAATTTGCTGGAGAAGAGAATATCTACGAGCAATCAGAAAATTTCGAGCCGAACAAAGAAAATACTTTTTATTTAGATGAGACTTGGGTTAATATTTTTTATTAATTATAATTCATGTTCTATATGGTCGCCCCTATTTCTAACACAAATTCTCATTCTTTTTCTTAAATTACTTTTCACAACGCTGGTTGTGAGGTGCCGCCTCATTTCGTCAGCCGCATCAATTATTTTTTGTCTTAGGACATCCACGTTTTCGATAGGAGTCATCTGGTCATATACGAGACTTTTCATGTGACCCCACACATAAAAATTCATCGGTGTTAGGTCTGGGCTTCTCGCCGGCCAAGGTATGGGTCCGCCTCTTCCAATCCATTTGTTGGGATAATTGTCATTGAGCCATGCACGAACACTTCCTCTGTAGTGAGCTGGGCAGCCATCGTGTTGAAAGTACATGTTTTGTCTCAAACCAATAGGTAGGTCTTCCATCAAATTAGCTAAATCGTTCCGCAAAAAATTGTTGTATTCCTCGCCATTCAAATTATCTGGCAGGAAGAATGGCCCAACCAAATAATTTGAAATTATACCCATCCACACATTTAAGCTGAATCTTGTTTGTGATCCTTTCGTTCTTTTTTTATTTGGGTTGCCTTCCTCTTCAGAAGCCTAATAGTGGGCATTGTGGTAGTTTGTAAGACCGTCTTTGTCGAATTTCGACTCGTCAGTCCATAGTATTTTCTTAAAAAAAGATACATCTTCGACATCGGTATTGAGCATAAATCTGCAGAATTCTAATCGTCGCAACGGATCCCCTTCTTCAATGATTTGTAAGGGCATATAGTGGTAAGGGTGTTGCCCAACAATGTGCATTACAAACCATACCTTCCACTGCGAAATACCAAGCTGTTGTGCGACAACATTTGTAGATGTGGTTGGGTCCACCTCAAAGAGACGTCGTATTTCGTTTTCTTCGTCTTCGTCAAAGATACGTGGTCGTCCCATGTCAGTCCGCCGTCTTTGTACGGAACCAGTTTCTCGTAGTCTTCGATAAGTTCCATCAAATATGCTAACATCAGGTACACGACGAGTAGGATATGGCAGTATGTATTCATCACGTGCACGCCACGACACTCCTTCGCAAAATCCGTAACACATTAGGATGTCAGCATATTCCTCGTTGGTATACGTTGCCATATTCACAAGCAGAAATCAAAATCCAGTTACGAGCCAATTCACACAGTCAGAAGATGAAACACAGATATTTTTGAAAAGCACGGTATAGCACATCTACCACGGACGAATCGCATGAGCAGACTAAAAATCATTCAATAATGTTTAGTGAACAGAAAATGTCACTCGCACAGAGAGTACCCCGACCGGAAAAATGCTTACTCAACCCTTTTTATTGTGTGAAGGTGCAGGTAGTAAACCGGTAATTGGTAGTATCTAAATTCTATTATTATGTTACTCTACATTTGGGCCTATTGAAATCTCATTTTCTTAGAATTTTCAATAGATCCAGTAGATATTATACCGTTTTAGATAGCTAAAAAGACGTAAAAGTTTTTAAAATAATTTGCAGAATAACTTCCATACATTTTTTTTTTCTCTTTATTGATTTAAAGTAGGAAACACTTGGTAAAAATTCGTAATTTAGAAACATTAACAAGCCGCCATTTGAAACTGTTAGTAATTAGTTCAAATTTTTTGATGATTTTTGATACTTGACATACAGACTAACTAAAAATAACCAAAAAATCGCAATCGATATAAAAGCAAAAAAAACATGTTTTTTTTAGAAAATCTTTAAACTTCAGTATCTCGAAAACGGTTAAGTTTAGGACATCATGTCATAGAGTCAAATGGGTCAGAAACGACCTAAATTATAACGTCCTTAATTATCTAGGACGACTTTGCCTGTAACCCTGTATATATACATAGATCTACAAATTAAAAAATTTTTGGTAATAAATCTTATATTTCTATAACTTTATTTTTAAGATAATTTTATTTATTAAACACTAAAAGCAGGTTACGCTCGGACGGCTATACTACCGATGAACCCTCATTTACATTTTATGACTCTATTGTATAGCAGAGGCTTTCTGTCTAAAATAGGGTGAACCCTTAAGGATAATTCAAAACAGGTACCAAAATCCAGTAAAATGCATCTACAACGCACCCCAACCTGTATTTGCATCTACAATGAGAGAATGTTGCTCTCAACTCCAAACAAATACACTTTAAGTCGAAAGCCTTAGTAAGGTCAAACAAGGTCTAAATTATACGTTTTGGATGATACTTGGAGCTCCAGTAATGACGAACGAATTTATCTGATTTTCGAATATTTTAAATCGATTTCATTCATAAAATATAAGCCATCGTCAAATGATGCAACATTGTGACATATTTCCAGTAACAAAAAAACAAGTCATGTTTTTTGAACATCCGTTTTGCACAGTCATTAACATAATTAAAAAATGACCGGACAATTTAAAGATAATTTTTTACGATTTTTTATTTTAATTTTTAAAATTTCCAAGACGTCACAAGTATATTTATTTATAAGTACATGCTTTCCGACAATCACAATGTAACATTGGATCACTTATCTACAATTTTCGATAGTCTAAATATTCTTAAATTTATTATTATTAAAGACTCAATAATTATTTTCAAGGGCATAAAACTGCTGAGTATGATTAAATAATTAAGGAAAAATTTTTAGCAAAACATACGAGAGTAGATCCAAAAGTTCTCAGTGTAATACAGATATGGCGCCAAGATGATCGATTTATTATGAGATTTGTTAAGTGTATAACTTATCTTTTTGCGGGGCCATTTTATAGCCTCACGTTTGCTGTGCTATTTTGTAACGCCTCGAGTTTCTTTATTTTTAATAAATATTTTAATTATTAAATAGAAGCCGTTATTTGCCCCTTATGTATATCTTAATTTTTGAGAATGGATTGAGTGGATATTAATACTAATAGAGGACAGAATTAAGGTATCAGCTAGCTCGTTTTTAGTATTCCGTACGGAACACTTATAAGATCTCTTCGGTGTCTGTCTGTCACACCCGATTTTCTCCGAAACTATTTGGAACAAAACAAAGTTGGAATAACTTGCTCTTGAAGTAACTGTAAATACCGCTGTCCTGTAAGATTTTCATCGGTAAAAAAGGGAACTTGTGCAGGTCTTTTTCCGATGAAAATAATTTGGATACCCCTCACAGGAATCTATGGTATCAACAGAACGGAGCACCTCCTCACTGTGAAATTAATGTTCGTAGATATTTAGATGGGATTTTTCCTAATCGAAGTTTACCGAAGTCGACATGAAACTGTAGAAGATTTACAAGAAAGAATTCTACGAGGGTTGTGTAAAAAATAAGGTTCCCACATTTTTTTCAGGTGTAAGGCATTTTTTATTTGAACTGAAAAATACATCATTGGAAAGCTTAATTTCTTAGCTATTTTTCAACATAATCTCCAGATTTTTCCACGCATTTTTGTTGACAACTAATCCACTTTTGTAATCCCGCTTCAAAGAAGTCCGCCGCCAGTCCGTGGAGGAATTTGGTGACCGCTTCCTGCACTTCTTTATCAGTCTCGAAACGTTGTCCACCCAAGTGTTGCTTTAATTTTGGAAAAAAGTGGAAGTCACTCGATGCAAGATCAGGGCTGTAGGGAGCATGTTCAACGAGATCCCAGCCAAAATTGTCGATTACATCCTTGGTTTGGCGAGAGACGTGCGGGCGCGCATTGTCGTGGTGCAGTCTAACGCCTTTTGTCAGTCTTCCTCTCCGGCGATTTTGGATGGCTCTTCTGAGTTTTTTCAAGGTCTCACAATAATTTTCCGAATTTATTGTGATCCCTCGAGGCATAAACTCAACAAGCAGGACACCCTTACGGTCCCAAAAGACCGTAACCATCACTTTCCCTGCGGACAGCGTCTGCTTGAACTTCTTCGGTTTAGGCGACCCCGTATTTGTCGCGATTGTTGTTTTGTTTCCGGGGTGACGTAATGACACCACGTTTCATCCCCGGTAACAATGGAGTCTAAGAAATCTTCGGTATTCTCGGCGAAGAAACTAATGGGCACAGTTGACGCGATCGGCTTTGTGGGTTTCTGAAAGCATATGCGGGACCCACCGCGCACACACCTTCTGATAACGTAAACTTTCAGTCAAAATCGTGTGGATTGTTTTTTCACAAACCTCAGGAACCCGGGCAGCCAGTTCCCGAATCGTTATCCTCCTATCCTCGAGCAGAATTCGCTCAATCTTCGACACAACTTCGTCGGAGATCGATGGCCTTCCGCTTCTTTGCTTATCGTGGATGTGTGTGCGTCCTTCGGAGAACTCCCTACACCATTTGCGGACGTGTTGAACGCTGATACAAGCTTCCCCATAAACTTCACACAACTGCCTATGAATATCAACCGGTGGTAACTTTTTAGCGTGCAAAAATCGGATTACCGCACGAACTTCACACCTGGCGGTGACGGCGATCGTGGGTTCCATCGCGGATGGCTGTCAGGCCGGCACTGAACGTCGCAGCGAGTTCTACCAAGGCGGGATCTAGAGTGGGGGAATCAGCGCAAACGGCGGTGTTGCCGGCGTTCGCATAGCATCTCACGCGGCGAGTTTACAGCGTTGGCAACCTTATTTCTTACACAACCCTCGTATATGAAGTAGCACAGATCACCCCGGATTCTCTGCAAAACTCTGTTCAGGCTGTTTATGATAGATTGGGTCATTACCTCGCTGTTAACGGTAGCCATTTTGAGCAATTGTTACTTCAAAAATAAACCTAGAGTATTTATTAATAGTTTTTTTTATCTTTTTTAGTGTTCCGTACGGAACACTTATAAGATCACTTCGGTGTCTGTCTGTCTGGCTGTCCGTCTGTCACACCCGATTTTCTCCGAAACTATTTGTCACAGAAAGTTGAAATTTGGTAATAATATAGGAATTGATGGCCTCATCAGAGCCATGTAGTTTTGAGAGTTAAATTTTGACTTAATGTGTTAGTTTTGGGGGGTGAAGTCGGAAGTGAAAAAAAAAATTTTTTACTAGGTCATTGAGTGTGGTGCCAAATAAAAGCTTGTGAAAACAGGAGTAAAATATATATATATAATGTTATACTTGCGCGCACTTTTCTTTGTATTATTTTTAAAAATTCGCGAAAAATCGCTGCCCCCGCCTTATCTCGAAAAGTACTTATCAAAAAGTTTCGAAAAAAGACTGGAATATTCTCCACGGGGTGTAGATTGAACGAAAATTATCACGAGTGCATTACCTTTAATAATTTATCTGGTATATAAAAAAAAAAACAAAAATTTCAAGGTCATCAGATTTCAGTAAAGATTGGAAACAAACTTTGTTGAAAACTCATTTGGGGTGTATTTTGTGAAGTCACTGATCATTCTATACCTCTGTAACAAAATTTTTTATTTTAAAAGCAATCAACGCACGGAACACTAATTGCGCAAGTTCAACTTGCACTTGACCGGTTATTTTACTAGTAGAGCACATGGAGATCGAGATAATTCTTGCACGTCTTTTGAAAATTGTCTCTATGGTTGTTTAAAACTTAGTTGTATTGTTTTTGGGCACCATTCATTTTAGAATAAAAAGAATCTAACTTCAGCTCAAAAAATGAAAAAGTACTGAAGAGTTATTTAGTTGTTGAAATCAAATTGAATTGGGTACAACCGTTGCGTCCTGAAAGATAAAGCGGGTAGTTCAGTGAAATGTTACATTTACAATAAAGGGGGGTATATTACCAAAATAAAAATTCTTGCTCTTATTACACTCTTAAAAGTACATCTACTAAATAAATAACCTTGTATACTATAAGAGGGCATACTATTGCACGGAGTCTCTAAATTGAAATTATTAAGTTCTTATTAAATGGCTTTAAAGCACACGATATAAAAGTTTGTAAAATCGCGGATTACACGTGTTGAATAGTCGTTGGAAACACACGTTGTAGACAGGAAGTGAGATATTTAAACTGGTGTACTGCTGACTTACTGATTGGCTTCTCCTCTTGAGTTTTCCATAAGCTGCTTGGCCTCTCCTGCTGAGATTCTCATCAAAATTATTGTCTCAGCCAGTATTCGCCTATTCTTTTTTGGGTAGCTAATCGCTTTTTGACCCGAAATGCCTTAGGATGAGTAGAATATTTTAAGATTGAAAAGAGGCATCAAACTTGAGATCGATCTAACAGAACCCATTTGCACAGTGTGTCGCGTAGAACATGCTAGGTGGACAAAATTCATGTTATGATTTCCAGGAAATCTTATTTGCAAAACGTAAACAACACCACCAAACCCCGAATTCCGAGAAAAGGTTGTTTATCAAATTTGCAAGTGGCGAGTCATAAGCGTCAGAAGTCAGGTAATGAGTTTAATGCAGCTCTTTCAATCAATCAGTTGCAATTTAGCGACACTTTCGTGCACATCTTATAGTGACATATTGTAATATTGTGAAAGTTTTTGTGATGAATATTAATACTGAGGGTAAGTACTATTTTTTAATGTATTTTTTTTAATCAGAATCTATTAATTTGAATTTTTAGTATTTTTTTTTAAATAGCCTATATATTTTAGCGTGTTTTTTAAAAAAAAAAACTTTGAAAGTTCAGAATATACAGCCTCTATCCGGGCTAGTTTTTAGATATTACACAGAAATAACTTTATTCTTCGTAAAAATACACATATTGTTTAACACAATTCAGTACAACATGTTTTTTTTTATTTTTTTCCAGAACACGTTTACTCTATTTCAAGGGTAGCCTTTTTTGAGGAGTGGTTGAAACACACGAAGAATGAATGAAAAAAACTCGCGTGTATATGACTTTCTTTCTTCAAAATTTCACTTTGGTGACATTACTGAAAGCAGCCATAAAGAAATAAAGTTGAAGATATCCAACTTGTCTAATAAGTTTGGTGTCAAATGGTTGGCTTCAGGAAAGTCGAAGGAGCGTTTTTTAATTAAAAATAAGAATTGGTTGGATGAAGCAGACATACAGTTTACTGCGAGTTCTTTTGCGCCACAACCTTCAACATCAAGTGAGAATGTGAGTCCTGCAGGAAGACCTCGCAAAGATTTTGAGGAATCGTCGTTTAAGACGAAGAAACGTCGCGTCGTGGATCTCGTAGAATCCCGAAGTGTCAGTGAATTGGTGACTGCTGCCGAAATTGCTGTGCGTTCAGCAGGGCAAAGGAAAATTGCCAATGTGATTAGAGACATTAGTGAGAGTCCACATAATATTATTAAGTCTAAAAATACCAGTTCCGTTAATCCTAGGCCATTAAGTAGTGACGAAGCCTTAGCTTACTATATAGATTCTAAGTCAACAACGCATTCTTACGAACAAACTAGGAAGTGGTCCATGAAGGCGGGGCATAATGTGTTTCCGTCATATTTTAGTTTAAAAAAGTCCAAACAGGCCTGTTACCCTGCAGAGGAGCACATTGCTATAACAGAAACTCGTGCTGAAATAAATTTGCAAGCCTTATTAAATAAAACAGTGGAACGTCTAGTATTAGCACAGAATGAAGTTATCAGCAGTGTGCTCCCAACAAGTTTATCGTTTACACTTGTTAGTAAATGGGGATGTGATGGAAGTTCTGGGCACAGCACATACAAACAGAGATTTGAGAACACTGAATATACGGACGAGTTTCTTTTCGCATTTTCTTTAGTTCCCCTTAAATTACATGATGGGTCCAAAATTATTTGGCAAAATCCTCGGCCTTCATCAACTTTGTATTGTCGCCCAATCAAATTTATATTTGCCAAAGAAACGAACGACTTCACGTTAGTGGAGACAAATAGATTGTGGGAAGAAGTTAATGCTCTTCTTCCAACACTTATCAACTTTGGTGATTCTCAAATCTCTGTAAAACACGAACTTTTGCTGACAATGACAGACGGAAAGGTGTGTAACGCCTTAACGGAAACTAGTTCATCCCAAAAGTGTTTCATCTGTGGCGCCACCCCCAAGACGATGAACGATGAACCCGCGATGTTTAACAGCAATCAAGAACATTTTGGCTTTGGTTTATCTACACTTCATGCTTGGATTCGTTGCTTCGAATTTCTTTTACATATCAGTTACAAGTTGAATATTAAGAAATGGCAGGCTAGAAGCAACGAAGACAAAGCAGATATCAAGGTTCGTTCCGAGGAAATCAAATTGAAATTTAAGAACGAGATGGGACTCATTGTAGATAAACCAAAGCCAGGATTTGGTTCTTCAAATGATGGAAATACAGCCCGTCGCTTTTTTAAGAATGCTGAGATGAGTGCTCAGATCACAGGGTTGGATGTTACAATTATAAAAAAGTTTGATGTTATTTTGAGAACATTGTCTTCTGGATTCGAGATAAACTTAGTTGAATTCAAAAAATTTTGTCTTGAAACCAGAAAACATTATCTTAGTCTCTATTCGTGGTACTGTATGCCTGCTACTGTGCATAAAATATTAATTCACAGCACAGAAGTCATCAAAGCGGCATTGCTTTCAATTGGGCAGCTTTCCGAAGAGGCTCAAGAAGCACAACAAAGATTGCCGCAGATTTAGGGAGTACAACACCCGCAAGTGCTCGCGTGTTGCCACGAATAGAGACTTACTGTGCATGTTAATTATAACATCTGATCCTTTGATCAATAGCCTTCGAGAGATTCCCAAAAAAAAAGCCGGAAAAAATATGTACAGATGTATTAAAGTTAATTGTAAGCCCTAGCATAGAAAAGTCAAGATTGGAATCGTCATCATATTGTCGCACAATGCCACAAAATAATGACGATTATACAGTAAACGACTCATCAGAAGACTCTGATGATGATTATTAAGTTCAGCTACTATTTTTAGTTATGTAGTGCTTGTACTTAGCATGTAAACCTTGTAAATTTTTCTTTATCAATAAATGAGTATTTTTATTTTACATATAATTACAGTCAGTGTCATTATGCTAAATTTATTACAAAGCATTTATAACATTTATTTTAAAATTAAACAAAAACAATTTTTGACTGGAATTTTCAAAAACAATTTTTTTTTGAACCGAACAGCTAGAAATATGTACCTTAAAAAAATCAAAAACATTTTAAAATACCAACTACTTATGTTGCACAAGTTACCTACCTGAAAGGCAGGTATTATTTGAGTTTATCCTTTTTGTATCAATAAAACTAAGTAATATGGATTAATTGTTTTATTTTTAATTGACAAATGCAATAAATGATTTTTTATCTGGTTATTATTAAAAATAGTAATACAGTGTCTTTCATTTAGTTGCACATTCAAGTTTGTAGAAAAATTCGTGAACATACGCAGAATATTTTGTTTTTGTTATACAATGTTTTGTGCAGCTGGACAAAAAATACAGGTAAGCGAAATGCAGCTAAATGAAAGACACTGTATTATAATTTTTAATTCTAATAACCATACAAAATACCCTTGCCCTTTAGTTCCGTTATCTACCTGCTAAGCTGATGCAATCCTACCGCGATATGCAAGGGTGGCTGTATTACATAAATTTTATCGATATTGAGTACCTGCGGTAAATTGTGAATAAAACCCACATTTATTAACCGATTTTCATGATTAATACCTTATTTTATTTTCCAGATACGCAGCTGTCAGAAAAATGTATAATATTTTATTTTTCTTTTGTTATTGCGCTTTTTTACCGAAAAAAAAATAATGAATTTTACACGAAAAAAAATTATTTCTCTCCATTAATTTCTAAATAACTCCAAAACGATAAAAGATAGAATAAAATAATATTCAATCAACTTTAATAAAATTTTGTTACGCATTTTTTAATGTTTTATTTATAAAAATCTGACAAGTTGTTCCCGAGTTATCGTTAAATATGTCTGCGTAGCTGACTAATTTAGGGGAAAAAATTAGCTACGCCCATAAAAAAAACCAACGCGATGAATTTTTTCTTAAAATAACTTAATATGCCTAGAATATACATAAACAATTTAAATAAGTGAAAAAATAATTTTGTCCAGCTAACTTGTACTAGTCGACACACTGTGATTTGGTGATAAAAAAGATGTTACTGCACTACGGCATGAAGAAAGAAAAAAAAGCCTACTCCGACCTGACAAAGGAATAAGCCGTTACTGCCTCATTTCGGCATGCTGGAGGAAAAAGCCCCTAAAAATTTTTATATCTTTTTCCCCTTCTTCAAAGTGAAGTCTTTAAAATGGCTCACTTCCGGAACGCAATTTTTAACAAATCAAACGCATTCAATGCAAACGAAATACGTTAAATCAGCAACACGTTATACACGGATACACTGTTCAAAAATTTAAATCCCTGTTTTAAGTTACACTGCTCAAAAATTAAAATCACTGCCTAATCAAATATAAATATGTAATAAAATATAAACTATAGAAAGAAAAACAGTGTTGTAACATGATCTTAAAAACGAGGAAAAAATGAATGTTGCAACAAGTGCTATCTACTAGATGGCATGTTGTGAAGTTTCAGACATTTGTGTTTAGTTGTCTTTTTGTAGCAATCGTGTAAACAGACAAGTTGTGACATTTTCTAAAAATCGGAGACAACTGAAGAGCAAGCTGTTATAAAATACCTCGTCTGTAAAGGTTTAATTTCTATGGACATTCGAAAATAGTCAAACGTTCCATTAAATGGTTCTTCTTCTTCGTTCTCGACGATTACAAGGTAGATTGCTGAATTTAAACATGGTCGGACATCCATTCAAAATGATAAACGCTCAGGACGCCTGAAAACCTCTACGACCGACGAGATTGTGACAAAAACTCAATAGCGTACTAAATGATCGCCGATTGAAGGTACGCGAGCTTGCTGACATTGTAAACATTTTGATACACGATGTTTTGGGTATGAGAAGGCTTTTCGCTCGATGGGTAACGTGTTTGTTAACAATCGATTAAAAATGCATTCCAATAAGTATTTAGACTTGTTTAAACATAATTCCAATCCATTTCTTCGACATTTCATAACAGTAGATTACACAGAGATGAAGGAGCAGCCCAAATAGTGGGTAGATGCAGGTGAAAGTGGATCCAAGGAAGCAAAAACAGGAACCGTCAGGGCTACAATTTTTTGAGATTCTCACACTACCTAGAGAAAGATAGAATCATCACCAAGGAGTATTATACTTCACCATGTAACAAAGTGGTTTTCCATCGCAATAAGGCGCCGTGCTACAAATTTCAGATTGTTGCTTCAAAACTGTACAACCTTCGCTTCCACCGTATTCACCAGATTTGGCTCCCAGTGATTACTTCTTATTTTCAAACCTAAGAAAATGGCTGGGTGGATGAAAATTCACTTCGAATGGTGATGTTAAAACTGAGGCGAATGCTTATTTTCCAGAGTTGGAAAAATCTTGTATCTATATGTATTGATTTTCAAGGTGACTATGTAACAGTTTTAGAACGACGCTCGTATGTTTATATGTTACAAAGTCTAATGATAAAATAAGTTGTTAGTTTTATCGACTGTCACAAATTTAAAATATGCAAATATACAGGGTCTTATGAAAATGGTTTATTATATTAGGTGTAGAAAATTCGGTAACGTTGAAATAAGTATTTTAAAATTCGATTTCAAACTCACACTATTTCCCGCCACTCTTGTGTGTGGAAGTGCCAATTTTAAAGAAGCAAAATCACCACGTCATGCATTGCTGCTATGTACATTACCTCAAAATACAGTCTCGAAAGCTCTGTCCCTAGACAAGTTTAGAAAATAGTAGAACTTGTAACTATTCAAGCTGTAGAAAATTTTAGAAAGTTTCTACGCCGATTGGGAGTCGAACTGGGATCTTCGGCGTTATATGTCAGTGCTATGTTTAGCAATTGGGGAACGGAAATAGTTTTACAAAAATCATTTGTCAAACAGATTGTGCATGTAATGTGCCTTATGAGTTTTCAGTTATTTTGTTACAATTGTGTAAAAAATGTGCTATGTGTTATTTTCATCTAACTTTAAATTCGACTCGAATTTTACCCTCGTGTATTGATAGACAACTTCCACCGGTTACCGAGCTTATAGGTATTTTCTCAGGATTCTGCTGTATTAGCTTAGTAAATGGTACTGACGTTTGCTCGATTATCCTGTCGGACTCTTCAGAGAGTGTTCGGAATCTAGCACGAAACTGATATATTTTCGCTGCACATATTCAAGGCATTCGACCGTGTTTGGCACGATGGACTGTTGGCTAAGTTGCGCTCTTATGGTATGTCTGAAAGATTCTGTTTGTGGCTCTCATGTTTCCTCAAAGAGCGTTCTTTACGAGTGGCGGTCGACGGATTTCTTGCTGACACCTTCACTATCAACGCCAGTGTGCCTCATGGCTCCATACTGTCTCCTACTCTCTTTCTTATTTACATTAACGATCTGCTGGAAAAATCCGGGGATCCAATCTACAGCTTTGCAGATGACAGTACGTTTATCTCTTCATTCACTTTGAACGGTTGGACATCGGCTACTCAGGCGAATATCCGCAGACAGCAGGAGGTCGTTCAACTTAACAAAGACCTGGAAGAAATTCTATCTTGGGGTAACAGTAACCAAGTGGAATTTAACGCTACAAAAACCCAGGCGGCAGTTTTTTCTAAAAAAGTTAACGTTGCTGAACCCAACATAGATATGTCGGGGCACTCCATTCCCCTAACATCGTCACTCAATTTGTTGGGCGTTATTTTGGGAGAAAAATATGTCCTGGCATGAACATGTTGCAGGCATAGCAAGGGGAGCTTCTCAAAAGTTGGTAATATTATTTCGAACCAGAAAGCTTTACATCCCACAACAACTGTTAATTCTTTACAAAGCTCAAATTCGACCAACTATGGAATACTGCTCCCACGTTTGGGGCTCCGCTCCCAAACATACACTGCATTTGTTGGATTCTGTTCAGAGAAGAGATGTCCGTCTGATTGGAGACCCCGAATTGACCGGCGGCCTTGATTCGCTGAAACATCGAAGAACGGTTGGCGACTTGAGTCTGTTCTACAAGTATTTTCATGGAAAGTGTTCGAAGGATGTAGCCCCCTTAATTCCTCCCAAAGCGGTGCATGTTAGGAATACACGTCGCGCTGGTGCTTCACATCCGTATGAGGTTCAGCTTGTTACTCCGCGTACAACGCTTTTCAAGCAGTCTTTCATATGGAGAACATCATCCCTTTGGAATAATTTGCCCAGTGCTGTGTTTCCCACCGAGTACATTTTACAGCGACTCAAGAACAACGTGAATCGCTTTTTCCGCACACATGCCACTTTAGGGACTTCCCTGCAGCACGTGTGCTAGACCCATAAACAAAAAAAATTTAAAAAAAATGGAGAAAACTGTTATAAAATACCTCATCTGTAAAAGTTTAACTCCTATGGACATTCGAAAAGAGTTCAACGTTCCATTAAATCGTTCTTCTTCTTCGTTCTCGGCGATTAAAAAGTAGATTGCTGAATTTATACATGGTCAGACATCGATTCAAAGTGATAAACGCTCAGGACGCTCGAAAACCTCTACGACCGACGAGATTGTGACAAAAAAGATACGCGAGCTTGCTGACATTGTAAACATTTTGATAGGCAGTGTCCTTCACATTTTACACGATGTTTTGGGTATGAGGAAGCTTTTCGCTCGATGGGTACCGTGTTTGTTAACAATCGATTAAAAATGCATTCCAATGAGTGTTTAGACTTGTTTAAACATAATTCCAGTCAATTTCTTCGACATTTCATAACAGTAGATGACACAGAGATGAAGGCGCAGCCTAAATTGTGGGTGGAAGCAGGTGAAAGTGGGTCCAAGAAAGCAAAAACAGGAACCGTCAGAGCTACGGTTTTTTTGAGATTCTAAAGGTATTGTGTTCATACACTATCTGGAGAAAGATAGAACCATCACCAAGGAGTATTATACTTTACTATGCAAAAAAAGTGGTTTTTCATCACAATAAGGCGCTGTCATACAAATTTCGGATTGTTGCTTCAAAACTGTACGACCTTCGCTCCCACCGTATTCACCAGATTTGGCTCCCAGTGATCACTTCTTATTTTCAAACCTAAGAAAATTGCTGGTTGGATGAAAATTCACTTCGAATGGTGAAGTTAAAACTGAGGCGAATGCTTATTTTCCAGAGTTGGATAAATCCTGTATCTATGGTATATGTATTGATTTTCAAGGTAACTACATAAAAGTTTTAGAACGACCCTCGTACGTTTATATGTCGGTTACAAAGTTTAATGATAAAATAAATTGTTAGTTTTATCGTCTGTCACAAATTTTAAATATACAAATATACAGGGTCTTATGAAAATGGTTTATTATATCAGGTGTACAGAATTCGTAAACTTTGAAATAATTATTTTAAAATTCAATTTCAAATTCTCACTATTTCCCGCCACTCTTGTATGTGGAAGTGCCAATTTTAAAGAAGCAAAATCACCACATCATGCAATGCTGCTATGTGTTATATATATATATATATATATATATATATATATATATATATATATATACATATATATATATATATATATATATATATATATATATATATATATATATATATATATATACACAATAACAAGGTTCCCAATTACATCCATGTTTTAAATTTGGTTTTTAGAATTTTGTCGACAGTGTTTTAGTGTGTATTTTATATATTTTATGGATTAACCAACTTTTATATGTAACAACTTTTGTATGTATAAGCTACCTACGGCCATTCAGGCTAACGAAATCTTTGCACTTCTCATGTGAGTTTTTTTTAACTTATTATGACTAATATCTTATTCTTGTTCTACACTAATTTTATTTATTATAACAACCTAACGATAACATCATTAATTTAAAGTTGTCCCAGACACGATTAGTGAATACGCTTTGTTCTTCTTTTCAGTTCTGCCCTGAAGAAGGTCCCAATCCAGGACCGAAATATTGGCTTAATGAAAATTGTGTGATCTCTTATCACGCCCCCTTCTTGCCGAGTTCCCCAACTAAGATTGTATTTTTAATAATTTTGGTAGATACGGCAATTTTTTGCTTTCTTTCTTTATTCTATATATATATATATATATATATATATATATATATATATATATATATACATATATATGTATATGATAGATAACTTCCACCTGTTACCGAACTTATAGGTATTTTCTCAGGATTCTGCTGTATCAGCTGAGCAAATGGTACTGACATTCGGTCGATTATTCTGCCGGATTCTTCAGAGATTGTTCGGAGAACTGACCTCTTCAGAATCTAGCACGAAACTGATAAATTTCCGCTTGTACACGTTTTTTATATTAGCAGACTGGGATGGGGGTGGCCGGATTCTATAGATGATCGTTTGCCAGCCTGGTGAGGGGTAAACGCCAGTATTACGATTTCTCTCTCTTCGATTTTTCAGACCATCTCAGATCTGTCAAAAATAAAAGTCTCCATTAAAATCCAAGAGTCTACAGTGACCTATGTAGTTGTGATATAACCTGTATCGGCAAAAGGAGCAGGAAAATATATACTAGAATTACAGAATATTAAAGGATAGTATATATTCTTAAGATTTTCACTTCATCACTTGTAGAACACCAACATAAAACAGGACACCGGATCTTTGACCAATCAGAGATTTTCGCTACATATTACTTTTTTAATCCTAGGAATGTTCGCGAATCCATCGAAATCTCTAAACATCCCAAGAATCTTAATCTTGATGCCGGTCCTTACCTCGCACTAATCTGGCAACAGATTATCCATGAAGCTTCGCCCTCCTCTCATCCCGGTCAGCTAATTTAAGAGGCGCAAGGGACTTAAATCAGTTTCGCGCTAGATTCGGTGGAAGTCAGTTCTCGGTACAAGCTCTGAAGAAGGCTGATCGGCGAATCATCAGCACGTATAAATCGACAGATGAGAAATACTGAACAATTATACTTTTAAACTTCTGGTCTATAATTACTGTATACATTTTATAATACAGTAATTGTGTAATTTTTAATTATCATAACGATAATTTTGCTAAGCTATAACGTAATGCAATTAGTACGTATGTACAGGGTGATCATACGCTCGGCCCTGATTTATGGGAAATTGTTGTACCTTTTGTAAAACGGCATTGGGAAGCTCTAATTGTTTTCGACATTTTTTCCTTAAACTAATTTTTTCTAATTTGTTTTGGAAAAAAGTTATGCAGCAAAAACCCTATAAAATATTATTTTTTGATCATCGCGGTTGCCAGGTTTGGCGGTTTCCAAACAATTTTTCTAGTAGGCAGCTGTCATACTTTGATTTGACAGCTCTTGCTTTGCACACTTATTCAATTAAATAGAGTTAAACTAAGTAAACAGTGTGATAATAGCTTCTGGTTGAAGTGATTTCTCACGCTGAAAAAGTAGATATGATTCTTATTTATGGAGAAGCAAGAAGAAATTCTCGGGAAACCACTGGACTGTATCAGAACGTTACTCCAACAGGTTTATCCCGGATCACATTATGTCTTGTCGAATAGAACGAAAATATGGATGCATTTTGTGGGCAGAAAGGTATTTCTAAACGAGAAACTGTTTTAACAGATGAAATTACTAAATTGGGAATGTGGAATTCTCAGTATATATCACCACTACACCAAACACTTTATTTTTGCACTCGACGCGCGTTTCGCTAACCATGTTAGCTTCATCAGGAGCGATGATTGACTAAAGCTAAACTACAAATCTACCCTATTTATACTTAGCCTAACCCTTGAATTACTCAAGCGGAACTAATGACATAGGCAAGGCCATCAATTCCGGTCAAGTAACCAGTAGAGGGGACTATGAGGAATAGGCCCTCTGTCTTTATTTAAACTACTTTTACATTTTATGATTTCCATACTTTCGTATGCGTTTAACAATCTCCTATCAGATACATTTTTTATTAATCTTAGATTATCTAATGTTACAGTATGGTCAGCTTCAAGCGCATGTTCGGCAATACTAGACTTTTCTGTTCTATTGTATTTTAAGTGTGCTAAATGTTCTTTAAATCGTGTTTTAATTGACCTTTTAGTTTGCCCAACATACTTTTTGTCACACTCATTACAACTAATTTCATAAATTCCACTTTTCTCATAATTAGGAATCTTATCTTTGGGATTTCCTAAGATATTCCTCAGATTGTCTGATGATTTATAGACTAAGGTGAGGCCTACCTTATTAAATACCTTATTGAGTCCCTTGCTATATTTCGGATTATATGGTATGGAGACATACTTGGTGTTATTTTCTTCGCGTGTAAAAAAGGTGGAATTCTGAATATTAAACCTAAACTTATGTCTATTTATTAGCTTATTTACTACGTCGTCGTCATAACCATTAACTCTAGTTATATTTCTAATACGATTCCTTTCTTTATTAAAGTTTACTCTATTCAGAGGGAAAGTGATTAAACGATGAACTAAAAAATGTAATGAGGCTAATTTATGTTGTTTGCAATGAAATGAATCATTAGGAATATATCTATCTGTTACTGTGTCCTTCCTATAGATATCAAATTCTAATCTATTATTATTTTTAATAATTAAAATATCTAAAAAAGGAAATTGTCCTTTGTTCTCAACTTCGTAAGTGAATTTAATGGAATCATACCGGCTATTTAATTTAGAAACAAAATCATCAATATTTGCTTTATTTGTATCAAAAATCGCGAAAATATCATCCACATACCTATACCATACCCTTGGGAAATATTCGAATTCGAAGCAAATATTGATGATTTTGTTTCTAAATTAAATAGCCGGTATGATTCCATTAAATTCACTTACGAAGTTGAGAACAAAGGACAATTGCCTTTTTTAGATATTTTAATTATTAAAAATAATAATAGATTAGAATTTGATATCTATAGGAAGGACACAGTAACAGATAGATATATTCCTAATGATTCATTTCATTGCAAATAACATAAATGAGCGTCATTACATTTTTTAGTTCATCGTTTAATCACTTTCCCTCTGAATAGAGTAAACTTTAATAAAGAAAGGAATCGTATTAGAAATATAACTAGAGTTAATGGTTATGACGACGACTTAGTAAATAAGCTAATAAATAGACATAAGTTTAGGTTTAATATTCAGAATTCCACCTTTTTTACACGCGAAGAAAATAACACCAAGTATGTCTCCATACCATATAATCCGAAATATAGCAAGGAACTCAATAAGGTATTTAATAAGGCAGGCCTCACCTTAGTCTATAAGTCATCAGACAATCTGAGGAATATCTTAGGAAATCCCAAAGATAAGATTCCTAATTGTGAGAAATGTGGAATTTATGAAATTAGTTGTAATGATTATGACAAAAAGTATGTTGGGCAAACTAAAAGGTCAATTAAAACACGATTTAAAGAACATTTAGCGCACTTAAAATACAATAGAACAGAAAAGTTTAGTATTGCCGAACATGCCCTTGAAGCTGACCATACTGTAACATTAGATAATCTAAGATTAATAAAAAATCTATCTGATAGGAGATTGTTAAACGCATACGAAAGTATGGAAATCATAAAATGTAAAAGTAGTTTAAATAAAGACAGAGGGCCTATTCCTTATAGTCCCCTCTACTGGTTACTTGACCGGAATTGATGGCCTTGCCTATGTCATTAGTTCCGCTTGAGTAATTCAAGGGTTAGGCTAAGTATAAATAGGGTAGATTTGTAGTTTAGCTTTAGTCAATCATCACTCCTGATGAAGCTAACATGGTTAGCGAAACGCGCGTCGAGTGCAAAAATAAAGTGTTTGGTGTAGTGGTGATATATACTGAGTAGATGAAATTATGCAATATTTTCATTATCATTTATATAATTCAATCAGACAAGTAAGCAGGGAATTGAATGTATCTTACGGAGCTATTCAGAAATCCCTTAAAGCTAACGACTATGAAATGCACGATCTTCAGTTATTAACACAATTTAATTCGGAACGACGCCTGAGTTTTGTAGCAGAAATGACGATTAAATATGACGAAGAACGTTATTTTTTAAATCATATATTATGGACAGATGAAAGTCATTTTGTCAGCAACGGCAAACCTAACAGAAAAAATTATCATTATTGGGCTGACGAGAATACAACGTTAATCAAATTCAGAATCAAGGCCATTATGGCGTTAATGTATGGTATCGGATAATTGGGAGACATTTGATTGGACCATACTTTTTTGAAGGAACACTAACTGGAAATAGATACCTTTTTAGTGTTCCGTACGGAACACTTATAAGATGACTTCGGTATCTGTCTGTCCGTCTGTCCGTCTGTTTGTCTGTCACACCCGATTTTCTCTTGTCATAGAAAGTTGAAATTTGGTAATAATATAGGAATTGATGGCCTCATCAGAGCCATGTAGTTTTGAAAGTTAAATTTTGATTTAAGGGGTTAGTTTTGGGGGGTGAATAGGAAGTGAAAAAAAAAATTTTTTACTAGATAATCGAGTGTGGTGTCAAATGAAAGCTTGTAAAAACACGAGTAAAAAATATACATATAATGTAATACTTGTGCGCACTTTTCTTTGTATTATTTTTAAAAAATCGCGAAAAATCGCCTTATCTCGAAAAGTACTTATCAAAAAATTTTGAAAAAATTCTGGAATATTCTCCACGGGGTGTAGATTGAACGAAAATTATCACGAGTGCATTACCTTTAATAATTTATCTGGTATATAAAAAAAAACAAAAATTTCAAGTTCATCAATTTTCAGTAAAGATTGGAAACAAACTTTGTTGAAAACTCATTTGGGGTGTGTTTTGTGAAGTCACTGATCATTTTATACCTCCGTTACAAAATTTTTTATTTTAAAAGCAATCAACGTACGGAACACTAATTGCGCAAGTTCGACTTGCACTTGACCGGTTTTTTTTTGGTTAATACTCTACCAGTTTTATTAGAAAATGTTCCTCTTATTTTAAGAATGCATCAACATGACAGAGCACCACCTCATATAACTGCTGCTGTTAGAGAGAATTTGAATAAACGGTCTTAACGAAGACAGATAAGGGCTCACAGCCTAGTTATTCAATGGGTACCTAAGTCACCAGATCTCACGACGTTAGATTTTTTTATGTGGGGGACTCATAAAGATATTGTGTACGAAACTGCGACAAACAATATTGAGTACTTAAAGACAAAAATATCAGATGCTTGCAATAGTAAATTATTTACAAAACCAATCATCAAGCGGTAATGAAAGGATGGAAAAATGTATGATATAAGAAGGAAGACATATAGAAAATTTCTTTCGACTTTTTTTTTATTTTTTAAGTTTCAAACATTTAATTTTATAAATATGTAATAAGTTATGTAATCTGAAAAGTTTTATAGTTTTTTTGTGGTTTTAATAAAAATAATATATTGTTGTTTTTTCAAGTTCAAAGATATTTTATTAAACCTCAACAGCATGGTAACTAACATTATTATAATTACTGTCAGATTAGAGTATGACAGCCACCTACTAGGCAAATTGTATGAAAACCGCCAAACGTGGTATACGATCCATGGCAACTGCGATGACCAAAAAATAATATTTTAGAGGCGCCCAGCGTCGTTTTCACTACCAAATGCTAAATACATCAGTATTTTTTATAGGTCTAGTACAAGTGCTGCAGGGAAGTCCCTAAAGCGCCACAGGAGCAACATGTGTGCGGAAAAAGCGATTCACGTTGTTCTTGAATCGCTGTAAATTGTACTACGTGGGAAACGTAGTCCTGGGCAAATTATTCCAAAGGGATGATGTTCTCCATATAAAAGACTGCTTGAAAAGTGTTGTACGAGAGGTAACAAGCTGAACCTAATGCGGATGTGAAGTATTAGTGCGATGTGTATTTCTGACATGCACCGCTCTTGGAGGAATTAAGCGGGCTACATCCTTCGAACACTTTCCATGAAAATACTTGTAGAATAGGCTCAAGCCGCCAACCGTTCTTTGATGCTGCAGCACATCAAGGCCGCCGGTCAGTTCCGGGTTTCCAATCAAACGAACAGCTCTCTCTGTATAGAATCCAGCAAATGCAGTGTATGTTTGGGAGCGGAACCTAAAACATGGGAGCAGTTTGGGACTAGCAAGGAGTATACTGGGAGCAGCTGTGGGACTAAATAGCATGATGAGGCACCTGGAAACAAAAAATTCCGGAGGTAAACTAGCCCCCGTTCCGATCTCCGGGTCGGAGCTGGTTCAGGGTCGTCGACATGCAGAGATCATAATTTTAAAATAGATTTTTGCAACATAGGAGGTTCAAACTCGAACATAAATTCAGTGCACCAACACCTGCAATCAAATAAACCTCATGTACTCGCCCTCTGTGACACCAAGGTCAGTTCATCGACCAGCACAGTCTACCATCTTTATCCTGGGTACGACTTTTATTCCCGATTTAGAGGTAACTTTGGAATCTGTCTTTTTGTGAGAAGCGACCTCTCTTGCCAACCAAAAAAGCACAGTATACTCCTATACCACTCCACATTTAAAAAAAAAAATAATAAATATCCAACAATTTTTCATAAATCGGGGTCGGGCGTCTAAAAATGATCACCCTGTACAGTGAACAGGCATAATAAACATCACTATAATGATATGTGTGAATAATTTTGCAATAGGTTTTCCATAGTTATAAATGAATTATTATGGTTTTGCATTGCATAATTTTGCCTTTTAACTTTATAAACGTTTTCGGTTTCTAGTAATTTAATCTCGCTGAAGGCAGTATATGTTTTATCGGTTAAAATTGTACATACAAATTAAAAAACCGTAAATCTCCCGGCGAAGACTAAATAGCTAATGAACTACTAAAATAAGGGTGACACTCTCTGGTTAAACAACTCCAGACACTTATACAGAGAATTATAAGATCGAATACAATTCCAGATGAATGGAGAACAGCGACAATTATACTAATACACAAGAAGGGAGAAAAAAAAAGATCCTACTAACTATAGAGGCATAAATATACTAAATTGTACACTAAAATTAACGAAAAAGATTATTACAACAAAAATAAACGCGAGAATATAATTGGAAGAAGAACAGCAAGGATTCAGAAGTGAGCGCTCACGCACCGATGCCGTATTCACTGTGAGACAGGTAAAAGAATAATCTATAGAATACAACATTCCGGCATACTTGTGCCTGATAGACCTAAAAAAAGCTTTCGACAACGTGCAAATAGAAGACGTTATTCATTTATTATATAACAGGAACATCCTATTACACCTAATTAAACCTCGAGAATATATATAAAGATAAGATTAGCAGAAGGAATGACAGAACCAATCAATTATGAATCTGGAATCAGGCAGAAAGACTCTTTAAGTTCTCTTCTATTTAATATTGTCATGGATGAAATTATAAAGGGAGGACCCCTGGCGCAGTAGGGAATGCATCCTGCTGTTGATCAGAGGGTCGGCGGTTCGATTCCACCTGACTGACTGGGTGTTGTCCCATGTATGTATGTGTAAATTTGTGTGTCGAAAAACAAAGAGAGAAATCTAGCTAATTGGTATACGAGGCTGGTTTGAAAAGTCCGTGCAAAAATAAAAACTACTTATGTGTTTGGGGTAAACCCTTTTTATTTTTCGACATAGTCTCCTTTTAGGCTTATACACTTCGTCCAACGATGTTCTAGTTTGTTGATCCCTTCCGAATAATAGGATTTGTCCAAGTCTGCAAAATATCCATTAGTGTCTGCAATCACCTCCTCGTTTGAATAAAATCTTTGTCCCGCCAGCCATTTCTTCAAATTGGGGAACAAATAGTAGTCCGAGGGAGCCATGTCTGGAGAATAGTGGGGATGTGAAACGAGTTGAAATCCTATTTCCATTAATTTTGCGACCACAACTGCTGAGGTGTGTGCTGGTGCGTTGTCGTGATGGAAAAGGACTTTCTTGTAGGCCAATCGCGGGCGTTTTTCTTGCAGCTCGGTTTTCAAATGGTCCAATAACGATGAATAATATTCACCTGTAATAGTTTTAAAAAAAATAGTACCCTTTTTCAGATAGTCGATGAGGATTATCCCTTGCGAATCCCAAAAGACAGTCGTCATAACCTTTCCGGCCGAAGGAACGGTCTTCGCCTTTTTTGGTGCAGATTCCCCCTTGGTAACCAATTGTTTAGATTGTTGTTTGGTCTCAGGAGTATAATAATGTATCCATGTTTCATCCACAGTGACGAAACGATGCTTAAAGTCCTCCGGATTCTTCTGGAACAGCTGCAAACCATCCTTGCAACACTTCACACGACTCCGATTTTGGTCAAGCGTGAGCAATCTTGCGGATAGCTTTCTCATGTCCAAATGTTTATGTAAAATATTATGTACCCGTTCAGTCGAGATGCCCACAGCACTAGCAATCTCACGCACCTTAACTCTTCTGTCATCCATCACCATATCATGGATTTGATCAATGATTTCTGGAGTCGTAACCTCCACAGGCCGTCCAGAACGTTCAGCGTCACTTGTGCCCATATGGCCAGTCCGAAAACTGTTCTAATCGAAGGTGCAGAGTCACCATAATATTTATCAAGCTTCTCTTTAGTCTCCTGAGGCGTTTTGCCTTTCATAAAGTAATGTTTAACCACCACACGAAATTCTTTTTCGTCCATTTCTTGAAAATCACTCGACTTCCTTGATTCACACGAATGCCGAACACAAAGAAATAGACCAATATGGCTGAAACTTGGTGTGCGTTCATTCAAGAGATGCTACTAACTAAACATGACCTCGATACGCTCCGGTGGTGCCATCTCTCGGACTTTGCACGGACCAGCCTCGTACGTCAGCGCCATAAAAAAAAATTAAATTACAAAGAATGAAAAAAAGAAGGTATATAGAATGGGTAACAGAGAACTTAAAATTATAAGTTATGCAGATGACGCGATAATAATGGCTGAGACCGAGAACGATCTGCAAAGGCTGCTATACGAATTCTACATAGCAGCAAAACAATACCATATAATATGTCAATCTCAACTGAAAAAACCAAGACAATAGTAACAGTAAAATAACCGATCAGGTGCAAGCTGGTGGTGGAAGATAAACCAATAGAACAGGTGATGGAGGTTGATGACCTGGGCATTAAAAAATCTAGTATCGGAAAAGGAAGAAGTAAAACATCAAGGCAATAAGGCTAGTAGAATAGCGGGATGCCCCATTAATACCCTATTTAGAAATAAATTCCTCTCCGTTGAGACCAAAACCAGAATATACAAGAGCGTAATACGACCAAGTAATGACTTATACATCTGAAACAAGACCCGATACAAGTATAACACAGAGGATGCTGGAATCAACTGAAATGAGAATACTTAGGAGATGTAGAAACAAGACATGGGATGAGATCAACACATAGGAAGAATAGCAAACAACAGAATAGTACGAATAGCAAGAACAAGTCACCGAATGGAAGAAGATCAATGAGACGTCTAAGAAAAGATGGAGCGACGATTTATAGTGCCTAGTTAAAAGTTGGAAGAAGAAGAAAACTATCCAGGTATTGTAAATTAAATGAAGATTCAGAAATCGCAAAGATACGGCCCAAAATAAACAAAAAAAGTGCTCTTTCTTCAAGACATTGCACCGTGTCACAAGTCAATGGCTACGATGGCAAAATTGCATAATTTGAAGCTCGAATTGCTTTCTCATCCACCGTATTCTCAAGATTTGGCCCCCAGCGACTATGTGACTATTATCTATTCGTAAACCCGAAAAAAATACTTCAATGAAGAAGTTGTCGCCGAAACTCAGGCCTATTTTGAAGGCACAGACAAATCCTTCTACAAGAAAGGTGTAGAAATGTTAGAAAAGCGTTGGATTGATTGTATCACTCTTAAAGGAGACTATGTTGTAGAATAAAGTCTAATTTTGCAAAAAAAAATGTGTTTTCAGTGGCTAGACCAAAAACCTTTCAGCCTACGTGTTATATATGTGTATACACACACACACACACACACACACATATATATATATATATATATATATATATATATATATATATATATATATATATATATATATATACAGTCGACACTGTTTATAGTGAAACTCTATATAGTGAAAAACTCTTTATAGTGCAATTTTTTCAAGACCTAGAATATTTTAATGAAATTTCATGTAAAAAGCCCTGCATATAGTGAATCTGTAAAATAGTAACACTCTATATAATAAAATGTTTACCGGAATTTTATGTATAAATTTTTATGCATTTATTGAAATCTTGGCCATTTCGGGTTTCCCATTTTTATCTAACATTAGCACGAATTCCATTTTTATGACGCATTGTTTTGAAAAGGTTCTTAACGCGTTTATAACGCCTAATGGTTGGCAATAAATCAGGTAGATTTCTGTGAGGAACCCGGTGAATAACCCATTTTATAGAAACCCTGGGAAAAACCCATTTTATAGTCGAGGCCTAGTAATTCGCAAATTCAGGTTCAATTTCTTTTTGTTTAAGAATCAAGTAAGATGTCCAAGCGAGTGTGTTTAAGTTTAGTTGAGAAAATTAAAGTTTTGGAGGAAGTTGATAAAGGCTGCAAAAAAAATTGATGTTGCTGCAAAATTTGGTGTTTCTCCAAGTTGCGTCTCTCTGATAATAAAAAGTCGCGACAGTATCATCAAGAAACCTAGTGTTCCAAGCAGTCGAAAACGAGTACGGGTGAGTACTTACAAGGATATAAATGAAGCAGTTTTACGATGGTTTCAAGTGGCCCGTATGCATCAAAACGTACCAATATCGGGAAATTTACTAAAGCAAAAGGCTCTACAATTTGCTAAAGAATTTAACTGCGTTAATTTTCAAGCTAGTGAAGGGTGGTTGAGTGCCTGGAAGACTCGCAATTCAATTGTTTTCAAGACGGTGTCTGGCGAGAGTGCAAGCGTTAGTCAGGAGGACTGTGACATTTGGACTGAAACTGTTTTAAAAAGTGCATTAAAAAAGTACGAGCCAAAACACGTTTTCAATTGTGATGAAACCGGTTGGTTTTTTAAGTGTTTGTCAAATAAAACTTTTGCTTTCAAAAGTGATAAATGTTTTGGTGTTAAAACAAGTAAAGAAAGGGTGACACTTATGGTTGGAGCAAACATGGATGACTCAGAAAAACTGAAATTACTGCTCATAGGTAAAAGCAAAAATCCCCGTTGTTTAAAAGGAGTTAAATCTCTGGAGTTAGATTACGCCAATAATAAAAAGGCATGGATGACTTCTGAGATTTTCGAAAGAACTGGACACGAAAATGAAAAGCCAAAAGCGAAAGATTGTGATGTTTATAGACAATTGTCCTGCACATCCAGTTACTGTAAGTAAAAAATTAAGGAATATTGAATTGATCTTTTTTTCCACCAAACATGACCTCCAAATTGCAACCTATGGACCAGGGTATTATAAAAAACATAAAACATCATTACCGAAACAGAATTGTTCACAAAATTGTTAATACAATTGATAACAACCTTCCAGTCCAAAAATTGATTACCCTTAAAGAGTGTATAACCGAAGTCGCTAAAGTATGAAGTGAAAATGTTTCTGAGAAAACTATCAAAAACTGCTTTTCTAAAGAAGACGAAATGGATCTTGCTACCTTAAAAAGGCAATGGGGTATTCTACAAAAAACTGCTACCGTCGACGCAGATTTTTTACTTGAAGATTTCTTAGAAATCGACAATGATGTTGGCACGACAGATATCCCAACTGACCAAGACATAATTGACGATATAAAAAGTATAGAAGATCATGAAGAAGAAACTGAAACCAGGGAATGTCCTGCTAAATTTAGTGAAAATAAAATAAGAAATGCATTTGACATTGTGCCAACTACTCTCAGGGGCCAGGAAAGTATACATGATCAAATCTTTATGCATTTGAATAAATGCGAGAATTTTTGTTGAGCAACAATTATTTTTCAAAAGTAATGTTCAAAAGAAAATAACTGATTATTTTTCCTAGTATGTATGTACGTAGTATGTACATATGTATTAACAGATTTTGTATTATTCTTTTTATTTCGTATGTAGTACATACATACATAAAGTCCGTACGTTATATCTTTACACATGCGTCATAGTTTTCAGGCAATATCCCAGACGACTATTATATTTTTAGTCTCTTTTTACCAATACCTACGATTTATTGGTGAAAAGAGACAAATAATATAATAGTCGTCTGTTATATGGCCTGAAAACTATGACGCCCGGGTAAAGATATAACGTGCGGACTTTATGTATGTATTTAGCCCTGTACATGCTATGTACTATTTAAACTTTCAAATGTTTAATAAAATCTTTTCTAATAATTCAATTTTGCAATTTTTTTTGTTGCTGGTACCTTATAAAATAGTAAATGATTACCAATATAAAATACATACATAGCAATATATACGGATTTTTTCTTTAACATTTTGGTCTTTCACTATATAGAGTGTCGACTGTATATATATATATATATATATATATATATATATATATATATATATATATATATATATATATATATATATATATATGTATGTATGTAATTATGTAAATGGATCCCATAAATTATTAACGCCTAGAAACGTCGTGACCCAAACATAGGGTATATGACGTAATAGACTGAAATAGTTTCTGAACAATAATTCACCTTTTTTAAAAAAACAGTTTTTGTGTTTTTTATTACGTTATTACCTTTGATTCTGACAATTATTTATAATAAGAATGAAGTAAATCAGAAGATAAAACGGTGAACAGTTTTCTATATATACTACTACTTGAAAAAATAGATATTGTTTATTTTACTTGATGCTACACGCGTACTTAAACACACATCTATAACATTGTTTAAATATAATAGGTTTGTATAGTATAACATTCTTTCTAATATTTATTAGTTAGACACGCCTCTACAGAATTATTTTTTTTTTGGAAGATTGATATATCTAAACATTTCTGGAACTCATTAAATTGGATAATTATTTTTCTTCTTCAAATATTGTTTTCGTTACGTTTGTTATTTTTCTACCCTTTAAATTTTCAGTAGTCAATCATAGTTTTAATGCCTCCAGTTCTCAAAGTTCCAATTTCTTTAATATACCCTCATACGAGGCGCGTTTTTTAAATAAGTCTTTCTTTCTCTCTCTCTCTCTTCCAATCCTTTCACCCCAATCGGATTATTAGTGACATTATCCACTTGCGGCCTCCACAGTCATTCTTCAGGCATCTCGATACTGCGCGACCTGACTTGACTCGTGCATACCCATACCAAGGAGTGATTTTACTTGGTCGGGCCATCTTGTTGGAGACCGTCCCCTTGATCTTCTACCTTTTACCTTTCCGGTTACTACAAGCTTTTCCGTGGCATCCACTTTCTTCATAATGTGACCAAAATATTTCAGGTACAGTCTATTCATTCTATTTGAAAGTCGGGCATTTATACTTAGCTTTTCAAGAATAGATACATTAGTCCGGTGTTCGGTATGTGGTACTCTCAGAATTCTTTGATGTGCTCACATCTCAAACGCATCGATTCGTCTTTTGTCAGCTTATTTAATGGTTCATGTTTCCGATGCGTAACTTTCTATGGGAAAATTAGGCTGCATAGCATTCTTTTTGTGTCTTTTTGCGACAGCTGGATCTTTCCAAACCTCAGCGAGTTTGATCGTCGTGAGACCAGCAATTTCATTTTTTCGCTCTAATAAAAGTCAGTCCTAGTGATTTCCAGGCGCTCCATAATTGATTCTAGATTTTGTATTGAAGTTGCAAATATAATAGTATCGTCCGCATATCTAAGGTTACTTAGCTTTTTTCTGCCGATTGTGACACCCCCACTCCAGCCAACCAAAACAGACTACATTATATGTTTACTATATATGTAAAAAAGTAAGGGTGACAGAATATAGCCCTGTCTGACGACGGCTTCTACGTTAAAGGGATCGGAAAAAGAATTACTCAGTTTAATTCCGCCATTTGTGTTCTCATATAGCGATCGGATAAGAAATCGACCAGAGTTTGTTCCATTGTATGCAGTCGTAGTCTATAAAACAGATATAGGTTGTTATATGGAATTCCCCGACTTTTTCTATTATCTGGAGTATGTTGAGAATTTGTTCTCTAGTCTCTCTTTGTGGAATGAAGCCTCTTTGTTCGGATATTTGCGGAGGCACAAAAATACGTACCGTTTTTAAATATGGCCGCTGAAGCGTTGCGGTTGCCGTTCCGTCCATGCGTGCCGAGTATCTGCATCTATTCTCTAGCTCCAGCCGCCGTTACGATAGTTACGAAAGCATTTATCTGAGCTTACGATTGCTTGTGAGTACTCAAAATGCCTCAGACTATTGAAAATCCCGCGGATTGTGAAATACGTACTGTAATTCGTTTCTTAAATGCAAGCCACGTGAAAGTAGCCGACATTTATCGGCAGATTAGTGGAGTGTAGGGCAAAAATCGCTGCGAGCGGTGGAATGGTGAGAAAATGGGTTAGAGCATTTAAAGATGGCCATACAAACGCGCGCGATTAGAGGCGAACTGGGTGACCGTCCATCATTACTAATAACTTGATGCGGAAAGTTGATCAAAGTGTTCGAGAAAACAAACGCTTTACGATATCATCATAATCTAATGTCTTTGAAGTTTGAAAAGATGCTCGCTATGAAATTACGGCAGTGCTTACACCGGATACCAGAAATGCTGACTGAGGTGGACAAACCAATCGTTTAGCTTCGTGTTTTGACTTTCCTCGAGAGGTACAGTGCCGAAGGAAATAAGTTTTTAAGACAAATTGTCACTGGTGGCGAAACCTGGGTTATTCACGTTACACCGGAATAAAAATCGAAGGAGGGGTCCCACCTTATATCGGACTAAGAACAACAGTCCATGAAATGGAGGCATTCAACATCACTCAAGAAAGTGAAGTTCAAGCATTCAATTTCAGCCCGAAAAAATGGTCTGCACTGTGTTTTGGGACAGGCGGGGGAGTGTTGCTTCTGAATTTTTTGCCTCGTAATGCTGGGGCATATTGTGAGATCTTAAATAAACTGCGTCGTACAATCCAAAACAAGCGGCAGTGCTCGTCTAAACGTGGCTGATCAGCCCACGACCAACGACGACGTTAAAATGGCCGTGCCTTAGTGGTTACAAAACCACCAATTCTATTAAATGGTTAGCGTAATTTGAGTCTGATTTGCTAGTTATAAAAGATGTAAAAAGTTCTTTTATTCTTTTTTTAAAAATTTCTTCCTGTTTGACCAATATAAGTACAATCGCAAATTGTGTGCCTCTTTGGTGTCGTCGATAATTTCTTTGCATCTGTTCCTGGCACGAACAAAGGTGTTTCGATTTATGATGTTAGGATTTTCACGCCAATGTCGGTATGCCAGATGTTTAGAAGCAACCGCTTCTTTGCATTTTCGGTCAAACCAAGGCTTGCCGTTGGAAGGACATTTCTTCGAAAAAGGGATGTAAGCCTCCATACCGGCTAAAATAACATCGGAAACCTCCTTGGCGCAGTCAGATGGATCATCGGATCGAAACAAACGTCTAACCAAGGAAAAGTTCGAAAATATTCCATGAGATCGTCCCATTTAGCAGATTTGTAGTGCCAAATCTTGCGCGGTTTAGGCGCCTCTCTATCACTGATAGGAAGAATACTCGACGTTGATAATAGTTTATGGTCGGAAGACCCTAATGGTGGATTTACGCTAACCGTGTAAATCTCCGGATTGGTGGTTAAAAACAGATCAAGAAGACTGGCGAACTCCCCGTCTCGATCAGGGATTCGTGTTGGTTCGTCAATAAGCTGAGTTAAGCCACAACTAATTGAAAATGATTCGGCTTCTCGACCTTGTTCATCGATAGTATTTGAATATTTAAGCCAGTTGATGGTGTGGACATTAAAGTCGCCCAGGATGGCAATTTTGGCATTTGGATAGTTAATTTGTAAATGATCGATAGTGTCTGCAAGAGAAGCGAAAAGTGCTCTAAAGTTGATTGTTGTTGTTGTTGATTTTTCGGAACGTGAATCTCATTCTTAAGAGAATTCTGTGAAGGGTTGATCGACCACAATGTACATTGGTCCCGTCCTGCACCAGTCTTAATTAATTTTGTCTAGTGTCGGCACCAACTCCTCTTCATACATAGAATATATTTTTCTTCTGATGATGTCTTTTTCACAATCGTCTATATGATGCATTTGAAAATCTTTCCGTTTTTTTCCTGTTCCTGAGTGATGTTTTCTCTTGCGATAGCTACTATTGCAATTTTTCCACGGACGCCACATAATTAAAATAGAACCGTTAGGTTATAATTTGTAAGTAAAACTAAAAATAAAAATAATAAAAAGTATCTTTTGAATCTGTGGTCATTAGGCCTATATTATCAAATACTTAAAGGGTTCCAAACCGGGTTGCCAGCTAGTAAATATATAGGTTAAAATAGATCCAATATGATTGCAGGTGCAAGTGAGGGCAGTATACAAACCAGGTAAAATAAAAATACGTGTATTGTAATATATGGCAACTATGCACAAAACCTTAATAGGGTCGTTTATTGCCCCATTGCAAAAAGCAAAAAGCAAAAAGGCAGGATCTTATATCTTGGGATTTAGTTTATCCCTTGAAAAGATTCGAACCTATAGAATTATTGACAAATAAACCACTTGGGCATCAAAGATGGAACAAACGAACAGGTTTCAGGTAGTAGTACTTATTATATGTTGGGTCCTTGCGAATATAGATTCCTTTGTGTTCATACAACGTGAACTTTCAATAAGTTTAATTCATTTCATTACTTCCAAGTGTACGAATACCTATGGTTAAATTTGGAAGTATATATTTTTTAAGAAAATAATCTGAGGATAGTTTTTTGCTCAAGTATTAACGGAGTATAAGCAAAAAAACACCTGATAGCCAGGGGCTATATTTGTAATTTTAGTTTAAAACTAGTTATAACTCCTAAAGGCATTCTACGATTGAAGCGTGTGGCCTGACATACAACCAGAAGAGAAGTACTCGTGTGGTTTATAATTTGGTTATCTAAGAATATTTGATTAAATAACCCCTTGGCTAGAGTTCCTTATAGTTTGTTTTATATCGAATTTTAAAATGATTGAAATCGTTTTTGTTAATCATTACTTTTATTATCGAAAAGAATATGTGATATAATAAGATGAGACAAGGCTTACAGGGTAAGATATGAAAGAGTGGAGGCTACAAGCAAGATACGAGGGTCGTTCTAAAAGTTCTTGGTCTAACACATAACAAGTAGGCTGAAAAGTTTTTGGTCTGACACATAAATGTCGCACTTTTAAAAAAATTCATATGATTTTTAGGAAGTACCAACCTTCAAACGATACGTGTCAAAATTTCATAATATTTTGACGATTATTTTACAAGTTACAGGGGTTTCAGTGACGCTACTTTTGATATTTTTAAAACAATGGAAAAAAATAGATTTTCATGTGTTGATTAAATACTGTTTTTTAATGGGAAAGAATATCGTTCAAGCAAAGCAATGGCTTGATAAGTGTTACGGAGACTCTGCCCCTGGAAAATCACTCATCATTGCCTGGTATGCTGAATTTAAACGCGGTCGTACGGACCCAAATGATGCTGAACGCTCTGGACGCCCAAATGAGGCGGTTACACTGAAAAACATCAAAAAAAATCCACAAAATTGCTTTGGATGACCGTAAAGTGAAATTGCGTGAGATAGCTGACACCCTAAACATATCAAAAATACATGATGGTCATATTTTGCGTGAAAATTTGGGCATGAGAAAGTTCTATTCGAAATGGGTACGCGTTTGCTCACAATGGACCAAAAACAACAACGTGTTGATAATTCTGAGCGTTGTTTGGACCTGTTTAAGCGTAATCAAAAGGATCTTTTTTTCATGCGATATGTGACAAAAAAAAACAAACTGAGAAACCTAAGAGAGA
Source organism: Pachyrhynchus sulphureomaculatus (assembly GCA_019049505.1). Taxonomy (NCBI): domain Eukaryota; kingdom Metazoa; phylum Arthropoda; class Insecta; order Coleoptera; family Curculionidae; genus Pachyrhynchus; species Pachyrhynchus sulphureomaculatus. Next base: position 134,712,403 of record CM032448.1, on the reverse strand, counting down.
GAGTTTATATAAACAACGATTTAACAAAAGATGAACGGGAAATTCAAAAGAAATTGAAGCATATAGCAGAGAACGAGAGAAAGAACGGAAAAAGGGTGAAAATAGGATATCAAAAAATCGTAATCAACTCGGCTTCGCCAGTCCCAAGCCTGGGGTCCCATTGCACTAAGGGAAAGCGAGGAGGGGGAGGAGTAACAACCTCGTTAAAAAACCAGGGTTTATCTGGCCCGGATGATAGCACCCTGTCAGGGCTCCTGCCTAGGATACAGGCGAACCTGCTGCCTTGTAGGAAGACGTTGAACTCGCCAAAGGCTAGAGGAAGAAAACCTTGACCACAAATTGACCGGCCCTCCAGGTTGGGGGTTGAGGCATCGGGCTAACTCCTCGATACTCGGAAAAACGTTACTGTTAAAAAACCCAGTCAACAGCCTCGGAATAAAGAACAAAATACACGAAGACGACAAACGCTACGAAAAAGGACAATGAATTTTGCAACATGGAATGTGCAAGGATGGACGAATAAGACCAATGAAGTTATTTTTGAGCTCCAAAAATCAGATGTCTCCCTTGCGGTACTAACAGAGACAAAAAAAAAAGAGACAGGGCTCAGAAAATTTAGGAAGGTACGACCACTTTTACAGCGGTGTACCGAAAGATAAGCGTGCCCAGCAAGGCGTGTCCGTCCTGATATCTAAAAAACTCAGAAAATGCATAACATCATGGGAACCAATCAGCGAAAGAATTATAAAAATGAACTTAACAGCGCAAGGACATAAAGTTACAATCTTTGGAGTATATGCAATAAATGATGACGCCCTAGTAAATCAGAAAAACGAATTCTTTGAGCTACTAAATAGAGAAATAGTAAACGTTAGAGATACCAGAGAAGTAATAATCTTAGGAGACCTGAACGCTAGAATAGGAAAAAAAGTTCAAGACGAAGTAGTAGGTAGACATGGAGAGGAAATTCTAAATGATAGCGGCCAAAGACTAATAACAGTGTGCGAACAAAATGAGTTAAGAATAACAAATGGATTCTACTCACACAAATGGATCCATAAATATACCTGGACTAAGCCATCTAGAAACCAGCGATCCATAATTGATTACCTGATTGTCCGTCAGAAAACAACCCTTAGAATCCACGACGTCAGAGCTTATAGAGGAGCTACTTGCGGTAGTGACCACCATCTCCTAAATGCAAAAATAAGCTTTACTGGTAAAAAGCCACACACGCAAACGTGACGACTATGAAGAGATAGAATTTAGTAAATACAACCTAGAAAGCTTAGACCAAGAAAGTACCAAAAATCTGTACAGAAGGAGACTAGAGGAGAAACTACAACCCAGAGACTTTTCGACCACATCAGAGCACTATAACCACATTAAAAACTGTCTACACGAAGCAGCAAAAGAGTCACTAGGATTCAAAGAAGGAGAAAGCCGTCTAAAACCTTACTGGTGGGACTCGGATATAGAAGAAAAAATAAAAGAAAAGAACGAAGCATATAAAAGATACCTCAGCACGCGAACAGAAAACAACAAAGAAATGTATAAACAACTTCAAGCTAATGTACGTAGGATGATTACACAAAAGAAAAATGAAATTTGGGAGAGACCCTGTAACAGAGTAAACACGTATATAAGAGGAGCCAAAAGTACAGAAAGTTGGAGACTTATAAAATCACTGCGCCAAAATACCAAAAAGGAAATTATATCGCCCATCACTTTAATAAATTGGGATAAATACTTCAGCTCCTTACTTACGGAAAACCGAGAACTATACAGAGATCCACCTGAGGAAATTGACGCCATAAAAGTGACCGCATCACCGATCCGTATTACAGTCAGAGAAGTAAAAGAGGTGTGCACAAAACCCAAAAACAGAAAAGCTCCTGGACCTGGAAATATACCAGCAGAATTGATAAAATATGGCACACCAAAGTTGTTTGAACATCTAACCAATTTGTTCCAAAAATGCCTCAGCACTGAGCAAATACCACAGGAATGGAAACTATCTTTTCTGACACCCCTACATAAAAAGGGCAACAAAGAGAGCTGCGATAACTATCGAGGTATTGCAGTCATGGGGACAATAAGTAGAATCTACGGAAAAGTGATAAAAGCAAGAATAGAGCGAGAATATGTGGACAGCGAGGCAGAAGAACAAGCCGGGTTCAGAGCAGGAAGATCAACCGTAGACCACCTTTTTTGTCTAACTCAGCTCATAGAAAAGATGACAGCGATGAATAAGGAGTTACATATTCTCTATGTGGACTTGAAACAAGCTTACGATAGCGTCCCACTTACAAAACTATGGGAATCATTAAAAACAACAAACATAAACACTAATTTGATCAGAGCATTGCAAGATCTATACCAAAATTGCCATATCCGAATAAAAATCGGCAATAAAATATCAAAGGGTTTTTTCCCCCCAAATAAAGGTCTAAAACAGGGCTGCTGCCTATCACCAACGCTTTTCAAGATTTTTCTTGAGAAGGTGCTTCTTAGATGGAAACTCAAATGTAAAAATATGGGAATCCCGCTCAACGATACTATTCTCTACACTCTTAGTTTTGCAGATGACCAAATAGTAGTGGCCCAGGAACAAGAAGACTTGGAATATATGACCAGGAAACTTATTGAAGAATACAAAAAATGGGGTCTACAAGCAAATCTATCAAAGACAGAATATATGTGCATAGGGGGTACCCAACAGGATTTGGTGACAGAAGACGGACACAATCTTAAATCATGCAGTAGTTATAAATACTTGGGTCTAAATATAACCAACAACGGAACTCTCGATGACGCTATCAAAGAAAGGAATATAGAAATATTCAGGGCAGGAAAGCTATCAGGTCTCTGAACAGTATTTTATGGGACCAGAAAATAAACAAAGAGAACAAACACCGAATATACAACACAATAGTTAAAAGCATTGTAACATATGGTAGTGAGGTATGGCAGTTAAAAGAAAAATCCGTTAAATCCCTAGAGGCCACAGAAATGGACTACTAGAGACGGGCAGCCGGAAGATCTAAGCTGGAAAGAATAAGGAACGAGAGAATTCGTGAAATTATGGGTGTAAAAAAGACCATAGTCGAAGAAATAAGGGTGAAACAACTTAAATGGTATGGACACGTCCAAAGAATGACACCAGAGAGGCTCCCAAAACAAATATTAGATTGGACACCTACAGGAAGAAGAAGAAGAGGTAGACCAAGAATGAGCTGGAGAGAGGGCATTGACAAAGAAATGCAAGAAAGAGGACTGGAGGAAGGCCAGTGGAATGACCGCACCGAATGGAGACTGGGTATCGGAAGACGTCGGAGAATGTTGTGAAACCGATATAATAATAATAAAAAATGGTAATCGAAGGAAGAGAATATAAATGGGACATTGAGGAAGAAAAACTGAAAGAACAAACAAAGGATACTATGACCATCAAGTCAAAAAACTGAGAAAAAGGAGAGAAATAGGTAGATTGACGACGACCCTACGAAAGAGAGGACTAGTAAAAGGAATACAAATAAGAAGATAATCAAAGAAATAGATAGGAATTAAAAAATGGGAAATAATTATCGAGGTTTTAGATTGAGAACACGGAATAATAGGGATACAAACGGAGAGGATGAACTGACAGAAGAACAACAAATGTACTATGTATGAATGGATGCAAAAAATTAGAGGAAAAGCATACAAAAATCAACATAGAGACCTAATACCGGAACAAGATACAGATACGACTGACGAGATTGTGACAAAAATTGACAATACCGTATTAAATAAACGCCGAATGAGGGTACCCGAGCTCGCTTATATTATAAACTTCTCGATAGACCGTGCCCACCACATTTTACTCGATGTTTTAGGTAAAGCGAAGCTTCCCGTTTGATGGGTGTCATGTTTGTTAACCGTCGACCAAAAACTCATTTGAATGACTGTGTTTTAAGAGTGTTTAGGCTTGTTTAAACATAATTCCAGTGAATTTCTTCACTTCACTCTAGAGATGAAGGAGCAGTCGAAACAATGGGTGGGAACAGGGGAAAGTGCGCCCAAAAAAGCGAATACGGTATCATGTGTAGAAAAGCATTGTTGGGCGAAGATGATTCGCAAACACGAAAACAACTCGCCGAGCAATTGGGCGTTAGTCAACAAGCTGTTTCCAATCGGCTACGAGAGATGGAAAAGATTCAGAAGACCGGTAGATGGGTACCACATGAGCTGAACGACAGGCAAATCGAAAAGCGCAAAAACACATGTGACATTTTGCTCGCTCGGTACAAAAGGAAGTAGTTTTTGCATCGTATAGTTACAGAGGATGAAAAGTAGATTTATTTTGAGAATCCTAAGCGCAAAAAATTGGTAGACCCAGGCTCACCATCCACATCGACCGCAAGACCGAATTGCTTTGGCGGAAAGACGCTCTGTGTTTGGTGGGACCAGAGGGGGCATGGTATATTATGAGCTGTTAAAACCTGGTGAAACAGTTAATACTAAATGTTACTAACAACAATTGACCGATTTGAACCGTTCCACAGTGATTCGGCAAGAACATGCTAGCGGGACAATATTCATGACGTAATTTCCAGGAACCACTGATAACGACTTGTAAACAACTCCCCCCATTTAACGAATTCCAAGAATTAATTTGTTTATCACCTCATAAAGGTATCTTATCAGGGGGTCAAAGTAACCCTTATAAGAGAGGTCATTTTCATTTGCAAATCAGTTGCATTTTATGCACACTTGTGATAACATATTTTAAAATTGGTAGCAAAGTGAAACGAGTTTTTTGTGATGGAATGTTCTGTTGAAGGTATGTACTCTATTATGACTTATATTTTTTATAAAAAATATGTATACTTTTGGTGTAATATCAATTTGTAAATGTATAGATAAATCCAGCAAATTTTACATTAATTGTAAACTTTAAAAGTAGCAACTTTTTTTATCCACATATATCCACCTAGATTTTTCTATATGTAATACCTACAACATTTAGGCACAGATTCATATATATTATAGACCCCGAAAAGGCCCGAAAGTAAAATTATTTTATTTTTTTCAGAACGAGTCGTGACTATGACGAAAATGGAGTTTTTTGAAGAATGGCTAAAACATGACAAAACTGAACGAAACAGTGGCATTTTTTATTATATAAGTGAAAAATTCAATATGTCTGATGTTTCTGACGATTTTCTAAAACGACTCAAAATGAAAATATCAAGCCTTTCAGCAAAATTCAATCAAAAGTGGACTTCTTTAAAGTGTAACAAAGAAATGTTTCTAATCAAACATAAAGATTGGTTAGAGGGATCCGGAATCGAAATAGAGATGTGTGTTAACCAGCTGTGCACTTCAACATCATCAGCGGCTCTTTCCGTAGGGCGACCCAGAAAATCATTTGAAGACTCATCAACGAAAATGAAGAGACGGAGAGTAGAAGATCTTTTGGAATCGCGAAGTGCAAGTGAGCTTATTACAACAGCTGAGTTAGCTACTCGAAAAGAAGGGCATCGAAGTGTTGCTAAACAGATCTATAACGTCGCGGTCAGTGAAACTAGAGAAAAGAATAAGTGTTTTGAACAAAGTCGGCAGTTAACACCAGACGAACCTTTAGCTTATTATGTGGACTCGAAAGCGACTTCTCACTCATATAAACAAACAAGAAAATGGTCAATGAAAGCGGGACATCAAGTGTATCCATCGTTTTATAGTTTAGGTAAGTCCAAAGCTTCTTGTTGTCCTTCTGACGAATATATTTCTGTGACTGAATCTCGAGCTGAAATTAAACTTCACGCGATTTTGGATAAAAAACGGCTGAACGATTAGTTAAAGCTCAGACGGAAGTCATTAGAAGTGTGTTACCTCGTTCATATTATACGTTGGTAAGCAAATGGGGCTGTGATGGGAGTTCGGGGCATAGCACGTATAAGCAGAAATTTGAGAACACTAACGCTACAGACGAATTTTTGTTCGTATACTCATTCGTCCCTTTGAGACTGCTTGATGGCGAAACTGTGATCTGGCAAAATCCAAGACCTTCCTCTACTTTATATTGCCGTCCTATTAAGTTTATTTTTGCTAAGGAGACAAAAGAGTTTACGAAAGAAGAAACTTCTAAAATTTTAGATGAAGTAAGTCAGCTTCTTTCAACATTATGTAACGTTGCTGGATCTCAAATCTCTGTTAAACACGATTTGTTGTTGACAATGACTGATGGCAAAGTGTACAATGCCTTAACAGACACAAGTTCAACACAAAAGTGTTATATTTGCGGTGCCACCCCGTCTACTATGAACGAGGAGTCAAAGAAATATCCCAGCAACGAAGAACGCCTTGCATTTGGTTTATCTACTTTACATGCATGGATCCGCACGTTTGAATGTTTGCTTCACCTGCTTCACATCAGCTATCGTTTAGAAATAAAAAAGTGGCAAGTCAGGGGAGATAACGACAAAGCTATTGTGAAGCAACGCTCACGAGAGATACAAAAAGTGTTTAAAGATCGTATGGGTCTCATTGTAGATAAACCAAAACCTGGGTATGGTAACACAAACGATGGAAACACAGCACGTAGATTTTTTTCCAAAGCTGAATTGAGCAGCGAAATTATAGGATTAGACGTAAACCTTATTCGTAGATTTCATGTAATTTTAAGAACTTTGTCATCGGGATATGACATAAATTATATAGAATTCGAGAAGATTTGTGTTGATACTAGAAAATTATACCTTGATCTGTATTCGTAGTATTCCATGCCCGTTACTGTGCATAAAATTCTTGTACACAGCGCGGAAGTTATAAAGTCTTTTCTTCTTCCCATTGGACAACTCTCCGAAGAAGCCCAGGAGGCAAGAAATAAAGACTGTCGTAGATTCCGTGAACGGCACACCAGGAAGCGGTCACGTATTGCCACAAATACAGATCTTTTGAGAATGCTTTTAATTACGTCTGATCCTATTATCAACTCGTATAGAGAATTACCGCGAAGAAAATTTACTTCTTTGCCATCGGAGGTTCTGCAGTTGATTATCCCACCTTCATTGCCATCCGAAACACCATCAGTAAGTCATCATCACGAATTAAATGAGGAGGATTATTTACTCTCTGAATATTCTACTGAATGGGAGAGCGGTGATGACGACTCATCTGATGATAATTAGTAGGTTTTAAGTATTTTTTTATTGTAATTATTATTCTTATTTTATTGTGTGTTGTAGTTGCTTATAATTCATGCCTTAATATATAAGTTATTTAATATTATATTTCTTTTACTTATACACCTTGTTATTGTAAATAATTGATATATAGATACTGTTATTGTACTAATTTATTTTAAAAGAAATAATATTTTCTAAATTAATAAATGTGGATACTATCATTATGATTTTTATTTTTTTCCTAGAAATTTCTTTGTAAACAAACATGATTGTGCTTTTCACACATAATGAGTAGGTAGACGTATGTAGCTAATTAAAGAACAATTAGCGACAATAGTGAACAAATGAGACACATTAGTAAACCACTTCCGTCTTGCAGCTACATATTTCGATTAATACACATACAGAACACATTTTTCAACTTTTTTTTTCTTAAAATAGCTTAAGATACCTGGAATATACTCGTACATAAACAATTGAAATAAGTGAAGAAATAATATTGTCCCGCTAGCTTGTACTAGTCGAGACACTGTGCGTTCGTTGCTTGAAAAAAGACTAGAATACCGAAAAAGGAAACACAAAGTCATTTTTCTTCATGCCAAGGCTCCATCAGATACGGTAAAACCAGTTCGCGACACGTTGTAAGCACTCAGCTGGGAAGTTCTACCCCATGCGGCTTACTCACCAGACTTGGCTCCTTCGGATTACCACTTGTTTGCATCGATGGGTCACGCACTTGCTGAGCAGCGCTTTGGTTCGTACGAAGATGTGAAAAAATGGCTCGATGAATGGTTCGCAGCAAAAGGGGAATATTTTTACTGGCTTGGTATTCACAAATTGCCCGAAAGATGGGAAAAAAGTATAAGAAGCGATGGAGCATACTTTGAATAAAGCACTTTTTATCATTCTTCCGAATTTAACATATTTTTTCAGAAAAAAAATCTGCATTTACTTGTACACCTGGTAACATTACTATTTCAGTATTTTTATGTTTAAATATATAATTGGTTTTTCAATAGCAAAAAAAATATTTTAAATTGATAATAATTGGTAATAAGTATGCAAACTGTTGTCTAAAACGTCATTAATATTAATTTATGAGTTCAGTTTTGTTAACTTTTTATTATAACAACACAAAAGTTTTAATAATTTATGAAGTTCTGTATTATCAGACGGTGGTTTTGGTAAATATGTTTCTCTATAAAGTCACGTTTAAATCGCGTTTAAATATTAACCTCCAAAATTGTTATCGCATATTCTATATCACAATTTTATTGCGTAATTATCGGGTTTCAGATATTCTTTCCGCTTGATATTTGTCTTTTACTTCCCTTTTTTCGTAAAAAAAATCACAGTCTGAGATTTTTGCGTTTCTTTACGTTTTAGGGTCTCTAGATAGCAAAAAATTTAATTTTTGCTGGCCTACTTTCACAATAACTTTGGGAAGAAATAAAATAGCGTTGGGTGCATATTTTAAAGAAGGAAGGAAATTTTTAGTTTTGGAGGTTTCGTTGCGGGGGAAGAGGGTCAAACGGGTGAGGGTTGATAAGTTATAAGTACCAGGTGTACAAGTATGAAATGCGGATTTTTTTTCTAAAAAAACATGTTAAATTCGGAAGAATGATAAAAAGTGCTTTATTCAAAGTATGCTCCATCGCTTGGTATACATTTTTCCCATCTTTCGGGCAATTTGTGAATACCATGCCAATAAAAATCTTCCCCTTTTCCTGCGAACCATTAATCGAGCCATTTTTTTACATCTTCGTACGAACCAAAGCGCTGCTCAGCAAGTGCGTCACCCATCGATGCAAACAAGTCGTAATCGGAAGGAGCCAAGTCTGGTAAGTAAGCCGCATGGGGTAGAACTTCCCAGCTGAGTGCTTCCAACGTGTCGCGAACTGGTTTTGCCGTATGTGATGGAGCATTGTCATGAAGAAAAATGACTTTGTGTTACCTTTTTTCAAGCAGCTGACGGTTCAAATCGGTCAATTGTTGTTGGTAACGTTTAGTATTAACCGTTTCCCCAGGTTTTAACAGCTCATAATAGACCACGCCCCTCTGGTCCCACCAAACACAGAGCATCGTCTTTCTGCCAAAGCGATTCGGTCTTGCGGTGCTGGGTGGATGGAGCGGCTGGGTCTACTCATGATTTTTTTTGCGCTTGGGATTCTCAAAATAAATCCACTTTTCGTCCGCTGTAAACTATACGATGCAAAAACGACTTCCTTTTGTACCAAGCGAGCAAAATGTCACACTCGTTTTTGCGCTTTTTCATTTGCCTGTCGTTCAACTCATGTAATACCCATCTACCGGTCTTCTGAATCATCTCTCGTAGCCGATTGGAAATAGCTTGTTAACTAAAGCCAAATTACTCGGCGAGATGTTTTTGTCTTTGCGAATCATCTTCGTCCAACAATGCTTGCAATTCCACAGCTTCGTGTTTTTTTTGGCGGTTCTCCACGTTCCTTGGCTGCAACATCGAAATCACCACTTTTGAAACGCCGAAACCATCATTCACACGTATCTTGCGATGGAGCATGTTCATCATAAGCTTCTCGAAGTAATCGGTATGATTCAACAGCAGTTTTCTTCAAATAAAAACAAACAATTAAGGCTGTTCGCGAATGCTCTTTGTTCGGTATAAATTTCGACAATTGAACACAACAACACAACACTATGCACATACTTTTCCAATTTATCATTCGTGCGCGTCTGACACTTGTTGATGACCCAACAAAATGGCGCAGTGTCAAATCTTTATAGCACAAACTGCATTGGTGCACCATCTGTTGTCTGAAATCCGCATTTCATACTTGTACACCTGGTATATTTTTTATATCACTATGAGTACTTTTTTACTCCCTATTCATCTGAAACAGAGGCGTGCTATCTATTCCCAGGTATTTTTCGGGTAACAATGCTATTTTGTAACGGAAGTTTTATTGCCGATCAAATCATTTTATTTACATACCTTCCTGTTGCCCCAACTATAAATACACATTTGGAGCAGCATACGCAAGTGTCAAGTCAGTTAGTGTATTAACCAAAAGTCTTCTCCAGCGAAACGCTAAAAGTTGGGGCAGCTAACCCATAATGAAAAGCGTATAGTTAAAAATGTATTTGATTACGTTAAAAATTAAGTTGGGAATGTGGAATCTTGGGCACAATGACACTCCTCAGTATATATCACCATTACACCAAATACTTTATTTTTGCACTCAATTCCCATTTCACTAACCATGTTAGCTTCATCAGAAGCGATGATTGACTAAAGCTAAACTACAAATCTACCCTATTTATACTTAGTCACACTTGAATTACTCAGACGGAACTAATGGCATAGGCGAGGCAATCAGTTCCTGTCAGTAGAGGGGACTATAAGGAATAGGCCCTCTGTCTTTATTTAAACTACTTTTACATTTTATAATTTCCATACTTCATCATCAGATACATTTTTAATTAATCTTAGATTATCTAATGTTACAGTATAATCAGCTTCAAGGGCATGTTCGGCAATACTAGATTTTTCTGTTCTACTGTGTTTTGGTTTGCCTAACATACTTTTTGTCGCAATCATTACAACTAATTTCATAAATTCCACTTTTCTCACAATTCGGAATCTTATCTTTGGGATTTCCTAAGATTTCCTCAGATTGTCTGATGACTTATAGACTAAGGTGAAGCCCACCTTATTAAACACCTTATTGAGTCTCCTGCCATATTTCGGATTATATGGTGTGGAGACACACTTAGTCTTATTTTCTTCGCGTGTAAAAAAGGTGGAATTCTGAATATTTAACCTGAAATTATGTCTATTATTAACTTGTTTACTAAGTCATCGTCATAACCATTACCTCTATTTATATTTCTAATGCGATTCCTTTCACTATTGAAGTTTACTCTATTCAGAGGAAAAGTGACCAAACGATGAACTAAAAAATATTATGAAGCTAATTTGTGTTGTCTGCAAGGAAATGAATCATTAGGAATATATGTATCTGTTACTGTGTTTTTCCTATAAATATCAAATTCTAATCTATTATTATTTTTAATAATTACAATATCTAGAAAAGGTAGTTGTCCTTTGTTTTCAATTTCGTAAGTGAATTTAATGAAATGTAATGTAATGGATGTAATGGATAACGTAAGCTATCATTCTGAAAAATTAGAACGAGTTCCAACCTTGGGTTGGCTGAAATAGGACTTCCAATCTTGGATAACCAAGAAAAATATTTTATTTCCAAAAGACAGCGTTAAGAGAAAATATAGGTTTTTGTTGCAAAAATGGACATGTTTTGAGCGTAATTTTCGATAGTTAAACATGTAAGAAGTTGAAAAAAAATCGACAAGTAGCGTTATCGAGGGGGGAATGGTTGAGGTTAAGGTGATATTCTGGATAAAAACAAATACAAAACAAATAAAACCGGTCAAGTGCAAGTTGAACTTGCACAATTAGTGTTCCGTACGTTGATTGTTTTTAAAATAAAAAAATTTTGTTAGGGTGGTATAAAATGATCAGCGACTTCACAAAACACACCCCAAATGAGTTTTCAAGAAAGTTTGTTTCCAATCTTTACTGAAAACTGGTGACTTTGAAATTTTGTTTTTTTTATATACCAAATAAATTATTAAAGGTAATGCACTCGTGATAATTTTCGTTCAATTTATACCCCGTGGAGAATATTCCAGAATTTTTTCAAAATTTTTTGATCAGTACTTTATATATATATATATATATATATATATATATATATATATATATATATATATATATATATATATACAGTCCCTGGCCAAATTATTAGACGCACTGTATTTTTTTTAGTAATTTTATGTTTCCTAAGAGTTTTTATGCAATAATGGTATATTTAAACTACAATATTATTGATTTTTATTTAAAAGAATTGTTGTAGACTACATATTTGTATTTATTTTTAACATATGGCAACACTGTGTTGACAAAGTGATACATGAACGTAAACAAGTACAAACCTGTATCAGTCGCGATCGGAATCGAGTCAGGTACGGACGTGTTTCTGTGGCTTTATGGACTGTGATTGTTTGTTTAATAGTTTTATACTACTCAGTTATTAGTTTATTTTGTATGCAGTGTTTTTTAAAAAAGTAATTGGGCTATTTTCATTATGGGTAGTAAAGGCGATCTTTCACCACGTAAAAAAGCTGAAGTGAAGGCCCTTGTGATTGCGAAAAACATTTACAAACTGAGAAATATCACCAAGATTGGAGGTTTCTGAAGCTAGTGTACGACGCATAAAAAAGAAAATTGAGTCAGGGAAGGAATTAACCCCGAAAAGAAAGAAGAGATGCGGTAGAAAACCAATTTTCACTCCACGGTCAGAGAGATGTTTGAAGAAAATTTGTGTAGAAAACAGATTTGCTACCACAAAGGTAATAAAATCACAACTCCAGGATGCTAGCGTAATTGCTTCTGAGCGCACTGTTCGAAGACAATTGAAAGAATTAGATTTTAAGGCCTGTCGCCCCCCGCCAGGAAGCCCAAGTTAACAGCTGCAATGAAAGCAAAGCGCCTGAAGTGGGCCAAACAATGGCAAGACATAGATGTGGACTTCTGGAGATCGGTAAGATACAGCAATTTAATCAATAATTGATACATTATTATCATTTTCAGTTAAATAAAGCAAATAAACATGGAAGTTTATATATTTTTCCTATTTTTGACAGGTCTGCTTCAGTGACGAAAGCACATTCGAAATTTTGCAGAATAAAGCTCAGTATGTGCGTCGTCGTCATGGAGAAAAGTTTCATCCTGATTGTGTCGTCCCGACGGTTAAACATCCCACCAAAGTGATGATTTGGTCAGTCATCAGCGGCAAGGGCACTGGACGTCTGTACGTCGTCAAAGGAATAATGAGGCAAGATCAGTACAAAGAAGTATTACAAAATCGGTTGATTCCGCAGCTCAGAGAATGGTTTCCAAATGGGGAATCATTCACTTTCATGCAAGATGGAGCTCCCTGCCACACTGCTCGGTCTGTTAAAGCTTTTTTGGCAGAAAAAAATATCCCTCTGTTGGATTGGCTAGGGCTAGCCCTGATATGATGAACCCCATTGAAAATGTGTGGGAGCTGATGAAAAGAGGAGTGGCTAAAGATGTGATTACCAACAAAACCCAGCTCCTAGAAAAGATTATTCATGTGTGGAATCATCATCCTCAAATGTAGGAGACAGTACAATCTTGCATTGATAGCATGCCGCGCAGAATTAAAGTTTTGATAGCGGCTAAAGTTGGCTCAACTAAATATTGACTTTTACTAACATTAATTTCACTTTTCTTTAAAACTTAATAAACTTATGCTTTTCTAAATTAATGCTGTTTTATTTATGTCAAATAAATAGGTAATTGATTGGATAATATAAAAATAAAAAACAAATCAATTTAAAATAATAAAACGGTACAATATCACTCGGTAATTAATATTTTACATGAAATTTTGCAGTGCGTCTAATAATTTGGCCAGGGACTGTATATATATATATATATATATATATATATATATATATATATATATATATATATATATATATTTACTCGTGTTTTCACAAGCTTTTATTTGACATCACACTCGATGACCTAGTAAAAAAAAAATTTTTTTCACTTCCGATTTCACCCCTCAAAACGAATCCCTTAACTCAAAATTTATGTTACGGTGGTATAAAATGATCAGTAACTTCACAAAACACACCCCAAATGAGTTTTCAACAAAGTTTGTTTCCAATCTTTACTGAAATCTGATGACCTTGAAATTTTTGTTTTTTTTTTATATAGCAGATAAATTATTAAAGGTAATGCACTCGTGATAATTTTCGTTCAATCTACACCCCGTGGAGAATATTCTAGAATTTTTTCGAAATTTTTTGATAAGTACTTTTCGAGATAAGGCCCGGGACAGCGATTTTTCGCGAATTTTTAAAAATAATACAAAGAAAAGTGCGCGCAAGTATAATATTATATATATATTTTTTACTCGTGTTTTCACAAGCTTTCATTTGACACCACACTCGATGACCTAGTAAAAAATTTTTTTTTTCGCTTCCGACTTCACCCCCCAAAACTAACCCCCTTAAGTCAAAATTTAATTCTCAAAACTACATGGCTCTGATGAGGCCATCAATTCCTATATTATTACCAAATTTCACCTTTCCATGTCAAATAGTTTCGGAGAAAATCGGGTGTGACAGACAGACAGACAGACAGACAGACAGACAGACAGACAGACAGACACCGAAGTGATCTTATAAGTGTTCCGTACGGAACACTAAAAACGATAGTCCAAAGTTGAATTCGATTGGCAGATATTGAGGGCCACAGTAAACAAAATTTATTTGCAGTAGGGAGTTCTCTTCCCTGTTGTGGTACCTTGTTCTTGATATATTGCTACTCACATTAAACGATGCCTATCTGGACACAGAGGTAAACATATGGAAAAATGCCTAGGAAAAATATCAAACGCGGTGTTATTTTTGCAAGACAAAGCGTCTGCTCACAAACTGCTGTTAATTTTGCAAAAAAATAAACGAATTAGGCCTTAAACTGATTGATCATCCCATATACCTCTGTAACTTAGCTCGTGTGGACTATTATCTATTCCTAAAAATTGAAAAAAAATCATTTGAGAGGACACAAATTGCATTCACATGAAAAAGGCAATCCAGGAGTTCTTTAGATGGTCATTAGTTTTATTTTATTAACGTTATTTTCATTCCCAAAGCGTCGCCTTCTCTAGATATATTATTGATAAGACGCTGAAATCCATCTGCTGTGTATGCTATAATAACCGTATCATCAGCGTACCTCAGGTTGTTAATAATTTTACCATTAACTTTGATACCGTCTGAAGCATTCTCGAAGGCCTTTTGGAAAGTGTTTTAGGAATATAGATTAAAAAGAAGAGGAGAGAGAACACATCCTTGACGAACACCTCTAAATAAAGCACAGCATTTCAGAGTTAGACATCTAAGTTCTCCAGCCATCGTACAGCATCCGGCGTTAGTGTTTCAATGTCGGTCAATATATATATATATATATATATATATATATATATATATATATATATATATATATATATATATATATATATATATATATATATAAATTTTTTTTTAAATGTCCATAGCTGCACTAAGCTTATAAAGATTAAACAATTTTTGTTTTTTTTTTAAATTTTTTTCTATGCTACGCTAGAAACTTACAATACACCCTTGTATGTAAAGAATAAAATAAAACCGCCACGAATGTATCATGGGCATGTAAGCAAGCATGTAACTGCTCTTAAAGACTGTGGCGGTGTATACTCAATTGCATACATACGGCTGGGATATGACCACTACTGTCATATGGGGCTCTTGGTGTAATGACCCATAACTGCGAGGAAATAGATTAAACTCAACTTCGACAGAGGGAAACATTTAAGCTCCCTATTCCGAGAGTTATAAAAATAGTATCTAAAAAGGAAATTTGGTATATGTGGTGCCCAACAAGGGGCAACAACATGGTAAAGGCTTCACAAAAAAGTACTGTTTATACAATGTATTTACTTCTTGTTAGACTGGGAAAAACTTTCTTTTAGTTATCGTTGTCCCTCTTGACGCTTCGTAAAATAACAAGAAAAAAAATTTCAAAACACTAGGCAGTGACTAATAAAAACAATTTTAGGCTAAGACAAATGATCCGCACAGTCTTGCATGTTACTTTTTTTTTACTTTAACTAAATAAACTTACCTTACATTAAGCTCTAATCGTTCTTAATCTTATTAGTACTTTACACTTTTTTGTCCATGCTTTTACTTAAGTATTCAGTAGCTAAACAAACCTACCTGTTTCTGACGCAATATTTACCATGTTTAACTCTTATAGTAACAAAATTTTAACGGGAACATGAACATTTGGCGAAATTATTGCAGAAGAAAAATTTGCATATTCGAAAGATCAATTGTTAGTTAGTCAGTACTGGTTTAAGGTCAATTTTGAGCCCGGACGCATATAATTTCTGGGTTCTATTACATTTCTTCATAATTTTTTACAGATATAAGAATGTATATATATATATATATATATATATATATATATATATATATATATATATACATATATGTGTGTGTGTTTGTGTGTTTTTGGTCTAACACATAGATATCGCCCTTTTCAAGAAAATCCGTATGATTTTTAGGAAGTACCGACCTTCAAACGACACGTGTCAAAATTTCATGATATTTTGACGAATCGTTTACAAGTTACAGTGGTTTTAGTTACGCTACTTTTGAGATTTTCAAAATAATGAAAAAATCGAATTTTGTGTGTTGATTAAATACTGTTTTTTGATGGGAAAAAATATCGTTCAAGCAAAGCAATGGCTTGATAAGTGTTACGGAGACTGAAAAATCACTCATCATTTACCGGTGTGCTAAATTTAAACGCAGTCGTACAGACACAAATGGTTACATCGGAAAATATCAAAAAAATTTACAATATTGTTTTGGATGGCCCTAAAGTGAAATTGCGTCAGCTGACACCGTAAAGATATGAAAAGAACGTGTTGGTCATATTTTGCATGAACATTTGGACATGAGAAAACTCTGATCGAAATGGGCACCTCGTTTGCTCACAGCGAATAAAAAACAACAATGTGTTGATGATTCTGAGCGCTGTTTAGACCTGTTTAAGCGCAACAAAAAGGATTTTTTCAAGCGATATGTGACAATGGATGAAGTATAGATGCACCACTGAACACCAGAATCAAATCGGCAGTCAGCTAAGTGGACAGCAGCTGGTGAAAGCCGCCCGAAGCGACCAAAGACACAACAGTCGGCTGGGAAGGTTTTGACCTCTGTATTTTGGGATGCGCATGAAATAATTTTTATCGACTATGCTAAGAAGGGAAAAACCATCAATAGCGAATATCATATAAAGTTATTGGTGCATTTGAAGGCAGAAAATCACAAAGAAACGGCCCCAAATGAACAAGAAAAAAGTGCCCCTTCATCAAGACAATGCACCGTGTCACAACTCAATGGTTATGATGGCAAAATTGCATGAATTGAAGTTCGAATTGCTTCCTCATCCACCGTATTCTCCAGATTTGGCCCCCAGCAAATATAATCTATTTGCAAACCTCAAAAAAATGCTCGCGGGAAAGAAATTTGGCTCCGATGAAGAAGTTATGCCAAAACTAAGGCCTATTTTGAAGACAAAGACAAATCCTTCCACAAGAAAGCTATAGAAATGTTAGAAAAGCGTTGGACTGATTGAATGTAATGACCCTAAAGCGTGAACATGATTTTTTTACGAATACAAATCTTCTCTTTATCAAGGGAAGTAAAAATGTTACCAAAAGCGATAAAAAGCGTTACTATTGAATAAATAATGTAATTCTGACGTAAACACGATTTTAAGTTATTAGGGATTACTCGTTATCTTCACAGAAGAACAAGATTAAAACAAACATTTAATGTTAGTTAATATTGCATCATCATAATAAAGTCGGTAGTCAAATAAACATGTGTGAAATCGATATATATATATATATATATATATATATATATATATATATATATATATATATATATATATATATATATATAATATATATATGTATTAATATATATATATATATATATATATATATATATATATATATATATATATATATATATATATATATATAAAGAAAGAAAGTAAGCAAAAGTAAATATAAAATTTGTTGGGGAACTCGGCAAAGGGCATGATAAATGTTCACACAATGTTCATTAAGCCAATATTTCGGTCCTTGGTTGGGACCTTCTTCAGGGCAAAAACTGAAAAGGAGAATGAGTCTACTAACTGAGAAAAACTTAGGCAAAAATTATTATTAATAAACTTATGTAGAAAATACAATAAAATATAATATAAGATGTAATATAAGACAAAAACACTCAGATGAATAGTGAGAAGTTGAGTTAACATGAAAGGCCATAATTAACTTATAACATAGAAACGACTAATAATCCATTAAGGTAAACACTATAAACCAATACATAAAGCTAAAAAGATCGAATTTATAACGGGAATGTGTTTGAAAACCCTCGATGCTGAAAACATTTTTAATTAATTCACCCGAAACAACCACCTGTGGCCGGCACCATGCACGAAATGATCGACATACAGCTGACAGAAGACAGCTACCTGACAGAGATAAGGGATTTTTTTGAAAAAACATAAAATCGAAAATTGTAAACAACCGGAAGGAGAACTGGTCTACTGAAAAATGCATAAATGGTCAAATAAAGAAAAGAAGAAATTACCAATTGAACGACCTTAAAACCGATATGAAAATTCGGATCAAAAATAACCGTGAATTTTGGGTAAAATGGTGGTCTAGTGATTTCCCCTTCCCTCCCTCTTTGAATGCTCATGTTTTAATACACCCTTTGGTGAACAAATTTCCTTTCCAAATTAATATTTCAATAATTAAATCAACAAATAAATAAATTAATAATTTATTATAATATACTATCCTTCCTTCTCTTTTTCTCTTTTGCTAGCTCTCTCGTTTCCCATTTTAGTAATAATAATGATAATAATTTGAATAATTTAATTTTTGCTCAAGTTTTCTCAGTTAGTAGACTCATTCTTCTTTTCAGTTTTTGCCCTGAACAAGGTCCCAACCAAGGACCGAAATATTGGGTTATTGAAGATTGTGTGAACATTTATCACGCCCTTTGCCGAGTTCCCCAACAAATTTTATATTTAAGAATTTTGTTAGAAACGGCAACTTTTGCTTTCTTTCTTTATTTCGTCGTTTCTATGTTTTAAGTTAATTATGGCCTTTCATGTGTTAACTCAACTTCTCACTATTCATGTGAGTGTTTTTGTCTTATATTTCATCTTATATTATATTTTATCGTATTTTCTACATAAGTTTATGAATACTAATAATAATTTGAATAATTTAATTTTTGCCCAAGTTTTCTCAGTTAGTAGACTCATTCTCCTTTTCAGTTTTTGCCCTGATGAAGGTCCCAACCAAGGACCGAAATATTGGCTTAATGAACATTGTGTGAACATTTATCAAGCCATTTGCCGAGTTCCCCAACAAATTTTATATTTAAGTATATATGTATATATATATATATATATATATATATATATATATATATATATATATATATATATATATATATACATATATATATAACTCAATATAGCTTCAAGATATCATACATGTTTATTTAGGTACCGGCCTGTTTCATATGATGATGCAACATTAACTTACTTTAAATGTTTGTTTTGATCTTGTTCTTCTATGAAAATTACCGGTAATTCCTAATGACTTAAAACAGCGTTTACGTCAGAATAACATTATTTATCCGAGAGTAATACTTTTTACCACTTTTGATAACATTTTTGCTCCACTTGATAAAGGGCAGATTTGTATTCGTAAAAAAATCATCCTTTCTACATGTTTGCATTTTTATACGTTTTAAGACTAGCAAGATAACTTCCAATATAGCCTTGATCAGTGCAAGGAACATTTTGAGCGATATCGCTTCAGTAGCACGAACTACTAGTTTGGTAAGAATTCGTTAGTTTCATCAAAGTTTCTCCTGTTTTCAATTGAGAGAATGAGCACATATTCAGCATAATTTCTTATATTCAAAGACATAAAGAGTAGATTGAGAGTTGATTATCTTTATGTTCTTCTCAGAATTCTTGGAGTATAAAAGGATTTTGAGATACGTGGAGACACATGAAAATGAAAAGGTTACCAACGTAGGAGGGAATAACTTTTAAAACATTTAAAAATTTAGGTGGGTAATCGCTTGAGAACAACTTCTAAAACAATGCATATTATTGGTAGTTACCGACCTCTCAGCGCGTGATTTCCACCTACATTTAAGAAGCTTATTTATTGATTGTCAATATTTTTTCTGTATTCCAAATTTAACATTATTAATGTGTAATGACCTATAACTGTGAGGAAATAAATCAAACTCAACTTTGACAGAAGGAACCTTTTAAGCTGCCTTGGTATTCCGGGTGCTATAAAAACAGTACCCGGAAAGAAAATATGGCATATGTGGTGCCCAACAAGGGGCAACAACATGGTAAAAGCTTCCAGCAAAAAAGTACTGTTTATACAATACATTTAGTTCTTGTTAGACTGGAAAAAACTTTCTTCTAGGTAAGGGTAAGATTAATTGGGTGTATTATATCTCTAAAAAGATCATATTCCGAGATTTCTGCATTTATTCATGTTTTGGGATTCATAAAGCCAAAAAATGATGATATATATATATATATATATATATATATATATATATATATATATATATATATATATATATATATATATATATATATGTATATATATAATTCATCATAGCTTCAAGATTTCATACATGTTTATTTGGCTACAGACCTGTTTCATATGATGATGCAACATTAACTTACTTTAAATGTTTGTTTTGATCTTGTTCTTCTATGAAAATTACTGGTAATTCCTAATGACTTAAAACAGCGTTTACGTCAGCATTACATTATTTATCCGAGAGTAATACTTTTTACCACTTTTGGTAACATTTTTGCTCCACTTGATAAAGGGCAGTTTTGTATTGTAAAAAAAATCATCCTTTCTACATGTTTGCATTTCTATACGTTTTAGGACTAGCATGTTAACTTCCAATATAGTCTTGATCAGTGCAAGAAACTATATCGCTTCAGTAGCACGGATTAATAAGTTTGTTAAGAATTCGTTAGTTTCATCAGAGTTTCTCCTGTTTTCAATTGAGAGAATGAGCACATTTTCAGCATAATTCCTTATATTCAAAGATATAAAGAGTAGATCGAGAGTTTTCTTTACGTTCTTCTCAAAATTCTTGGAGTCAGGGAATATAAAAGTAATTCGATTTTAAAAAATTACCAAAAATAGTATATTGAGGTAGTTGGGATGTGATTAACAGAGTAACCTCAACCTTCTCAGGAATAAATTGACTGTCACCTTGAAATTTAGAACCTTTATAGAGCGACGAAAAATTTTGTTCCACTCCAGACAAATAAGGTATAGTCTTCAAGGACTCAATTTAAGAAATCAAAAACGAACTTATGGATTTACTTTCTCGCCACCTACCTCCTCTTATTTTAGAAAGTGATTAACAGAGGAACTTATAAAAGGATTTTGAGATACGTGGAGGCACATGAAAACGGAAACAAAAAGGTTATCAATGTTGGAGGGAATAACTTTTAAAACATTTAAAAATTTAGATGGGTAATCGCTTGAGAACAACTCATAAAACAATACATATGATTAGTAGTTACACACCTCTCAGCGCGTGATTTCCACCTACATTTAAGAAGCTTATTTAGTGATTGTCAATATTTTTTCTGTATTCCAAATTTAACATTAATAATGTGTAATGACCTATAACTGTGAGGAAATAAATCAAACTCAACTTTGACAGAAGGAACCTTTTGAGCTGCCTTGGTATTCCGGGTGCTATAAAAACAGTACCCGGGAAGAAAATATGGCATATGTGGTGCCCAACAAGGGGCAACAACATGGTAAAAGTTTCCAACAAAAAAGTACTGTTTATACAATATATTTAGTTCTTGTTAGACTGGAAAAAACTTTCTTCTAGGTAAAAAGTAAGATTAATTGGGAGTATTATATTTCTAAAAAGATCATATTCCGAGATTTCTGCATTTCTTCATGTTTTGGGATCCATAAAGCCAAAAAACATAGTCTCTACTTTCCGTCTGTATATGCGGTCTATTGATTTGTCTATGAGTCTGTTTGGTTGACTTTTAGCACATGTATATATAGATGAAATAGAGATAGAACCAAATGAAATATCGATTTTTAATTCAGTATCCGTATAATACTTGAAATAGGAATGAAACCCATGATTTTTGAACCATGTCTCCTCAAGAGAAGCAGGTGGAAGTGTATAGTTTCAATAATATAATGAGAATATTTCCTTGTTTTTAATTTCAATAATAATACTTGTAAGCAGTATTAGTTATAGTCATATTTATAAATGTTTAAAGGGAAATTGTTTTCAGGGTCACTGGAGTCGCGAAATTTAAACTGTTGTATTTTTTCATTATTTCTAAACTAAACAGTATATAAAGGCGCGAGAGTATAGAGTGATCCAAAAAATATATAATGGCTTTACAAGAGAAATCCTTGGTAAATAAGTTAAACAATTTTTTTAAGTCTTACTCAAAACAGGAGCCAAAATATTATCAAAAAAGTATCGGAATAAATGTTTTGTGATTTCCGTACGGCTTCTAACGATGTAAAATAATAAAATAAATATTTTGTGGAAGTTAACAACTTTTAATAATATATTGTAGGACTATTGTTCTTGGTTGTAACTCATAGAAAAATATAAATATAGGTCGATTATGTAAACAATTTTTAGAAAAGAAAAGATTAATGTCTTAAATTGGCCAGCTCAAAGCCCAGATCTGAACCCGATAGAAAATCTGTGGGGCGATATTAAAGATAGCGTAGCACGTGAAAAACCTAAGAATCAAGACGAGCTCTGGGCTGTAATCAGAGATTCTTGGAAAAGCATTCCAGTTTTTAGATGTCAAGATTTAGTTAACTCTATGCCGCGACGTTGTGAAGCTGTCATAGCCAATAAAGGGTTTACAATTAAGTATTAGGTGTGTCTGATGCTCATAAAAGAAAAATATTATTAATTAGTTGCACAGTTTTTTTAACAGTAATTTTAGTAAAACACTGCTATTGTTTTCTCCACCATAATCTTTAGAAATTAGTCGTTTTTTCTTTGATTTTTTAAGAATTTAATTAATTAGCCTTATATTACTTTGATGCATCTTAGGTGGGCTTCAAAGTTACCATATTTATGTTTTAGTTATTCTATTAAAAAAACTTAATATATATGTTTTGATAAAAATTTAGTAAACACTGCTATTATTTTGACCACAACTATATATGAGTATATATATATATATATATATATATATATATATATATATATATATATACAAAAATTGTGAGTTTCGCAGGGTTGCAGCGAGATTATAAAGTATTTTCTAGGGCATTCACAAAAAATAATACTCTTTTTACTTAGTGAAAGCTTTCGGATATATTCAATCCTTCTTCAGTCACTCTACAAAAGGGGACTGTGGTCATTAAAAAAAGCTTTAAAAAACAAAAATTATTAAAAAAACTTACTGTAAGTGAGGTTACAAACAACTAGGCTCTTCCAACATTCTTTCTTTCTCCAAAAAAAAACCTTTTTTGTCTCTTTCACCACACAGTGTACATGTAAACAATAAGAACATTCAAAAGGGAAAACAGTCATTAATTAGAATTTTCAAAATTTAACACCATTATACATGTATATACTCGGGACGCACAGAGAGCGGTATAGCACTGCCAGTCGTGGTAAATATGCACTTTTTTTGAAGATGTTTGTTAGATTTAGGAATTTCTCTCTAGAAGAAGATAGAGGATATACGGTTTATTTTAAAACTAATTATAATTTATGTTATATAATAAGATGTCCATCTTTTTATTTTCGAAAAACATATATGAGAAGATTGAAATTAATTACACACACAGTGAGAAGAAGAAGAAAATAAAAAAAGGAAATGTAAAAAAGGGAAGAAAAAAGGAAAAGAAGAAAAAAGGGGAAATATATTTTATGCTAAGTTTGGGGTAGCTGAAGGCATCTCACCTCCTCCTTATTACTAATCTGAAGTAGGTTGGAGTAAATTACGTTTAAATGTTGAACATCTGATCTTTTGTTCATGCAATTTTTTTGGTTATTGATGTAAACCATTTCAAAAAAATTTCTTTTAAAGTAGTTTTTTTTTCAAATCTATTATTTTTACGTTTTCAAAATTAGGCAAGTGGCCGGTATTATTTGTGTGTTCAGACAGGGCACCAGCATCTGGTCTCAGTCTGATAGCAGCACCTGGAAGTCTGTCCTATATATTTTTTATCACAGTTATGGCAACTAATTTGATACACCAAGTTAGATTTGTTAATGTTGTTTGTTTTATTTTTTAAACGGGTAAAAAGTGTTGTCGTGGTTTTTAATGTTTTGTTGGCTACAATCAGGTCCTTGCCTTGAAATATATTTGCACGTTTGGGGGTTAAGTCTCTTATATAAGGAAAAGGTACATAATGCTTTCTTGGGTTAGAATTGGCTGTTCGGTTTTGATCAATGTTATCAGTTATAACTCTTTCACTTGTAGAGAAAAGAAGTTTGTTTAGAAGATGTTTCGGATAGGAGTTGTCTAAAAGTAAGTTATAGACCCTTCTTAAGTTGTTGACTCTTAATGTGGGGTGGCTTATAGAAGTCACTCGGTTTTTTAACATAGAATTAAGTTTATTTTCATTCTTTCTGGGTGGTATGAGAAGTAATTAAGATACCTACCAGAACTACTCGGTTTAATATACCAGTCTAGAATGATTTTGTTGTTTTCTTCGCATCTGATAAGTTTAGTATCTAGAAACGGCACGCTATTGTTGTTTTTCTGTTTCCATTGTGAACTGAATATATTTGTTATAATTGTTTGTGATAAAAAATATATAGGACAGACTTCCAGGTGCTTAAAGGATAGATCAGATGTTCAACATTTAAACGTAATTTACTCCAACCTACTTCAGATTAGTAATAAGGAGGAAGTGAGATGCCTTCAGCTACCCCAAACTTAGCATAAAATATATTTCCCCTTTTTTCTTCTTTTCCTTTTTTCTTCCCTTTTTTACATTTCCTCTTTTTCTTTTCTTCTTCTTCTCACTGTGTGTGTAATTAATTTCAATCTTCTCATATATGTTTTTCGAAAATAAAAAGATGGACATCTTATTATATAACATAAATTATAATTAGTTTTAAAATAAACCGTATATCCTCTATCTTCTTCTAGAGAGAAATTCCTAAATCTAACAAATATCTTCAAAAAAAGTGCATATTTACCACGACTGGCAGTGCTATACCGCTCTCTGTGCGTCCCGAGTATATACATGTATAATGGTGTTAAATTTTGAAAATTTTAATTAAATGACTTGTTTTCCCTTTTGAATGTTCTTATTGTTTACATGTACACTGTGTGGCGAAAGAGAAAAAAAAGGTTTTTTTTTGGAGAAAGAAAGAATGTTGGAAGAGCCTAGTTGTTTGTAACCTCACTTACAGTAAGTTTTTTAATAATTTTTGTTTTTTAAAGCTTTTTTTAATGACCACAGTCCCCTTTTGTAGAGTGACTGAAGAAGGATTGAATATATCCAAAAGCTTTCACTAAGTAAAAAGAGTATTATTTTTTTGTTATATATATATATATATATATATATATATATATATATATATATATATATACATATATATATATATATATATATATATATATATATATATATATATATATATATATATATATATATATAATTCAACATAGCTTCAAGATTTCATACATGTTTATTTGGCTACCGGCCTGTTTCATATGATGATGCAACATTCACTTACTTTAAATGTTTGTTTTGATCTTGTTCTTCTATGAAAATTACTGGTAATTCCTAATGACTTAAAACAGCGTTTACGTCAGAATTACATTATTTATCCGAGAGTAATACTTTTTACCACTTTTGGTAACATTTTTGCTCCACTTGATAAAGGGCAGTTTTGTATTCGTAAAAAAATCATCCTTTCTACATGTTTGCATATATCGCTTCAGTAGCACGGATTGATAAGTTTGTTAAGAATTCGTTAGTTTCATTAGAGTTTCTCCTGTTTTCAATTGAGAGAATGAGCATATTTTCAGCATAATTCCTTATATTCAAAGATATAGAGAGTAGATCGATCGAGAGTTGATTATCTTCATGTTCTTCTCAAAATTCTTGGAGTCAGCGAATATAAAAGTAATGCGATTTTAAAAATTACTAAAAATAATATATTGAGGTAGTTGGGATGTGATTAACAGAGTAACCTGAACCTTCTCAGGAATAAATTGACTGTCACCTTGAAATTTAGAACCCTTGTAGAGCGACGAAAAATTTTGTTTCACTCCAGACAAATAAGGTATAGTCTTCTTCAAGGAGTCAATTTAAGAAATCAAAAACGAACTTATGGTTTTACTTTCTCGCCACCTACCTCCTCTTATTTTAGAAAGTGATTAATAGAGGAACTTATAAAAGGATTGTGAGATACGTAGAGGCACATGAAAATGAAAAGAAAAAGATTATCAATGTTGGAGGGAATAACTTTTAAAACATTTAAAAATTTAGATGGGTAATCGCTTGAGAACAACTCATAAAACAATGCATATGATTGGTAGTTACAGACCTCTCAGCGCGTGATTTCCACCTACATTTAAGAAACTTATTTATTGATTGTCAATATTTTTTCTGTATTCCAAAATTAAAATTAATTATGTGTAATGACCTGTAACTGTGGGGAAATAGATCAAACTCAACTTTGACAGAGGGAACCGTTTGAGCTGCCTTAGTATTCCGGGTGCTATAAAAATAGTACCTAGGAAGAAAATGTGGCATATGTGGTGCCCAATAAGGGGCAACAACATGGTAAAAGCTTCCAACAAAAAAGTACTGTTTATACGATATATTTAGTTCTTGTTAGACTGGAAAAAACTTACTTTTTAGGTAAAAGGTAAGATTAATTGGGAGTATTATATCTCCAAAAAGATCATATTCCGAGATTTCTGCATTTCTTCATGTTTTGGGATTCATAAAGCCAAAAAAATGATGATATATATATATATATATATATATATATATATATATATATATATATATATATATATATATATATATATATATATATATATATATGTATGTATATATATAATTCAACATAGCTTCAAGATTTCATACACGTTTATTTGGCTACCGGCCTGTTTCATATGATGATGCAACATTCACTTACTTTAAATGTTTGTTTTGATCTTGTTCTTCTATGAAAATTACTGGTAATTCCTAATGACTTAAAACAGCGTTTACGTCAGAATTACATTATTTATCCGAGAGTAATACTTTTTACCACTTTTGGTAACATTTTTGCTCCACTTGATAAAGGGCAGTTTTGTATTCGTAAAAAAATCATCCTTTCTACATGTTTGCATATATCGCTTCAGTAGCACGGATTGATAAGTTTGTTAAGAATTCGTTAGTTTCATTAGAGTTTCTCCTGTTTTCAATTGCGAGAATGAGCATATTTTCAGCATAATTCCTTATATTCAAAGATATAGAGAGTAGATCGAGAGTTGATTATCGTTATGTGCTTCTCAGGATTCTTGGAGTCAGCGAATATAAAAGTAATGCGATTTTAAAAATTACCAAAAATAGTATATTGAGGTAGTTGGGATGTGATTAACAGAGTAACCTCAACCTTTTCAGGAATAAATGACTCACCTTGAAATTTGGAACCTTTGTAGAGCGACCAAAAATTTTGTTCCACTCCAGACAAATAAGGTGTAGTCTTCAAGGACTCAATTTAAGAAATCAAAAACGAACTTATGGATTTATTTTCAAAAATATGGATCAAAACTGATCTCGCCACTTACCTCCTCTTATTTTAGAGAGTGATTAACAGAGGAACGTATAAAACGATTTTGAGATATATGGAGACACATGAAAATGAAAAGGTTACCAACGTTGGAGGGAATCACTTTTAAAACATTTAAAAATTTAGGTGGGTAATCGCTTGAGAACAACTTCTAAAACAATGCATATTATTGGTAGTTACTAACCTCTCAGCGCGTGATTTCCACCTACATTTAAGAAGCTTATTTATTGATTATCAATATTTTTTCTGTATTCCAAATTTAACATTAATAATGTGTAATGACCTATAACTGTGAGGAAATAAATCAAACTCAACTTTGACAGAGGGAACCGTTTGAGCTGCCTTGGTATTCCGGGTGCTATAAAAACAGTACCCAGAAAGAAAATGTGGCATATGTGGTGCCCAACAAGGAGGCAACAACATGGTAAAAGCTTCCAACAAAAAAGTACTGTTTATTCGATATATTTAGTTCTTGTTAGACAGGAAAAAACTTTCTTCTAGATAAAAGGTAAGATTAATTGGGAGCATTATATCTCTAAAAAGATCATATTCCGAGATTTCTGCATTTCTTCATGTTTTGGGATTCATAAAGCCAAAAAAATGATGATATATATATATATATATATATATATATATATATATATATATATATATATATATATAAAGTATGTTTGTATATATATATATATATATATATATATATATATATATATATATATATATATATATATATAGATATATATATATATATATATATATATATATATATATATATATATATATATTATATATATATATATATATATATATATATATATATATAAGTCAACATAGCTTCAAGATTTCATACATGTTTATTTGGCTGCCGGCCTGTTTAATATGATGATGCAACATTAACTTACTTTAAATGTTTGTTTTGATCTTGTTCTTCTATGAAAATTAGTTCCTAATGACTTAAAACAGCGTTTACGTCAAAATTACATTATTTATCAGAGAGTAATACTTTTTACCACTTTTAGTAACATTTTTTCTGAACTTTATGAATGGCAGATTTGTATTAGTAAAAAAATCATCCTTTCTACATGTCTGAATTTCTATACGTTTTAGGACTAGCATGATAACGTCCAATATAGTCTTGATCAGTGCAAGAAACTATGTCACTTCAGTAGCACGGACTGATAAGTTTGATAAGAATTCGTTAGTTTCATCAGAGTTTCTCCTGTTTTTAATTGAGAGAATGAGCACATTTTCAGCATATTCAAAGACATAGAGAGTAGATTGAGAGTTGATTATCTTTATGTTCCTTTCAGAATTCTTGAAGTCAGCGAATATAAAAGTAACGCGATTTTAAAAAATACCACAAATAGTATATTGAGATAGTTGGGATGTGATTAACAGAGTAACCTCAACCTTCTCAGGAATAAATGACTGTCACTTTGAAATTTAGAACCCTTGTAGAGCGACCAAAAATTTTGTTCCACTCCAGACAAATAAGGTGTAATCTTCAAGGACTCAATTTAAAAAATCAAAAACGAACTTATGGATTTACTTTCAAAAATATGGATCAAAACCGATCTCGCCACCTACCTCCTCTTATTTTAGAAAGTGATTAACAGAGGAACGTATAAAAGGAATTTGAGATACGTGGAAACAGATGAAAATGAAAAGGAAAAGGTTATCAACATTGGAGGGAATAACTTTTAAAACATTTAAAAATTTAGATGGGTGATCGCTTGAGAACAACAACTCATAAAACAGTGCGTATGGTAATTACGGACCTCTTAGCAGTGATTTCCACCTACATTTAAGAAGCTTATTTATTGATTATCAATATTTTTTTTCTGTATTCCAAA
Source organism: Pachyrhynchus sulphureomaculatus (assembly GCA_019049505.1). Classification (NCBI taxonomy): domain Eukaryota; kingdom Metazoa; phylum Arthropoda; class Insecta; order Coleoptera; family Curculionidae; genus Pachyrhynchus; species Pachyrhynchus sulphureomaculatus. The sequence goes on along the minus strand of CM032448.1, from coordinate 134,682,810 downwards.
TTTAAAATTAATTGTGTGTAATGATCCATAACTGTGAGGAAATAGATCAACTTTGACAGAGGGAACCGAGCAGCCTAGGTATTCCGGGTGCTGTAAAAACAGTACCCAGGAAGAAAATGTGGCATATGTGGTGCCCAACAAGGGGCAACAACATGGTAAAGACTTCTAACAAAAAGTACTGTTTATACGATATATTTAGTTCGTGTTAGACTGGAAAAAAAACTTTCTTCTAGGTAAAAGGTAAGATTAATTGGGAGTATTATATCTCTAAACAGATCCTATTCCGAGATTTCTGCATTTCTTCACATTTTGGGATTCATAAAGCCAAAAAAACATAGTATCTACTTTCTGTCTGTATATGCGGTCTATTGGTTTGTCTATTGGTCTGTTTGGTTGACTTTTGGCACATGTATATATAGATGGAATAGAGATAGAACCAAATGAAATACCGATTTTAAATTCAGTATCCGTATAATACTTGAAATAGGAATGAAACCCATGATTTTTGAACCATGTCTCCTCAGGAGAAGCAGGTGTAACTGTATAGTTTCAATAATATAATGAGAATATTTCCTTGTTTTTAATTTCAATAATAATACTTGTAAGCAGTATTAGTTATAGTCATATTTATAAATGTTTAAACGAAAATTGTTTTCAGGGTCACTGGAGTCGCGAAATTTAAACTGTTGTATATTTTCATTATTTCTAAACTGAACAGTATATAAAATCGCTAGAGTATAAAGTGATCCAAAATATATTAATGGCTTTACAAGAGAAATCCTTGGTAAATGAGTTAAACAATTTTTTAAGTCCTACTCAAAACAGGAGCCAAAATATTATTAAAAAAGTATCGGAATAAATGTTTTGTGATTTCCGTACGGCTTCTAACGATGTAAAATAATAAAATAAATATTTGTGGAAGTTAACAACTTTTAATAATATATTGTAGGACTATTGTTCAACAAACTAGCTCAGGCGCAGGCCTGTGTTTCCAAATATACGATTAATAAAATAAGAATGGAAAAAAAGGTAAAAATAATATTTAACCATAAATAAGAAAAAAAATATCCATTTTTTGAAGAGAGATAATTCCTTGGTAACGCACGAGAACAACTGGATCATTGCCCTTTAACATCTGATTTTGACTTTTGTCTTAACGGCCATTTGGGCTTGGGTAAAATAAATACAGAATTTTAAATAGGTTTCTCTGTTAACTTTCCCAAGATTAATATCGAAATGGTAAACAATTTTTTTGTAGGAAATATAAGATTGTCTTCAGGGTCACTGGAGTCGCGAATTAAACTGTTGTATTTTTTCATTATTTCTAAACTGAACAGTATATAAAGGCGCGAGAGTATAAAGTGATCCAAAAAATATATAATGGCTTTACAAGAGAAATCCTTGGTAAATAAGTTAAACAATTTTTTAAGTCCTACTCAAAACAGGAGCCAAAATATTATCAAAAAATTATCGGAATAAATGTTTGGTGATTTCCGTACGGCTTCTAACGGTGTAAAATAATAAAATAAATATTTGTGGAAGTTAACAACTTTTAATAATATATTGTAGGACTATTGTTCTTGGTTGTAACTCATAGAAAAATATAAATATAGGTCGATTATGTAAACAATTTTTAGAAAAGAAAAAATTAATGTCTTAAATTGGCCAGCTCAAAGCCCAGATCTGAACCCGATAGAAAATCTGTGGGGCGATATTAAAGATAGCGTAGCACGTGAAAAACCTACGAATCAAGACGAGCTCTGGGCTGTAATCAGAGATTCTTGGAAAAGCATTCCAGTTTTTAGATGTCAAGATTTGGTTAACTCTATGCCGCGACGTTGTGAAGCTGTCATAGCCAATAAAGGGTTTACAATTAAGTATTAGGTGTGTCTGATGCTCATAAAAGAAAAATATTATTAATTAGTTGTACAATTTTTTTAACAGTAATTTTAGTAAAACACTGCTATTGTTTTGTCCACCATAATCTTTAGAAATTAGTCGTTTTTCTTTGATTTTTAAGAATTTAATTAATTAGCCTTATATTACTTTGATGCATCTTAGGTGGGCTTCAAAGTTACCATATTTATGTTTTAGTTGTTCTATTAAAAAAACTTAATAAATATGTTTTGATAAAAATTTAGTAAGCACTGCTATTATTTTGACCACAACTATACATACATACATACATATATATATATATATATATATATATATATATATATATATATATATATATATATATATAGATAGATAGATAGATAATGTTTTTATTTATTCCTTGTAAATTACAAATTACAAAGCTCCATATAGGAGCGTGGAACAATGTCAAAAAGTTCTTAAACTAAGAAATATTGTATTTTATCAAATATTCTAGTTACACACATAAAAATAGCCGAGATTCATCAGCAAAGAACTCCTCCAAACTATAAAATGCTTTACGGACTAAATAATTCTTAATTACTAGTTTCAGCAAGTTCGTTCTTAAAATTCTAACATGATTAGGAAAACTATTGTACAATCTTAGAATACAAAAATGTACATTCTTTTGTATATAGGAATATTTACTTTTGTTTGGTTTTAAATCATTTTTTAACCTAGTGTTATGTTCATGCACTCTTATGCTTTCTTGAAATAGGTCTTTATTACTATGAACAAATAACACTGCTTCATATATATATATAAACTTATTACATTAAAAATCCGTTTTGAAATGAATACGTTTTTACAACTATCTCTTGCCTTTATTCTGTACACTACTCTTAGACACTTTTTCTGCAAAACCAAAATTCTGTTTATTTCACAGGAATTTCCCCAAAAGATGATTCCATATCTCATACGCGAATGAATGTAGGCGTAATAAGAAGACAGTGCTGCGTCTTCACCAACATAATCTAAAATGACTCTTAGCGCGTAACAATACTTAGCCATATTATTGGCCAAAGCACTGACATGACACTTCCAGTCATGTCTCCTGTCCACAATCACTCCAAGAAATAAAATCTCATCTCCCGAAACTACATCAATGTTGTCATATGTTACTGTTACACGTTCATTACTTCTGTTAGAAAATAGAATCATCTGTGTTTTGAGATATTTAAAAGTAGATCATTCGAAGTAAAATATTGCCTTAATAGGTTTAGAGTATTAACCATTTTTTGAAGTAAGAGATGTTTATTATCCTCTTTAAAGATCAGAGTAGTATCATCGGCATACAGCACTATATAGTCATGCGACACTTTAGGCAATTCATTAGTATACAGTATATATAACAGGGGTCCTAAAATTGAACCTTGAGGTACACCCCTTTTTATTATGACCTTCTCAGAGCAAGCAAGCTTTCCACAAGGGTCTGTTTCAATAACACATTGTGTTCTGTTTTTTAAATATGATTTTATGAGCTGAAGAGCTACACCTCTAATTCCATACTTCTCTAGTTTTAAGCAAAGTATTGAGTGATTTACCGAGTCAAATGCTTTTGACAAATCGAGAAGCATGGCCACAGTCACCCTATCATCATTTAAAGAATTAAGAATCTCTGACATGGCTTGATAAATAGCTCTAATAGTAGATTTATGTCGACTGAAGCCATTCTGCTGATCAGCCAGGACATTGCCTCGCTCAAGGAAGGATATCAATCTGGAGTATAATATTTTTTCAAAAATTTTGCTCACATTTGACAGCAGTGATACCGGCCTATAATTTTTTTCTTCAGCTCGGTTACCTTTTTTATATATTGCTTTTATATGTGCAAGCTTTAATTGGTATGGGAAGACTCCTGTCGAGAACATAACATTAATAATATGTTCCAAAGGTATAGATATAATATCTGCCGTCTCCTTCAGCAGCGAAACAGGCACCTGGTCCTCTCCTACGGATTTTTTGTTTTTCAAATTTTTTATGCATCTACAGACATCTTCGGTGCTAGTTGGTTCTAAGAATATCGTTCGCTGACACCCTTCTATAGGGAATGAGTCAACTGTCCCACTACCATCAACATGTGGACAAGAATTAATGAAGTAATGGTTTAAAAGCATTCAATGCTGTCACTGAATCCCCATATTTCGGCGCAAAAGTGTCGATTATTGAATTTTTTTGAGAATTTTCAGATATATTCCTTACCAATGACCAGGTTGCCCTAGTTTTATTATCAGAATTCAAAATAAATTCAGTATTTGATTTTCTTTTAGCTTCCAATATAACTTTCTTTAAAATTTTATCGTATCTCTTGAATTCGTCGTTAGATATTTTACCTTTCTTTTTTCTCAGAGTATAGTTTCCTTTTATTTTTAGATGAAATTTTTATACCTTTAGTTATCCAACCATTATGAAGTTTTTTACAATTATATTTTTTTGTTGGAAAAATTACATTCATTAGACATTTTATTATATTTATAAATGTATTATAGCATACATTGACGTCATTGCACTCCAGTATGGGGCTCCAGTCAACAGTCTGCAGCTCCTGCCTAAACAGAAGTAATCTTTTTCTTGAAAATATTCTTTTTTTAGTATACTTGTAATCTAAAGTTTCAACCTGCTCTGAGTGAAATGAAATAAGCTGCGCATGATGATCCGAGAGAGCATTTTCAATCACAGCAGCACTAAAACCATCAATATTTACAAAAATATTATCTATAAGTGTGGATGAGTTCTTTGCCTCCCTTGTCGGTGCAAAAATAGCCTGCCTCAAATTATAACCCGACAATAGATCCATAAATATATATATATATATATTATATATATATATATATATATATATATATATATATATATATATATATATATATATACATATATATATCTATATATAATTCAACATAATTTCAAGATTTCATACATGTTTATTTGGCTATCGGCCTGTTTCATATGATGATGCAACATTCACTTACTTTAAATTTTTGTTTTGATTTTGTTCTATGAAAATTACTGGTAATTCCTAATGACTTAAAACAGCGTTTACGTCAGAATTACATTATCTATCCGAGAGTAATACTTTTTACCACTTTTGCTCCACGTTTTGTATTCGTAAAAAAATCATCCTTTCTACATGTTTGCATATATCGCTTCAGTAGCACGGATTGATAAGTTTGTTAAGAATTCGTTAGTTTCATTAGAGTTTCTCCTGTTTTCAATTGAGAGAATGAGCATATTTTCAACATAATTCCTTATATTCAAAGATATAGAGAGTAGATCGAGAGTTGATTATCTTTATGTTCTTCTCAGGATTCTTGGAGTCAGCGAATATAAAAGTAATGCGATTTTAAAAATTACCAAAAATAGTATATTGAGGTAGTTGGGATGTGATTAACAGAGTAACCTCAACCTTTTCAGAAATAAATGACTGTCACCTTGAAATTTGGAACCTTTCTAGAGCGACCAAAAATTGTGTTCCACTCCAGACAAATAAGGTGTAGTCTTCAAGGACTCAATTTAAGAAATCAATAACTTACTTATGGATTTATTTTCAAAAATATGGATCAAAACTGATCTCGCCACCTACCTCTTCTTATTTTAGAAAGTGATTAACAGAGGAACGTATAAAAGAAGTTTGAGATGCGTGGAGACACATGAAAATGAAAAGAAAAAGGTTATCAACGTTGGAGGGAATAACTTTTAAAACATTTAAAAATTTAGATGGGTAATCACTTGAGAACAACTCCTAAAACAATGCTTATGATTGGTAGTTACGGACCTCTCAGCGCGTGATTTCCACCTACATTTAAGAAGCTTATTTATTGATTGTCAATATTTTTTCTGTATTCCAAATTTAAAATTAATTATGCGTAATGACCTATAACTGTGTGGAAATAGATCAAACTCAACTTTTATAGAGGGAACCGTTTGAGCTGCCTTGGTATTCCGGGTGCTATAAAAACAGTACCCAGAAAGAAAATGTGGCATATGTGGTGCCCAACAAGGGGGCAACAACATGGTAAAAGCTTCCAACAAAAAAGGTACTGTTTATACGATATATTTAGTTCTTGTTAGACTCGAAAAAACTTTCTTGTAGGTAAAAGGTAATATTAATTGGGAGTATTATATCTCTAAAAAGACCACATTCCAAGATTTCTGCATTTTTTCATGGTTTGAGATTCATAAAGCCAAAAAACATAGTCTCTACTTTCCGTCTGTATATGCGGTCTATTGGTTTGTCTATGGGTCTGTTTGGTTGACTTTTGGCACATGTATATATAGATGAAATAGAGATAGAACCAAATGAAATATCGATTTTAAATTCAGTATCCGTATAATACTTGAAATATGAATGAAACCCATGATTTTTGAACCATGCCTCCTCAGGAGAAGTAGGTGGAAGTGTATAGTTTCAATAATATAGTGAGAATATTTCCTTGTTATTAATTTTAATAATAATACTTATAAGCAGTATTATTTATAGTCATATTTATAAATGTTTAAAGGGAATCCTTACATTGTTTTCAGGGTCACTGGAGTCGCGAAATCTGAACTGTTATATTTTTGCATTATTTCTAAACTGAACAGTATATAAAGGCGCGAGATTATAGGGTGATCCAAAAAATATATAATAGCTTTACAAGAGAAACCCTTGGTAAGTAAGTTAAACAATTTTTTAAGTCCTATCCAAAACAGGAGCCAAAATATTATTAAAAAAGTATCGGAATAAATGTTTTGTGATTTTCGTACGGCTTCTTACGATGTAAAATAATAAAATAAATGTTTGTGGGAATTAACAAGTTTTAAGAATATATTGTAGGACTATTGTTTTTGGTTTTAACTCATAGAAAAATATAATTGTAGGTTGCTTAATATTAATTTAACTCTATTTTGCAAACTTTAAGTGAAATAAAATTATTAATAAACTGACTTACCTTCTCGCTTGACTAACCAGGACTCAGAATAGAATAAAAAATAAAATAACAGCTCTAACAAAAATCACCGTTTTACTTAACACATATCGTACACAGCAAAGACCGCGTCCACTTTCCACGGCTTGCTTTGCACGAGTGTTGTCAATTTCATACACACGCGATCGTCAGCTGTTTTTCCGCTGCCTCAAGATCGATGGGGACGGAGTCGAGCACGCGATCGGGACGAACGTAACTGGGAAACGTTACGTCTGGGCCGTATTCGATTGAGAAAAATCGGAACGATCGAGGTTAATCCACGCCATTTTGATGTTATCCTGGCTCTCTCTCTCTCACTCCATTTTTTTAGGGACGTACGTCGAGTAAGAGCGGAGTAATTCAGATCAAGCAAATATGAGTTGAATACTGCACTGATTCAGTTGTTTTTGAAATATACAGGGGGACGCAGACGTCTTGATGGCGTGATAATGACGTCATGGTACTACAAATGATGCTTCAATATAAAAAAAATGGACTTTGAACTGAACTGTCTCTTGAACTTCGCCATCAGTTTCTTCGATCGCAAGAAGAATCTAAAACTACAGGGTGCCCATGGAAAGTAATTAGTTAAACGCCAACTTATTTTCCTTTAAAAATCGCTTTCTAAACATAATGTCGTTTAAATGTAGACTGTTACGTGTCCGGCCTTCTTCTAAACGATTGGTGAAAATCTTGATTACTGCTCGAAACGTCATTTCAGTGGTCGCTATCCTTCGTTGCTGGATATTTTGTTTTATTTTTCTAGGCAACGAGGAGTGTTACTATTATAAATATATATATATATATATATATATATATATATATATATATATATATATATATGTATATTCAGGGCGTTATGACATTCATGGTATGTATTAAAACGAGTGACTCATGGGCTCATGTAGAAACTCATACTTTTTTTTTCAAATTTGAAAATTTTGAAAAATTATAAAAAAGGGGCAAAACTTCATTTTACCAAATCATTTACAAAATGAACCCGTCCATGAAAAACCGCCATTGTACGAACTAGCTCATGCGCAGGCCTGTGTTTCCAAACATACGATTAATAAAATATTAAAATAAGAATGGAAAAAAACTAGTAAAAATAATATTTAATCATAAATAAGAAAAAAAATGTCCATTTTTTGAAGAGAAATAATTCCTTGGTAACGCACGAGAACAACTGGATCATTGCCCTTTAACATCTGATTTTGACTTTTGTCTTAACAGCCGTTTGGGCTTGGATAAAATAAAAACAGAACTTTAAATAGGTTTCTCTGTTAACTTTTCCAAGATTAATATCGAAATGGTAAACAATTTTTTTGTAGGAAATATAAGATTGTCTTAGTGTTAAAGTGAAAAGAAGTTGTGCACATATTTGTAACTAAACCAACTGTATTCAACGACAAGAACTATCACGCTTGCCTTGCCCTTTCCTACGACATATTGCAAAATTTGCAAAAATATAATAACAAACTAAACGTGAATTTTGGTCTGGTGCATTGAGACTTGCGCATTTTCAAGTAGAGGAGAGCAGAACAAATCGACCCTCAGCTTGAAAAAATCGTAAGTAGAAATACATTTTGGTCTACAAAAATATTTAAACGTTGATGAAAGTGGATTTTCCACCATCCGGAAAAAAAAACACAAAAAATATTAGGACTAAAAGGAAGAAACAAATCGTTGCAATCTTAAGCGGAGAAAGAGAAGTTAATACGACAGCCTTGTGTTGTGCCAGTGTGGCTGGACAGTTTATGCCGCCAATGGTTATGTTCAAAAGAATAATACAAAATCCTGAATTGGGGAATGGTACACCTTCTGAGAGTGTTATCACCATTTCAGACACAGGCTACCATATATTAACTCAAACTTATTAGTAGAATGGATGACAAATTTTATAAGCATAGTAAAGCTAACCTCTGAAAATAAGTGTTACTCCTGCTTAACGGAAATACAACGCATTCGAAGAATCTGGAAGCGTTAAACATAGCAAAGGCTAATTGGATAATATTGTTACAACTGCCAGGCCTTACTACTCACAGACTTCAGCCACTGAATGTCTTTTTAAACCTATCAGTAGTTATTATATTCAAGCAACAGAAAAAATCGTCGAGGAAAAATCCATGTCATCAAGTAACGCAATATTAAGTTGCAAGTTTATTTGAAGAAGCTTACCAAAGAGCCGCTATCATTGACACTATTGTGAAGCAGCAACACATGGTTTTCGATATACCTAAACTTTCACTAAAAGCTACCGACAAAGTCAGCCGATGCCGACAAGAAATTCGTTATTGTCGGCGTCGGTAGTATATTTCGAAAAACCAAGAATCAAATATTAATCAACACCGGCTCTTAAGTAAACTATTACCCGTTACAGTGACGCGAGGTGTGCGGACGCGCGTTAAGCGTGGCAACACTAGAATCAGATTTTCTAGCGAAAACATGAATGATAAAGGAAAACAGCCACAGAAAAACTCAAGGTAACGGAAGTAGATATGTTTAGACGATTACTAGAATTGTCTACAAATGACAGATTTGAAAACGAAGATATACGAGACTGAGAGTAAATATTTTTGTAATAATGGATTTAAAAATACAGTCTGTCAAGTAAGAAGATGACGTCTTGTATCATCAATATATTCTTTGGTGTGTTAATAACGGCGCCAATACCTTAGTAGTCGACGAGATTTTTTGCAATAATGTCCAAATTTTTCGAATCTCGCGAGGAAACTGAGTCAAAGTTCTCGGAGTCTTTCCTTTGAGCTTTCTCTTAAAATTGGAATAACAGGAAAACATTTATATTAGATCTGAATAATGTTGAACCCGATAACATACGTAAAATAATGATATCGCGCAAACGACGATCCCTGAGCAAACTCGGCACTTACAGACAGAAAAAAAAAAAATTATTTTTCTAGAAATTAAAATGATATTAATACCCAATTGATCTCTATTAAGAACAGCTGGCTTTAACCAGAAATATTAATTTTACTAGTTGATCTCGTATATTAATTGGTGTATTATTGTTTTTGCACGATGAACGCACAATGAATTGTGATCGATGGAAGATTTTTTAACCTATTTCAAAGTGCAAAATGAATTATCTTGATTGATTGCGTTATAAAAATATATTACGTAAAATATCACCTTATTTTTCTAAGTAGTATTATTGGAATGAAGTGGACTGGCTCAGGATTTTTACTTTCCTTGCTAAAGGAACTCTTCGAGACTTTTGCTTTTCTTCAAGTTTTAGGGGTCCTAGATTACGAAAAACAGAGTCACTTATTTCCGTCGGTCTGTGTGTCTGTCTCTCTGTTGACAAGATAACTCTCGAAGAAAATGAGATATCAATTTCAAACTTGAAACACAGATAACATCTAACAAGGAAATAAAGCCTATAGTTTTTAAACTATATTGTTTTAGGCCAAGAGCACAAAATATTTGAGGTACGTATTACATTGGTTTTTGAGTAATTACAAAGTACTAAAAGAATATTAAATAATTAACAACCTCGAAACCTAAGGTTCGCTGACAAATCTTTTAACACTGATGCGATAAATGTTCTTAAAACATTAATGTGTCGGGCTCTATCGCCTTGAAATTGAAGCTTTGGAAAAATCAATGCTCTATATTACAAATAGAAATAACGCCTTGTGGCAAATAGTAATAGTTAATGATAAATATGCTTTTAACGATTTGTAGATTTTATGGTACAAAAACTAAAGAAATCTTGTTCTTTTTTACTTTTAGTGTTTCATCAACTGCTGCAAGATGGAGTACGATTACATTTGTATGAAACAGCATATCTTGATAGTCGAGCAAATTAATTTTTGGTCGTCCTCCCGTAGTCTATTTCGCTCTCTATACATTACAATTTCGGATTTTGGATAGGAACAATGGTAATTCTGTCTATGAAATGAATTCAGTTAAACTTTTTCGAGCTGTTCCAGTGACTCGAAAGATAATCAGTCAGGTGGTGTTGTAAATATGGGAATAGATGGTAATCCGATGGGGTCAGATCTATACCATATGCCGTATGGGGAGGGAATTTGCCCGTCTATATCTGAAACAGTTTCCATAACACTCCGATTTTAGATAATCAGCTAAGAATAAATGCTATTTATTATATATATATATATATATATATATATATATATATATATATAATAAAATAAAATAGCATTTATTCTTAACTGATTATCTAAAATCAGAGTGCTCTGGAAACTATTTCAGGTATAGACTGGGAAATTCCCTCCCCAAACAGCGTATGGTATATATATATATATATATATATATATATATATATATATATATATACCATATATATATATATATATATATATATATATATATATATATATATATATATATATATAATAGAATAAAGAAAGAAAGCAAAAAAATTGCCGTATCTACCAAAATTATTAAAAATACAATCTTAGTTGGGGAACTCGGCAAGAAGGGGGCGTGATAAGAGATCACACAATTTTCATTAAGCCAATATTTGTGTGTCTTCAGCAAGCTTAAGGCCTCGCTGTCAGTTCTTTCCATGTCAGACTTGGTTTACTCAATTTCCTGCCTCAATTGTCCATCAATCTATATTGGCCAAACTTCTCAATCCTTGAATCGTCGTATTGCACTCCATAAAAGTGATACTAGATACTATCCACACAGATGTGCTTTGGCGACCCATTCTGTTGACAATGGTCATTCTTTTAATTTCAGGGAACCCAAAATTCTTCATTTCTCTAACAATCTTTCCAAGAGAGAATTCCTTGAGATGTGTTACATCCAGGAGAATCACCTTAATATCAATAAAAGAACCGACCTAGATGGTCTTAGTAGCATATATAGTTTCCTCCTTTCCTGTGATAAATCAATTCCACACAATAATTTCCTGTCTTCAAGTGTTTTATGATCCATCTGAACCGCGTTGGTCGACTCTCTTTTAGCTCCGCAATTTCCAGGTTTCTCTCCTCCTTCCTCTCTTTATTTATGGTTCTCTTTGATCCTGGGCTCCACAAATTCCTTCCATTTTATCTGGGCCATTTTGTGCACCTAGTGATTACTGTCTTCCTTCCATTGACAGTACCTTGCGTCACCCCCTTTAACACCTCCTGGTGCCTCCAGTCTTCATTGGTTTTTGCTAACAATCTCTTCCTCCAATCAGATTCCAACAAGAAATTAATAAATTAATAATTATTTCATTAGATAATCTTCTTCTTCGTTGCTCCCATTATTGTCTCTCTCTCTCTCTCGCTCCCTCGCTCACCCTTTACCTATAATTGGGTTATGATTTATCCTTCCTCTACCACGTACCGGATCTCTGGTCGCTCAATTGGCTATCTCCTTCTCTCTTAGGGTCCAATATTTGCACTTCCTTTTCTATCGGTTCCTTCCGGTGTCGACCCCCCGCATTCTGGTTATCTGAGTTTTCTTGACTAAACCCCTTATCTCTGTCGGGCAACTGTCTCCTGTCGTCCTTGTCATCTTTCCTAAATGGCGGTGGCCATGTGAGGTGGTCACAGGTGAAATAATTAACAATGTTCTCAACATCCAAGGTTCCAATTACATCCATGTTTTAAATTTGGTTTTTAGATTTTTGTCTACAGTGTTTTAGTGTGTATTTTATATATTTTATGGATTAACCAACTTTTATATGTAACAACTTTTGTATGTATAAGCTACCTACGGCCATTCAGGCTAACGAAATCTTTGCACTTCTCATGTGAGTTTTTAACTTATTATGACTAATATCTTATTCTTGTTCTACACTAATTTTATTTATTATAACAACCTAACGATAACATCATTAATTTAAAGTTGTCCCAGACACGATCAGTGAATACGCTATGTTCTTCTTTTCAGTTCTGCCCTGAAGAAGGTCCCAATCCAGGACCGAAATATTGGCTTAATGAAAATTGTGTGATCTCTTATCACGCCCCCTTCTTGCCGAGTTCCCCAACTAAGATTGTATTTATATATATATATATATATATATATATATATATATATATATATATATATATATATATATATATAGATAGTAGAATCTCGATTATCCGAAATAATATGGACCAAAGTGATTTCAGATAATCGAAATTTCGGTTAACCTGAATTTTTTTTATAAAATAGAAGTTTAGAATGAATACAACATTGTATGTCTATTTTATTAGCATTTTTGAATACACTTTTAATTAATTTTTGGTCAGTCATTTCATCTTCCACACTATCACTGTTTAACCGTTTACAAACATCGGTTTCCGTAACACTTTCACATCCTGATATTCTTGCAATAATTTGATGTAAACTTTCATTATCTTCTGTTTCTGCCTCTGAGTAATGTCTCTCCTCTTGTGGAATCAATTTTGACCAAGATTTTTCCAGAATACTACTCTTTACTTGACGGCAGGCTGAAGCTATCCAATACATAGCATTTATCAAATTTATCTTTTTTAGACAATCAATAAGATTGCCACCTTCATCTACTTCTTCTAAAATATACTCCAATCACGAACGCCTGTAATTGCGTTTTAAATTTTCCAGTACATCCTGATCCATAGGCTCAATGAGAGAAGTTACAACAGGAGGCAAAAACATTGCTTTTATTTCCCCACTTTCAAGTTACTCCGCACTTGGGTGAGTGGGGGCGTTATCTAGGAACAGAATATATTTTCTAGGATATCCATGTTCTTTTTAGAAAAGTTCTACTTTGGGAACAAAATCTCTAAAAAACCAGTCTTTAAATAGAGTCGCGTTTATCCAGGCATTGTTTTGATTTTTATACAAAACAGGAAAAGCATTGCGACGAATATTCTTAAAGGTTCGTGGATTTGCTGACTTACCAATACATAATAATGGGAGTTTGTCTCTTCCAGAAGCATTACTGCGTGCAAGAACAGTAATACGTTCTTTGCTACGTTTGTAACCAGATGCTCCAGCTTCCGTTTTTGAAGCTAAGGTATTTGACTGCAACATTTTGTAGTTCAAGCCTGTTTCATCACAATTATAGATTTGGTCTGGTTGTAAACCATGTTTCTTTCAAAAGCTGCGGAAAATTCTCTGCAAATTTTTTTACAGCAGATACATTAGCCGACAATCATTCTCCACAAACTTTCAGTTGACGTACACCATGTCTTCTTTTCCACCTGTTTAGCCATCCATCACTTGCAGAAAAATTTACAGGCGCTTCAATAACCGGCAACTCTTCGCTTAAACTCATTGCCTTATGTTCCATGCCAGTTTCATGAATTTTTATAAAAATTTTTGTCGGGATAATTCCTTTTATTAAACGTAAAGGCTATAAATTTTGATTTATCAATATTTAAGGTTAATAAGTTCAAATCCAACCACAACTTTACCTTACTCATAGCCAGTTCTGCCTTCTCAAAGACCCGGCCCCATATTTTATCCTGTAACATTACGACAGTATCATCGGCATAACCAACCATAGATCCTTGAGATAAAATACGCAAAAGGGTATCTATGTATATTGTAAATAACCATGGCCCAAGCACTGTACCTTGTGGCAACCGCACTCAATTGATGAGCTCATTGGCTCGCCTATTTTTACTGGTTGCGTACGTCCGATCAGATATGATTTTATTAGATCATACGGATACCTCTAATTCCAACATGCTCAACTTTCTCCAAAAATATGCGGTGAGACACAGTGTCAAAAAGCCTTTGTCAGGTCCCAGAATATTAAAAGTGATTTATTGCCATTGTCGAGGTTCTCAGAAATATGGTTTACTACCCTTATAAGAGCATCTTCAGTGCCCAACTTCTGTCTAAAACCATACTGCGCATCGGATATTAGTTTATTTTTATTTAAGTAATCGTCCAGACGCAACTTGATACATTTCTCAAAAATTTTACTCAGGTTGCTGATAATTGCAATGGGACGATAATTCGTAATGTCGTTACGCGAACCACCCTTATGTATAGGCGTTATGGTACATTTCTTTAAGCTGTCAGGAAATAATCCAACTCGAAAAATTAAATTTTCTATATGGGATATGGGTTTGACAATAAATCTGTGGTATCGTTATAGAAAATCTACTTTAAGGTTGTAGTCGCCAGCACTTGAAGCGTTTTTAAGTGAGTTTATAATTTGAATTATTTCAAAATCCATTATCGGGGCCAGAAAAAGTGATCCAGGCACTCTAGGGACACTATCAGGAATGACATCTATATTAGGAACAGTTATACTATTAGCTAATTTCTTTCCTATCCCAGAAAAAAATTTATTAAACTCATCCGCTCTGAGTTTTTCGTCTAGAATTTCAATTCCTTTATCATTGGAAATTACTCCTATTTTCTGATATTTTTTTTTGACTATTGCTAGCCGATTTTATTAAATTCCAAGTTTTTTTAGAGTCACCTGAGTTTAGGTGAAGTAAATTATATATATATATATATATATATATATATATATATATATATATATATATATATATATATATATATACGAGGCTGGTTTGAAAAGTCCGTGCAAAAATAAAAACTACTTATGTGTTTGGGGGTAAACCTTTTTTATTTTTCGACATAGTCTCCTTTTAGGCTTATACACTTCGTCCAACGATGTTCTAGTTTGTTGATCCCTTCCGAATAATAGGATTTGTCCAAGTCTGCAAAATATCCATTAGTGTCTGCAATCACCTCCTCGTTTGAATAAAATCTTTGTCCCGCCAGCCATTTCTTCAAATTGGGGAACAAATAGTAGTCCGAGGGAGCCAAGTCTGGAGAATAGGGGGGGATGTGAAATGAGTTGGAATCCTATTTCCATTAATTTTGCGACCACAACTGCTGAGGTGTGTGCTGGTGCGATGTCGTGATGGAAAAGGACTTTCTTGTGGGCCAATCGCGGGCGTTTTTCTTGCAGCTCGGTTTTCAAACGGTCCAATAACGATGAATAATATTCACCTGTAATAGTTTTACCCTTTTCCAGATAGTCGATGAGGATTATCCCTTGCGAATCCCAAAAGACAGTCGCCATAAACTTTCCGGCCGAAGGAATGGTCTTCGCCTTTTTTGGTGCAGATTCCCCCTTGGTAACCCATTGTTTAGATTGTTGTTTGGTCTCAGGAGTATAGTAATGTATCCATGTTTCATCCACAGTGACGAAACGACGCTTAAAGTCCTCCGGATTCTTCTGGAACAGCTGCAAACCATCCTTGCAACACTTCACACGATTCCGTTCCTGGTCAAGCGTGAGCAATCGCGGCAACCCATCTTGCGGATAGCTTTCTCATGTCCAAATGTTTATGCAAAATATTATGTACCCGATCAGTCGAGATGCCCACAGCACTAGCAATCTCACGCACCTTAACTCTTCTGTCATCCATCACCATATCATGGATTTGATCAATGATTTCTGGAGTCGTAACCTCCACAGGCCGTCCAGAACGTTCAGCGTCACTTGTGCCCATATGGCCAGTCCGAAAATTTTGAAACCACTTACAAACTGTTCTAATCGAAGGTGCAGAGTCACCATAATGTTTATTAAGCTTCTCTTTAGTCTCCTGAGGAGTTTTGCCTTTCATAAAGTAATGTTTAACACCACACGAAATTCTTTTTCGTCCATTTCTTGAAAAACTCACTCGACTTCCTTGATTCACACGAATGCCAAACACACAGAAATAGACCAATATGGCTGAAACTTGGTGTGCGTTCATTCAAGAGATGCTACTAACTAAACATGACCTCGATACGCGCCGGTGGTGCCATCTCTCGGACTTTGCACGGACTTTTCAAACCAGCCTCGTATATATATATATATATATATATATATATATATATATATATATATATATATATATATATATATATAAAGGTTTCTATTGCATTATGCGTGTTTTTGACATGTTTATTTTCCTTGCTGCATCCATTTCAATTGTTCAATTGAAAAGCAACTCATTCTTCCGGCCTTCGAACATAAAAATGGAAACATCATTGTTATTGTCGATTAGTACGTTTGCTTGAAGCAAAAGGGCAAGTCAGCGATTCGTCCCTTCTAAAAACTGCATAAAACTACGCTCCCAATAAAACGCAACTGAACTAAATAAGCCTAAAAAATTCGCATAGACGGAACATCTAAAGGATACAGAGCGTGCCCTTAACTAACGGGACTATTTCAAGGGAATATTTTACTTCAGATACTTGTATATCAATTCACACTATTACCCAACATAACACAGCCCCACAAAAAAAAGTGGGGTATACTTTTGATGCGATATATCAGATCCGTAGTATTTTTGCCCGCTGATCACGAATCTGACGTCAGAATATCGCCATCACATCTCAATTTTTTTCTAACCTCAAAAAATAGGTAAAAATTAGTAAAAATTAAGAAAAATATACTCCTAAAAAATTGATTCAAGCTTTTTCATGAATCCAAAGATGTATTAATATGTATTCGGACACGCTAAGCTAATATTCATCGGTTGGATTGAGCCATACAGTTCTGTTTTCTTTCTAACCTCAATAAATCAGACAGATATAGTGCTTCTCGAATGCAAAAACGAATTCAAATTAAAATTCAACCGATCCTTACCAAATTTGGTACACGGGGATTTTTGGGGTCGCTGATCACGAATCTGAGGTTGGATTTGCAAAAATTCAAGATGGCAGATGTTTTCGCGCCATTTTGAACGCCGAGAAAATTCATCGGTCGATTTTTATTCTTCTACCTGCATCCAGGGCACCTCCACGTGGTGACGGTGGGCAACGGTGTCATGGCAGGTAGAAGAAAGAGAATTATTACGATGCAGGGACTCGGAAACCCAGTATCGGCGGTTGGTCAGGGTGGGAAAGCGGGCCCGCAGCCGTCGTCATCCAGCGACCGTAGCTCTTCATGTGTGGGTGACTTGGCTCATGTAGAGTATAATGCTACAAGAAAACGGTCTCACGGTACAAGGACTTTTCATAAGTGCGATAAAAACAGTGATTCATTTTGTTATATTTGCTGTCAACACGTAATGAGTAAAATGGGGGTCACCAATAACGGATAAGATTAAAACCTTATATAAGGATTGTTTTAACATTGAAATACAGCACCAGGATACAGATTGGGTTCCCCACATCATTTGCAGTTCTTGCAAAATAATGTTGTACATCAATAAGAAGGCGATTAAATATTCCAGACCAGCAATATGGAATAGACCATACAGTGAAAATGATTGCTACTTTTGTATGAATGTTGTATCTAGGCATAACCGAAAAAATAAAAGCACTATTACTTATAACGATGTTTCGACAGTAACAAGACCAACTAAACTAATTCCGCCTCCTGAACCACTTGATGCTGATGTTATGGAAACAAATGATTTCACCTTATCAGTTCATGCCGAAAACATTGAGACTGTCGAAAAAGATTCAAACACTGTTACTAATGAATGTTCTAGTGACAACCTATCATATACTAGTGACACAGATAAAGAATTTCTACCATACAACCGTAAACCAGAACCAATACTCGTATCACAGTCAGAACTTAGTGATCTAGTCAGAGATTTAGGCTTATCCAAAGATGGTACAGAGCATCTTGCTTCCTTTTTAAAGAAAAGACATTTACTTAAAAGAGAAACAAGTCCTCAAAAGCGTTTGGGCAGAAAGCCTTTGAATAGGTCATTCGCGGAAAAAAGAACAAGATACAGCCAAAAAAAGGAAAGTTAGGCGCGGTCTAACCTTCGCAATTCTAGGGCTTAAGGGTCTACTATTTGAGAGTATATGGTTTAAAAGTCCTGGTTTTGAGTTTATTGGGTCTCATTTTTAAAGTTACAGGGTTATTGAGGTCTATTTTTTGAGGTTACAGGGTGTGGGAGTCTAAGGTTTCAGGGTTTAAGGTTTAAGAGTATCAGGTTTGAGGATTCCCCAACTGTATACCAAATTCGATAGGAATCGGTTGGTTTTCAAAAATTTTGTCCGCCATCTTGAATCCGCCATTTTGAATTTTGCAAATCCGACCTCAGATTCATGATCAGCAACCCAAAAAACCCCGTGTACCAAATTTGGTAAAAATCGGTTGAATTTAATTTGAATTCGTTTTTGCATTCGAGAAGCACTATATCTGTCTGATTTATTGAGGTTAGAAAGAAAACAGAACTGTATGGCTTAATCCAACCGATGAATATTAGCTTAGCGTGTCCGAATACATATTAATACATCTTTGGATTCATGAAAAAGCTTGAATCAATTTTTTAGAAGTATATTTTTTCTTAATTTTTACTAATTTTTACTTATTTTTTGAGGTTAGAAAAAAATTGAGATGTGATGGCGATATTCTGACGTCAGATTCGTGATCAGCGGGCAAAAATACTACGGGTCTGATATATCGCATCAAAAGTATATCCCACTTTTTTTTTTGTGGGGCTGTGATAATTACCAGTATTAGCCAACGCCCCGGTCACAGCATCTTTCGATCTTACTAATCACTTCAACAAATAAAATGAAATAAATAGTATTACAACAACCCCAGAGAGAGAAAAGTATGTCATTCATAACACCGTTTCCTGCTAAATCAATCATGATTCATCAGAAACTTCAGGACCAGTAGAAAACACTAGACAGAAATCCAAGCCTGTCTTAAGGAAAAAGTTATCTTGGTAAAATAACACTTTTTCTGGTCCCCGGTGATTGTTCGCCTTTCTCAAGATAGTCGATCAGTACATGCACATCCCAAATATACCGGCCAAAACCTTTTCAGCTGATCTTTGTGTTTTTGGATGCTTCGGTCGGCTTGCATGGGGTTCCAGCCACTATGCGGACTGACTCAGGCGTGTAGTGGTGGATCCATGTTTCGTCCATTGTTACGAATCGACGCAAAAACTCCTTTGGATGACGCCGAAGTAGTGTTATTCAAGGTTGTTAACAGTGTTCTGAATCTTCGACACGTTGCTATTTTTGATCAATCGTGAGAGTGCATGGCACCTTTAGGGCACATAGCTGTTTCGTATGCAAATGTTTATTCAAAATAACTGTGGTACGACCGCATTTAAGTTCATTAAACCGCCCACATAGAGTTGCTTTCGACGAAGCTGTAACTCGCAACCTAATAGACAAAATATCATGAACATTTGACATGAATCTTCTGTGAGTTCACACTAACTGAAAATCATATAGTTTTTTTGTTTGTACTGCCATGTTTCGGGAAGTATCGAGACTTTTCACCCCATGTGGTATTTCTATTTATTACACAGGGGAACAGCTGTTTTGGTGTCGAGGTTTTTTGAGCTGATTCTATATCAATTTGATGTCCTCAATTCAAATAACGTATTCATTTGTACCTAGGAGCTCAAATTTTTAAGATATACAATTTTAGAGAAATATAAGTTACATTATTGTAACTCAAATCCGTAAGTGTAGTAAACAAAAGTAGATACGAAATTTTTATTTTAGTTACACAAAATACAATATTATGTCGTACTTACAAACAAAAAAAAAAACATTGAAGAAATGAAATAGTCACTCAACACTTGGAAAGCTTCTTTTCCGCGACATTCTTGAATGTTTTTTTAAACAGTCCCTTTTTAAACTCCAGCAGTAATCTGCCATCATGTGCATGTTCCATCTTCCTTGGTAACGGTCCTCCATAACTTTAATATCTTGGTGAAATCTTTCACCTTGTTCCTCACTCATGTCTCCTAAATTTTATGGAAAACGGTCTAAGTGGCTGTGTAAATAATGTATTTTAATACTCATATTGCACCCTAAGGATTTGAAACTATTAAGCATCTTGTTAACCATTTCAACATAGTTTTGAGCTTTATGTTTGCCTAGAAAATTTTCTACAACTGCAACAAATGATGTCCAAGCTTCTCATTCAACTTGATTCATTGAATTTATGAAGGCAGGATCCTTAATTAATTGTCTTATTTGTGTGCCGTCAAATATCCCTGCTTTGAGTTTTTCTGTGCTCAACTGATGCATTTTTACCCCTATATATGCAAAACAAGACCCATTCTTATCAAGAGCCTTTACAAATTGCTTCATTAAGCCCAACTTTATATGTAATGGAGGAAGTATGATTTTTTCTCTTTCAACCAAAGCGTCGTTAATGACATTCTTTATCCCAACGTCCATGTTTTCTCTCTGAGGCCAATCTTTTTCTAACCCAGTGGTGTGTTTTGTCCCTACTATCCCAGAGGCACAAGAAACACGGATATTTCGTGTAACCACTTTGCTGCCCAAGAAGAAAGTTTACCATTTTTAAGTCTACACAAATCATCCATTGATGTTCGTAATACTTTATCTTCTGCAAGACTAAAGCTATGGTATTATATTCTTCTTTCAGTTTCGTTGAGTGAGCTAGTGGTATTGAACCATATTTATTCCCATTATGTAGAAGGACACATTTTAAACTTCGCTTTGAACTGTCAATAAATAGGCGCCAATCATCTGGAATATATTCAGAAAGTCCCATTTCTTTCATGAGTCCCCTAATTTCGTGACAAAATACAAGATTGTCTTCTTGAGAAAAGAATGGTAGCAAATCTTTTTCTCTTGTACGGTAAAAGGTAATTTTGGTTCCTTGTTCCAGTAAATTTTTGTCGTTCAACCTAGAAGCCAGTACTTCAGAAGCTTTTTTCGATAAATTGAGATCCCTGGTGAGATCATTTAATTCATTTTGATTGAAGCGTTGAGGAACTGATGACGTCCCCTCATAGTCATTGTTAGTTTCATTAGCATCAGAACTTTTATTAGCATCAGAAGAGCGATCAGAGGGAAAATATTCGTCATCAGAGATATGTGGTAGCTGATGAAATGTTGGAATCGGTATTTCATCTGAGTGCGGGATAGGGCGTATTGCCGAGTCTAAATTGGGATAAGTCCACTTACTGCGGTTATTTCGAGTGATTCCATTAGTATTTACTAAACAGAAATAACATTCATTGAAGTGGTTTTTTGGTTCTCTCCAAACCATTGGTACGCCGAATTTTAGACATTTTCTTTTCCGGTAGTCCACTGCCGTAAATGCTCTGTACAAGTTTTACATACGAGATGCGGGGCCCACGTTTTGTCCTGATCACCAAGCTTAACTCCAAAGTATCCAAGATACGCTCGCTTTACAAAGTCAGTAATAGTTTGTCTGTTTTGTTGAAACATGTATTCTCCGCATATATAGCAAAACACATCAGGTTGATTTACACAACTTCTTCTTGAACTGGAACCTGAACTCATTTTAATTCTGTTCAATAACATAAAAACACTCTTTCCTTAACATAAAATAACACGCCGAATTCGATCTACTCTCATTAGTAAGAACGCACAAACTGACGAGACTTACCCGAGTTAGGTGATTAAAAGGGTCAGTTCAGGTACCTGATAGGCAATGGTTCCACTATTTATAGATTTACCTGGAATTTACTCAATTACAGACTGACAATAAAACCATTGTACCTACATTAATGAATATATAATAATTTTAGAACTCTCATAAATGAATATACTGAATAAAAACCACATTGGTAGATAAGTTGATGTATCTAAAAAAGTAGAGCTGATAGAGAAAAACGGATTGCATGTATAGATTTAGCGTCCCAAATATAGTTAAAATCAGCTCTAAAATCCCAGGCACCAAAACAAAAATATTTTTTTGCCCTTACTTAAGTAAGGGGTAGAAAAACATAAGGATTAAGTAATCCTTATGTTTTTCTACCCCTTTAGGGATGTAAGGCTCTTGGAGTTCAATTCTTCTATGTTTGTCTTTTCCATATTTCCTTTTACCTCTTTTTATCCTGTGTGGCTGGTCTTGCGTGTTCCCACTCTATTCCTCTTCTGGCCACTGCCTCTTTAACATCCCCCAACCATGCCCTTCTGGGTCGACCTCTTGTTCTTTTTTTGCTCACTTTGGCTTCAAACACTTGTCTAACTATTCTTTGTTCAGGCATCCTTTCAACGTGGCCATACCATCTTAGTTGTGCTTCCTCAACTTTTTCCATCATTGGTTTCAGGTTCAAATTCTTTCTGAGTTGTATATTCTTAACCCTGTCCATCCTTGTTTTGTCCTCTATTTTCCTTATGAATCTCATTTCTGTAGCCGTTATCTTTTTGTCATTATCCATGTTTCTTCTCCATATAAAAGTATTGGTGTTGCAACCTTCTCAAAAACTTGGGCTTTAATATTTTTTGATATCTCTTTCTTTCCCAGAAATGTATTCTTGACACTATTAAATAATCTTTCTCCTGTTACTATCCTCTCCTTGATCTCTTCTTTCATCCTTCCATCCTCTGATATTATTGATCCAAAATATTTAAATTTCTCTACTTGGTCCAGCCTTTCTTCTCCTATCTTTATTTCATGTTGTCGTTTTTGTTTCCCTATTAGCATAGTCTTTGTCTTCTCTTTATTAATATTCATGTTTATTTTTTTCAATGCTTCTCTATATATCCGTATGTTTTTATTAAGCGTTTCCGCGTCTTTTGCTATAATAACCATATCATCTGCATAGCACAGTTCTGATATTTCTATCTTTTTCATTTTTCAATAGCCTATCTGGTTTGGTCTTACCCGTTTCTTCTTTGCTTCTTTTATTGCTTCATCCAAAAGTATTGAGAAAAACATTGGGCTCAGGATGCATCCCTGTCCAAGGCCCGTAGTTGTTTCAAATATATCAGATCTGTCTTGTCTTGTTCTTTTATAATTTGTTGATTTTTTGTATAAACTCTGTACGCCCTTCATTATTATTATTATGTATTTCTCTTGTTCTCAGTGTTTCCCATATGTCTTCTCTTTTAATCTTGTCGAAAGCCTTTTGTAGATCTATGAAACCCAAGTGAATTTCCGTATCTTCTTTTGCTTTTTCACATAACTGCCTCACTATAAATATTGCATCATTCACCCCTCTACCTGGCCGAAAACCAAACTGCGTTTCTTCTAATGTGTGGCTCAAGTTTCTTTCTTAATCTTTTTTCTAGTATCCTAGTATATACCTATGACTAAGGACACCCAAATATGCAAAGCGCATATATTGCATATTTTGCATATTATATGCATTTTTCTAAATATTTGCATAAATGCTTTAAAAATAGCATATATATGCATATTTGAAGGAATTGATAATAATGTAGATCTTTGGCAGGCGTTTTCATTAATTTTTCGGAAAAAGGGTCAATGTTTAGGCAGCCGCCGCCGCGCCGGTGGTTTTCCCCAAATAAATTTGATTATTTTATGGTCAGTAAAAACCAGTCAGTAAACCCCAGACGGCCATCAGCGCATACTTGTATTATTTCTAACATGAAGAAAATCTTCCTTAAATCGCCTTTAAGCATTCAGTTTTACAAAGAAAAACTACCAAACACTCCTCTTCCTCCTCAGTCTGTTATTACTTGGTTGAAAACAACATTTTTTTATTGCGACAACTTCTGTCAACTAGATGGTCTAATTGCAGAATTATCAGACGAATCTTCCCAATCTCTTACAGAACCTAAACGATTATTCAAAAACAAGGAGATAAAACAATAACTTTCCTTTCTTTAAAACAAATTATAGCTTTGTTTCTAAAACCATAACTCAAATGGAGGAATCTAATTTGCTATTAACCCGAAGTGTTCAACTAATAAAACAATGTGAGGTCGCTTTTGAAAATGTCGCAGGTAAAATTGGGAGCAAAATTTTTCAAAAATTTCGGAACGTTATGGAAAAAAAATAGTGGGTTTCAATTTGTCAGCCAAGTAGCTAATGGGGATTTTACTGATTCCATTGATTTAGATCCTATGCTATTAAATAATTTTAAAAACGCCCCTATTACATCAGTCGATGTGGAAAGGAGTTTCTCAATTTATAAATTTTTATACAACGATAGAAGACAAAACTTTTTAATGGAGAATTTTGAGAAACATTTAGTAGTTTATTGTTTTTATAACTAATGGCGACCCTGTCTTTTGCAATATTTGCATATTTCCGCTTACTTAGTTGCATCGCCCTGTATGTATCAAATTTAAAATGTATGTTTTATTATGCTGTTTACTACGTATATAAATTTTTATAATATGTACCTACATTATTATTATTATTATATATTCATCATTAAGTAAAGTAATAAAATACATTATTATTTATATTTATTTTTTACTTTGTATAATATTATATTTAGATTTAGTTCATTCGCCCTGTATGTTAAAAATTTAAAATGGGTTTTTTTTATTGCTACATTTGTATAGTACTCGTATTATGTAATGTGAAACAATAAATTTACATTTTTCAAGTCTATTTCCATTTTTTTTACTGCATATTTACAACATGTATATTTTGAGAAAATTATTTGCATATTTATGCGCATATTTTAAAGTTTTTCACTTGCATATTTGGGTTTCCTTACTTATGACACAGTGCTAGTTAGGGTTATCCCTCTGTAGTTATTGCAGTCCTTAGTGTCTCCTTTCTTATATATTAGGGTTATGATGCCAGTTGTCCAGTCCGTAGGTACATTGTTCTATTTATTATTGTTACCGTTATTATTATTACCCAGAATGATAAATCGCTTTAAGGATGTTAGAAGACTCCATTCAAGAAGTTAAGAAAGATTCTGTTTTCTAATAACATATTTATTATCTACATCAATTATATTTTGATAATGCAACGAAGTTGAGCTTTAATCATTATTATAGTCCATATCTCTTTTATTTCTGTTCCCGGCGACACTGGACTAGACAGGGAGGAGTATTGTTATGCAAATTATGCCAGAAAACGCGTTCCAGAAATCTCAACCGGTTTTTGAGGGAACCGCAGAACGTGGAGCGACGAACTCGCACTAAAACAATTTGTAATTTACGGTGTGCATTCTGCACTATTTTTTCCTGAGAAATTTTGTGCTCATTTTCTACACTACCAGGTTCTTCAAATTTTTTCAGTAAGGTCATCAGAATGTAATAATGTAGAGTTTTATTAGAGCGCTTTTCAATGAATATTGCTGCTGCCTCTCGAGTGCTCTTGCAATTATCCTCACAAATTCTAATAATTTTGATTTTTTTGCAAGAGATAATGATGTGGCCATTTTAAACATAATACTTTTAAAAATTAAATAGAATATATATATATATATATATATATATATATATATATATATATATATATATATATATATATATATATATATCAGGGATGTCAAAGATACGTCCCGCGGGCAGCATCCGGCCTCCGGGACGTATCAATAAGGCCCGCGATCGCAATGTGTCACAGAAAGAAGAATCATGTTTTTTAGACTTCACTCGATTCCTCTACGGAAGTTTTAAAATGCGCACACTACATTTATAAGTAATTTCAAGGGCACCGCGTGCCTTGACAAGCGAGAGAGATAGACAGTAACGCCATCTCTTAGCAACAAGCGGAAATAGCCTATTATTTTTGTTGAGAACAATAGAATCTTCCACGCGCTTCGAGTCTAGACTAGAACCTTCCTTATCGATATTATAAAAGGAGTGCGTCGGCGCGACGTGAGTCAGTTGAGTGTGAGTCGAGTAATCGAAGCGATACGGTCGGTGAAGGATTTTAGTTGTACTGCGAAGTAGTGATTGTGAAGGTATTGTGCATTTGTTTGTGTCGTGCGCGTGCGATATCCATAATTGTTGTGTCGAGTTCCATAATTGTTACGATTTTGGCATAATGTCACAAAAACGTAAAGTTGATAGTGAGTGCAAAGTCTTTCAGTCTAAATGGGAAATTGCATATTTTTTCATAGAATGGAAAGGTAAACCACTGTGTTTGATTTGCAATCAAACAGTTGCTGTTTGTAAGGAGTTTAACTTGAAGAGACACTATGATACGAATCATAAATCAAAATTCGATTGTTACACTAAAAAAATAAGAATGGACACATCGTCATCTTTAAAACCTAAACTTCAAGGTCAGCAATCGATGTTTACTAAAGCTAATACTGAGAGCGAAGATGCCCTGAAATCAAGTTTTATTATTGCATTAGAAATCGCGAAGAGATCAAAACCTTTCACTGATGGTGATTTTATTAAAGTCTGTATGTTGAAAGTTGCCGATGTTTCATTTCCATTTCAAAAGTCAATAATTCAAAATATTTCGCTGTCAAGAAACACTGTTGCTTCAAGAATAAATGATTTATCTCAAAATTTGGTTCTTCAACTGAAGGAGAAAATTAAGGAATTTACAAACTTTTCACTGGCTGTTGACGAGAGCACTGATACTGTTGATACAGCTCAACTTGCTATTTTTATACGAGGTATTAACAGTAACTTTGAAATAACTGAAGAACTATTAAAGTGCGTTCCATTGACAGGTACTACAACAGCAAATGATATTTATTCTGCAATTGAGCATTTGATAGCAGAATATGAACTCGACTGGAATATGCTTAGCAGCACAACTACGGATGGCGCTTCTGCCATGGCTGGCAAACATTCGGGCGTTGTAACTAAATTAAAACAGAAAACATCAGGGAATTTTGTGGGATTTCACTGTATAATTCATCAGGAATCATTGGCATCCAAACATTTAAAAATGGACCATGTCATGCAACCTATAATTAAAATAGTAAATTTTATAAGGAGCAGAGGACTAAATCACCGACAGTTCAGGCAGTTTTTACAAGATTTGGACGAAAAGTTTTCTGATGTTCCTTACTTCACCGAAGTTCGTTGGCTCAGTCGAGGAGTAGTTTTAGAAAAATTTTTTGCATTACGTGACCCTATTCAAGCTTTCATATTAGAAAAAGGCAAACCAATTGATTATGACAATGACTGGTGGGTTGATTGTGCCTTTTTGGTAGATATGAATAAACACTTGACTGATCTGAATGTAAAGTTACAGGGTAAAAATCTGATTGTCACTCAAATGTATTCATGTATTTAAGCCTTTGAAATAAAGTTGAGGCTGTGGGTAAATCAGGTAAAAAGTCAAACTTTGGATCATTTCCCTCATTTAAAATCATTTGGCACAGTGAACCAAAAAAAATTGGATCAATGTTCTCAAATTCTGCAAAATTTGATAACGGAATTCAACAATCGTTTTGAAGACTTTCACAAAATGAATGAAATGGAATTCCCAATTTTCAACAATCCATTCAATTTTGAAGCTTCACAGGCACCAGTTCATTTGCAAATGGAGTTGATAGATCTTCAATCGGACAGTATTTTGAAAGAAAAATTTAAAGAGATTAACGCTCTTACATTTTATACACAATATTTCAAGAGTTTGGATAACTACCCGGAATTAAAAAAGCATGCAGCACGCATTCTCTGCATGCTGGTAGCACCTATTTATGTGAGCAGATGTTTTCCGACATGAAAATAAATAAGAACAAACATCGCACAAGACTTTCGAATGAACATCTCCAATCAATTCTTAAAATAACTACAACGAATATGATACCTGACATCAATGAGCTTGTCAAAAACAAGAGAAGTCAGGTATCTGGATCCTCGAGCTCAAAATAATTACCCTCTTTTATAACTTTGATATAATTTTTAACAACCGTATATTATATACTATATAATTAAATAAATAAAATGTTATAATAATTCAGTACATTTTTTTTATTTGAATCTGGCCCGCCTACACATTCTAAATTTAATATATGGTCCTCTGCAAAAATGAGTTTGACACCTCATATATATATATATATATATATATATATATATATATATATATATATATATATATATATATATATATATATATATATATATATATATATATATATATATATATATATATATATATATATATATATATATATATATATATATATATATATATTGTTAGAATAGAGGTTTTTCTCGGATGGTGGAATGTAATACATTAAAATTCTGGGTTTCAATCCGTTCGTCTAACAATGAATTTACACGACGTTTCGTCAAAAATCTCATTTGGCATTTCCAAGTGCTGCTGCTACTCGATACTGTAATCTTGCTGCTGCTGCCGCTCGAAGCTAACTCAGTGAGTTAGCCGAACGGATTGAAACCCGGAATTTTAATTTTAATGTACGACGATATCCCACTCGATGACATGGTAAAATCTTTTTTCACTAACTTGAACTAACCTGAACTAACCACACAACGAAAACTTCCTCTTGACATCTTTTTTATAATTATTTTCAATTATAACATCAAACGAGTCATTTACTTATTGGAAAATTATTAATAATGAATTTCGGAACATGTAATAAGAAGATTCTCTTTGAAATTCAAATGTAAACACAGCCCGCGACCGCGCCGGCGGCCATGTTGTTGGTATGATAGGGGACGCATGCGTGATAAAAAACAGAACCTTCTTGAGCATCCCTACTGTGTTTTATGTTTACTGTAGCATTACCTTCTGTAATTCTTGCCTTTCTTTACGTTTTAGTATCTTTAGATCGCGAAAATTCTATATTGCATTTCCATCGGTCTATTTATCTGATTGTCAAACTGTCAGTTTGTATAAGGGATGAAAGAAGTACTGAGTATATAATTTTACCGTGGCAGCCGTGGCTTCGGGGCATAGTACTTGCTTTCAGTGCAGAAGGCGTCTGGTTCCAATCCCAGCAGGTCGGTATACTTTTATTTAAGTATATATGACCTGGCCACGTCCATAGGTAGTAGTTGTTTGCGGAAAAACAAAAACGTTCGTTGCAACACTACCGCGTTGTCTAAAAAGGTGCCGTGAAAAACAAAAATGTATGTTTCGGCACTTGGACAACATTGACGGGTATCACGACATCCCCGCCGGTATCCTTAGAATATGAAAAAGAGTAAAATCCTCACTCAGAGGAGGAGCTATTAATTTCTTTTAATAATGATGGAAATACTATCCTTCCCACTTTAGCCTATTTACTCTTAACAGAAAAAAAGAGTATTTCCATTTAACCATGTTTGGGAGTGGATATATCAGCCATTACTTACCTTAAACGTTGCCTTTTATTTTATTTTTTTATCCATCCCCAAAATCGTTCAGACTCTTTTTTTTGTGTACCGTATACAATAGCGAGCTGTATCAAAAACAGCCAGACAATATCCTCTCGTATAAATTGCTAATAATATTTATGATTGATGATTTTTGTGAACTGTTCAGGTCGTTAACGTTATGCCCCGGGCCCGGAACAGATTTTTAAATACATATTTTTCTGCTTTTTTTCCCGTGTCCTAATTTTGGGCATATACAGTGTGTTAAAACTATAAGACATAACAAAAATTTGAATCTTTATTAGTATTTTATTGTGCAGGTATGTATTAGTATATCTTCTTCTTCTTCTTCCGATTTATAGCTAGGCACTATTGCCTGTTTTCTTTGTTTCATTTCAAGCGAACACATTTGATCAATGCATGTTGCTCGTATAGACATAGGAACGGAAACTTGGGAAAACAATTAAAACTGTTCAAAGTTCAACCGCATGTAAACTACATCATCTAGCAAAAATGATCATGAATTAAAGAAAATAATATAACTAAACGAGATAGAGAGAGAGAGGGAGAAAAAGAGAGAGAAATGCGATAAAAATTAACCTAATTAACTAATTGGTTTAAAATACTTTTTATCCGCTTTCTAAATATCTCAGGTTTAAGGGTTTTTAAAGCAACAGGTACGGTATTATAAAGTTTATAAATATTGTAGGAAAAGCTTCTTTTAAAAAGCGGCGTTCGGTGAGATGGTGGAGATATAAGTCCACCAAATCTTAAATTCAACCTATGTCCTGTTCTATAAATAATTTTATTTGTTAGGTATGGTGGGCAGTTATTAACAAGAATAACATGAAACATTACCAAAGAATGTAGTCTACGTCTATCCTGCATATTAAACCACTTAGCATTCTCTAATTTGTGCGACAAGGACTGAAATTTTCTTATACCATAAATGAAACGGGAACAGCTCCTTTGCACTTTTTCAATTCTATTTTAAGTTTACTTTATCTAAACAAGGTCCATACATAATATCACAATAATTAAAGTGACTTAAAACAAGGGAATCTGCTAATTTTACCGTGAGAGATTCTTCCAAAAGATGTCGATGTGGGTAAAGCATTTTCAGTGACATATAGGCTCTTTGTATAATATACCCTACGTTTTCTTTGAAACGCAAATCTGTATCTATTATAACACCTAAATTTTTTGAACTATTTTGTAATTCCAAACGTTGACCAGGAATGTTTATACGGATATCACGCTGCAAACGGTCCCTATGTTTACCAAAAATCATGACAGATGATTTATCAGGGTTAATTAGCAAACCATGGCGCTCCGAAAACTCCACCAAAGCACTTAAATCATTATTTACCATTGCTTCAGCCATTCTCCAATCACTAGACAAAAAGGAGTACAGCAGTTGAGTGTCATCGGCATAGAGATATGACTTGACATGTTTCAAACAGGAAATAAAATTATTCGTATAAATTGTAAAAAGCAGAGGTCCCAATATGGAGCCCTGTGGCACACCACACTTCACCAATTCCCTCGATGATTGTCCCATGGACGTTTCAACGTACTGGAGTCTGTTGCTCAAATAATTTCCAACAAACCCAATAGCACTATCCGAAAAACCAACCAAATTGAGAACAGCTAACAGTAAGTCATGGCATACTATATCAAACGCCTTGGAATAGTCCAAAAGCACCATATCGTTAAGGAATAGGCTGACTAATGAAGAAATTCGAGGAAGGGCCAAGATAACTGATGTAGCTGAAAGGGTAAGCAGCTTGAAGTGGAGCTGGGCGGATCATATCGCAAGATAATCGATTGACCCAAAAAGTAATCAACCGGAGGCCGTGGAATGAAAAAAGAAGTAGAGGGACGCCCGCAGACCCGACGGTCTGATGACATCAAAAGACTAGTGGGCTACAACTGAATAAACGAGGCCCAAAATCGAAGAAGATGAACGTACTTACGGGAGGCTTATATCCGACGATAATCCTCTCCGCCCCCTTCCCTTTAAACGGTATTATTCAAAAACTCTAGCTTTTATTTCTACCTCAAGTATTATATATAGGGACACGGAAATGTAGAGAAATGCAAAAATCTCGGAGGGTTTTTTTTATGATTTACTTACTATTAGAGGGGTAGGTAAGAAGAGGACAAACCACAGACTTTAGAATGTGTAAAATCAATATCAGAAGTCTTTTTATAGGGTTAAAATTCAATAAGAGCAATTATCAATTTAATTAGTTGTTTAGAAACTTGTTTTTAAATATAAATTGTGTATAAATGATCCATCTAAATATCAAATATTAATTTATATTATTTCGTCAAGAATATGAATTAAAATAACTCCACCATATAGTCAAGAAACTGAAGTCATATGGAGCATGAGATTATAACTTATTTGTGACTAGAGACCGGATTATATGCGACATAAAAATTTTGAAATATGCATGCAAATATGCATGAAGAATGTTTAAAATATGCATAAAAAGGGTCAAAATATGCAATATTAAATAATAATAAAAGTAGCAATTTTTAATTTTTTATTTCAAAATCAGCATAAAATTAGCAAGTTATCGACGATGTTTAAATTTAATTAACAATTATTTAACATTTTTTAAAATTATTTAACATTTGTATTCTTGTACACGTAAACAATAAGGTATTGTTCCAAATGTTGGGTAGTAAGATTGTGTCTTCGATCACTTAAAATATTTTTATAAGTGGAAAAAGACCGTTGCATATCCACTGAGGTAACTGAGCAGTATTTGAATTTGGGTGCTATGTTAACACTTATTGTTTCTGGCAAAAGTTCAGCCGTCCCATTAATAAAACTATCAATTTGACACAAAGGTTCAAAGCCTGGGTTTTTGTTTTCAAACTTTTCTTTAACTCTACGCGGGAATACGGCAATGTGGAGTTTATTTGACGGATTTTATTCATTAACTGTACTAATCGAAGCTATATCAGAATCGTTAAATGCTTCCTTGGATTGACGAACTGTCATAGCCTCTGCACTATCGAAGTCATTTACTACACCTTTAATGGCCTCGAAATGTTCATTGTAAAATAGTACAGCTTCAATCCATGTTTCCCATCGAGTTACCACTGGTTCGGGAGGTAAAGACACATTTGGCAGTTTTTCTTTATAGGCGTTATTGCGAGCAGGTGCCTTAAGAAACAGTTTCTTCGTTGATGAAATCAGTTTATTTACATTTCCAAACGTGGATCGTACTTCTTCAGCGAGTCGATGGACTCCGTGAGCAAAGCACGTCACATGAATTAAATTTGGATAAAATACTTGGAGAACTTTGGCTGCCTTGATCATATAGGAAGCTGCATCTGAGAGAAATATAAACACTCTTTTATCTGCAGAAGATTCAGGAAATATTTTTTTAATACCCTCATTCACAAATCTGGCCATCGTAGAATGATTTGTCTTGTCAAGTTCTTTGCAGGTCAACAAATAGAAAGAATAAGGCTCTAATCTTAATGCAACCACAATTAAATTCGCAATATAGCGAGCACAACTGTCGGTAGTTTCATCAGCTAAAATCCAAATCATGTCATCCTTAAGTTCATTGCGTATTTCTTCTAGAATATGTTGGTAAATTGTTGGTATGTAATTTTTACGCAGTGTTGATTCGTCTGGTATTTTTTGATTCAAGCAATATTTTCGCAGAAAATCTTTAAGTGTAGGATTTGAAGTTTGTGGAGAGAAATACGAGGCTGGTTTGAAAAGTCCGTGCAAAAATAAAAACTACTTATGTGTTTGGGGTAAACCTTTTTTATTTTTCGACATAGTCTCCTTTTAGGCTTATACACTTCGTCCAACGATGTTCTAGTTTGTTGATCCCTTCCGAATAATAGGATTTGCCCAAGTCTGCAAAATATCCATTAGTGTCTGCAATCACCTCCTCGTTTGAATAAAATCTTTGTCCCGCCAGCCATTTCTTCAAATTGGGGAACAAATAGTAGTCCGAGGGAGCCAAGTCTGGAGAATAGGAGGGATGTGAAACGAGTTGTAATCCTATTTCCATTAATTTTGCGACCACAACTGCTGAGGTGTGTGCTGGTGCGTCGTCGTGATGGAAAAGGACTTTCTTGTGGGCCAATCGCGGGCGTTTTTCTTGCAGCTCGGTTTTCAAAAGGTCCAATAACGATGAATAATATTCACCTGTAATAGTTTTACCCTTTTCCAGATAGTCGATGAGGATTATCCCTTGCGAATCCCAAAAGACAGTCGCCATAACCTTTCCGGCCGAAGGAACGGTCTTCACCTTTTTTGGTGCAGATTCCCCCTTGGTAACCCATTGTTTAGATTATTGTTTGGTCTCAGGAGTATAGTAATGTATCCATGTTTCATCCACAGTGACGAAACGACGCTTAAAGTCCTCCGGATTCTTCTGGAACAGCTGCAAACCATCCTTGCAACACTTCACACGATTCCGTTTTTGGTCAAGCGTGAGCAATCGCGGCACCCATCTTGCGGATAGCTTTCTCATGTCCAAATGTTTATGCAAAATATTATGTACCCGTTCAGTCGAGATGCCCACAGCACTAGGAATCTCACGCACCTTAACTCTTCTGTCATCCATCACCATATCATGGATTTGATCAATGATTTCTGGAGTCGTAACCTCCACAGGCCATCCAGAACGTTCAGCGTCACTTGTGCCCATATGGCCAGTCCGAAAATTTTGAAACCACTTATAAACTGTTCAAATCGAAGGTGCAGAGTCACCATAATGTTTATCAAGCTTCTCTTTAGTCTCCTGAGGCGTTTTGCCTTTCATAAAGTAATGTTTAATCACCACACGAAATTCTTTTTCGTCCATTTCTTGAAAATCACTCGACTTCCTTGATTCACACGAATGCCAAACACAAAGAAATAGACCAATATGGCTAAAACTTGGTGTGCGTTCATTCAAGCGATGCTACTAACTAAACATGACCTCGTTACTCGCCGGTGGTGCCATCTCTCGGACTTTGCACGGACTTTTCAAACGGCCTCGTATTACTTCCAAGCAATGCTTCACATAAATCCATGCTAAAGTGGTTTTTTGTTTGCCTATAGAAGTAGAGTCACTGCTACTTGCTGCTGTTATAAGTTGTTGTCGTGGGCCTTTTTTTGCAATCCTGCGATATGAAGACTTGTCTCGACATGGTGGTCAACTTGAAACTTTTTTGTGCACGAAACATTTTTCTCGTTAACTTGACAATATAAAACATTTCCGTCGTATGTAAATGTTCCAGGATAATCAGCTACCCACGAAGAGACCCTTTTTTTTGGCATGGTACACGTTAAACTTTAACACAACACGTTAAAAATTGCAAAAAGACTACACTGATGCAAGCGCGTCAACAATAATGTTAAAACTGATATATTGTTTTAAAATAAAAATTCGTCTTCGAGAAAATCGTTTATTTGATCCACGCTCAAACAAATATTCTTAGAAACTAACTACTTATCACTTAATATCCCGACCAAGAAACAAAGGAATAAAATACCGTCGTAATTTTGGGTATTCCCTTGGCACTATAATCTAATCGATGTTTAGACTATTGCAGGTAATATTCCGGCGATAAGATCGGTTCCAGACGGCGACATTAACATACCCTGAGCAATTCAATTGCCTAGTAATACAGAGAAATATTGTAAATATAGGGAAAATATGCATCATTACTAGATTTTGGGTAAAATATGCAATAATCGAAGAATGGTCTAAATATGCAAATGCATATGAAAATAAACAAATGCATATAATCCGGTCTCTACTCATTAGGATTAAAGAAAGTTAAATCAGGATCTTCCTGGGATTGAACACTATACTCGTAATAATAGGAAGCAAAAGCGTTATTTATTTTTACTGAGTTATCAATTATAATTGAAGCACATGACACGTAGGCTGAAAAGTTTTTGATCTGACTCATAGATGTAGCCCTTTACAAAAAATTCCATATGATTTTTAGGAAGTACCAACCTTCAAATGATACGTGTCAAAATTTCATGACATTTCGACGATTAGTTTACAAGTTACAGTGGTTTTAATGAAACTACTTTTGATATTTTCAAAACAATGGAAAAAATAGAATTTCGTGTATTTTTTGATGGAAAAAATACCGTTCAAGCAAAGCCATTGCTTGTTAAGCGTTACGAGGACTTTGCCCCCGGAAAATCACGTATCATTTACTGGTATGCTGAATTTAAATGCGGTCGTACAGTTACAAATGATGCTGAACGCTCTGGATACGTGATTACACGGGAAAACATCAAAAAAATCCACAAAATTGTTTTGGATGACCGTAAAGTGAAATTGGGTGAGATAGCTGACACCTTAAAGATATCAAAAGGACGTGTTGGTCATATTTTGCATAAACATATAGGCATGAGAAAGTTCTGTTCGAAATGGGTAACGCGTTTGCTCACAGTGTACCAAAAACAACAAAGTGTTGATGATTTTGAGCGCTGTTTGGACCTGTTTCAGTGCAATAAAAAGAATTTTCATGCGATATGCAACAATGGATGAAACATTGATCCACCACTACACACCGAAATCAAATCGATAGTCAGCTAAGTGAACAGCAGTCGGTGAAAGCCGCCCGAAGCGGCCAAAGACACAACAGTCGGCTGGGAAGGTTTTGGCCTGGTATTTTGGGATGTGCATGGAATAATTTTGCGTTGGTGCGTTTGAAGGCTGAAATCGCAAAGAAACGGCCCCAAATGAGCAAGAAAAAGTGCTCTTTCAACAAGACAATGCACCGTATCATAAGTCAATGGTTACCATGGCAAAATTGCTTGAACTGACGTTCAAATTGCTTTCTCATCTCCCTATTCTCCAGATTTGGCCCCCAGTGACTATTATTTATTCATAGATCTCAAAGAAATGATCGCAGGATAGAGATTTGGCACGAATGAAGAAGTTATCACCGAAACTGAGGCATATTTTGAAGGCAAAAACAAATCTTTCTACAAGAAAGGTATAGAAATGTTAGAAAAGCATTGGATTGATTGTATCGCCCTTGAAGGAGACTATATTGATGAATAAAGTAGAATTTTGCAAAAAAATGCGTTTTAAGTAGCTAAACCAAAAACTTTTCAGCCTATATATTATATAATTTGTACTAATAATAAATCTGCTTCTTTAAGTTTCCAAAAATCCCGAAAATTGATATTATCTCGTTATAACAAAGATTCGAAGCAAAGAAATGTGTAATATTTTAAGAATAATCAATCATCTATCAATTGAATAACTAATTTATCCGAAATAAGCCGTTATATAACTTTCGCGATCCCCCAGACAATCCCTCAATAATCCAGATTTTCCAGCAAAGAATCTCGCCACTATCGAGGACTATTCAGAATCTATCGAAAAGTGACAGCCATGCCTCCATTTATCGCCAACCGCTAAACAGCCGACTGTGGGGGAGGAGGCTGGAAGGGGGACGACGCCTGAGAGACGCCAACGACGCGCGACGTCTACGATACGACCGACGGCCGATTCGGGATTAAGAGTGCCAATACATAGTGTGAATTTGTCAAGTTAATTATTGGACAGTAACGATGCAGTCTATCATTATTTGATTTAAATAACTATCTATTACGAGTATATAACCTGAATACAGTTAGATGTGTGTTAAATCGGCAAGCATCAGAAGATGTGCAAATATTTTATTACTGTTTTTTCTTGGTGATGTTTTCGGAGCAATCACTCTTCCTGGAAATGGTTCATTACTTTTTCATTTGTAAACTTGTAGGTCCAACTTGCTTTCTGTGCTCTCTCGCGCTTCTGTAAAATCACATCTTTCGTTTTTGAGGTTTTACACATTTGTGTAGTAAAAAATTTAAAATCGCTCGTCTCGCTAAGCAAATTACGTCGCGAAGCGGCTGGCTTGGGCTCACGATAAGATACTAGAGTGGCCCTCATAATCGTCAGACGTTAACTCTATTAAAAACGTTTGATCCCTTGTAAAGAGAAGGCTCCTAGGAAAGACTCTGAGGATTTTGATACAGTTGTCTCGCGAGATTCGAAAAATTTGCAGAGTATGCAGAAAAAACACTGTCTACCAGAACAGCAATATGGGAATATTGAAATCTAAATTATCAAGGGGAAAAACACAACTGATTGAAATAAAGGACGTAAACGGCGTAATGATAACCAATAAAAAAGAAATCGTAAGTAATGGAAAAATTCTACACTACTCTTTACTTATCAACAACTAGACAAGGCGAAATCGGCGCCATCGTTGGAAAAAATTTTCTAATTGAATTTTTTTTCATAACCTTCTCCAGGAGATGCCCCTGAAAGAGGATCAACATGTTGCCGGGCGGTAACCTGGTCCGAATTTGTTTAAACAAATTTTTTTTAAACAAAGTCCAAAAATTGAAATTTTCGCCCCGGAACAAGTTTTTTTAGGTAAATTGGACCATTTTGAATAAAAAATGTCTCTTGTGAATTTTCTCTAAAATGCGCCGTTTTCGAGATATCGGCGATTTTAGGTGCGAGAAAACGCGAAAATGGCCACTTTCACCTCCCAATATCGGGGTCAAAAATTAAAATTTTCAATGTTGCCAAGTGTCCAAATTAAAGTTTGAGATCTCCTCTACAAATTACCGTAGGAAATATTGCAATATCTTCATTTTTAAATATTGTTTTTTAACAGTTAACAAATTGCGTTCGAGCGCCCGAGGCTGCATCGAAACTGTATACATAGATATATACGCAACGCCCGTACGTAGGCGCACGGAACTGTATACGCACTGCGATGCTCTATAAAGCTTTGTTTCTTGATTTCTTATTAAAATTAATATATTTGAAAAGTATGTAAAAAATATTTATTTATTAAAGAGTAATTGTTATATCAAATTTAATTATTATAACAAATGAATATAAATAAAAATTCAATATTCGATTAGGATGGTAGAAGAATTAAAACAATTTTATGAAATATAACTTATATATATTTAATAGAATTTTTCGCAAATATTTAAATTACACCCACACATGAGTATACAACTTACGTTGTTGCTTTTGCAATTACATGCATTAGTTTTACAATTTTTTGTACATTTACATTGCCTAATTAACGAATCTGGTATCGAATTTTTTAACATGAATTTGGGTAACAATTCACCTGTTTCTATAGTGTAACCAAATTCTGTTGCATCTAAATGTCGATACCGAGAATACAATGACATTTTCCATATGTACGTTTGTAGTGAAGCTCGTGAAATGTGCAATTTTAAAGCATCGGATGTACATGGAATTTTTCCAAAATTAATACCCATCCCACAAGAACGTTCTAAAATTATTTGTCTAGCATTATCTGCTGTTTCTCCAGCTTTATTCAAAATTTTCAAATACAATTTTTCTAATGCATTGAATTCCATGGCATTTAATTGTAAGCCAGTACCAAGTGGGGTTAATGCATTTTGAGTATCTAAATCAAAGACTAAATCTAAAGCTTTATTTTTAGTACCTACTTTACTAGTAGGATCACAGCCTGTAAAACGCATGTAAAGCAGGCAAAACTTGACAAACTTGACTAGTTAAATATTCAGCAGCTACATTACAAGACAATAATCTTGGCTTCTGACCAACTACTTTAAAATACAATCCTGTACAACCAATTAATTTGAAAAAGCTCCAATAATGAATTGCTAATATAAAAACGTCGGTATCAACGGAATGAATTATTATTTCAGAATTATAAGGTAACATATATCGAGCATGACAAAATATCCTTGTATCAGCCTCTAAGTGATTGTTTTCTAACTCAATAATTTCATGTATATTATTTCCCTGTATACAATAGCACTTTTCAATGTTATAGAATCCACCTGATATTATTAATTGTTGAGTGTGACTTAATGCAACGTAATTTACAGCATTATTAGATAAATATTGAACCAATTGAAACTTATTATTTGTATTCATCATTAAAGTTTTAATATTTTTTGGAATTTTTGTATCACAGTTTTGAATAAATATATTCGCGCCTACGTACGGGCGTTGCGTATATATCTATGTATACAGTTTCGATGCGGCCGCGGGCGCTCGAACTGTTAAAAAACAATGTTTAAAAATAAAGATATTGCAATATTTCCTACGGTAATTTGTAGAAGAGATCTCAAACTTTAATTTGGACACTTGGCAACATTGAAAATTTTAATTTTTGACCCCAATATTGGGAGGTGAAAGTGGCCATTTTCGCGTTTTCTCGCACCTAAAATCGCCGATATCTCGAAAACGGCGCATTTTAGAGAAAATTCACAAGAGACATTTTTTGTTCAAAATGGTCCAATTTACTTTGTTTAAAAAAAAATTTGTTTAAACAAATTCGGACCAGGTTACCGCCCGGCAACATGTTGATCCTCTTTCAGGGGCATCTCCTGGAGAAGGTTATGAAAAAAAATTCAATTAGAAAATTTTTTCCAACGATGGCGCCGATTTCGCCTTGTCTAAACGCCAAACCTGGGAGTAAGAACCAAGGCACAGTAAATATACTACAGTAGCGAAACTGAGCTCCAATTTGGTGACGAGACTTTGACAGCGCATGCGTCGACGGCTCCTTTTTCAAAATGGCCGCTCAGTGTTTACATCCGTTCTCGAAATGTGTCTTTGGAAATGTATTGTCCATCGTTTCTTGATGTGACTGCAATTTATATGAATATAAAGACAGAAGGAAGAGAGAGTTTGTAGAAAGAGAGAATTAAAAACGTTTGTAAGTAAAAGAATCAAAAAGGTTGAGAAACAATTTATATAATCATGGGGAAAGAAGGTTATTGTTGTGCCGTTGAGAATTGCAAAAATAATTCAAACTATACGCGGAGCGTTAGTTTCTTTTTCTTCTTCCCCAAAGATGTTATGTTGATTTTTAGAAAGATTTATTTTTGTGTAAACTAGTATTCAATTATTTAAAACTATTTAGATTTGTGTAAATTATAAATAAAACATATTTTTTTCTACAAGGTGTATTCTCAAGAGGCTTCTAGTTTTCAATAACTTCATCTGTATTCATTGTTTGACACACCTTTTCTAATAATAAACCTGATAAATTTAACACTGTTTAATTGCAAGTACAATTAATACTCTGAAAGTGACTTTTTTTTCCTATTTTTCTCTGTAAATTACATTGCTCCTTTTTCATGCGAATCTTTCAAAAGTTTCTGTGAATATCTTGTAAGAAATACAGAACCTATAACAACATATTTATTATTTTCAAATTTTAGACAGTATATTTTATTTTTTTATAAGCTAGGTTTGAAAGTTTAAATATTAAGTGTCGTGTTGAGATCACAAAACTACTGGGGAATGCGATTATTGAAATAACTGATATAAATCAATTATTGAAATCAAATATGCTATTAAAATAAGAAAAATTTTAATGTGATTCCAAAAAAAATTTTGTAATATGATTTTGTCAGACGATGTGTGCCAGAGGGTAAAATATTCTGAAAATAAGTTCGTTAAATGGACAGTACACTTAATCGAAGTCCATTTTGATGGTAATTATGGTAGCTATTAAAATTTTGAAGATTTAGTTACCTGTTATTAATATTCCTCCTATAAAGAACTTATTTCTATTGTTGCATACCTACAGTCCCTGGCCAAATTATTAGACGCACTGTATTTTTTTTAGTAATTTTATGTTTCTTAAGAGTTTTTATGCAATAATGGTATATTTAAACTACAATATTATTGATTTTTATTTAAAAGAATTGTTGTAGACTACATATTTGTATTTATTTTTAACATATGGCAACACTGTGTTGACAAAGTGATACATGAACGTAAATAAGTACAAACCTGTATCAGTCGCGATCGGAATCGAGTCAGGTACGGACGTGTTTCTGTGGCTTTATAGACTGTGATTGTTTGTTTTAACAGTTTTATACTACTCAGTTATTAGTTTATTTTGTATGCAGTGTTTTAAAAAAGTAATTGGACTATTTTCATTATGGGTAGAAAAGGCGAGCTTTCACCACGTAAAAAAGCTGAAGTGAAGGCCCTTGTGATTGCGAAAACATTTACAAACCGAGAAATATCACGAAGATTGGAGGTTTCTGAAGCTAGTGTACGACGCATAAAAAAGAAAATTGAGTCAGGGAAGGAATTAAGCCCGAAAATAAAGAAAAGATGCGGTAGAAAACCAATTTTCACTCCACGGTCAGAGAGATGTTTGAAGA
Organism: Pachyrhynchus sulphureomaculatus; assembly: GCA_019049505.1. Lineage (NCBI taxonomy): Eukaryota > Metazoa > Arthropoda > Insecta > Coleoptera > Curculionidae > Pachyrhynchus > Pachyrhynchus sulphureomaculatus. The sequence continues at coordinate 134,640,897 of CM032448.1, read as the reverse complement.
AAATTTGTGTAGAAAACAGATTTGCTACCACAAAGGTAATAAAATCACAACTCCAGGATGCTAGCGTAAATGCTTCTGAGCGCACTGTTCGAAGAAAATTGAAAGAATTAGATTTTAAGGCCTGTCGCCCCGACAGGAAGCCCAAGTTAACAGCTGCAATGAAAGCAAAGCGCCTGAAGTGGGCCAAACAATGGCAAGACAAAGATGTGGACTTCTGGAGATCGGTAAGATACAGCAATTTAATCAATAATTGATACATTATTATCATTTTCAGTTAAATAAAGCAAATAAACATGGAAGTTTATATATTTTTCCTATTTTTGACAGGTCTGCTTCAGTGACGAAAGCACATTCGAAATTTTGCAGAATAAAGCTCAGTATGTGCGTCGTCGTCATGGAGAAAAGTTTCATCCTGATTGTGTCGTCCCGGCGGTTAAACATCCCACCAAAGTGATGATTTGGTCAGTCATCAGCGGCAAGGGCACTGGACGTCTGTACGTCGTCAAAGGAATAATGAGGCAAGATCAGTACAAAGAAGTATTACAAAATCGGTTGATTCCGCAGCTCAGAGAATGGCTTCCAAATGGGGAACCATTCACTTTCATGCAAGATGGAGCTCCCTGCCACACTGCTCGGTCTGTTAAAGCTTTTTTGGCAGAAAAAAATATCCCTCTGTTGGATTGGCTGGGTAATAGCCCTGATATGAACCCCATTGAAAATGTGTGGGAGCTGATGAAAAGAGAAGTGGCTAAAGATGTGATTACCAACAAAACCCAGCTCCTAGAAAAAATTATTCATGCGTGGAATCATCATCCTCAAATGCAGGAGACAGTATAATCTTGCATTGATAGCATGCCGCGCAGAATTAAAGCTTTGATAGCGGCTAAAGGTGGATCACCTAAATATTGACTTTTACTAACATTAATTTCACTTTTCTTTAAAACTTAATAAACTTATGCTTTTCTAAATTAATGCTGTTTTATTTATGTCAAATAAATAGGTAATTGATTGGATAATATAAAAATAAAAAATAAATCAATTTAAAATAATAAAACGGTACAATATCACTCGGTAATTAATATTTTATATGAAATCTTGCAGTGCGTCTAATAATTTGGTCACGGACTGTATACTATAAATTAAATATAGTTATTTTCCTTTTAAACTGTAACTGATAATACTCAGTATATATGAGTCAATCATTTCTCCTAATGAAGCTAATATGGTTAGCGAAACGCGCGTCGAGTGCTAAAATAAAGTGTTTGGTGTATTGGTGATATATACTGAGTAGTGTCATTGTGCCAAAGATTTCACATTCCCAACATAGTTGTAATTGACAAGACAGCTTGGTCATAACTAAGTATTGTATGTAAATATAATTAGGAAATTACTGTATTGACTCTTTGATCTAAATATTAATTCATTGCAAATAAAAGCAAGCGTTAGCTACGTTGTCAAAAACAAAAACAAATACTGATAACAGAACACAAAAAGGTATAGAACCTCTAAGAATCATTCACATAGAAAATATATATATAGGTCTATACATATACGTTCATAATTCATTAATAATATTATATTAACCTTTCTCGAAGTTACACAATATAGTTTTGTAGTTTAAGAAAAAATAAGTATCAAAAAAGTAGATACAGTATTTTTTAATTAACAAGAGATCTATCACACTAAACAATACAACACTGCTTAGAAAAAAATGCTCTTATTTTAGAAGATGTTGACATCTTGGTAATGATAATATGTCATTATTTCACGGTACAAGAAAAATGGCAGTAGGTATTACGTATGTTAAAATTAAATTAATTTAGTCCTTAAAAACATCTTTAATCACAAATTTACTTGAAAAATGATGTAAATAAAACTTTAACCACAAACAGTGACGTTTAATTTTGATAGACTTTTGAATTTTTGGATAAAGTTATTAAAAACTGAAGTTGAATATGAAGAATTCCATCAAATACCTTCCTATTAAGTTTTTCACCTGTATTCATTTCTTTTCTAACAAAGTGCTCCATTCTTTGTGTTTTTTTTATATTACTCATGCTGCATTAACTTTTATATTACTCTTGCTGTATTAAATAACAAATCAAAAATTTTCAAACATTTCTATATCTATGATTTTGAATGATAAAACTTTGCACAACTTTATTTGTATTTCAAATCTCACGTTGGTTCACTTTTAACATGGCGGATTGCCTCGTGACGTTCTGAAAACGAACGTGATTTTCCTATGCGGTTATCCTTGAGTTTCGGTACTGTATAGTGTGTTTACTGTGTCCAAGATAATGAATTCTGGATCAGAAGATATCCCAGACATAACATCAGAAAAATTACAGAAAACCCTAGAATATATGAAAAATGGCAAAAGCCGTGGCGAAGATAAAATTACAACTGAAATGTCGAAGTTTGGAGGGCCAAGGCTAGAAAAATGTATCTCTATACTCTTTAATAAATATCTATAGGAAGGAAAAATTCCGGAAAGCTAGTTAGATGCAGAAATCATCTTGCTGTTTAAGAAAGGAGACTCAGCAAACATAGAAACCTACAGACCGATAAGTTTATTGTCCCACATATACAAACTATTTACAAAAATTATTGCCAATCGACTAACATCAAAATTTGACACATATCAACCGGTGGCATAGGATGGTTTCCGAAAGTGCGTCAGCACCAGTGACCATTTGCAAACCATAAGATGTCTTATAAAGAAAACAACTGAATATAATGTACAAATACATCTAGCCTTTATCGACTTCCCGAGAGCTTTTGACACAGTCAAAATTGGATACATATTAGTGGGCACACTCGATATACTATACTAATCGGAAATATCTACAAAAACCCTTCTTTTCATATAAAAAAGATGAAGAGACAAAAACCAATAGCATTAAAGTCGAAAAAGGCATTCGTCTGAGAGACACTATGTCACCAAAATTATTTACAATTGTACTCGAGGATGTCTTTAAAAAAATGCTATGGGAAGATAAAGGAATCCGAATTGACGGAGTATATCTGAACCATCTCCGATTTGCGGATGACATTGTGTTGATATCAAGTGACTTGAACGCATTGGAATCAATGCTTCAACAACTAACTTATCAGTCAAAACAGTTTGGCCTCAAAATGAACTACTCGAAAACAAAAATAATGAGCCTAGAAGTCCCACATATATCGGCTGAAAACCAGGACATAGAGAATATTAGTGAATACAACTATTTGGGCCATTCAAGCACTCTAGGGAAAGAGAATCAGTACAGGGAGGTTACAGCTCTCCTGGGCAGCACTTGGGAGCCTCTCCTTTATGCTGAGAGAGTAGTATCCCGATTAATTTAAAAAGGAAGGTTTTCGATGTATGTATTCTACCGGTAACAATATATGGAATGCAACCAATGTGTCTAACGTAGAAGAACGCCAATAGACTGAAAGTAATGCAGAGGGCAATGGAAAGGTTAATGTTGGGGTTGTCTCTGAGGGACAGAATCCGAACCGATTACCGAACTGAAGTGGCAATGAACTGGACATGTCGCAAGACAGCAAGATGAACGATGACCACTGAAAATCATACAGTGGCGACCTAGGGCGACAAAATGAAGTAGAGGTAGTCCCCAATTAGTGGAGACATGGACTATTAATGCGGTATGCCGTAAAAAAATAGAGGCTTTTGAAACTGCATGTTACAGGCGGATGCTCAGAATTTCCTGGACAGCTCAGAGGACTAATGCGCCTGTTCTGACCTATCTTAACATCCAAAATAGTGACCGGCTGTTACCATCGATCCAGAGAAAAATAACATCATTTTTTGGTCACACAATAAGGAAGGATGGCATGGAGAAGTTGCTGATCCAGGGGAAGGTCGGCGGTAGAAGAAAAAGAGGCAGATCTCCCAACCGATCAATCAGATCATATCTACAATGCCCTTAGAATTGCCGGAGATGATAAGAAGTGTCGAAGATAGCGAAGCCTGGAGGGCTGTTGTAAATTCTGTGTAACAATGCAATGGAAGTCAAGACTCTCGGCATCAAGCAACGATACGAGAGAGAATGGTTTCTTGATTGTACTCTGCCTCTTCAAATCTTTAGCCCTGAAATGAGTATTTGGTTAGGTTGAACTTTGTTAACAATTCGGATGAACATTTCTCAAGAGCGTTTAGACATGTTTGAACATGATTCTAGTCAATTTCTTCGACGTTATATAACAGTAGATGAAAAATTGATTCATGATTAGACATCAGAAACGAAGGAGCAGTCGAAACAGTGAGTGGGAGCAGGTGAAAGTGCCCCAAAGAAAGCAAAAATGGTACCATCTGCAGGAAAAGTCACGGCTACTGTTTTTTGGGATCTCCATGGTGTTGTGCTTAAAGACTAAAGGTGAATCATCACTGGAGAGTAATATACTTCACTACTGGACCAAGGGTGCTGTTCAGGTGAAACGTCCAAGAAAAGAAAGTGCACGATAATCGGCCTTTACACACGTCTCGGGTCGTTGCTGCAAAATTGCATAACCTTTGCTTTGAAATACTTCCAAATTCACCGTATCCACCTGATTTGGTCCCCAGTTTTTATTTATTGTTTTCAAACCTAAAAAAAATGGCTGGTTAGGTGAAGATTCACTTCGAATGATGAAGTTAAGCTAAGACGAATGCTTATTTTGCAGAGTGGGATAAATCTTATCCCATCAAAGACATAAAATGTAAAAAAATGCCAAGTCTCGCAACGCAGTCCTTCCACCACAAAAAGTTGTGAGATCTCATGTAAAACCAAGTCGGTTATTTTAGTTAGTATCTATCGAAGCACCTAATCGACAACTTTGTCATAAATTATTATCTATTTAGTTACCTACCAACATTTATAGTGACGGTATCAATAAGACATCTTTACTTCTATAATATATATAAAATGCAACGTCTCTCTGTCTGTCTGTCTGTCTGTCCGTTAATGCGCTTATCACTGGAGAACCACTTATCCGATTTACATACTTTTTTTTTTAAAACATAGATATGTTCTCTGGCCAGGTTATAGGCTATATTTTATTACGATAGGTCGCATAAGGAATGAGCAGAGACGATAATAGTAAATGAAGTCGGAAAAAAGTTTGCCGGTAGCGCGTTCCCTTGCTATACACAGCCTAAACCATTAAATATGGAACAATATTATGTAACAGAGAATATCTATAATCTATAATGTATATAAAATGCAATGTCTCTCTGTCTGTCTGTCTGTCCATTAGTGCGTTTATCACGCGAGAATCACTTATCCAATTTACGTGTCTTTTTTTAAATTCATACATATATTCTTTGGCCAGGTTATATAATAATAATAATCTATATCTATAATACATATAAAATGCAGCGTCTCTCTGTCTGTCTATCTGTCTGTCCGTTAGTGCGCTTATCAATGGAGAACGACTTATCCGATTTACGTGCTTTTTTTTTAAAACATACATATGTTCTCTGGCCAGGTTAACTATCTATAATATATATAAAATGCAACGTCTCTCTGTCTGTCTGTCTGTCCGTTAGTGCGTTACGTACTTTCTTTTTTAAAACATACATATGTTCTCTGGCCAGGTTATAGGATATATTTTATTGCATTAGGTAACATAAAGAATAAGCAGTGACGATAATAGTGAATCAAGTCGGAAAAAAGGCTACCGTTAGCGCGTTCTCTTGCAATATACTACCTAAATCATTAAATATGGAACAAAATCATGTTGCAAAGGATATAATATATATAAAATGCAAAGTCTCTCTGTCTGTCTGTCTGTATGTCTGTTAGTGCGCTTATCACTTGAGAACCGCTTATCTTATTTACGTGTTTTTATAAATTTATACATATGATATGGTCTATATAATTGGATATAAACCTAGATAATGGGAGATAAGGTGAGATAATGGGAGATAGGTATAAATAATGGGAGATAAGGAGAAATAAGTCTAGGTAATGGTGAGTTATGGTGAGATAATGGGAGATAAGAAGAAATAATGTGAGATAAGGAGAAATATTGCGAGATAAGTCGAGATAAGCCTAGATAATAGGAGATAAGGTGATATAATGGGAGGTAAAGAAAAATATTGCGAGATTACGTGTTTTTATAAATTTATACATATGATATGTGATGAGCAGAGAAAAGCTTAGATAATGGAAATTATGTAGAGATAATGCGAGATAAGGAGAAATAATGGGATATAAGGGGAGATAATGGCAGATTTTTTTTTACGTTAGGTAACATAAGGAATATGCAGCACGATAGTAGTGAATCAAGGCCACACGAGCGGAGCCGCGGGCACGGCTAGTATCTAATAAATAAAACCGGTCAAGTGCAAGTTGAACTTGCACAATTAGTGTTCCGTACGTTGATTGTTTTTAAAATAAAAAATTTTGTTAGGGTGGTATAAAATGATCAGTGACTTCACAAAACACACCCCAGATGAGTTTTCAACAAGGTTTGTTTCCAATCTTTACTGAAAACTGATGACCTTGAAATTTTGGTTTTTTTATATACCAGATAAATTATTAAAGGTAATGATAATTTTCGTTCAATCTATACCCCGTGGAGAATATTCCAGGGTTTTTTCAAAATTTTTTGATCAGTACTTTTCGAGATAAGGTAGGGGACAGCGATTTTTCACGATTTTTTAAAAGTAATACGAAGAAAAGTGTGCGCAAGTATTACATTATATATATATATATATATATATTTTTTTTACTCGTGTTTTCATAAGCTTTCATTTGACACCACACTCGATGACCTAGTAAAAAATTTTTTTTTTTCACTTCCGATTTCACTCCTCAAAACGAATCCCTTAAGTCAAAATTTATGTTACGGTGATATAAAATGATCAGTGACTTCACAAAATACACCCCAAATAAGTTTTCAACAAAGCTTATTTCCAATCTTTACTGAAAATTGATGACCTTGAAATTTCTGTTTTTTTTTATATACCAGATAAATTATTACAGGTAATGCACTCGTGATAATTTTCGTTTAATCTACACCCCGTGGAGAATATTCCAGAATTTTTTCAAAATTTTTTGATAAGTACTTTCCGAGATAAGGCGGGTGGACAGCGATTTTTCGCGATTTTTTAAAAATAATACAAAGAAAAGAGCGCGCAAGTATTACATTATATATATATATATATATATATATATATATATATATATATATATATATATATATATTACTCGTCTTTTCACAAGCTTTCATTTGACACCACACTCGATTACCTAGTAAAAAAATTCTTTTTTCACTTCCGATTTCATCCCCCAAAACTAACCCCTTAAGTCAAAATTTAACTTTCAAAACTACATGGCTCTGATGAGGCCATCAATTCCTATATTACTACCAAATTTCAACTTTCTATGACAAATAGTTTCGGAGAAACTCGCGTGTGACAGATGGACAGACAGACAAACACCGAAGTGATCTTATAAGTGTTCCGTACGGAACACTAATAATGTCTTGGCAATCGTACGGCAACATAATCACATAAGAATAATCTACTATTTCGATTACTAAGAAAGTCTAAACGGCGCACTTAAGAATAAAGTATTTTAAATAGTAGATTATTCTTATGTGATTATGTTGCCGTGCGATTGCCAAGTCATTATATTTATTATATAAATAAAGATGTCTAATATTGATACGGTCACTATAAATGTTGGTAGGTAACTAAATAGATAACAATTTGTGACAAAGTTGTAGAATAGGCGCTTCCATAGATACTAACTAAAATAACTGACTTGGTTTTACATGAGATCTCACAACTTTTTGTGGTGGAAGGACTGCGTTGCGAGACTTTTTTATATTTTATGTTTTTGATGGGATCTCATTTCTTGTTGTAGGTGGTCTTCTTTTTTTTTCTTCTCGGGTAATATTTCTTGTACGTCAGCTATGGATTTTCTTAAAGTCCACTCCCTGTCTGTATTGGTTTTTCTCAAAGGCTATGATGTAACAATTTCTGGCAAGTCTGGACGATAAGTGCTTTTAAGTCGATTATATTCAACGATTGCGGACTCCTGAGGTTTAATACTACCGAAGTCGACATTAATTAGATGTAGTCCGCCCAGACTTGTCACTATCAAGTGCCACGACCGCTTGACACTGAAGAACCGATGGCCATCAGTGCACTGTTTAGACTTAGCCCCTGACTGTTGTGTATGGTAATAGCATAGGCTATACACATCGGAAACTGTTCGCCATGAACATAAACTCTATTAATAATTTCAAATTTATTTTTGCCTGGACCAAGCTCGTAAAGATGTTCATTATTAAATGTAATATGTATTTATTTTTCATTTTATTGGTATTTTCAGGATCAACCTTTACTCCTTGTACTATACCGATAGAACCGTTGACTAAGCCAAGACTCACGTCAATATTTCGTTTTAATATGACTTTTGCTCCTATTTTATTAACTATATTCTCTTCTAGCCCTGCTATCATGGAAGCATCATCTTTATACTTTCTTATAATTAAAATATACTTACAGTATTTCACTTCACAATTTTTTAATTACACTAAGTAGGTAAGTATTATTAAACGAATATATTTGATAAATGAAAAATCTTATTAAATATAACATATTAATTAATAAATAATACAAATTATTCATAATTATGGATTTTTTAGTGATTGATCTAGCATTATGCTATGTATGGCTGAGCGCTGCTTGCTCTCCGCGCTCTATCTCAAAAACGGTTAAGCATATAAAAAAAATGGTAAGAATAAAATTTGTAGAGAATTTTATGCTCTACAACTTTCATAATAGATGCAAATATCATTGAAACCATGGGAAGCGAGATATTTGCGAAAAACCGATTTTTGTGATCTTTGACGCGGACACGAGATTTTATGAGACTTTTGAGACAACTTTTAGAATACCAAAATAAAGGTTTATATAAGGTTACAGCTTATTATCTCTCACTCCGAGGTTCACCCTCTTTTTTGGCTTAAGTGATTGTACAATTTAGAAAACGGGACTGAAATATCGGGATGTTTCAGTTTTTCCTTCCTTTATAGGCTAAACACTAACTAATTCAAAATTTGAAGTTTGTGTGTCTACTAGAAGTGATCGGTGAGTGTGTCAGTGACAAAATTAAAGAACTTCGACTGGCGATAGTTCGTAAACTATAAGGTATAAATAGTAGGTAATTTAGGAATATAGCTAGTATAGTATGTCCTCTTAGTCACTGAAAATTCAGGCTTCTAGCTTTATCCATAACGAAGTTACAGGGGGGTCGAAAGAGCCGTGAGTGGCTTCGAGAAAAGGATGGTACGGCTGTGCTTTCTGCTCGACTAGATTATAATAAGGGTAACAGAACGTAGGGAATTCGTTGATCTAAATGTTGGCAAGGTGACGATGTAGAAAAATTTTAAGAATGCTGAGGAATTTGGGACGACCCTCGTATTTATAAATTTATGCTAACTGATTGTATCAAAAGTATAAATATATAATAACGGTTTTAATTGATGAATCTTGACAAATAAATGCATAACATACAGATTTTTTCTGTTATATTTCAAACAGGGCTCTACAAGCCTAGTTTTAAAGTATAAAATAAGATAAAACAGTACAGTTTAAACTAGTTTTGAGATATTTGAAAACTGCTATTCTTGAGACAGGGAGGTGAGCGATAAAAAAACGTTATATATTATGTTCGATGGAAAACTGTTTTTTCGATTTTGTTTTGGCATATAATGATATATTTTATAGAAAAGGAAGTAATAAATATCTTTGATTCTTCGGTCAGTTCAGGTTAGATCGGCAGTTAATATGTATTAGCTGACAAATACAAAACTAAGGTAGAGATGTTTTTTTAGCAGATAAAGGGTGGATCATTTGTTGGTTTCTTTCCGAAATTATGCGGTATTTCGACACTGTCAATACGAACACGCCGAAAACATTGACAGGCATAAAATGATATATTTTATAGAAAAGGAAGTAATAAATATCTTTGATTCTTCGGTCAGCTCAGGTTAGATCGGCAGTTAATATGTATTAGCTGAGAAATACGAAACAAAGGTAGAGATGCCTAAACAATGCTGGGAAATATTAAAGGGTTACTTACACCTCGAATTTTCAAAAATTAGATTTTTTAGTGATTTTTTTTCTTTACACTTCTAAGAATTCACAGGCCAACGATGAAAAAAGTTTTTTAATAATTTTACCTGATTCCTATATTTTTTGGGGTGCGAGTCCGAAAATAATAATAAAAAAGTCGTATCACCTACTAATTTTTCATATTTTAATATTCAAAAGTTTATTTTTTAACATTCGAATGTTATTAGGTTGGCAATAATATCAGAATCTTATAAGGTTGGCAGTAAAATCAAATGTTATTAGGTTGGCAGTTCCGATAAATGTCACAGCTGTTTGTTTTCTTCCAGTTAATATAACCTCGCATTGCAGTGTTTAACTCATGTGGTTTAATTCACACTCAAAGTATGGCTAATCGTGCTTGTAAAAACTTTCCCAACACTTTTTGTTATATATGTGGTGAGTTTGTAGTTAAAAAACATCAAAGAACCATTACTGACTTTGTAAAAAAAGTATACTTTGCATATTTTGGTGTAGAAATCGGTAATCAAGAAAAATGTTGGGCTCCTCACAAAGTATAAGATTTGCAGTACCCATGGTATGAAGAGAGCAAGAAAATCACTCAAATGATTGTTATTTTTGCAGCGTTGATGTTTTTGGATATAACTCCAAAATTAAGGGGTTATATACAGTTAGAATTTGCAAAAAAATCGATTTTTTTTATTTCATTTTCGTAATGTATATATATTTAAGTACACGCACAGAAAATTAGTTACACGAATATTTGTAAAGACATCAGAGCGCTTGAAGAGAGGAGGCCGGAGCGGCAGTGCTTACCTAGAACCATCTCTCCTTAATTTACCTGCCTATTGTAAATGTCCCTTCTATTGTATTTAGGTACATAAAGTGAAAGTGGAATAGACGACTCTATGTAAGTTGAAAAAAAAATTTTTTACTCTATGTAAAGTGCTTTTCAAACTTTGAACGCATTTTTCTCAAAACCATGTTTTTTAGTCGGTGACCAAGATTTCTTGGAAACCGCTGAACCGATCAGTCTCAAATTTTAAGACAAGCTTCTTAAGTATATTTTTTAGTAATTAATCTAAGGTTTTTTTCTCAGCGATAAATATATTTTTTTTTATAAACAATTTAAGGCCAAAATTTTGGCCAAAAATCTTTTTTTTTTCTTGAGAAGACGCTATTTTCGCAAAAAAAATTATTTTGCTTATTCCTTCGATTAATAACTAAATTATACATTACTTTAACGATATCCGTTTGGTTTTTTTCATTTTGGATGATCCAGTCCAGAGACATCGTGGTCACCGCAGACGCCTTTTTTGAGAGGAGCTCCTGGAGATCACCTATAGCAGCCTTCAAAATTATTATTTTTGCAATTAAAAAATGTTGAAATGCAGTTAAAAGTTACCAGAATATGTGTAAAAATTTTTATATTAATATATGAGCAAGATCACGTCAAGTGGACCCCCCCATTTTCCACTTGATTATCAAATTTAGGTATGAGTATTTTTTCATGAAGTATTCACTTTAAACAATTAATCCCCAAAATAGTTTTGAAAAATTTTCATTTTAACAACAATTTTTTTTTAATGAAAATTTTTATGACTTTTAGTTAAAAAAATCGATAATTAAAAAAGCTATTAGAGATATTCTAATGAAACTTTCAGGATTTATAGTTCAATACTTGTATTTTAATAAAATATATAGAAGTTCAAATTATTTATTTATTTTCATATTGTTAATTAAGTTTTAAGTTAACAAATGATAACTTCAATGACTTCTCCCTCAAAAAACGATTTTTTTTTTGTCGGTATTATGCATTAAACATCAAAGTAACAGAATCCGCAAAAAAATTTGACTGCTCGTGATTAGATTAAACGAAAAAAAATTATTTATGACGGGCGGTGAGCGCTGTCGGTACGGCAATAGAATATTGCTAAATTTTTGATATCTTCGTTTTTTAACAATTAAAAAATATTTTATTAATTGATTTTATGTAATGTGTTTAAATAAAATTATTTATTAAATAACATTATTTTTATTTAAAAAATAAAGTATTGTTCCTTATTTATAATTACTGAGTAGATCGGAAGGTAAGTCAATGACGCGCGGCAGCGCGCCGTACCGACAGCGCTGACCGCCCGTCATAAATAATTTTTTTTTGTTCAATCTAATAACGAGCAGTCAAATTTTTTTTGCGCATTCTGTTACTTTGATGTTTAAGGCATAATACCGAGAAAAAAAAATTTCGTTTTTTGAGGGAGAAGTCATTGAAGTTTTCATTTGTTAACTTAAAACTTAATTAACAATTTGAAAATAAATAAATAATTTGAACTTCTATATATTTTATTAAAGTACAAGTATTGAACTATGAATCCTGAAAGTTTCATTAGAATATCTCTAATAGCTTTTTAATTATCGATTTTTTAACTAAAAGTCATAAAAATTTTCATTAAAAAAAAAATTGTTGTTAAAATGAAAATTTTTAAAAACTGTTTTGGGGATTAATTGTTTATAGTGAATACTTCATGAAAAAATACTCATACCTGAATTGGATAATCAAGTGGAAAATGGGGGGTCCACTTGACGTGATCTTGCTCAAATTTAAAAGTTTTCTCAGGAAAAATTCTTGAAAAATCCCTTTTTTTAGCCCTCCGGACTGTATATAACCCCTTAAGAAGGTAATTGTCTATTCTAACTTTACTTCGGCTAATCGGCCGGTAGGACATGGACCGGGACTTCCTGTCCCTGAGCCACCTCAGTCTGTCGATGACGTTTTACAGTCCGGACCCGAATTTAATGAAAATTGACCGGATGATGATGAGTTTCAATGTTCTCTAGAAAATTTAAAAACCACAGTTGTTTACACAAGCTGAGTTAAATGTTTAGTGAGAGATTTGGGTTTGACTAAGGAAAAAAGCAGAATTGCTTGGCTCTAAGCTGAAAGAAAAACATTTATTGGAATCTAGAACATCTATTTACCATTATAGAACAAGAGATCAACAGTTTGGTAAGTTTTTCAAGCAGGAAGAGGATTTGGTTTACTGCCTGGACCTGGAAATTATGAAAAAAACTTCATAACCTGAATTTTCGTTGGGAAAAACACAAAAGAAAATCTGTTCTTATCGATAACACAGAAATAATTTGTTGGAGAAGAGAATATCTACGAGCAATCAGAAAATTTCGAGCCGAAGGAAGAAAATTTTTTTATTTAGATGAGACTTGGGTTAATGAGGGATACACAGTGAAAAAATTCTAGATTGACAAAAACATTAAAAGCAGGCTAATTATAGCACATATTGGTAGTGAAAACGAATATCTCGACGGTGGCTTGTTGGAATTCGAATCAGTCAACTAAAGATTACCATGAGGAGATGATGGCCGATGTTTTTGACGAGTACTTCCAGCAATTGACTAAATGTTACCAGCAGAATCAGTTATAGTATTAGACAATGCCCCATATCATTCTCGATTCCCAACAAATTCATGGAAGAAAGCGGATATTCTTCAGTGGATAGGAAACAAAAATCTGAAACATGATGGTATGTTAAAACCGGGACTTCTCAAAATTGCGAAACAAAATAAGGCACAGTTCAAGAAATACGCAGTCGATGAGATGGCAAAGGAACGGAATATTACAGTGCTTAGATTACCTCCATATCATTGCGAATTGAATCCCATAGAGCTAATTTGGGTACAAACGAAAGGTTTCGTTGCAAGGGAAAATACCACGTTCAAACTTCAAGACGTAAGGCAATTATTACTCGCCGGAATAGAGAGAATCAAAGAGGATAATTGGAAAAAATGCTATTCGACATGTTATAGAAGAAGAAAATAAAATGTGGTAACTTGACGAATACATCGAAGAAACTGTGGAAATAGAACCCTTAATTATCAATTTAAGAGAAATTGAGCCTTCAGATTTTGAAGATGATGATTGTTTTTGATTGTAATTAAAGTACTTATATATTGGTATATATACATAGATTTAAAAACATATTTATAGAAAAAAAAATTGTTGGTAATAAACCTTATATTTCTATAACTTTATTTTTAAGATAATTTTATTTTATTTATTTTTTTATTTTTTTTTATGGGTCTAGCACACGTGCTACAGGGAAGTCCCTAAAGCGCTATAGGAGCGACACGTGTGCGGAGAAAGCGATTCACGTTGTTCTTGAATCGCTGAAAATTGTACTCGGTTGGAAACACAATCCTGTGAAGTACCAGCGCGACGTGTACTTCTAACATGAACTGCTCTGGGAGGAACCAAGCGGGCCACATCCTTCGAACACTTTCCATGAAAATACTTGTAGAATAGGCTCAAGTCGCCAACCGTTCTTCCATGTTCCAGCGAATCAAGGCCCCGATCAGTTCTGGGTCTCCAATCAGACGAACAGCTCTTCTCTGAATAGAATCCAACAAATGCAGTGTATGTTTGGGAGCGGGGCTCCAAACATGGGAGCAGTATTCCATAGTTGGTCGAATTTGAGCTTTGTAAAGAATCAACAGCTGTTGTGGAGTGTAAAGCTTTTTGGTTCGAAATAATATTCCCAACTTAGGAGAAGCTCTCCTTGTCATGCCTACAACATGTTCATTCCAGGACATATTTGCTCCCAAATTAACGCCCAACAAATTGAGTGACGACGTTAGAGGAACGGAGTGTCCCGACATAACTATGTCGGGTTCAGCAACGTTAACTTTTTTAGAAAAACTGCCACCTGGGTTTTGTAGCGTTAAATTCCACTTGGTTACTGTCACCCCAAGAGAGAATTTCTTCCAGGTCTTTGTTAAGTTGAATGACTTTCTGCTGTCTGCGGATGTTCGTTCAAAGTGAATGAAGAGAAAAGTGTATTCTTATCTGCAAAGCTGTAGATTGGATTCTCGGTCTTTTCCAGCAGATCATTAATATAAATGAGAAAGAGAGTAGGAGACAGTATGGAGCCTAGGGGTACACCGGCGTTGATAGTGAAGGTGTTAGAAAGAAATCCGTCCACTGCCACTCGTAAAGAACGCTCTCTGAGGAAACATGAGAGCCACAAACAGAACTTTTCAGACATACTATAAGAACGTAGCTTAGCCAAGAGCCCATCCATCGTGCTAAACACGGTCGATTTTTCGTCGTATTTAAATACTAAAAGCAGGTTACGCTCGGACGGCTATGGTACCAATGAACCCTCATTTACATTTTGTGACTCTATTTTATAGTAGAGGTTTTCTGCCTAAAATAGGATGAACTCTTAGAAATAATTCAAAAGAGGTAGCAAAATCCAGTAAAATGCATAAGAAACCTCTTTTTTTTGCGCACCCCAGCATGTATTTACATCTACAATGAGAGAATTCTGGTATCAACTCCAAACAAATACACTTTAGGTTTTCAATATCTTTTTTATTTTTCAAGATATTTGCGAAAAACCGAATTTTGCATTTTATTTTCGATTTGGTAGGCTTAGCGTACACTTTAGAGCAGTATTCTACGTCCAAAAAACTACTTATATGTCAAAACGAAGCCTGTTAACATTTGATAAGAGCTTTTCGTCAAAATTTGGGCTATTTGAATAAAATTATATTTTATAATTAATCGGAAGACTCGTTTTAATAAAGAAAAAACTTTAAAAACAGATAACCCATCCCTCATTATAAGTTGTCTGGATACTTATACGTTAAAGATTTGACAAATTAAAAGTTTAAAAATAAAGAAAAATTATTGGGATGCCCTATGAATCTCCATTAATCTAATTTCAAAATATCTTCTACACAACCCTGCAACTTCTCCTCTATAAAAGATAAGTACGCAATAATTTATTCCCTCTGAACAGCTCAGATCCTGTTCTGGCACAAAACCAAGAACTCTAAGATATATTCTGTGTATAAAAATGCGCTTATAAAGTCCCGCTGCCCGTTTATTATGAATCAAGTTATTTCGACTGCTCTTTTTTAGATATTTCTGGCAGCTCATAATTAACTTGGGGGAAGTTATTGGTTTTGCGATATCCTCCCGTTCGTTGATCTTCCACGCTTATAACTGGATGCCGAACTATGGCTGAATTTAAAAGAAATAGAGGACAAGTCATTATAAGGCGATGAAAGTGTATGCAAGTGAAAGGTAAGTAGTTGTTGATCAGTAGAGACTGGATTATATGCATTTGCATATTTTCATATGCATTTGCATATTTAGACCATTCTCATCGATTATTGCATATTTTACCCAAAATCTAGTAATGATGCATATTTTCCCTATATTTACAATATTTCTCGGTATTACTAGGCAATTGAATTGCTCAGGGTATTGTTAATGTCGCCGTCTGGAACCGGTCTTATCGCCGGGACATTACCTGCAATAGTCTAAACATCGATTAGGTTATAGTGCCAAGGGAATACCCAAAATTACGACGGTATTTTATTCCTTTGTTTCTTGGTCGGAATATTAAGTGGTAAGTAGTTAATTTCTAAGAATATTTGTTTGAGCCTGGATCAAATAAACAATTTTCTCGAAGACGAATTTTTATTTTAAAACAAGATATCAGTTTTAACATTATAGTTGACGCGCTTGCATCAGTGTAGTCTTTTTGCAATTTTTAACGTGTTGTGTTAAAGTTTAACGTGTACCATGCCACCCGCAAAAAAAAGTGTCTCTTCGGGGTAGCTGATTATCATGGAACATTTACATACGACGGAAATGCTTTATAATGTCGAGTTTGCGAGAAAAATGTTTCGTGCACAAAAAAGTTTCAAATTGACCAGCATGTCAAGACAAGTCTTCATATCGCAGGATTGCAAAAAAAAGGTCCACGACAACAACTTATAACAGCAGCAAGTAGCAGTGATTCCACTTCTATAGGCAAACAAAAAAAACACTTTAGCATGGATTTATGTGAAGCATTGCTTGCAAGTAATATTCCTCTACACAAACTTACAAATCCTACATTCAAAGATTTTCTGCGAAAATATTGCTTGAATCAAAAAATACCAGACGAATCAACACTGCGTAAAAATTATATACCAACAATTTACCAACATGTTCTGGAAGAAATACGTAATGAACTTAAGGATGACATTATTTCGATTTCAGCTGTTGAAACTACCGACAGTCGTGGTCGCTATTTTGCGAATTTAATTGTGGGTGCATTAAGATTAGAGCCTTCTTCTTCCTATTTGGTGGCCTGCAAAGAACTTTACAAGACATATCATTCTACGATCGTCAGATTTGTGAATGAGGGTATTAAAAAAATATTTCCTGAAACTTCTGCAGATGAAAGAGTGTTTATATTTCTCTCAGATGCTGCTCCCTATATGATCAAGGTAGCCAAAGTCCTCCAAGTATTTTATCCAAATTTAATTCATGTGACGTGCTTTGCTCACGGAGTCCAGCGACTCGCTGAAGAAGTACGATCCACGTTTGGAAATGTAAATAAACTGATTTCATCAGCAAAGAAAGTGTTTCTTAAGGCACTTGCTCGCAATAACGCCTGTAAAGAAAAACTGCCGAATGTGCCTTTACCTCCCGAACCAGTGGTAACTCGATGGGGAACATGGATTGAAGGTGTACTATTTTACAATGAACATTTCGAGGCCATCAAAGGTGTAGTAAATAACTTCGATAGTGCAGAGGCTATGGCAGTTCGTCAATCTAAGGAGGCATTTAACGATTCTGATATTAAAAAAAACATAGCTTTGATTAGCAGTCACTTTTCCCACATACCTACGGGTATTAAAAAGCTTGAAACTCGAGGTTTGGCGTTAACCGAATAAATTCAGTTAATGAATAAAATCCGTGAAATAAACTCCACATTGCCAAATGTATTCCCGCGTAAAGTTAAAGAAAAGTTTGAAAACATTTTGTGCAATAACCCAGGCTTTGAACCTTTGGGTCAAATTGATAGTTTTATTAATGGGACGGGTGAACTTTTGCCAGAAACAATAAGTGCTAACATAGCACCCAAATTCAAATACTGCCCAGTTACCTCAGTGAATGTATGTATGTATGTATGTATGTTTAGGTGTAGCGCATCGATAGCTAAGATCATTTAGCGCCAGATTATGTTGATATTATAATTTAGAGTAAAGATCCGATTCCTTTAAAAAATCTATTAGACATTTTATGTTATTTGTGTTTGGTGCAACTATTTGATGTAGGGGTCTCAGTAAATTATGTTTTGTTCTTTGAGGGAGATAATCATGCGAAAGGATATGTTTTATCGAGAGGGCTGTATTACATTGTTGACATAATGGAGGGGGTTCCCCTTTTAATAGATAAGAATGGGTTAGATTCGTATGACCTATGGATATTCTTCTCCATAAGATATTCTCTTTTCGTGTCAAACTTGAAAGGTGAAAAGGTGGATAAACCGAAGGCTTTACTTCCCATAATTTGTTATCCTCTTGCAAGTCCCAAGATAGTTGAAATAAATTTTTGATGATATCCTTGAAATGATTTATCAAGTCTTTTGGTGATAAGATTGGATTTAAGATTTTTCCAGAGGTGATTGCCAATTTGGCATTATTATCAGCCAGATCATTTCCCCCTATGTTAATATGGCTAGGGGTCCACAACAATACCATGTTGTTCTTCCGGATATCACTTATATGTAAAAGGTCTATTATGTCTAACACTAATAGGATGAATGTTTTTGAAGAATTTATGGATTTCAGAGAGCTAAGAGAATCTGTTTATGATGAGAATACTACTATTTATATTTGATCTTAAAGCTGTTTTAATAGCTTCTCTAATAGCTAATAATTCGGCTGTATACACTGATGAAATGTTGTTTAGTTTATATTTATGAATAATGTTTGGTGCAACCACTGCTGCACCGGCTCCCAAATCTGATTTAGATCCGTCTGTGTAATATTGAATGTGATTTTGATATTTATCGTGAATCAGTTGGAGGAACGATGATTTTATTCGAGAAGAGATAGTTGATTCCTTATTATATTTAGTCAAGCTAATATCTATCTTCGGAGTAGGAGCTGTCCAAGGGGGAAGTATTGGAAATTTAGATGAGTCCGGAGAAGTGAAATTTAATTCGTGGGTAGATAAAAAGCTCTTTATTCTGGTTTGTATGGATTTTGGGTTGAAAGTTTTTAGATGTAACTGATGAAGTTTGAGAGCTTGTTTAATGTGGGGTCTGAATAAAGAGGTGGAATAAAATCTCAATAAGGATTTTTGTCTTTGTAAGGCATTGTAAACTTGGAATTGGGGAGGTTCTATAAGCTCCTGTCGATAGGCGTAAGGCCTGATTCTGGATAGTTTCTAAAGAACTTTTTATTGTAGGACTAGCTGCGTCATAAATAAAGTCCCCATAGCTTAGTTTAGATAAAATGATCGATCTGTATAACTTGATTAGAGAGGGGAAATTTGCTCCCCATGAAGTGTTTGATAATAATCTCATTATGTTCAAATCTCTCGATGTTTTTGTTTTAAGATATTCAATGTGTCTTTTCCAATTCAGTCTGTTATCAAATATAAGTCCCAACATAGTGATGTTATTTTTCATTGGAATGAAGGTATTTGATAAGGATAGAGTGTTTAATTTTAGAACAACCTCTTTTCCTACAGAAATGAATTACAGAACATTTAGACGGAGAGAAGGTAAAACCTGATTGCACTGACCAATCTGAAATCCTATTTAGTGCCGATTGCAAAGTATTAGTAATTGGAGTATTATTCGATGAGGAGTTGTAGATGATAATATCATCTGCAAAGAGCTTTAAAGATGTATTTCTCGGTATATGTTCTTCAATTGTCTGTATTGCCAAGAGGAAAAGGGTAGGGCTCAGGATTGAGCCTTGTGGGACTCCAAGTTCAAACTTAAATTCATTAGATAATTTGTTGTTTACCTTTACTCTAAAAGAGCGGGGTTGTAAGAAATTTGCGATATATTTTGCTAGATGACCTTGGAGTTTCAATTTTTTTAGTTGGTTTAGGATGAATTGCGTGTTTGTGGTATCAAAAGCATTTTGTATCTCCAATGAGATAGCTGAAAGGTGGGCATTTTTGTGTATTGATTGGTTGATATCAGAGTCTAGAAGAGCTATGTGAACGACCTTTTTCCACTTATAAAAATATTTTAAGTGATCGAAGACACAATCTTACTACCCAACATTTGAAACAATACCTTATTGTTTACGTGTACAAGAATACAAATGCTAAATAATTTTAAAAAATGTTAAATAATTGTTAATTAAATTTTAACATCGTCGATAACTTGTCAATTTTATGGTGATTTTGAAATAAAAAACTAAAAATTGCTACTTTTATTATTATTTAATATTGCATATTTTGACCCTTTTCATGCATATTTTAAGCATTTTTCATGCATATTTGCATGCATATTCCAAGATTTTTATGTTGCATATAATCCGGTCTCTATTGATCAGATTACCCACTTTTTTTTAGTGTAAATGTCTATCGATACACTACCTCATTCTTGCCATCGTAATCATTAACTTGTGAGACTGTGCGTTGTGTTTAATGAAAGAGCTCTTTTTTCTTGTTGGAAGGAGAAAAATGAAGGGAAATCATCATTAGCTCGACATAATGCCACAAAACCGTTGTTTCCAGTCATTACTGGTGCTCCATCGGTTGTAATGCACACTACTTTATATATTGGTAGCTTGTAGTTTGTTACAAAATTGAAGAACACGTCATATATATCTTCGCCACGGGTCTTTCCTTTCAGAGGAATCATTGTCAAAAACTCTTCCTTAGCCGACATGTCATTGAATACCATTCGAATAAAAATACACAGCTGGGCAGTGTCTGTCATATCGGTGGATTCGTCGAACTGTAAAGAAAAGTATGTACATTCCATGATATCATGTTTTAGTTTATCTGCCATGTCCTGACTGATGATTTCAACACGCCTTGTGACAGTCGGACGAGATAACTGAAGTTCTCTAATAGCAGACATAATCTCTGTTTTATTTTTAAAATCTCCAAATAAAGTCTCACCCGCTTCAATAAATGCTTCCTTCACAACCAATCCATCATCAAATGGTTTCTTGTGTTTCGCCAATATATGAGATATTTTAAATGACGCGATCGTTGCAGCTTTTGATTATTTGGCTGGTCTTGTGAGCATGGTTTGTTCTTTTTTCAAACAAGTTATCAAATCACGTACTTTTCGTTTTCTTAATTCACTCTGTGACGAAAAATCCTTTTCATAGTTTTTATGAACCGTTTTTGATGCCTCTCTAAGTTCCCACGCTTAGGTATTGCAACTGACGCACGGCAAATGAGACAAATGCACTTATCCTTTACCATACAAAAGAAAAATTCTTCCTCCCAATCGTTATTAAAATGATAAGTTTTACTTTTCTTCGCCGCACTCATTTTGGACCATTTATTAATAAACTTTGTATCGATGTATCGCCTTCAAATTACAACTCAGACTGACTCCTATTCCTGCAGGCGCTACATTTATATCGGCGCGAACGAAGTCTCGAAGGTTCCCGTCAAACACGCCGCCCTAAGTTTCTAGAAAAATCGGCGGGAATCAAAAACGCGGCTTTTCTTTGACAAGTACCGCGCGTTCCTTTTATAAAGCCGCCTTTTGCCGCTAGCAGGGAGTTATTACGATAAAAGAAAGTGATGAGGGGGTTATTCTGGTATAATTGTGGTCGAATAAATTTTAGTAGTTTATTCATTACATTTTGTTTTAGTTACCTAAAACAAAATCTGTGAATAGTTCTATATCGGAATTTTTTTCTCGAGATCGACTCAAAAAGCACTCACGATCGACTTGTCGATCGCAGTCGACCGTTTGAGCACCCCTGGTATAGGTCATGTTCCATTTCGGAGGTGAAACCTTCACAAAAGTTTCGTTTTATTTCTCTAAATTCTTGCTTTGACTCTGTTTCTTGTTTGGGTGTAATGGTTCTTTTCTTCTGATGTTTTGTTGTTCCTGTATGTCCAGTATGCCTCCCGTTTCTCCTTAGCCAGTACTTTCGCTTCCGGTGTATACCATTGTTTGTTTCGAGGGTTTTTATTTACTCCTACTTTTCTTAGGAGCAACGCCTCAACAGCTGCATCAGTAATATTTGTCTTTATTTTGTCCCAGCAGTTCTCTGTGTCGTCATGTTCTTTAATGTAGTATCATCGGAAAGCTGAAAGTCTCCTTTTCAAAAAGCTATCTTTAATTTTTTTTTTTACACTTTGAAAACAAGTAATATCGATTAACCTTCGAACGGTGCGTGTAGACTTTCAAATAAACCTGTTTGACGTGCTACACTTTTCGATCACCTATCCGAATTTTTAATAAATTCTCACGCTAATAAAAAAAATCCGCAGAAAAAATCTATATACTATTTTTCTGTAACATTTTCCGCTTTTTCACGTGATGCTATTAGTTTTTCGATATCTTTTTTATTTTTCGAGATACTACCGAAAAACCGAAATTTTGATTTTATTTTGGACTTTGTAGGCTTAACGCATATCAATCTTTAGCAAACTTTTTATTATCGCATTCTACGTCTAAAAAACTACCTGGGTGCCAAAATGCACCCTGTTAACATTTAACGAAAGCTTAAGACCCCTGGCGACTGGGTTATTTTTTTGTTACAGGAAAATATTGTACTCTTCGAGATGTTTGCTTCTATCACGTTTTTCGGTTCCTAGATAGCATAAAACATTGTTATTCATTGCCATCTGCTTGTCTGTCTGTCCGTTGGCACGATAGTTCTGGAACGAAATAAGATATATATTGTCAAAAATTATTTTAACATGAATTAGATCACAAATTGAGTTAGGCCAAATTTAATGAAATTTCATCGTACGTTACGTCAAATTTTTGTCAATTTAGCTAAGTATTTTTGTCAATGTTGCTATGAATGTCAATAAGCTACATTTAATGAAAGTAAAAGTACTTTTACAACCCCTTTTTTCACATTCGCAAAAAAAAATTAAAAATAATATATTTTTTTGCGAGAATATTGTCTGGTTTGATAAAATCCTTTTATTCTAGGAATGTCGAATTATGCAAAGAGTTTAAAATAACAAGATTTTTGCATAAAACTTTTCACCATGTGTACATTTTTGTAAAATATGAAAAGTTAGATTTTTTTTGGTGCGTCTAGACAGCTTGAAACAACAATGTACCGCTAAATCATATTGAAAAACTTTTATATGGAGAAAGTTTGCATATTATTAAACCAGAGCTTCAAAAAATAAACTTATAAATAAAAGCAGCACAATTCAGCTTGAAGAATACTTTTTTTTAGCTTTTTCTTAGTAGACATGAAGCAAAAAACGTTAAGTAGATGTATACTTTTTTTATGAAAGTGCGAGGATGTTATTTTTTTTCAATTTTCTACCTATCTATGTAGGCAAACTCACACAGCTTAAAAAATTTATTTTACTACATATCTACCGTCTACACTTATATACTCGTATCTCGACGTTTTATTTCATTCTTAAATAACGGGCGAAGTATAAGTTGGACTTGTGCAATTAGGGTTTCGTACGTTGATGGCTTTTAAAATAAAAAAAATTTTGTTACGGAGGGATTCCACAAAAATTGATCGACCATAGATGCCATATTTATTGTGAGGCAGATAGTGGAAAAGCTAAAGAATTTAACAAACCTGCATATATGTGTTTCATCGACATGACTTAAGTCTTCGATATCATATACAGTAGAACCCCGGTTATCCGAGGTAACGTGGGGGGGGGGGTGGGGGGGCATCCTCCTCGGATAACTGAAAACTCGGATAATCCGGATTTGTTTCTTATTCATTCAAAAAATAAACACCAATACTTTAAACCGATGTATTAACGTTTTTAACATATAAATAGGTAACACATGGGCTGAAAAGTGCCGGGCCTAACACATAGATGGCGCTAGTTTTATTGCAGTCACCTTTTTTTCAGTTAATACTAACCTTCAAAAGACAGCTGTTAAAATTTCATGATATTCTATTCATTAGTTTGTGAGTTATTGTGCTAAGAGTGACGCTACTTTTGTTATTTTCAAAACAATGGATCAAAAACAATTTCGTGTTTTAATTTTACACTGCTTCTTGATGGGAAAAAATACCGTTCAAGCGAAGCAATGGCTTGAAAAGTGTTATGGGGACTCCGCTCCATCAGAAACAACAATAAAACGTTGGTTTGCTGACTTCAAACGTGGTCGTAGAGACACCGATGATGCAGAACGCAGTGGACGTCCAAATGAGGCGGTAACACCAGAAAACATCAAAAAAATCCATAAAAATCGTTTTGAATGATCGAAAAGTGAAGTTGCGTGAGTTAGCTGACATCGTAAAGATATCAAAAGAACGTGTCGGCTTTATATTGCATGAGCATTTGACTATGAGAAAGCTCTGTTCAAAGTGGGTGCCGCGTTTGCTCACTGTTGATCAAAAACAAGAACGTGTTGATGATTCTGAGCAGTGTTTGGCCATGTTTAAACGTAACAAACCGGAATTTTTGCGTCGATATGTGACAATGGATGAAACATGGATCCATCACTTCACTCCGGAATCAAAACGATCGTCATCTGAGTGGACAGCAACTGGTGAACCTCGCCCAAAGCGCCCGAAAGCACAACAATCGGCTGGAAAGGTTATGGCCTCGGTATTTTGGGATGTGCGTGGTGTAATATTCATCGACTATCTTGAGAAAGGAAATACCATCAACAGTGAATATTATATAGCGTTATTGGAGCGTTTGAAGGCCGAAATTGCAAAGAAACGACCGCATATGGCAAAGAAAAAAATTTTGTTTCATCAAGACAACGCACCGTGTCACAAGTCAATCAAAACAATGGCAAAACTACATGAATTGAACTTCGAATTGCTCCCACATCCACCGTATTCGCCAGATTTGGCTCCCAGCGACTACTGGCTGTTCGCAGACCTGAAAAAAATGCTTGCCGGTAAGAAATTTCGCACGAATGAAGAGGTTATCGCTGAAACTGAGGCCTATTTTGAGGCAAAAGATAAATCGTTCTACAAAAGTGGTATTGAAATGTTAGAGCGGCGCTGGAATGATTGCGTTGCTCTTGATGGAGATTACGTTGATGAATAAAGCTAATTTTGAACCAAAAAAAAAACCGTGTTTTCTTTGTTAGGCCCGGGACTTTTCAGCCCATGTGTTACTTACATTATAAAACAGTGAAATAGGTATCTATGCGCTTCTGTTTCATATTGCATCTTCTTTTGCTCGCTGCAATGGTTCTCCATCTATTAAGAAGAAGCAAATCTGCTGGGATTGCCTCTGGTTGTTGTTCGATATACCTCAAAGCTTTTTCCAAAGAAGCGAAACCTTCTTAATGAGAGATGTTAGTGGGAGAGTGTTCATCCACCGCCGCTTCGTCATCGTCATCGTCATCTGATTTTTCGGTTTCCTGAAAGGCATTTGTTATTTCTTCAATACTCATTTCTTCTTCTAAATCATCTGCTGTAATCCATTCAACAACATCTGCTCTTGTCACATTTACGCAACCTTTTAATTTTTGCATTAATTCAAATAAACTTTTTTCTTTTTCTTCTATCTCGCTGTCAAAATTTGAACAGGACATTTCTCCATGGCTTCCCAATTTCATCAGCTAATTCATTTAATGGAGTATCATCTTTACTGTCATTATAGCCCTCAAAATCAGTAAATAACATTTTTCAGTGTAACCTTTCTCATCCCATTGATAATATCCTCCTTTTCTGTGTATTCTAACAGATGTTCAAGATATAAACGCTTATAATTTTTTTTAATGTTTTCGAGAATGTCTTGATCCATTGGTTGCATTAAGCTGGTTACATTTGGAGGAAAAAATTTTACAACAATTTCGCCCACATGAAGTTCTTCTCCACGTTGAGACGGGGAATTATCCATTAACAAAATTGCTTTAATAGAAAGACGGTTTCTGTTCAAAAATTTAGTCATAGATGGCACGAACTCTTCTTCAAACCAGTTAGTAAATAAGGTCGCATCCATCCATACGCTCTTCTGACTTTTGTAATAGACTGGTAGGGCTTTGGGTGAAATGTCTTTTAAAGCTCTTGGACGTGCAGACTTGCCAATCACCATCAGTGGGATTTTGTGCTTGTCAGATAATTTAATCACATGTATATCCACAATCTTCGATTTGTTTTTTAAAGTTCTGCTTAAACTTCTCAATTGATGACACATCAGCAGAAAGTTTTTCACCACATACAGTCAGTTGTCGTACACCGTACCGTTTTTTTTCCAGCAGTCAAGCCATCCAGAACTGGCGGTAAACTGATCTATCTCTGGGAATTCCCTACTAATCATTATTGCTTTCTGTTGCAAAATTGGACCTGACAGAGGCACACCTTTTTATCTCTGTTGGTTAAACCACATGAATAAAGCTTCGTTAACCTTTTCATAGTCGCCGGTTTTCATTGATTTTCTTCCTGAGGACGAGGAGGCTTGATTTATACACCACTCTTCTATTTTTGTGCGGTTTCTTTTCCAATCTCCAACCGTTACCTCACCTACTCCATAATCTCACGCAACAACTTTAATTGTCTCTCCTGCTTCAATTCTTCTGATGGCTTTTAATATTTCTTCAATAGGAACGACGATTCTTTTACACTTGTTTTGCTCCAGTATAATACGACAAACAAAAACTACCAGAACTCCAACCAAATAAATTATGCGAGTATACTCGTACTTCTCCGTAGTAAACGCTATAACGCACTGCATTCACGCAAATTTACATGGTGAAAGAGTCCAAAAACATAAATAAGGGAACCCCTCACATGGGCCGGGGGATTCCCCGAAGGCCCCGACGATTTTAAATGGAAATATGTATATACATATTTTAGAAGCTCGGTTAATACGTAGCATAGACGCGCGTACCTCGTATAATCAGGTTCTTAGATTGGCTCGGTTCTACTGTATTATAAAACTATTAAAAGAAAAGCAGACAAACTAGAAGCTAATAAAAATCATATATGACATTAACACAGAATGTAGAACAAATACAAAAGTAGGACCTCTACTGAGCAAGGAAGTAAAAATAAACGCCGGAATAAGACAAGGTGATTCACTTAGTTCCTTTAACTTCAACCTCGTCATCGAGAGAATGGTGGAGAATCTTCCAAAAACTAGACGATACAAAATGGGCAACATACGCTTCGACACAATCTGCACTGATGCAAAGTCCTCATCTCCGATTCTGAGGACAACCTTCAGAAGATCTTTCTTGCCTTCAATTTGGAAGCGAGAAAACTAAACATAATTATTAGCACAACCAAGACAAAATAGATGATAACTGCAAAAGAATTATTAAGATGCAAGCTAGAGATCCAAGGAAGTATTATTAAACAGGTTAATAATTTTAAATACGAGGCTGGTTTGAAAAGTCCGTGCAAAGTCCGAGAGATGGCACCACCGGCGCGTATCGAGATCATGTTTAGTTAGTAGCATCTCTTGAATGAACGCAAACCAAGTTTCAGCCATATTGGTCTATTTCTTTGTGTTTGGCATTTGTGTGAATCAAGGAAGTCGAGTGATTTTCAAGAAATGAACGAAAAAGAATTTCGTGTGGTGATTAAACATTACTTTATGAAAGGCAAAACGCCTCAGGAGACTAAAGAGAAGCTTGATAAACATTATGGTGACTCTGCACCTTCGATTAGAACAGTTTATAAGTGGTTTCAAAATTTTCGGATTGGCCATATGGGCACAAGTGACGCTGAACGTTCTGGACGGCCTGTGGAGGTTACGACTCCAGAAATCATTGATGAAATCCATGATATGGTGATGGATGACAGAGGAGTTAAGGTACGTGAGATTGCTAGTGCTCTGGGCATCTCGACTGAACGGGTACATAATATTTTGCATAAACATTTGGACATGAGAAAGCTATCCGCAAGATGGGTGCCGCGATTGCTCACGCTTGACCAAAAACGGAATCGTGTGAAGTGTTGCAAGGATGGTTTGCAGCTGTTCCAGAAGAATCCGGAGGACTTTAAGCGTCGTTTCGTCACTGTGGATGAAACATGGATACATTACTATACTCCTGAGTCCAAACAACAATCTAAACAATGGGTTACCAAGGGGGAATCTGCACCAAAAAAGGCGAAGACCGTTCCTTCGGCCGGAAAGGTTATGGCGACTGTCTTTTGAGATTCGCAAGGGATAATCCTCATCGACTATCTGGAAAAGGGTAAAACTATTACAGGTGAATATTATTCATCGTTATTGGACCGTTTGAAAACCGAGCTGCAAGAAAAACGCCCCGCGATTGGCCCACAAGAAAGTCCTTTTCCATCGCGACAACGCACCAGCACACACCTCAGCAGTTGTGGTCGCAAAATTAATGGAAATAGGATTCCAACTCGTTTCACATCCCCCCTATTCTCCAGACTTGGCTCCCTCGGACTACTATTTGTTTCCCAATTTGAAGAAATGGCTGGCGGGACAAAGATTTTATTCAAACGAGGAGGTGATTGCAGACACTAATGGATATTTTGCAGACTTGGACAAATCCTATTATTCGGAAGGGATTAACAAACTAGAACATCGTTGGACGAAGTGTATAAGCCTAAAAGGAGACTATGTCGAAAAATAAAAAAGGTTTACCCCAAACACATAAGTAGTTTTTATTTTTGCACGGATTTTTCAAACCAGCCTCGTACCTGGGAACAATGATATAAAGCTACGGAGACTTAAACAGGGAAGTAAAACAACAGTCTATGAAGGCATCACTAATAGCAGTATAATATGGAAAATAAATACCTCACAGTGGAAAATAAAATAAGAATATACAACAGTGAGATCGATCCGCACATATGCCAAACTTAATAAATTTCGTGGTAGAAGAACTAGGGGTAGACCTCCGAAAAGGTGGAAGGAATGCTGGACGTCCACATCGGAAGAGGCCTAATGGGGATAAAACAGGCAGTATGCCTACTTATGTGACACATCATATAAGAAAGAAGAAGAAGGAGAAGAAGATAAATTATGAAAGGTATTGCACTCGTGATCATTTTCGTTTAATCTACAGGAGAATGTTCTGTGGAGAATATTCCAGAATTTTTTCAAAATTTTTTGATCAGTACTTTTCGACATAAGGGGAGGGACAGAGATTTTTGGGAATTTTTTAGAAATAACATGAAGAAAAGTGAGCGCATATATTTCATTATATATATATTTTTGAACTAGTAAGAGTAGTCGCGGGGGCGGGGGTAAGGGTAAGAGTAAGGGTACCTAGTTGTCTTGAATGTTTGGCATAATGAGGTAAAAGTACTTGATCCTTTCCGAATTTCAGTAACATCCATGTACATCATTAGAGCGTAGGGGTGGTTTTTACCACCTTCTAAGGTTACTTTATAGTCGCATATCGCTAGTTCAAGCGAAGCTACTCCATATTTGAACACCCAGCCTAAAACTACAAAAACCTGAACTTTTTTCGTCGTTATTGAAACTTATAAAATACTTCGTAGGTGGGGGTGGTTTTTAAACCCTATAAGGGTGAGTCTCAACCCTTTAAGAGTAATGTCTGGTTGTCATACCAGTACTTTTCACCCCCTACAAGGGTGGATTTTGGTTTAATTAATAAAAATAGCTTGTTGTGGTTTGAATGCATATTCTCTTCTCTAGACTCTAAAATATCTACCATTTTTCATACTTCATTGAGAGTCATTATTACTATAGTTTCACCCCAAGGGATGTTTTGGGCCAAAAAAAAAATGGCACGATAAATCCTTTTTTAACTACGAATTCTAATTCAGCGTCGAGAAATACATTAGATCCATGTATTTTGGTTCGTGGTAATGATATTTTTTTTTGTGTGGCTGTATTATTTACAATAAATTGTCTATTAGAAAAATTTAAAAAACCTCTCAAAATTTTGTAGAAAAATTAATTATTGAGACTTAAAAAAAAAAAACAAAATCAAAAAAATATTAAAAATTGATTGAATAATATTGCAGACAGTGTTTGAAAAGAGGTAGCGGTCCCAATCCGACGCCAGGTCACACTTCATGCTAAAACTTAGGACTGGACTGGACTGGACTTGGAAATGGAATTTTCTTAATTTTTTTCGTTAACTAATTCTTAGAAGTATAGAAAATAAATAACCGGTCAAGTGCGTACGTTGATTGCTTTTAAAATAAAAAATTTTGTTACGGTGGTATAAAATGATCAGTGACTTCACAAAACACACCCCAAATGAGTTTTTAACAAAGTTTGCTTCCAAACTTTACTAAAAACTGATGACCTTGAAATTTTTGTTTTTTTTATATACCACATTTTTTTTTTTTTTTTTTTTTTATGGGTCTAGCACACGTGCTGCAGGGAAGTCCCTAAAGCGCTCCAGGAGCGGCACGAGTGCGGAAAAAGCGATTCACGTTGTTCTTGAATCGCTGTAAATTGTACTCGGTGGGAAACACAGCGCTGGGCAAATTATTCCAAAGGGATGACGTTCTCCATATAAAAGATTGCTTGAAAAGCGTTGTACGCGGAGTAACAAGCTGAACCTCATACGGATGCGAAGCACCAGCGCGACGTGTATTTCTAACATGCACCGCTTTGGGAGGAATTAAGCGGGCTACATCCTTCGAACACTTTCCATGAAAATACTTGTAGAACAGACTCAAGTCGCCAACCGTTCTTCGATGTTCCAGCGAATCAAGGCCGCCGGTCAATTCCGGGTCCCCAATCAGACGGACCGCTCTTCTCTGAACAGAATCCAACAAATGCAGTGTATGTTTGGGAGCGGAGCCCCAAACGTGGGAGCAGTATTCCATAGTTGGTCGAATTTGGGCTTTGTAAAGAATTAACAGTTGCTGTGGGGTGTAAAGCTTTCTGGTTCTAAATAATATTCCCAACTTTTGAGAAGCTCTCCTTGCTATGCCTGCAACATGTTCATGCCAAGACATATTTGCTCCCAAACTAACGCCCAACAAATTGAGCGACGATGCTAGGGGAATGGAGTGCCCCGACATAACTATGTCGGGTTCAGCAACGTTAACTTTTTTAGAAAAAACTGCCGCTTGGGTTTTTGTAGCGTTAAATTCCACTTGGTTACTGTCACCCCAAGATAGAATTTCTTCCAGGTCTTTGTTAAGTTGAACGACCTCCTGCTGTCTGCGGATACTCGCCTGAGCAGCCGATGTCCGAGCGTTCAAGGTGAATGAAGAGACAAGCGTACTGTCATCTGCAAAGCTATAAACTGGATTCCCGGTCTTTTCCAGCAGATCGTTAATGTAAATGAGAAAGAGAGTAGGAGACAGTATGGAGCCCTGGGGCACACCGGCGTTGATAGTGAGGGTGTTAGAAAGAAATCCGTCGACCGCCACTCGTAAAGAACGCTCTCTGAGGAAACATGAGAGCCACAAACAGAACCTTTCAGACATACCGTAAGAGCGTAACTTAGCCAACAGTCCATCGTGCCAAACACGGTCGAATGCCTTGGATATGTCAAGAGCAACCGCTCGAGATTCTCCAAAATGTTCAATTGCGTTGTTCCAAACATGTGTTACATAAGTCAGAAGATCTCCTGTTGATCTATGTTTACGAAAACCATATTGGTGATCGCTAATAATATTGAATCGTTCAAGATATTTTAGAAGATGCTCATTGATAACCTTTTCCATGACTTTCGATATTATTGAAAGCAGTGCGACTGGTCGGTAGTTATTTGGCAAGGTCTTCTTACCTTTTTTAGGTATCGGCTGAACCGTGGCACATTTCCAGCAGGACGGAAATATTCTCTTCCTGTAGGATAGGTTAAAAAGTCTACAGAAAACTGGTGTTAGTTCCCTTGCACAGTTTTTGAGAACTATGG
The DNA here is from genome assembly GCA_019049505.1 of Pachyrhynchus sulphureomaculatus. Lineage (NCBI taxonomy): Eukaryota > Metazoa > Arthropoda > Insecta > Coleoptera > Curculionidae > Pachyrhynchus > Pachyrhynchus sulphureomaculatus. Next base: position 134,609,070 of record CM032448.1, on the reverse strand, counting down.
CAGGTATTCCGTCAGCGCCAGAAGCCTTCTTGGTGTCTAGCTTCATTAAAATACGCTTTATGATGCGCTGTCTGAAGACAACATCGGGCATCCTTGACTGCAATATGGAAATGGTAGGTGGTGTTTTTCCTTGGAAATCGACAGTAGAATGTGAAGCAAAGAGTTCAGCCAACAAGTTCGCTCTCTCAACAGGTGTGGTTGCAATGGAATTATCTAGCCGTGTGAGTGGTGGTATGGTGGATTTGGTAAAATTTTGACTAACTGCCTTAGCGACTGCCCAAAAGGACCTGGAATTGTTGGGACAAGCGAGAAGTTTGTTTCTAATTCGTTGGTTGTGTGCCTCCTTGGTTTCGTCGATAATTCCCTTGCATCTGTTCCGGGCATGAACAAAGATGTTACGATTTACGGTGTTAGGATTTTCACGCACATAAATTACACTGGTCAACAAAAAAAAGAAAATTGTTTGTTTCCTATGATTTTTTTTTGTTTCTTTCTCAAATTGACGCGTATTTTTTAAATATGGCAACAATTTTTCTCTGACAGCTTTTGTTTTTGAGTTATAGCTAACTACCCTCATTTACTATTTTTACTTAGATTTTCGTTTTTTATTGGACACTAAAATATATTTTGTTGTTGTTTTAGATATGGTTTCGAAGAAGATGTTGTGTGCTTAATCCCGATTGTTTTTGCTATATTTGTGGTGAATATATATTTGCAAAATATCGAAAACCTATATCGGACTTTGTGAAAACTGCGTATCATCAATACTTTAAAATAAATTGTGTAATCAGGACAAGCCATGGGTTCCTCATATTGTATGCCAGAAATGTGTGGTATGTCTACGGTTATGGTCCAGTGGAAAAAGAGATGCAATAATGTTCGTAACACCCATGATTTGGCGAGAACCTCGAAACCATCATGACGATTGCTACTTCTGCGTTGTGAAAATAAACGGAATTAACCCTGGAAAGTGGGTCATATCCTAACTTATCTTCTGCTCAACGACCTCAATTAAAATCACAAGAGGTACAACCCAGCACATCTAAATCTTCTGATGATCTAAATCTCTGTGAACCCGAACGAAATACATCAAGTGAAGACTCTGATTCAGACTACAAATGTAGCCTTTCAGAACCTCAACCATTTAATCAGAAAGAACTAAATGACTTAGTAAGAGATCTGAACTTACCAAAAGAAGCTTCTGAAATTTTAGCATCTCGTTTAAAAGAAAAAAATTTGCTTACTCCGGAAACCAACATAACATTTTATCGTACCCGAGAAAAAAATCTGTTACCGTATTTTTCTCAAGAGAAGGATTTAGTTTTTTGTAACGATGTTGGTGGTATTTTGCAGCAGATGGGATTAAAACAGTACCAACCTAGTGATTGGCGTCTTTTCATAGACAGCAGCAAAAGAAGTTTAAAGTGTGTTTTGCTTCATAACGGTAACAAGTACGGATCTATACCTATTGCACATTCGACGACTTTAAAAGAAGAATACGTAAATGTTTCTAAGGTTATGGAAAAAATTAAGTATCAAGACCACAAATGGGTCATTTTGTGTTGATCTGAAAATGGTTAACTTTCTTTTAGGTCAACAAGCTGGATACACAAAGTTCCCTTGTTTCATGTGTCTCTGGGATAGTCGTGACAAACAACACCATTGGTCACAAAAAGTTTGGCCAGTGCGGGAAGAGCTAAAAGTTGGCAAAAAAAATGTTATAAACGTGCCTTTAGTTAGCCGAGACCGCATCATACTTCCACCACTTCATATTAACCTCGGCATAATGAAACAGTTTGTGAAGGCGCTTGACAAAAGTGGCGAATGTTTTAATTTTCTTTTACGCAAGTTTCCGGGATTAAGTTCAGAAAAATTGAAAGCTAGTATTTTTGATGGGCCACAGATTAGGCAACTCGTGAAAGATCCTAATTTTGTCAAATCAATGACTGAAGTCGAATCCACAGCTTGGAATTCATTTGTTTTGGTTATGAGTAGCTTCCTAGGCAAAAAGAAATCTGACGACCATGTCGAGCTTGTTGAGTGCATGATATCGAACTTGCAAGAGCTAGGGTGCAACATGAGCATAAAAATCCACTTCCTGCACTCGCATTTAGACCGATTTCCACAAAATCTGGGTGATTTTAGTGAGGAGCAGGGTAAAAGATTTCATCAGGATCTTCGGACAATGGAAGAGCGTTATCAGGGGCGGTGGGACTCACATATGATGGCAGACTACTGCTGGAGTTTGCAAGGAGATCTACCTAAAGTCGTTCATTCAAGGAAATCTTATAAAAGAACATTTGCTAGTGTTCAATAGAAATTTTGTTAACATAATCTATTATTTTTTTGTATTTTTTTGGCAAAATAATAAAACTGTATATTTCAAAAGGTAAAGCTGTTAGCAATCTCCCAGTATTTTTTTCATAGTCAGGGCCATAGAAATACCCAATAATAGAAAAAAAAATAAAGGAAACAAGACTTGTGTTGACCAGTGTTATTAAAGGTAATGCACTCGTGATTATTTTCGTTCAATCTACATCCCGTGGAGAATATTCCAGAATTTTTTCAAAATTTTTTGATCAGTACTTTTCGAGATAAGGTGGGGGGACAACGATTTTTCGCTATTTTTAAAAAATAATCCAAAGAAAAGTGTGCGCAAGTATTACATTATATATATATTTTTTACTCGTGTTTTAACAAGATTTTATTTGACACCACACTCCATGACCCAGTAAAAAAATTTTTTTTTCACTTCCGATTTCACCCCCCAAAACTAACCCCTTAAGTCAAAATTTAACTTTCAGAACTACACTGCTCTGATGAGGCCATCAATTCCTATATTATTACCAAATTTCAACTTTCTATTAGAAATAGTTTCGGAGAAAATCGAGTGTGACAGACAGACGGACAGACACCGAAGTCATCTTATAAGTGTTCCGTACGGACCACTAAAAATCGAATTTTCGAAAATTCGAGGTGTATCTAACCCCTTAATTGTAACAAGAAGTACTTGAAATGTGAAAATGTTATGCCATATTTAAGGAATAATTTTTATAAACATCTAAGTATAATAAGTAAACTTTTAAATTGAATGAGCAAGTAAAGATTAGACTAGATTGAGAAAATATAAGCGTAAAAAACTTAAATAAAAATAAGTAAAAGACAATATTTGCTAAGTCTGCTTGGAACAGATTCGATTACAATCTAAACGCTGGATATTCTTTTATTTTTGGCTAGCCAGTCAACAAACAAGAGGATAATACAATAAAGATGACCAATACGCTGAAAGTTTTAATATTTAAAAAAACCGTTCATTTTTCGTTTTTTTCGTATTTTATTTTATGTTAACGTTAAAAGAAATGGACTTGTTACATTAACTTTGAGGTCTGCTCGTCGAAAATCTGTCGTTTCTTAAGAAAATTCTTAAATACGAATATGAGAATGTAAATAAAATATGAAGATAAGACAAAAAAAAACCGGTCAAGTGCAAGTTGAACTTGCACAATTAGTGTTCCGTACGTTGATTGTTTTTAAAATAAAAAATTTTGTTAGGGTGGTATAAAATGATCGATCAGTGACTTCACAAAACACACCCCAAATGAGTTTTCAACAAAGTTTATTTCCAATCTTTACTGAAAATTGATGACCTTGAAATTTCTGTTTTTTTTATATACCAGATAAATTATTACAGGTATTGCACTCGTGATAATTTTCGTTCAATCTACACCCCGAGGAGAATATTCCAGAACTTTTTCAAAATTTTTTGATAAGTACTTTCCGAGATAAGGCGGGTGGACAGCGATTTTTTCGCGATTTTTTAAAAATAATACAAAGAAAAGTGCGTGCATGTATTACATTATATATATATTTTTTACTCATGTTTTCACAAGCTTTCATTTGACACCACACTCGATTACCTAGTAAAAAAATTTTTTTTTCACTTCCGATTTCACCCCCCAAAACTAACCCCTTAAGTCAAAATTTAACTTTCAAAACTACATGGCTCTGATGAGGCCATCAATTCCTATATTACTACCAAATTTCAACTTTCTATGACAAATAGTTTCGGAGAAAATCGGGTGTGACAGACGGACAGACAGACGGACAAACGGACAGACGGCCAGACAGACGGACAGACACCGAAGTGATCTTATAAGTGTTCCGTACGGAATACTAAAAAACGAAAAAGGAATAAAATAAATTACAATGCAAAATATATAGAAGGGCCGCCTTTTAGTTTTTACAAACGAACATAGATGGCGCTATTGAAGTGTGACATTACCATTGTTGTAAAATTTGATATTTGTTATCGTTAAAACAGTGGCAGCTCAGAAAATGACCAAAAAGTTTGTTTTCAGTGAGCGTTTAAAAGAAAACCATTTTAGTAAAGGCCTAACTCAACAACAATGCCTCAAGTGGTATATTAGAACTGAGAGAGAGCAAAAATTAGAACCCGTTTTTTTGTGTAGAGATGTGGAGACGAGGTGACTTTGTAGGCCTTTTAAAAATGATCCCTATAGATGTTTAAAGCTTAGTTGTATTGTTTTGGACACCATTCATTTTATAATAAAAAGGAATCTAAGTTCAACTCAAAAATGAAAAAATACTGGAGTTGTTTAGTTGTAGGTAAATAATTAAATAAAGTACAACTTATGTGATCGGTAGTTCAGTGAAACACTACGCTAAAACAAAGTAAAGTATATTCAGAAACATAGAGAGACGTCTCCCCCCTTGAGATTAATTAACATAAATAAATAACCTTTTATATGATGAAAATGCTCACGTTTACTGATAGTCTCTGAATTAAAATATGAAGGTTGTATAGTTTCTCGTTTATCACTTATTTTATTTTTGGAGAACGGCTTTGAAATAGTACTGTATTAAAAGTTGGTCCCAGGTTCACTTTCGGTGAAACTAGCTTCAAGAAGTTTTCGGGAGCATACGTGGAAAACAATTTCAGAATCACACGTGTAAATTAGTCGTCAGGAACGCTCGTTGTGGGAAGGAACTAATTTATTTATACTTGTATACTTACCGACTTACTGCTTGGCATTTTCCCATGGGTTTCTTATCACAATATTACCTCACACACTACTACCTGGCTTCCATTTGGCTGATCAACATTTGACCCTAAATGTCTTAAGATGGGTAGAATATTTCTGGAAGACGGAAAAAGCCTCGAAATGCCCAAAATGGCTGGTTCTATAGCAAACTCTTCTCCTTCCGTAGAAGTGAAATCTCTACAATCATCTAATTCACTTCAGGAGTATAAAATGCGATATGAGTGTTGAACTTGTAACTTGATAGACAAGGGCGGAGGACGCTCTTGCTAATGTGAATGCACACATATTTCTGGCAAATAAAAGAAATTTAATCGAATACTTACGCTTAAAGGATCCCAACACCAGCGCAATATAACGATTGCGATAACGGCAGCGATAAAAATCGCTTTTATAGCGGGACATATTTTTTATTTTTATTCACACCGATGCGATGCGGAAACAGTTTAACAGTGCGATAAACGTGTTTGCTTATTAGGTTTTTAACAAACTGTTTAAAAAAATGACCTCTAATGAAGAAGAAATGTTGGTGTTAATGGCAATAGGGGAAGATAAAAGTCAGCGAAGGTAAGTATCAATTTTCTAAGTAATAACGTATGATGTTTAGCAATTCTTTTAGGAAAAAAAGAAAATGGATACATGATATCAATAAGGAAAGAGAGATGTTTGGAGAGTATCATACTTTAATGCTTGAATTACGGCGAGATCCAAAACGGCTTTTGACGAGATTCTAAGCTTAATTAAACTTGACATACAGAAAGAAGACACGAATTATCGAGAAGCTGTTTCCTGCGAAGAACTATTGACAATTATGTTACGGTAAGCTTTCCATAATTCTCAAGCATCTTTTTACTAAAGGGTCTTCCATTTGGGACTTGATAACTTTGAAATTTCACTGTGAACGCACCCTTAAGCCAATCACCGAACTGTCAACGTCAAAATATTCAGTAAAGTCAACATTTTCATCATGGTGAAGTACATGAACGAACAACGTTTACAAATAATTAAAATTTACTACCAAAATTTGGAGTCGGTGACTGCAACTTTAAGAGCGTTAACGCCAATTTTTGGTCGTAATTCTCGTCCCAGTAGACAAGCAATTCATAGTCTAGTGAAAAAATTTGAGTTAACATATTCGCTGCTGGATGTTCCCGTGCCAGTGAGACAACGGGTTGGTCGAAGTGGCCAGAATATTGCTGCCGTTCAAGCGTCCATCTCAAACGAACCAAAACAGTTGGGCATCGCTCAGACCACACTATGGGCAATTTTGCGAAAGGATCTTGGCCTGCACCCTTATAAGTTAAAGTTTACTCAAGAACTAAAGCCACTCGATCATATAAAGCGACGTACGTTCTCGAATTGGGGTCTAGAAATGTTGAAAGAAGATGACCAATTTCATCGCAAAATCATCTTTAGTGATGAAGCGCATTTTTGGATAAACGGCTTCGTCAACAAACAGAATATGCGTTATTGGTCAGGTGAAAACCCTCATGTGCTTGAAGAAACATCACTTCATCCACACCACTGTTTGGTGCGGTTTTCATGCCGGTGGTGTCATTGGGCCGTTCTTTTTCGTTGATGAAAATAACCGTCACGTTACAGTCAATGGAGATCGCTACAGAGGCATGTTGCAACGTTATTTCTTTGATCAATTGCATGGGCTAGACATTAATGATATGTGGTTTCAACAAGTCGGCGCCACAAGCCACACAGCGGGTGTAACAATCGACTTACTGCAATCTAAATTCGGTGAACGTGTTATATCAAGAAATGATCCCGTCGAATGGCCGCCTAGATCGTGTGATTTAACACCTCTAGACTTCTTTTTATGGGGATACGTTAAATCATTGGTTTATGCTAACAAGCCTGCGTCGTTAGAGGAGCTTAGAGCCAATATTGAAAGAGAGATAGCGGCCGTTTCCGTCGAAATGTGTGGCCGGGTCATCGAAAATTGGGTTCAACGAATCGACCGCTGCAAACGTGCCCGTGGTGGACATATGAATGAAGTTGAATTCCATACATAAATGTTTTGATTGTACTTCAAGCCGATAGTAAGATTTTCGAAATGTCTCAAATGGGTTGCGTTTTATTTCAAAAAAAGTTGTCAAGTCCTTAATGGAAGACCCGATATTAAAAAGTTGAATGAAATGAAAAATGAAATACATATGTACTCAAATTGTTTTTATTCAGTCAGTAACTCAAACTAATAATAATTACACCTACAAAGGTGTATAGCTTTGAAAATACGTTTTACGTGGCGGTTCAACATTGCTATTTGGAAATGAAGTGATGAGTTCAGGAGCTATGTAGCTGGATCCAGGAATATTCGATGCTCTAGGGTTATTGTTAACACTGGATGGAACCTGCCCTTTGCGTATCATCGCGCATATCCAGGAAAGATTGACTGTAAATGTGTTCAACGGATGCCTGAGTAGTGGCTATCAAATTTTCTGGAGACGAGTTTATTATTGTGGACATGTAACTACTGGTAGCTGAACTTGGTCTTGAATTAACGTCACGTAAATTGGGTCTGATGGTTTGGCGATTACTTATAGGTGAAATCACTGACATACAGTTGTTTCCATCACAATGCAAACTAAATATTTCCGATCTTGAACGATATTGTTCAGTCGACAGTAAGCTTTCTTGATGTTCCAATTCCTGTTCCGTCATTAACTGAGCAATTTTAAGCTTGGTGTAGGCTTGTCTTCTAGGTGAAAGCTGTTGCAACATATTAGCATATCCTTGAAAAATTAGGTCAGTTGGATTCGTTTTTTTGTTGTCTTCCTCCCTGCGAGTCTCCATGTTTGCGTTCTTATTCTTCAAATATCGAATAACGTTACTTACTCCCGAATCATTTCGGTTTTCGTCCTTTGTAATTTTTGGTTTTTCCTTTTAGGCGCTGCTGATTTTAGGCTTGGCCTTTCCAATGATCTACTTTTTTCTGTGGGTGTAAACGCCAAGGTGTTTTGCGTTAAGTCTGTCTCATTTCCTTCAACTTTTTCTAATAACATTTTGTCAGTTTCTCTATTATCCTCGGAGTCATTTATAACTGTTGAAACCTCTGCATTAGATGACCGTAAAGTGAAATTGCGTGAGATAACTAACACCCTAAAAATATCAAAAGTACGTATTGATCATATTTTGCATGAACATTTGAGCATGAGAAAGCTCTGTTCGAAATGGGTACCACGTTTGCTCACAGTGGACCAAAAACAACAACTTGTTAATGATTCCGAGCGCTCTTGGATCTGTTTAAGCCCAATAAAAAAGATTTTTTCATGGGTTTTGGGACAATGGATAAAACATGGATCCACTACTATACAGCGGAATCAAATCGGTAGTCAGCTGAGTGGACAGCAGCTGGTGAAAGCCGCCCCAAGCGACCAAAGACGCAACAGTCGGCTGGGCAGGTTTTGGTCTCTGTATTTTGGGATGTGCATGGAGTAATTTTCATCGACTATGTTGAGAAAGGAAAAACCATCAATAGCGAATATTATATAAAGTTATTGGTGCGTTTGAAGGCAGAAATAGCGAAGAAACGGCCCCAAATGAACAAGAAAAAAGTGCTCTTTCATCAAGACAAATGCACCGTGTCACAAGTCAATGGTTACGATGGCCAAACTCCATGAATTGAAGTTCGAATTGCTCCCTTATCCACCGCATTCTACAGATTTGGCCCCCAGCGACTATGATCTATTCGCAGACCTCCGAAAAATGCTCGTGGAAAAGAAATTTAGCTCCGATGAAGAGGTTATCACCGAAAATAGGCCTATTTTGAAGGCAAAGACAAATCCTTCTTCAAGAAAGGTATTAAAATGTAAGAAAAGCATGGGACTGATTGTGTCGCTCTCGAAGGTGACTATATTGATGAATAAAGTGGAATTTTGCAAAAAAAAAAAATGTTTTAAGTAGCTAGATCAAAAACTTTTCAGCTTACGTGTTAGTTTCGGAGAAAATCGGGTGCGACAGACAGATGGACAAATGGATAGACAGACGAACAGACACCTTAGTGATCTTATAAGTTTTCCGTACGGAAAACTAAAAATCAAAATAAGAAAATAATTTCGACTTCTTAAACGTAACCTCGCAAAGAAAAAAAGGGAATTCAGTAAATCAAAAACTTTTATTAAAAATACAAGACACTTACTCCGTCCTATTATTGTATGCAATTCAATTACGAAATGTTCTTTCAAAGCTTTTAACTTTCTCGCATTTTTAGCTTTTAGTTGTTCTTCCCATTCAGACAATTTTTATTCCGATTTAGGAAATAAATTGCATAAAATACTATTCTGGCCTTGTCGCGAAGAAAATAGAAATAGCAAAAGTTTAAGACAGAAGAAAATAGATAGAACGGGGAATCAATAGTGAAGTTACATCATTAAAATTGAAAAGGACGGGAATAGATGATTCGTGAATTTGACTGCAGATACTTTAATAATTTGCGATTGTTCAATACACTATTATTTTAAAGAATATACGAAAAGGAACGTGATTATTAGAAAATGGTATAATCATCAGTAGAGACCGGATTATATGCAAAATAAAAATCTTGAAATATGCATGCAAATATGTATGAAAAATGCTTAAAATATGCATGAAAAGGGGGCAGCAACCTAAGTCCCATTCTTGCCTCCATAGTCATGTCCTACCTGTTGAAGAATTATACAGAAAGATTATCCTTCAGATCACCGTTTTTATTTCAATATGTTGTCGATCTTATTCTATCCATACCAGTACATGGTAAAGAAGAAATCCCAAGTTTTCAATTCTTTTGATCCGCACCTACAGTTCACTATGGAAGAGGAGTCTAACAATGCTGTTCCTTTCCTGGACACCATAGTCGTCAGGGGCGACGACAATATCATCAGACTTGATTGGTATAGAAAACCAACTTCCTCTGGCAGATATATTCATGCCAAGTCCGGCCATGATTAGAAGGTGAAAGTCAATGTCATAAAGGGTCTTTATAGAAGAATAAAAGGTATAGCACACCCAGACTATCTACATCAAGCAGAGACATTGCTCACAAGTCTCTTCATGGAGAATGGATACAGCAAGAAGCTCCTACTCAAGACCAAAGTTAACAAGATCTTCCATACCAATCATATAATACCAGAACCTTCTCCTCCGTCTGCACCCTCTCCACCACCTCCCCCTATACCCACACCCCCTGTTGATAATATTGCATTTAAATAATAATAAAAGTAGTAATTTTTAGTTTTTTATTTCAAAATCAGCATAAAATTAACAAATTATCGACGAGGTTTAAATTTAATTAACAATTATTTAACATTTTTTAAAATTATTTAACATTTGTATTCTTGTCACGTAAACAATAAGGTATTGTTCCAAATGTTGGGTAGTAAGATTGTGTCTTCGATCACTTAAAATATTTTTATAAGTGGAAAAAGACTGTTCCACATCCACTGAGGTAACTGGGCAGTATTTGAATTTGGGTGCTACTCGTATGTTAGCACTTATTGTTTCTGGCAAAAGTTCACCCGTCCCATTAATAAAACTATCAATTTGACACAAAGGTTCAAAGCCTGGGTTATTGCACAAAATGTTTTCAAACTTTTCTTTAATTCTACGCAGGAATACATCTGGCAATGTGGAGTTTATTTGACGGATTTTATTTCATTAACTGAATTGATTCGGTCAACGCCAAACCTCGAGTTTCAAGCTTTTTAATACCCGCAGGTATGTGGGAAAAGTGAGTGCTAATCAAAGCTATGTTTTTTTTAATATCAGAATCGTTAAGTGGTTCATATATATATATATATATATATATATATATATATATATATATATATATATATATATATATATATATATATATATATATATTTATATAATTCAATTTCACTACTCACAATAAACTTGTACAGATATCTATATACAATTGTGTTTTTTGAAGATATAATTACATTTAAATTGAAAGGGAATTCAACATAGTACTTAAGATCATCAAACAACCTATCCATATATCTCTTATTCATAATACATCCTAGAATATAATGTTCTAAGTCGCCAGGGGGTTCTTTGTATTATAGGGAAATTGGATCTATAATAAAATCCTACATCGGATTGTTCAAATTGTTCCTGCCAATTCTCACATAAATAATGAGATAACTATCATTTTAAAAATTCGTGACGCATATTTAGTTGAAACCGAATTATGCTTTGGGTAAATATTAGCAACAGTTTTTTTTTTATTATTTTTTAACTTGAAAATGCCGTTAATTTATAAAAATATTTTTGACAAAAAGTTACGTTTGTATATTATTTCACGTTTATCACGAAACGAGCAAGTCTGTACTAAAACATGGGCTACATTGAATTTTAAGACTTAAATGAGTTTTCAAGTAAATTCCGTACACTCTGTAGAACCACTTAGATAGTACATATCTAGAAACATCGGCCTCTAAAACTCCCTTTACTGCATATATTTTAGAGCATGTTAAGTCCAGGCATTGAGCCAAAGTTATCCCGTTGCCAAAACTTTTTATGACTGTACGAAATGTTCTAGTTTTCCTTCCTTTTTCGTTTTTTCAGGATATCTTCTAGTGGGAGATATTTCGACGAGTCTCGAGCTGAAATGAAAATTTTAGAGTTATACGAAGCGTAATTGTTTTTTTTTAAGCTGAATTAATTTATGCCGTTGACTAGTTTATAACAAGTTTAAGTACTCTGAGTGTGTGAAGTCTTTTAACAATATTCTTTGAGACTACAGGTAATTGGATTAGGACGTGTTATTTCACTTTTTTAAAACTAAGCATTCAACATAATAGTGAAGCTCTGATATTCTTCTGGCGCTCAGAAGTGGGAAAAGTACGAAAACTTTGATGGGGAATATTGTTTATTTCTAAGAATCGGTGTTACTTATTAAAAGATTGGGTATAGTAATATTGCGAGGTACTAAAGTCTTCAGAATGCTGTTGATAAGGCCGTACTCACACTTTGTTAACAACAGTAATTATCAAAGCTCACCAGAAAGTAATGTTTCGTCATTTGTTCAAGCTGAGGACTGACATTACGGTAGCCCATATTTGAAACGAATTATCTACAAACTGTGGAACTTTTGGAGAAAAGGCTTGTTAAATCCGACACCAAAATTTGAAGTCTCTAGAAAAGTATCACCCGCGCAGTTGATGTCAAAATTTGTATTCAAAAGCTGCGTCTTGTTATCGATATGTCCCAGACCAGGGGTGCTCAAACTTGAATTTCTGGCGATCTACCTCAATATTGTTAGACTACGATCGATCGACTCTGAGAGGCTGCAAGCAAGTGTGATGCAGGATTGTCGTCTAGGTAGGGTGTATCGTGGCACAGATATTAGTTTTCCGCATAATATGCATTTTTTTAGTCAAGGTAAGTGTAGGTCTGCTCTAAAATGTCAATGAAAAAACTCATAATTATTTAAAATTGCGAGTTTATTGGTTCTTACAAAACAAACGAGTTCTAGTGTCTAAACTTAACTAAAGAGTGACTTTGGATGTTGAAGCATCGCAAGCATGATGACATATGTTCGTCAGTTGGTCGATTGCGATATTTTGACTTAATTATTTTCATTTCAGAAAATGCAGACTCGCACAAGTAAGTTGACCCAAACATTGCTGTCAGTTGAAGGGCGATTTGCCTTAGATTCAGATATTTATCTTCAGATATAAAACACCAGAATCTTGTATCAGATGCTGTGGCTTTGAGATGTATATCTGATATAATCTGCACTAACTCATTTTCAACAGTACATGAGTCCATCTTAAACTTACTTGCTATTTCAGTAGATAATTCCTCAATGTTTTTACACGAAAAAGGATAACTCATAAATGATGCGATATTTGCCAATTTACTGAAATCATAAAAACGTATTTCGAATTGGTCCAAAATATTTGATAATTCTGCCTCATAAATATCATAATTCAACTGAGGAATCCTTGTTTTCAAAGACAGAAAATTTTTCAGATCCTTTCTTTTCAGTTGATCTATCATAAGTTGCAATTTACTTTTGAATGCGTTTATTGCGCTAATCATCTCAATAATAGTTTTTCCTTTATCTTAAAACTCCAAATTAATGGTGTTTAAATACATTGTGATGTCTGTCAAAAATGCCAAATGAGTCAGCCATTTTCCATTTTTCAGCATCTGAGTGTCATCACCTCTTTCGTCCAGAAAAGCTGTTAGTTCGAGCAATAATTCTTGAAACCTTTCTAGGAATTTTCCGCGACTAAACCACCTGTCGTCCGTGTAAAGAACTAAATCAGTGTGTTCAGTTGACTCACTATCTTCCAACTGCAATTTAAAGAGCCGTCGTTGCAAGCTACGTGCACGGATAGAATTCACAATTTTTATTGCAATGCCCATAATCTCCTCCATGTTTAGAACTTTTGAACACAAAACTTGTTGATGTATAATGCAATGGAAGGAGAAAAATGAAGGGAAATCATCATTAGCTCGACACAATGCCACAAAACCGTTTTCGTTTCCAGTCATTGCTGGTGCTCCATCGGTTGTAATGCACACTAGTTTATATAGTGGTAGCTTGTAGTTTGTTACAAAATTGAAGAAAACGTCGCCACGGGTCTTTCCTTTCAGAGGAATCATTGTCAAAAACTCTTCCTTAGCCGACATGTCATTGAATACCATTCGAATAAAAATACACAGCTGGGTAGTGTCTGTCATATCGGTGGATTCGTCGAACTGTAAAGAAAAGTATGTACATCCCATGATATCATGTTTTAGTTTATCTGCCATATCCTGACTCATGACTTCAACACGCCTTGTGACAGTCGGACGAGATAACTGAAGTTCTCTAATAGCAGACATAATCTCTGTTTTATTTTTAAAATCTCCAAATAAAGTCTCACCAGCTTGAATAAATGCTTCATTCACAACCAATCCATCATCAAATGGTTTTCTTGTATTTCGCCAATATATGAGATATTTTAAATGACGCGATCGCTGCAGCTTTTGATTGTTTGGCTGGTCTTGTGAACATGGTTTGTTCTTTTTTCAAACACATTATCAAATCACGTACTTTTCGTTTTCTTAATTCACTCTTTGACGGAAAATCCTTTTCATAGTTCTCACGCTTAGATATTGCAACTGACGCACGGCAAATGAGACAAATGCACTTATCATTTACCATACAAAAGAAAAATTCTTCCTCCCAATCGTTATTAAAATGATAAGTTTTACTTTTCTTCGCCGCACTCATTTTGGACTATTTATTAATAAACTTTGTATCGATGTATCGCCTTCAAGTTACAACTCAGACTGACTCCTATTCCTGCAGGCGCAACATTTATATCGGCACGAACGAATTCTCGAATGTTCCCGTCAAACACGCCGCCCGAAGTTTCTAAAAAAATCGGCGGGAATCAAAAACGCGGCTTTTCTTTGACAAGTACCGCGCGTTCCTTTGATAAAGCCGCCTTTTGCCGCTAGCAGGGGGTTATTACGATAAAAGAAAGTGATGAGGGGGTTATTCTGGCCTAATTGTGGATCGAATAAATTTTAGTAGTTTATTCATTACATTTTGTTTTAGTTACCTAAAACAAAATCTGTGAATAGTTCTATATCGGAATTTTTTTCTCGAGATCGACTCAAAAAGCACTCGCGATCGACTTGTTGATCGCGATCGACCGTTTGAGCACCCCTGTGCTAAACGCTTAAGGAGTACTATACACCTGGGCGCTGCAAAAAGTATATATTTGTGTGTGTATGTTATTAAGTGAATATTATAAAAGAATGGCGATTGTATAGTTTTATTGTAGGTACTTTAAATTATAAAAAAAAATATTAGATGTTTTAAATGCTAATATTACTTTTTATGATGAGAACTATAGCGCCTTCTTGTCTGCAGGATAACTTCACGCAGAATAACTTCACAAATAAAAATTAATCTTCTAAAATAATGTAGTAGTTAAAAATTGCCGAAGGATTTTTTTAAAAAATAAAAAATGTACAGTGTTTCAAACTTTAGTATGCAATTTTTGGCAAAAAATGTATATTTAATTATTCATAAAAAACTTTAAGCACTCGGAAAAATAGGTATAAAAATAAAAAAAATTTTGACGCTGCTATTAAATATATAAAACAATTTTTCTTTCACAAATATACCCAGTAGTTTTATGAATAATTTGATATAATAACGATTAAAAAAAAAAAAAATTACGGAGATATGAGCCATCAAGTAGGACCCTCTTTTGAAAATCCTTGCTGATGGTGTTCTTATTTTCTCTGTCAGGCATCATCTAAAAAATAAAAAATAATTTTTTTCTTATTTAGAAAGCTAAGATGTAGCACAGGAAACAATTTTTGAAATTTTTTTTTAGAAATGACAGCTGTTTAAAAAAAAAACTCTGATTTTTATCGAAATTTTAAGTTTAAAAAATTTATAACTTATGAATGTGGTACCCAATCAAAAAAATCCTATGCTACATCTTAGATAATATATAAAGAATACCAGGTGTACAAGTATAAAATGCGGATTTTTTTTTTCTAAAAAAACATGTTAAATTCGGAAGAATGATAAAAAGTGCTTTATTCAAAGTATACTCCAACGCTTGTTATACATTTTTCCTATCTTTCGGGCAATTTGTGAATACCACGCCAGGAAAAATCTTCCTCTTTTGCTGCGAACCATTCATCGAGCCATTTTTTCACATCTTCGTACGAACCAAAGCGCTGCTCAGCAAATGCATGACCCATCGATGCAAACAAGTGGTAATCGGAAGGAGCCAAATTTGGTGAGCAAGCCGCATAGTGTAG
Source organism: Pachyrhynchus sulphureomaculatus (assembly GCA_019049505.1). NCBI lineage: Eukaryota > Metazoa > Arthropoda > Insecta > Coleoptera > Curculionidae > Pachyrhynchus > Pachyrhynchus sulphureomaculatus. Next base: position 134,593,234 of record CM032448.1, on the reverse strand, counting down.
AACTTCCCCGCTGAGTGCTTCCAACGTGTCGTGAACTGGTTTTGCCGTATGTGATGGAGCATTGTCATGAAGAAAAATGACTTTGTGTTGCCTCTTTCGGTATTCTGGCCTTTCTTCAAGCAGCGAACGGTTCAAATCGGTCAATTGTTGTTGGTAACGTTTAGTATTAACCGTCTCCCCAGGTTTTAACAGTTTATAATAGACCACGCCCTTCTGGTCCCACCAAACACAGAGCATCGTCTTTCTGCCAAAGCGATTCGGTCTTGCGGTCGATGTGGCTGGTGCGCCTGGGTCTACCCATGATGTTTTGCGCTTGGGATTATCAAAATAAATCCACTTTTCATCCTCTGTAACTATACGATTCAAAAACGACTTCCTTTTGTACCGAGAGAGCAAAATATCACACGTGTAGCTGAGAGTGTAAGAAACTTAAAGTGGAGCTGGGCGGGTCATATCGCAAGATTCTCTGATACTCGATGGACCCATAGAGTAATCAACTGGAGGCCCTGGAATGAGAAAAAAAGTAGAGGACGACCGCACACCCGATGGTCTGACGACATTAAAAGACTAGTGGGATACAGCTAGATAAACAAGGCCCAAAATCGAAGAAGATGTACTGAGGGCTTATGCCCGACGATGGATTGTATAGCTGACGACGATGATAATTATATATATAATAATAATAATAAAAATAAGCGAGCGAGCGAAAGAAGCGAAAAACAGTTCTACCGAAAAACTATGTACAACGAGCAGACAGTAGTAACCACCAAACAAACAAGAACTCACAGATTATTGGAATTTATGTATACAGAATGCTTACTTATCAAAATTGTTGATCTGCAATGATGTAAAAAAATCTTACGTAAAGGGGCGTCCAAGTCGTACCCTGAGACGCATTCAATATAATGTGACTGTTGATCACGCTAATCGTGAAGTTTGTCGTACTGCGTTTTATAACATTCATGGCATCTCTGAAAAGCGCGTTCGAGTCGTACTTGACAAAACCAGCAGAACTGGAACTGTTACAACGGATCAAAGGGGGAGGTGTGAACCCGCGAAGAAAATAGGAAATGACGATCTTTCTAAAGTAAAAGAACACATCATGTCACTACCTACTGTCACCAGTCATTACAGTCGCGCCAAAAGCCCTCATCGAAAATACTTACCTGTTGGACTTAATATTAAAAAGCTCTATTCTCTTTACAATGAATGGCTTACGGAAAATTACCCTGGTTACAGCCCGGTAAATCAGCACTATTATCGTAATACGTTTAATATGCAGTTCAATATTGGTTTTGAGCCCCCAAAAAGTGACACCTGTAATTATTGCGATAAAGTAGACATAAAAATTAAAAGTAGTCAAATGCACGATTCCGAAAATGTTGCTGAAATCGAGAATCTTAAACAAGAGAAGGAGTTACATCTGACCCGTGCAAAAGCTGCTCAGTCTCTTCTTAAGGGATTAAGGAGTAATGCCGATGACTCTTTTCTGGTCATAGCTTTTGATCTGCAGCAGGCTTTGCCAACCCCAAAGCTGACTACTGGGATTCAATATTACAAAAGGAAGCTATGGACCTATAACTTTTGTATCCATAATGTAAAAACCGGTTCTTCAACGATGTACCTTTGGGATGAAAGTACAGGGAGGCGTGGATCATGTGAGATTGCAAGTTGCTTGTACGATTATTTGTGTAAAGTTGATGTTAATGTTAAAAAAGTTATTATGTTCAGTGATAACTGTTCTGGACAGAACAAGAATTTAAATCTTGTTTTGGCAAATCTATACCTTATACACAAAGACCAGTTCACTCAAATTAAACACTATTTTATGATACCTGGGCACTCATACCTTCCCTGTGATAGGGATTTTGGGAACATTGAGGGAGAAATACGGAATAGCACTGTGTATATCATGGATCACTATAAGTTAATGATTGAAAGCTGTCGCCGAAAAAACCAGTTTTGCGTTGTCCAACTTAGACAGGACATGATTTTCAATTTCTCTAATTTTCAAAAGAAAATTACTAAAATGCAGATGGCTGGTGCTAAGTTTAAAGATGGAAAGATCTTTGAATTTACAAATAACTTTAAGCAAGGTTTCTACATTCATTCTGCTTACAATTTGGATGTCAAAACGGCAGTCAAACTACAAAAAGGCAAGGTGAAAAACTATGATCCTGATCATTTTCATTTGGCCAGTGAAACACTGACGAGACTTTACAGTGCTCCCATTAAAATACCAGCCCCCAAATTAAAGGACATTCAGGACTTGTTACCGTATGTTCCCCTACCTTGGAGTCGGTACTTTACTAACATTATAGCCTCTCAAGGCGCAGCAACGAATAAGAGCACCGAAAATGAAGATATTATGGACGATGAGCAAATTTACAACTGAACTTGGCTAATTATTTGTTTCTTTTCTTTAGTTTTTTTTTATGTTAGTTTCAATACCATATTTCTACTGTTTTGTATGTTGTATCAAGTAACTATTTTGTAATAACAAAACCTTTAATTAAAACAATAACCTTAAAATTAAATAAAATGTGTTCAAAATTTTTAATACCGGTCTAATTTTTTCCCAGGTATTGCCCATTTTAGGTGATAGTGTAGCATCAGAAACGAACAGTAAAATATAAAAAAAAAATACACAAATAAATATTTAAAAAAACAACATTTAAAAATTCACGGAATACACTATTCTACTTAAGTAAATAATAAAAAGCTAATAAATTATAAATAAATAATAAAAACCTAATTTTGCCAATATTTTTTTGTTGAGTTCGCCCTTCCGCAACGCCTCATATATATATATATATATATATATATATATATATATATATATATATATATATATATACATATATATATATATATATATATATATATATATATATATATATATATATATATAAATTCGTTACCCTGAAAAATGACCGAAAAAACGCATTTATTGTTATTTGATTAATAAACAAATGACAGAAAACTGTTAAAATCACTCCAAAAAATTTTTTTTTAATGGCATCGGAAAGCTAGCGTCGCACGGTGGGACGAAACCCCAACGTGCCATTCAAATTATCCTACAGGTCTTAATTTTGAACTAATCGGAATGATTTTTTTTTGAATTATTCGTTTTTTCCTGACCAATTCATCCGTCGAGCTAGATTTTAGGTTTTTTTCCACAGTTTTTCGGAATTTTCAGAAGAGTTATTAAGTTTTATGAAAAACGGCGTTTTTCGTGGGAAAATCAATATATAAATCCATTTGCCTGTCGTTCAGCTCATGTGATACCCATCTACCGATCTTCTGAATCTTTCCCATCTCTCGTAGACGATTGGAAACAGCTTGTTGACTAACGCCCAATTGCTCGGCGAGTTGTTTTTGTGTTTGCGAATCATCTTCGTCCAACAATGCTTGCAATTTCACATCTTCGTATTTTTTTTGGCGGTTTTCCACATTCCTTGTCTGCAACATCGAAGTCACCACTTTTGAAACGCTGAAACCATCGTTCACACGTATCTTGTGATGGAGCGTGTTCACCATAAGCTTCTCGAAGCAATCGGTATGATTGAACAGCAGTTTTCTTCAAATGAAAATAAAAAATTAATGCTGTCCGCGAATGCTCTTTGTTCGGTATAAATTTCGACATATTGAACATACAGAACACTATGCACACACTTTTCCAATTTGTCACTCGTGCGCGTCTGACACTTGTTGATGACACAACAAAATGGCGCAGTGTCAAATCTTTATAGCACAAGCTGCATTGGTGCACAATCTGTTGTCTGGAATCCGCATTTTATACTTGTACACCAGGTATGTGTTGTAAATTTTAAAAAATTCGGTTGAGTAGATCTTAAGATATTTTCTACACCAGTTGAAACAAGGTAGTCTTGAAAAAAACGAAAAAGAAAAAAACAGTACGGCGCACAGTGGGGAAAAACGAAAAAATCGTGTTTCAAAATTGTCTAGAGCCTTCAATTTTGGGTTCGATTTGGACGATTTTTTTTTAAATTGAAGCTTATTAAATTTCGAACAAAGTTGTCGGAGCCGATTTTTTCAATTAAACTTTTGTTTCAAAATGGCGGACGTTGGTTTCTGATTATATAGCGACTGAGACACAGAAAACGCTTACAGTTTCAAACCAAGTTGTGCTAAAATGCGTGTATGTATGTTTTTTTTTATGTCGCAGATAATATATCTAATATCACAGTTACAAGATTAATAGTAATGAACCCAAAATGGCTGCCATGAACAATAAAAGTATTATAAATATGAATAAACGTACCATTATTAATTTATATCCATAACATTTGCATAAATAATTTGTTTAAGGTTGTTAATTATAAATATGTTTCAACAATTGACTTAAAATGACAAATCAAATATGGCGGATGCCAAAATTGAATCGAGCAAAAAAGTTTCACTGTGGCATTTAGTCTGTGGCAGTCAGATCATTCAAGTTACTCAAGTTTAGTTGCGGGATTTAAATTTTCAGGCAGTTATTGCTAGAATATTGCGCTGTAAATTTTAAGTATCGTAGACAATTTTCTAGCAGATACAAAAAACAGCGATACACGCAGAAAAGGACAGCTCACACAGCTAGAAAATGGCTACAACAGCTAAAAACGTTTTATTAAAATAGGGACAGCTAAATATTTTGCTGCACTAGCCACATTGTTTGCTGTTGTAGCAAAAAAGTGGCTGCTGTTGCTAAACAGTGGCTAATGTAGCAAAATATTTAACTGTTCCTATTTTAGCATTTTTCTGTGTGTATTTTGGAAGAGTAATAATAATCTTTATTAACGAGAAAACCCTTTAGTACATATACAGAACTACTGAATTATAGGAATAGACTAGAAAAATAAGAAAATAAATATGTCTAACCTTAACTTACTCTTACATAAAATGTTGTCTATATATAAGAAATGGTAACGTTTACATAAGAAATGATAACGTTTCGCGTTTGTTCTAACGTAATACAAACTGATTAGGAACAACAAAATATAAATAGAATACGAACAACATAATATAAACATAATATTAACGAAGTAATCGAACATATACAATATAAGTTTAACAAATCTGGACAAGCTGTAAGTAGATGCCATCGTTTAAAATATAAAGTTATGCGGAAAAGTGACAATAAAATAGATTAATATAAATAAATAAAAAGAAATGAACTGATTTATATATATATATATATATATATATATATATATATATATATATATATAGATATATATATATATATATATATATATTATATATATATATATATATATATATATATATATATAGATATATATATATATATATATATATATATATATATATATATATATATATATATATATATATATATAGATTAATTTATCGTTACGGTCACGCACATCGGTCATAAGTCTGAAAATTAGTAAGTCAAGGTAGTCGTAAGTCGGGGGATACCTGTAGTTTCACACAAGAACAACGTGAATCGCTTTTTCCGCACTCGTGCCGCTCCTGGAGCGCTTTAGGGACTTCCCTGCAGCACGTGTGCTAGACCAATTAAAAAAAAAAAAAAAAACCTCTCTCAAATGTGCCCAACAGGTAATCCACATATGTCAGAAGATTAGATACACAGGAGCGAGAACACCGAAAGCTATATCGTTCATCCATGATCACCCTCCTACAATGCCAAGAAAGAGAAGAAGTGACCAATGGGTCAAAAAGCTTTGGTATGGTCGACTGTATGCAGAAGCCCCTATAATTAGTCACGCCGCTACGATCACCAGATTTAAAAATTGGGGTTATATACGAGGCTGGTTTGAAAAGTCCGTGCAAAAATAAAAACTACTTATGTGTTTGGGGTAAACCTTTTTTATTTTTTGACATAGTCTCCTTTTAGGCTTATACACTTCGTCCAACGATGTTCTAGTTTGTTGATCCTTTCCGAATAATAGGATTTGTCCAAGTCTGCAAAATCACCTCCTCGTTTGAGTAAAATCTTTGTCCCGCCAGACATTTCTTCAAATTGGGGAACAAATAGTAGTCCGAGGGAGCCAAGTCTGGAGAATAGGGGGGATGTGAAACGAGTTGGAATCCTATTTCCATTAATTTTGCGACTACAACTGCTGAGGTGTGTGCTGGTGCAATAAAAAAAAAAAAAAAAAACACATCACAGAAATCTAGTCCGCCATACTTGATTTGTCATTTTAAGTCAATTGTTGAAACATATATATAATTAACAACCTTAAACAAATTATTTATGCAAATGTTATGGATATAAAATAATAATGGTACGTTTATTTATTCATATTTATAATACTTTTATTGTTCATGGCAGCCATGTTGGGTTCATTATTATTAATCTTGTAACTGTGATATTAGATATATTATCTGCGACATAAAAAAACATACATACACGCATTTTAGCACAACTTGGTTTGAAACTGTAAGCGTTTTCTGTGTCTCAGTCGCTATATAATCAGAAACCAACGTCCGCCATTTTGAAACAAAAGTTTAATTGCAAAATCGGCTCCGACAACTTTGTTCGGAATTTAATAAGCTTCAATTTAAAAAAAAATCGTCCAAATCGAACCAAAATTGAAGGCTCTAGACAATTTTGAAACACGATTTTTCGTTTTTCCCCACTGTGCGGCGTCAGCGTCTTAAAACCAAATATTTTTTTTAAATTACCTTCAATTTGAAATTCTTAGACCGTACATGAGGTCTTCCATTATTGCCGCGATGTCCTCCGACTCCTTTTGAGCAGCTGTTTTCAATTTCCTGGCCTCTTTAGTCTCCTGTTGGGCTCCCATGTTGGCTATAGATATTCGTTGAGAAATCCAAATTATGGATAAATCGCAGTGCAGTTGGGCCAATTACAAGGTTTAATAATTGCATCATTTGTAATACACTAGTATATCCATCATTAAATATACTAGCTGCAGTATAAGATGCTATATCAACAATTTTTGTGCCACTGTAATGCACTTTTGGAGCCATAGACCAAATCACAGCGTTTAGACTTTCGTTGTTATTCTGAGTGTATTCTTTTAAACAGCGTTTTTACAAAGGACTGACTAAAAGAACAATACCCTTTGTCAAGGCTTTGACCAATCGTGCCTGTCCGATTGCTACCTGAGTTTTGGGCCGACCCTCTACCGCGCTCACTTCTAATTGCTATAACTTCTGAAATAATATTCATTTTATTTCTCAAAATTTCCTGGATTAAGTACTGAAAATCTAAAAAACAGGCATTTTTGATGGGCCCCAAATACGTCGATTAATTAAAGACTCCACTAATTTTGAGACATCTATTACTGAAGTTGAACAACTTGCATGGAAGTCCCTAAGCGCTCCAGAAGCGGCATGTATGCGGAAAAAGCGATTCACGTTGTTCTTGAATCGCTGTAAGCGGTTGTACAAAATTTCCTCGGAAATTACAAGACTGAAAATTATATACTGTTAGTTGATGAAATGCATCACTTTAAAAATTTAGGCAGTCATATAAGCATAAAAATACACTAGCTTAATAGTCATGTAGATCATTTTCAACATAACCTAGGATATTTGAGCGAAGAACAAGGGAAACGTTTCCACCAAGATATAAAAACAATGGAGAACAGGTATCAAGGCAGATGGGACGCTCATATGATGGCAGACTATTGCTGCGGACTTATGCGAGATTGCCCAAGACAATTTCACTCTACAAAATTACTTAAAAAACAATTTATTCGTGTAGAATGTTAAAATAAAGTCATATTTTTTGTAAAAATGCATTTTTTTTCTATCTCATTAAGTAGAGCTGATACAAAAAAACTATTTTTGACGTCACCGTATCAGACATACTTAAAATCAGATCTAAAATCTTAGTCACCAAAATGTGTGTACGTCAGTGTAATTAATACTTAATAATTAATCTATATTATATATAAAATGCAACGTCTCTCTGTTTGTCTGTCTGTCTGTCCGTTAGTGCGCTTATCACTGGAGAACCACTTATCCGATTTACGTACATTTTTTTTAAAACATACATATGTTCTCTGGACATGTTATAGGCTATATTTTATTACGATGGATAGCATAAGGAATGAGCAGTGACGTAAAATAGTGAATGAAGTCGGATAAAAGTTTGCGCCAGCGCGTTCCCTTGAAATACACAGCCTAAACCATTAAATATAGAACAATATTATGAAGCAGAGAATATCTATAATCTATAATATATATAAAATACATTGTCTCTCTCTGTCTGTCTGTCTGTCCATTAGTGCGTTTATCACGCGAGAACCACTTATCCGATTTACGTGATTTTTAAATTCATACATATGTTCTCTGACCAGGTTATAGATATATATTTTATTACATCTATAATATATATAAAATGCAACGTATCTCTGTCTGTCTGTTTGTCTGTCCATTAGTTCGCTTATCACTGGAGAACCACTTATCCGATTTACGTGCTTTTTTTTTTAAACATGCTAAACCATTAAATATGGAACAATATCTTGTAGCAAAGAATATCTGTAATACGAGTACATATAAAATGCAACGTATCTCTATCTGTCTGTCTGTCCGTTAGTGCGCTTATCACTGGAGAAATACTTATCCGATTTACGTGCTTTTTTTTTAAACATACATATGTTCTCTAGCCAGGTTATAGGATATATTTTATTACGTTAGGTGACATAAGGAATAAGCAGTGACGATAATAGTGAATCAAGTCGGAGAAAAGTTTGCCGCTAGCGCGTTCTCTTGCAATACACTGCCTAAAGCATTAAATATGGAACAATATCATGTAGCAAAGAATATAATATATATAAAATGCAACGTCTCTCTGTCTGTCTGTCTGTCCGTTAGTATGATTATCACTCGAGAACCACTTATCCGATTTACGTGTGTTTTTTTTTTTAATTCATACATTTGTTCTCTGGCCACGTTATTTATAATCTTCTATCTAGAATACATATAAAATGCAACGTCTCTCTGTCTGTCTGTCTGCCTGTCTCTCTGCCTGTCTGTCTGTCTGTCCGTTAATGCGCTTATCATTTGAGAACCACTTATCCGTTTTATGTGTTTTTTATAAATTTATACATTTGTTCTATATAATGGGAGATAAGGTGAGATAATGGGAGATAAGGAAGAATAATGGGAGATAAGTCAAGATAAGCCTCGATAATGGGAGACAAGGTGGGATAATGGGAGATAAGTATAAATAATGGGAGATAAGGAGAAATAATGGGAGATAAGTAGAGATAAGTCTAGATAATGGGAGTTATCGTGAGATAATGGGAGATAAGGAGAAATAATGGGAGACAAGGAGAAATATTGCGACATAAGTCAAGATACGCCTAGATAATGGGAGATAAAGTGAGATAATGGGAGATAAGGAGAAATAATGGGAGATAAGGATTTCTCCTCATCTCCCATAATGGGAGATGAGCAGAGATAAGCCTAGATAATGGATATTATGTAGAGATAATGGGAGATAAGGAGAAATATTGGGAGATAAGGGGAAATAATGTGAGATATTTTATTACGTTGGGTAACATAAGGAATAAGCAGTGACGATAGTAGTGAATCAAACCCAGGTGAGCGGAGCCGCGGGCCCTGCTAGTACTTTATAAGATAACCGGTCAAGTGTAAGTTGAACTTGCGCAATTAGTGTTCCGTACGTTGATTGCTTTTAAAATAAAAAATTTTCTCACAGAGATATAAAATGATCAGTGACTTCACAAAACATATCCCAAATGAGTTTTCAACAAAGTTTGTTTCCAATCTGTACTGAAATCTGATGACCTTGAAATTTTTGTTATTTTTGTAAATACCAGATAAATTATTAAAGGTAATGCACTCGTGATAATTTTCGTTCAATCTACACCCCGTGGAGAATATTCCAGAATTTTTTTCAAAATTTTTTGATAAGTACTTTTCGAGATAGGGCGGGGGAGAGCGATTTTTCGCGATTTTTTAAAAAAAATACAAAGAAAAGTGCGCGCAAGTATTACATTATATATATGTTTTTTACTTGTGTTTTCACAAGCTTTCATTTGACACCACACTCGATGACCTAGTAAAAAAATTTTTTTCACCCCCCAAAACTAACTCCTTAAGTCAAAATTTAACTCTCAAAACTACATGGCTCTGATGAGGCCATCAATTCCTATATTATTACCAAAATTCAACTTTCTATGTCAAATAGTTTCGGAGAAAATCGGGTGTGACAGACAGACAGACACCGAAGTGATCTTATAAGTGTTCCATACGGAACACTAAAAATATCACTGTTAAGTCTTAATAATATATTTTTTTAAACTCTTTATTTTTTGTTTTATTGATTCAATATGGCGGATGGGAAAGGGGGATCGCGAACATTTTAAAAAAACCTAAAAAGGGTAGCGATTAAAATAGGTTGGGAACCATTGGTCTAGATAATAGAAAAATAGAAATAATACGGTGAGATCGGCAGTACTAAAGCAATGATATTGCTGAGATGAGATGCTTATAGAGAGCTACAGATGAACTCGGCCGAATAAACTACATTTTTGTACAATTTTAGAGCGGCTTTTTTTAAATGGATTTTTTGGTAAACTTTTCTATAAGTTATATTTGGTAGAGTGATCCCGTTTACACCGTACTATCACTAGGTAGAAATATTGTCCCACCTTAGTAGATTTAAAAAAGATTAATTTAAAGGGTTCGAGTGTTTTTTTATAACATGAAAAGTTTTTAACTTATTAAATTTTTCGATCTGACAAAACATTGCGGAGATGTTATATTCCTTTTTTGAGAGCTTGCACTGGTGTTTGTATTCAATAGTATATGACAAATCATCGTGCAGCGCTTAACACTTAAGCAACGCTACGTTATTATACTCCATGAGGTGAAAAACTCCGAGATTTTTGAAGAAAAAAACGATGTATTTGCCAAAAATCGATTTTATTCAACATATTTTGTTTGGATACTACCATAGTAGGTTCCTCAAACAAAGTACCATTTCACAGGAGACCTGGGTGACACGGCCCAAGTAAAATCAAGTGTACACACAATACCCTCCAGTATATGCACAGTACGTCAACCAGAACAAGTATCCTATTTGTAGGCCTACAATCTAATATCTCCCGGCCGGCGTTAACATTTTCTGGTCGGTTATTCCAATAGTAGGTCGATCAATATAAGCGAGAAGCACGAGACCTAATCTGTTACTCTACCAGACCGAAGTAAAACTAAATCTTATATAATACACTTTGAAGATTTAAGAAAAAAATCATTTACCTTGTTTTGCATTTTGACTCCACTATATTTACAGGAGTGGGTACTGACTGAAATTCATTTCACAAAATCGATGGAAAATACTACCGAAAATTGTTATTGTGGTTTCTTGAGCCAGCTGTAATTAATACTTCGATTATATATCGATTAATACTATAGTACAGGGCTGTCAAGGTCATGAACAGTTCGAGCCAATTTCGGAGGTAACGCCTCCCGCTGCCCCCACCACTGCTGCTGCCGCCGTTCGCGCAATCTCAGGAGCGGCGATGAGAGACATAGGAGGAGCGCATTGTGTTTGGTAAGCGGCCAAGCCGCGAGCGGCGACTCGGCCGCTTAACGTCTAGTAGTGGTGGGGGCAGCGGGAGGCGTTATCTCCGAAATTGGCTCGAACTGTGCATGACCTTGACAGCCCTGCTATAGTAGATCTAACAGAATACGCACCTCTTTTAGAATACCTACTACGCTCCGCTACCAGGCCGAAATGAAATCAAGTATGGCCACGATACGGTCGAGTAATGCATAGTGAGACAATTAGGACAAGTATTTTATTTGTAAGCCTACTATCTTACATCTCCCGGCCGAATTTAACATATTTTTGGACGGGAATTACAATAGTAGGTCTTCCAACATAAGCGCTTTGTCAAGAGACCTGCTATGTGACACTACCAGGCCGAAGTAAAATTAAATGTTATGCGATACGCCATGTGTGTGTGAATTTGGTCCTAAATTTTCCACCTCGCTGTCGCAGTAAACACACTATACAGTAGCGAAACTCAAGGATAACCGCATGGGAAAATCAGGTTCGTTTTCAGAAGGTCACGTGGCAATCCGCCATGTTAAAAGTGGACCAGCGCAGGATTTAAAATACAAATAAAGTTGTGCAAAGTTTTATCATTCAAAATCATAGATATAGAAATGTTTGAAAATTTTTGATTTGTTATTTAATACAGCATGAGTAATATAAAAGTTAATGCAGCATGAGTAATATAAAAAAAAACAAAAAGAATGGAGCACTTTGTTAGAAAAGAAATGAATACAGGTGAAAAACTTGATAGGAAGGTATTTGATGGAATTCTTCATATTCAACTTCAGTTTTTAATAACCTTATCCAAAAATTCAAAAGTCTATCAAAGTTAAACGTCACTGTTTGAGGTTAAATTTTTATTTACATCATTTTTCAAGTAAATTTGTGATTAAAGATGTTTTTTTAAGGACTAAATTAATTTAATTTTAACATACGTAATACCTAATGCTATTTTTCTTGTACCGTGAAATAAAGACATATTGTCATTACTAAGATGTCAACATCTTCTAAAATAAGAGCCTTTTTTTCTAAGCAGTGTTGTGTTGTTTAGTGTGATAAATCTCTTGTTAATTAAAAAACACTATATCTACTTTTTTGGTACTTATTTTTTCTTAAACTACAACACTATATTGTGTAACTTCGAGAAAGATTAATATAATATTATTAATGAATTATGAACGTATATGTATAGACCTCTATTTTCTATGTGAATGATCCTTAGGGGTTCTATACCTTGTTGTGTTATCCGTATTGCTTTTTGATAACATAATTAACGCTTGTTTTTATTTACAATGAATTAATATTTAGATCAGAGTCAATTCAGTAATTTCCTAATTATATTTACATACAATACTTAGTTATGACCAAGCTGACTTGTCAGTTACAACTATGTTGGGAATGTGAAATCTTTGGCACAATGACACTACTCACCACTACACCAAACACTTTATTTTTGCACTCGACGCGCGTTTCGCTAACCATATTAGCTTCATTAGGAAAAATGATTGGCTCATATATATACTGAGTAATGTCAATTACAGTTTAAAAGGAAAATAACTATATTTAATTTATACTATAGGTATACAACAATAGAAATAAGTTCTTTATAGGTAACTAAATCTTCAAAATTTTAATAGTAACTATAATTACCATCAAAATGCACTTCGATTAAGTGTACTGTCCATTTAACGAACTTATTTTGAGAATATTTTACCCTCGGGTACACATCGCCTGACAAAATCATATTACAAAAATTTCTTTGGAATTACATTGAAATTTTTCTTATTTTAATAGCATATTTGATTCAATAATCCATTTATATCAGTTATTTCAATAATCCCATTCCCTAGTGGTTTTGTGATCTCAACACGACACTTAATATTTAAACTTTCAAATCCAGCTTATAAAAAAAATAAAATATACTGTCTAAAATTCGAAAATAATAAATATGTTGTTGTAGGTTCTGTATTCCTTACAATATATTCATAGAAACTTTTGAAAGATTGGCACGAAAAAGGAGCAATGTAATTTATAGAGAAAAATAAAAAAAAAGTCACTTTCAGAGTATTAATTGTACTTCAAATTAAACAGTGTTAAATTTATCAGGTTTATTATAAGAAAAGGTGTGTCAAACAATTAATACAGATGAAGTTATTGAAAACTAGAAGCCTCTTGATAATACACCTTTTAGAAAAAATATGTTTTATTTATAATTTACACACATATAAATGGTTTTAAATAACTGAATACTAGTTTACACAAAAATAAATATTTCTAAAAACCAACACAACATCTTTGGGGAAGAAGAAACTAACGCCCCGCGTACAGTTTGAATTATTTTTGCAATTCTCAACGACACAATAATAACCTCCTTTCCCCATGATTATATAAATTGTTTCTCAACCTTTTCGATTATCTTCACTTACAAACGTTTTTAATTCTCACTTTCTACAAACTCTCTCTTCCTTCTGTCTTTATATTCATATAAATGCAGTCACATCAAGAAATGATGGACAATACATTTCCAAAGACACATTTCGAGATCGGATGTAAACACTGAGCGGCCATTTTGAAAAATGACCCGTTGACGCACGCGCCGTCAAAACTCGTCACCAAATTGGAGCTGAGTTTCGCTACTGTAGTATGTTTACTGTGTCGCTGTTGTCACTTTGGTTTCCTAAACTTGCTGTAATAAAAAATGAAAATAATACAAAATAATATAATTTTTGAAAGTTTTTATTAATTGAAGGTATTTTTTATAATATTTTATGGTCAGGAACATTATTTTGTTGTCATTTTTATCATAAAAACTGCTGCCTTATTTTTTAACTACCTATATGAGCCATTATTATCAAACTTTAGTTACTTCTGCAAAAGCTAAGATTTATTGTACAATATTAAACACCTTATAAAAAGTAATTTTACATTCTAGATTCTTTTTAGACCTGACTTTCCAAAATACATTTAAATTTGTTAAAAGTTTCCACCAAGAAATCAAGTATGGACGCACTACGGTCGAGTACGAGGTCAAATTTGGTCTCAGAATTACTATAGTAAGTCTATGGACATACACGCACTTTTAGACGAACTCCTATGTAACATTACCAGGCCACAATAAAATCAAATATAACCAGATTATAGTCAAGTACATGTATAGTATGCACATCAGGATAAGCGTTCTAATTATCATGCCTACTATCTAATATCGCCTGGCCCGCATTATTATGTCTTACTCGAATATTGCTATAGTAGGTCAATCGGGATAAGCATTCAATTTAGTAGTAATACCACCAAGCCGACAGTGTGGACAAGCTACGGCCGAGTACATGTATAGTAAGTCAATCAGGATAAGCGTACTATTTAAAAGGCCTACGATATGATATCGCCCGGCCGACATTAATACATTTTGGCCTGGTTTTACCATAGTAAGTCCATCAAAATAGACACAGTTTCGTAGAAGACTTACTATGTGCGACGACTATGTCTGAGTAAAATTAATTGTATTTTCTAAAGTCAGGTCAGGATATCACCTCTATCAAGCTCTGGCATATATAGTATGTCTGATTGTTATTTTTTTCGACAGAAATTCGTCTTAAGAGAATATTTCAAATTTACTCCTAGTAATCAAATTTTTTTAATATATATTAAGGTTCAATAGACTTATTCTCTTAGACCTTAAGGGGGATGTTTTAGAAATGTATGCAGACTCTCACCCCCCACTAAAAAGGCATGTCCAGTTTCAGCAAGTAACTAATTAGTGCTAAAATAGTTTACTTTTTCGTTGTTATCCTCACTTAAGTGACAGGCTTTTCAGTTACTTCATTAATTATATTGGACGACAACAACTGTCAGAGTGATTGTCATTTCCATAAATAGACCAGTTTCTTTACATATATAATTTGAAGCCGTGTTTTCTTGTTTAAATTCAGAAAGGGTATGACGTAAACAAGGGCATGGGTTGCAGGGGAGAATACGGGGAGAAGATCACCAATAGAAATGGCCTAAAAATGCTACTGTTCTGCCAAACAAACGAATTATTAATTGCGAATACATTTTAGGAACAAGCACTACAAGAAAGATATACATATGTAGCGGAAGGAAGGAATGCAAAGAGCATAATAAATTTTATAGTATATACAAATGAAATGAGAACACTATTTAAAGAAGTAAAAACAATGGCCGATGCAGAAATAAGAACGGAACACAGACTGGTCAGGGCGGATTTAAAATTGAGTCTCAACGAAATGACAGAAGAAGGCGACCATATGAGGATTAAAATTCAAAAATTAAGAAATTTAGATAATCGAAAGAGATATCAAGAAGAAACGGACCAAGTTTTTAGACAACTGAAGGGGAAATACCCTGATAGAATACTGGAACAGCAGTGGGAATTATTTAAACAAGTAATACGCAAGAAAGCAGTACGGATCTGTGGAAATACGAAAACAAACCAAAAACAGAAAAGAACAGACTGCCGGAATGGAGAATCGAAAGCAGTGATAAGACAAAAGAAAGAGACATGGAGGAAATACAGCAGTACGAAGACAGAGGAGGATAGGAAGGAATATATCAAACAGAGAGACAAAGTAAAAATACAAGTAAGAGAAACAAAAAGGAATAGCTGGAAGAAATTTGGAGAACTAAACCAGCAGCATGAAAGCAATAATAGAGTATTCTGGAATATGATAAGAATAATGAGAGGAAGGAAGTGAGGAGCGTGAAAGATAAACACAACAAATAAAGACGGCAACAACAGAGATACTATGGAGAGACTTCTACGAAAAAACATTTAAACAGGAAGACGAAGCCACAATTCCACAAGCAGAGGAACTGATGGAGGACCAAACAGAAAAAATAACCAGGGAAGAGCTAGAGGAGGGAATTCAAAAGATCAAATTAGAAAAAGCATGCGGATCAGACGGAATCAACCCGGAAATGATTAAATGGATGGGAGAGGAGAGCAGAACGTGGTTTTGGAAGATGTGCAAAACAGCATGGAATAACGAAAAAATCCCCAAAGAATGGGAGGAGAATTTAATAGTTCCCATACACAAAAAAGGAAATGAATTCAAATGCGGAAATTACAGAGCAATTTGTCTGGCTTCCTCGGCATTTAAAGTATACAGAAAAATAGTAGAAGGGAGGATTAGAAAATTAGCGGAACATAAAATAGGCGAAGAACAAGCAGCAGAGAGGGAGAGGACCAGCGGATAATATCTTCGTAATAAGAAACCTGATAGAAAAAAAGAACGAGGCTAACGAAGAATTGTTTGTTACAATCATAGACTTGAAAGTAGCGTTCGACACGGTGGAGAGGTCTGTAATATGGAGAATAACGGATGAGATGGGATCCTCAAGGAAAATGACTAGAATAGTTAAAAGCATTTACAATACAGTTTACAGCATAGTAATACTGAGTGGGAAAAAATCTGGAAAATTTGAGATGAGAAGAGGAATAAAACAAACAGTCTTAGCCCACTATTGTTTATATCAGTAATGGACAAAATATTGAAAAATACAAGGAAAAGAACAACAAGACTCCAGATAACCATAGGATACAGACATATGCTACCGATCCAACTCGATGGAATGGGATAAAAGGCAAGGGACAACAAATAGAACGAGTAACAGTGTATGAATACCTAGGAGTTTTGCTCTCAAATGAAGGGAAAATAGATGTAGAAAGAGAGAGCAAAGAGAGTAAGGAAAACCACAAAAATATATTATGTTGTACCAACGCTATTATATGAATAACACCAGAGTGCGGTGGCAGCAGCAGAGATGAAATAACTGAGAAAAATAGCAGGAAAGACAAAGATAAATAGAATAAGAAATCAGGCAGCAACTAAATCAAGAAGACATAGAAGGGAAGAAAAACAAGAGAATGTTGAACTGATTTAAACACGTAATAAGAATGGACAACAACAGATTGGCAAAAAGAGCATTGGAAGCAAGATCGGGAGGGAGAAAGAGGGGAGGGAAACCGAGAAAGACATGGATGCAACAGGTCGAGGAGATAGGAAAGCGAAAGGGAAAAACACTAAATGAAATGAAGATGCTAGCAGGTGACCGGAAAAAGAATTATTTAATTACTTTATAACAGTAATAAAAAGAGAAGAATCTTGTGTTAAAGAAACTCTAATTAGACAAGTCTGACAAGGACGTATTTCGTCACTGACACCTTTCAACAAGAGTAGTAAAGCTCAAATTCAGCATATGATCAATCACCATAAATTACTTGTTATGTGGGGAAATTGCAGATTTCATGTATGTCTTGCACCAGAACAACAATTGGCATCGGGAGAGTTTATAGGCACCTCTATATTTAGCTTGTAAATCCATACGCAAGACACTTTTCGCACATCCAACTATAAAGTTTAGATGATGTTAATTCGAGTTTCATCCAGTACATCACAATCCTTTAAATACCCAGGTTTCTGTATTTTAATTGCGATTAAGGGAAACAAGGAGGCGGCCAAATATTGTTTGCAAATGACAAGTTTAAAACACCCAAGTAGCCAATAGATTTGACCTGCGTTTTATTTGCTGTTCGGTTCCTTTTTGGACCGAAGATATTGCATCATACCGGAGTATTAAAGGTCAAGTTCCAGAAAAAATGTGGTTACCAATCCAGTGAAAACCTAAACCATAAC
Organism: Pachyrhynchus sulphureomaculatus; assembly: GCA_019049505.1. NCBI lineage: Eukaryota > Metazoa > Arthropoda > Insecta > Coleoptera > Curculionidae > Pachyrhynchus > Pachyrhynchus sulphureomaculatus. The sequence goes on along the minus strand of CM032448.1, from coordinate 134,575,027 downwards.
AAGAGTGTTTAATTTTGAGAAACAGATACTTTTGAAACTTAATCGACTGCGTGCTGCTCCCTCGAAATGCATATATTTTTAAAACATCCCGTAATACATATACTTTTTAAATATATTAACATATTTTTGAAGGATAATCGTTTTTATAACACCAACATTTCATACAAATTTGGAAAGCTATAGACCGTTTATTATTTTATAGATATTTTTGTTCTTAAACTCAAAGCGAACATTCAGACTTTTTACAGTGTCACAAAAGAAAAATGCTAATAATAGCTGCCGTATCTTCAAAGCCGTATGTATATTTTATTGAAGAGTTATATTTAATGATTTATTTAAATATAGTTTTTTCTTTATGCAATATAAACGGAAATATTTAAAATAAACTGTTTGGTATGTCAACATTGATGACGGAAAAAAAGCATCTACTAAGACGTACATTGTCTTTTCCTGACAACGTTTCGATCAGTATAGAGGAACATGAAATTTGTGCAAAAAAGAAGGTACTTAAATCATTCTTAAATAATCAAAATAATGATAAGAATGAATGTCGCGCAGAAATATAATATTCTGTCACTTAGCGAAGGTATATTTCAATGATTTCATAATCTATTCACCACTTCGAATGCGTCCTCCAATTCTAAAATAATTGACAATAAAAAGTAAGAATATTGACTGTAAATAAACAGAGAAAATGTAGCGTTTTTAAAAAAAAATTACGCGTTTTTGACCCCTGACACAAACTGTTTATTTTTGCATCGCTGTCGATGCAGCTTCTTCAGATCTACATTTTACACTGTCAAGTTAGGTTTAATATTCACAGTTTTATATAATTTCTTAATTATAATATTAGACCCAATTAAATTACATTGATAGTATTGGGAAATCCACACAGATTTGGAGTTAGGAGAATAAATTCAATAATGGTGAATTGCTGAAATCTACCTGGTCGTTGAGTAAAGTACCTGTAGTCCTTAACCGATTTATTTGCATTGTCTCTAAAAGGTTTAGTTTTAAACTTTCTTGTTAAATGTGTGATTTTCTGTTAAAAGATGATTAGCATATGTTGAATCAGATTTTCTATGGCTAAAAACTTTTTTCATGTTCTGTAATTCTTTGTCTAAATGTACGTCCAGTTTGTCCGATGTATGTTTTAGGACATGACTCACATGTTAATTGATAAACCCCTGATTTATTGTCTTTATTGATTTGTGGTTTGTAGTTAGATAGATATTTCCCTATAGTACTGTTAGTCTTGTAAGCTATGTTGATATTTTTTTGATTTAAAAATTTCCCCAGTTTTACCGTTGGTTTGCCGAAATAGGTTAAGCATTTAAAGGTGGTATTTCTGTCCTTAAAACGTGGGTATATTTCTGAGATTACCTTGTTTCTAAGTTTTTTCCTAACGATACTATTGATTAAAGTAATCGAATAACCATTGTTAACGGCTACTTGTTTTATGTAGTTTAATTCTTTAGTAAAATTTTCTTCTGATAAGGGAATATTAGTTAGTCTATGTATAAATCTATGATAAGCTGCAAGTTTATGATGGTTAGGATGGTGAGAACTATTGTGAATTGTGGTATCTGTATGACAAGGTTTGTGATATATTGCAAATTCATGTTTTTTCATGGGTTTACTGATTGTTAAGTCTAGGAAATTGATTTGACTAATTTAGAATTTCTAAATTAGTCTCTTTCGATGTCAAAAACTTATTTCGAAGTGCTCCCCCAGACGAAATAATAATTTTAATAGAGAACCTATTAACAAAAAATAAAGTAAATGAAGTTATAAAAATGGACATAATTAATTTTATTAAGAACTTGCCTAAGACAAAATTATTTTTCATTTAATAATACATTCTACAATAGTAAGGAAGGGTTAATTATGGGGAGTCCATTAAGTCCATTATTTGCCGAAATTTTCATGGACAGTATTGAAACAATGATATTTAACAACCATAATAACAATAGTAATAATTGTCTATACTGGTATCGATACGTAGACGATATAATTGTATGCTTTACAGGTACGAACAGACAATTAACTCACTTTTTACAGTATATTAATTCTTCACATAGAAATATCAGTTTCACGATGGAAGAAGAAGTCGAAGGGAAAATCAGTTTCCTAGACTTAACAATCAGTAAAGCCATGAAAAAACACGAATTTGCAATATATCACAAACCTTGTCATACAGATACCACAATTCACAATAGTTCTCACCACCCTAACTATCATAAACTTGCAGCTTATCATAGTTTTATACATAGACTAACTAATATCCCCTTATCAGAAGAAAATTTTACTAAAGAATTAAACTACATAAAACAAGTAGCCGTTAACAACGGTTATTCGGTTACTTTAATCAATAGTATCGTCAGGAAAAAACTTAGAAACAAGGCAATCTCAGAAATATACCCACGTTTTAAGGACAGAAATACCACCTTTAAATGCTTAACCTATTTCGGCAAACCAACGGAAAAACTAGGGAAATTTTTAAATCAAAAAAAATATCAATATAGCTTACAAGACTAACAATACTATAGGGAAATATCTTAAAAACTACAAACCACAAATCAATAAAGACAATAAATCAGGGGTTTATCAATTAACATGTGGGTTATGTCCTAAAACATTCATCGGACAAACTGGACGTACATTTAGACAAAGAATTATAGAACACGAAAAAAGTTTCATCCATAGAAAATCTGATTCAACATATGCTAATCATCTTTTAACAGAAAATCACACATTTAACAAGAATTTCAAAATTTTACAAAAAGGTTTAAAACTAAACCTTTTAGAGACAATGCAAATAAATTGATTAAGGACTACAGGTACTTTACTCAACGAACAGGTAGATTTAAGCTATTCACCATTATTGAATTTATTCTCCTAACTCCAAATCTGTGTGGATTTCTCAATACTATCAATGTAATTTAATTAGGTGTAATATTATAATTAAGAAATTATATGAAACTGTGAATATTAAACCTAACTTGACAGTGTAAAATGTAGATCTGAAGCAGCTACATCGACAGCGAAACGCGTCATGGCAATTTAAATAAATCAGAGGAAATTGACTAAAAACAGTCTTTTATTATATAAATATATATACACACGCATATACTTTAAAATGACCAGAGATACATACTGATTGAAACGTGGTAAGTAAAATTAAATAAAAAGTCTGAGAAGAAACTTGCGAGTCATATTAAGGCATCGCCTAAAACTTTCAAAGAAACGATGGGCATATATGTTCCCTGATCTAAACTTACAGAATTCAAGATATATCTGAGGCATAACCCAACAGTTATTACCAGAATTGATATTGCTTATTTTAAACTGGACGTTGCAAATAGAAAAAACTAAATTAAATTAACATAAGGTAACATTATAAAATAACAAATAATATCTTAGTATTTACTTTTTACCCAGGAAACTATCTGGTTTAAAGATATTTATTTAATTATTTTTAAGCATTATACTAATTTTTTCTAAAAAGTCTTCATTATTATTATTATTATTATTATTTTTACACTAATACTGTTATTAGACATTCAAAAACAACAAAATTTTCATTAAAACGAAAACGTAATAACGAATCTACTAAAAAGGGTAATATTATACAATTTTTATAGACCCTGCGTTAAGCTAAAAATATTTTCAATTTATTTACGTTAGGCACTTAATTTTTCTAAATTTTTGATTTTATCTTGTCTCTTCTACTCAGTAGATTGTTTTTTATCTGTCGCATTCCGTAAATTTCAAAGTAATATTAAAAAAAAAGTACAATACCTTCTTTAGGCTTTTCTATTCGAGTGCCGCCGACAACTGGCAATCCTCAATGAAAATTTGGAGTGGGGTAGAAATTGAGAAGAATGTAACCATTTTCTTTAAATTATTAACGATTTTTCAAAATCCGGGTAAAAAAAACTAACCTGATCACCAAAGGTTTTAAGGTGACTCAAAATAGGATTGGCGCTTCTATTTTATTCAACTGGTTGGTTATCAAGCAATATATAGTCGCACAAGAATCCCATCTCACCACAAAAAATAAATATCTACGAATTGATACGAAATCTCTAATTTGCAAGATCGCAATTAAATCTATATTAACGTAGAGAGCGGAAATCCATAAGCTCGGTTTTTTAACAAATTATTTTTCCCAGCAGACAATAAACTAAATCCCCACATAAATAAACGAAGCATAACAAAAAATCTCACAAAACAAGCAAAAAATAAACTGCCATTTAAGGATCTACCGGAAATGGCACTATTATATAATCACGTACATATAAAGTTCAAATATCAAGGCAGAACATCAGCGGAAGCTCTATAAATGAGAATGCTGTAAAGCCTTCTGTATCTACAGAACTTGAACATGTTTGTAGAACCTGTAATAATTTATCATTAATAATAAAGAATTTTTTTGAATCTGAATGTGAATTTTCAGAGTGGAAATCCGCCTCGCGTTATAAATACTCAAAAAAACGATAATGTGCAGACTAGCGAGAAAGATCCTATTGAATAGAGAAAGAACTGATGACTTATTAGAGCATAATGGAATACCATTAATAGCAATATTAAGAGACGAAATTCAGAATTGAAATTTGGTAGAACTGCAAAGACGCTAAAGCGAAACTGACGAGGGGGAAGAATTTTGCTAAATGCAACCATCAAATTATCTACAAATTGTGTCCGTGAAGACTTAATTTAATATTCCACATAATATTTGAAACTTATTAACAGGTGGCTCTCAACGTTTTTATCGGTCTTCGGCCGTCACCTTTATTCTTGCCCACCTATATAATTTATAGGTGTCCCGTTTACAGCCGCTCTTTCTTTGGCGTGATTAAATTGTCTTGTCATTAGACTATATTATACAAATTACACAAGTGTTTGGTATTATGATTTATAAAAGGTCGAATAGAGTAATCTTTTCAGTCACTTCAAAATTTTTTTTATTAAAATAAGGAGCTAATTTTGGATGGTTGTAGCTTCTACTTGATGGAAATTCATTATAAATATATAATAAAAGACTGTTTTTTGTCAATTTCCACTGGTTTATTTAAATTGCGATGACGCGTTTTGCTGTAGATGCAGCTTCTTCAGATCTACATTTTACACTGTCAAGTTAGGTTTAATGTTCGCATTTTTATATAATTTCTTAATTATAATATTACACCTAATTAAATTACATTGATAGTATAGGAAAGCCCACACAGATTTGGTATTAGGAGAATAAATTCAATAATGGTGAATTGCTTAAACCTACTTGGTCGTTGAGTAAAGTACCTGTAGTCCTTAATCGATTTATTTGCATTGTCTCTAAAAGGTTTAGTTTTAAACCTTTTTGCTGGGTGTGTAAAATTTTGAGATTCTTGTTAAATGTGTGATTTTCTGTTAAAAGATGATTAGCATATGTTGAATTAGATTTTCTATGGATGAAACTTTTTTCGTGTTCTGTAATTCTTTGTATAAATGTACATCCAGTTTGTCCTATGTGTGTTTTAGGACATGACCTACATGTTAATTGATACGATTGATATAATAAATCAGGGGTTTATCAATTAACATGTGGGTCATGTCCTAAAACATACATAGGACAAACTGGACGTACATTTATACAAAGAATTACAGAACACGAAAAAAGTTTCATTCATAGAAAATCTAATTCAACATTTGCTAATCATCTTTTAACAGAAAATCACACATTTAACAAGAATTTCAAGATTTTACACACCCAGAAAAAAGGTTTAAAACTAAACCTTTTAGAGACAATGTAAATAAATCGATTAAGGACTACAGGTACTTTACTCAACGATCAGGTAGATTTAAGCAATTCACCATTATTGAATTTATTCTCCTAGTTCCAAATCTGTGTGGGTTTTCCTATACTATCAATGTAATTTAATTAGGTGTAATATTATAATTAAGAAATTATATAAAATTGTGAACATTAAACCTAACTTGACAGAGTAAAATGTAGATCTGAAGAAGCTGCATCGACAGCGAAACGCGTCATTGCAATTTAAATAAACCAGTGAAAATTGACTAAAAACAGTCTTTCATTATATAAAATAAGGAGCAAGTTTTGGTTGATGTAAAACCTTTGGTGATCCGTGATCATGTTCCAATACAAATTAACATTATGATCACATAATGTTCTCTATTTTCGATTCACCGATACTGGGGGAGTAATTATCCTCTCTACCCACCTCTGCAGAACCCCGCCAGCTGTCGACAATACAAATAATATCAAATTGCTAACAAAAAACTTTCCAGAACTTGGAAATATTGTAAACGTATATGGTAGAACGTGGTGCCCGTTTACAATATACAGGGCAAATATTGAGAAAAAAATACGTAGGAATACAACTACTTGCAATATGGGAAACTTTTACGATTAAGAACTTTTTGATGAAGTGTTTTACTACCGTCATAAAGAAAGGTCAATAGCATTTTGATTATATAGTACAGGGCTGTCAAGGTCATGCACAGTTCGAGCTAATTTCGGAGGTAACGCCTCCCGCTGCCCCCACCACTGCTAGACGTTAAGCGGCCGAGCCGCCGATCGTGGCTCGGCCGCTTACCAAACACAATGCGCTCCTCCTATGTTTCTCATAGCCGCTCCTGAGACTGCGCGAACGGCGGCAGCAGCAGTGGTGGGGCCAGCGAGGGGCGTTACCTCCGAAATTGGCTCGAACTGTGCATGACCTTGACAGCCCTGATATAGTAGGTTTATCAATTATAAGTTGGAGTACATTTCTCTTAACTTGACAAATCCAAAAACATTTCCAAAACTATAATTTCGGTAGCTGGGTTTGCGAACTTAGGTATTCTTTCTGCAAAAGTAGTGTAATGCAAATGACCATAAGTAGTTTAAATCACAAAAGTTGCCTTCATAATAGGCAGCAGAGCCATCTACATGTAAACAGTTAGTCTCAATGCAACGCCCTAACATAAAACACAAAACTAGCTTGATACTTATCTTTCTTTGTATTTAACTTTTGTCTGTTTTATAAGCAACGCTACTGGTCCATATTTGTTTAGCACAGATTTCTGCTTGTTTTATTATCATCATCATCATTTCCAATAAGAAAGAAATATCCCTTTTTTGTAGAACTAGATGGAAAAAGCCAATAAAAAATCGGTGTTGATTTACTATATTCTATTTATTTTTGGCAAGATGGGAAAATCAAATATGCTCCCCAAGCATTCAGTGCTCAATCAAGGTCTCTCTACTGGTCTTAAACCGCCATCTGGTAAGGGACGTAGGTTAATTATTACGCATGTTGGAAGCGAAAGTGGCTTTGTAGACGGAGGTTATTTTAACATTCGGTTCCAAGAAAACAGGAGATTGTCACGAAGATATGAATTCCGATGTATTTGACGATTGGTTTTCGCAAATGTTAGACTTAATATCGGACGGTTTTGTTATTGTAATAAATAACGGAAGATATCATTCTAAAAAATTAGAACGGGTTCCAAACTTAGGTTGGCTGAAAAAGGACATCGAATCTTGGATGTCCGAGAGATACATTTCATTTTCAAAAGACAGCTTTAATATTTGTTTAACACAGATTTCTGCTTGTTTTATTATCATCATCATTTCCAATAAGAAAGAAATATCCCTTTTTTGTAGAACTAGTTGGAAAAAGCCAATAAAAATCGGTGTTGATTTACTATATTCTATTTATTTGAAGCTGACAGTATTAAAAATGCCAGTAGACTGATCGGCGTTCCTATAACAAAGGCTTGCTAGCTATTCCTAGGTATTTTTCAGGCAACAACACTCTTTTGTAACGAAGTGTTATTGCCGATCCAGTCATTTTATGTACATACCTTCCTGTTGCCCCAATTATAATTACATATTTGGAGCAGCATGCCCAAGTATCAAGCCAGTTAATGACAAGTCAGTTAGTGTGTTAACAAAATATCCTCTTCAGCGAAACGCCAAAAGTTCGGGCGTATAGTTAAAAAGGTATTTGACTACGTTAAAAACGATCAATGTGATTTAAGTGTGGACGATTATATGACAAAATGTTCTTCAATGATCGGAGTTGGTAAACCTACAGTTTACAGAATTTTAAGAGAAGAAAAGGAGGGAGATATAGACTCTCCAAAAAAGAAACCAGGCAGAAAAAAACTTGAGCTGACAGACAACACGAAACAAGCAGGAAAAAAGAATTCCAAAGAAAGTACCAAAAATCTGTACAGAAGAAGACTAGAGGAAAAACTACAACCCAGAGACTTTTCGACCACATCAGAGCACTACAACCACATTTAAAAACTGTCTACACGAAGCAGCAAAAGAGTCACTAGGATTCAAAGAAGGAGAAAGCCGTCTAAAACCTTACTGGTGGGATATAGAAGAAAAAATAAAAGAAAAGAACGAAGCATATAAAAGATACCTCAGCACGCGAACAGAAAACAACAAAGAAATGTATAAACAACTTCAAGCTAATGAGCGTAGGATGATTACACAAAAGAAAAATGAAATTTGGGAGAGACGCTGTAACAGAGTAAACACGCACATAGGAGGAGTCAAAAGTACAGAAAGTTGGAGACATAAAATCACTGCGCCAAAATACCAAAAAGGAAATTATATCGCCCATCACTTTAATAAATTGGGATAAATACTTCAGCTCCTTACATACGGAAAACCGAGAACTATACAGAGATACACCTGAGGAAATTGACGCCATAAAAGTGACCGCATCACCGATCCGTATTACAGTCAGAGAAGTAAAAGAGGTGTGCACAAAACTCAAAAACAGAAAAGCTCCTGGACCTGGAAATATACCAGCAGAATTGATAAAATATGGCACACCAAAGTTGTTTGAACATCTAACCAATTTGTTCCAAAAATGCCTCAGCACTGAGCAAATACCACAGGAATGGAAACTATCTTTTCTGACACCCCTACATAAAAAGGGCAACAAAGAGAGCTGCGATAACTATCGAGGTATTGCAGTCATGGGGACAATAAGTAGAATCTACGGAAAAGTGATAAAAGCAAGAATAGAGCGAGAATATGTGGACAGCGAGGCAGAAGAACAAGCCGGGTTCAGAGCAGGAATATCAACTGTAGACCACCTTTTTTGTCTAACTCAGCTCATAGAAAAGATGACAGCGATGAACAAGGAGTTACATATTCTCTATGTGGACTTGAAACAAGCTTACGATAGCGTCCCACTTACAAAAACTATGGGAATCATTAAAAACAACAAACATAAACACTAATTTGATCAGAGCAGTGCAAGATCTATACCAAAATTGCCATATCCGAATAAAAATCGGCAATAAAATATCAAAGGGTTTTTCCCCAAATGAAGGTCTAAAACAGGGCTGCTGCCTATCACCAACGCTTTTCAAGATTTTTCTTGAGAAGGTGCTTCTTAGATGGAAACTCAAATGTAAAAATATGGGAATCCCGCTCAACGATACTGTTCTCTACACTCTTAGTTTTGCAGATGACCAAATAGTAGTGGCCCAGGAACAAGAAGACTTGGAATATATAACCAGGAAACTTATTGAAGAATACAAAAAATGGGGTCTACAAGTAAATCTATCAAAGACAGAATATATGTGCATAGGGGGTACGCAACAGGATTTGGTGACAGAAGACGGACACAATCTTAAATCATGCAGTAGCTATAAATACTTGGGTCTAAATATAACCAACAACGGAACTCTCGATAACGCTATCAAAGAAAGGAATATTCAGGGCAGGAAAGCTATCAGGTCTCTGAACAGTATTTTATGGGACCAGAAAATAAACAAAGAGAATAAACACCGAATATACAACACAATAGTTAAAAGCATTGTAACCTATGGTAGTGAGGTATGGCAGTTAAAAGAAAAATCCGTTAAATCCCTAGAGGCCACAGAAATGGACTACTGGAGACGGGCAGCCGGAAGATCTAAGCTGGAAAGAATAAGGAACGAGAGAATTCGTGAAATTATGGGTGTAAAAAAGACCATAGTCGAAGAAATAAGGGTGAAACAACTTAAATGGTATGGACACGTCCAAAGAATGACACCAGAGAGGCTCCCAAAACAAATATTAGATTGGACACCTACAGGAAGAAGAAGAAGAGGTAGACCAAGAATGAGCTGGAGAGAGGGCATTGACAAAGAAATGCAAGAAAGAGGACTGGAGGAAGGCCAGTGGAATGACCGCACCGAATGGAGACTGGGTATCGGAAGACGTCGGAGAACGTTGTGAAACCGATATAATAATAATAATAGAATTCCAACTTTGGATATGATCCTGCAGGCTGCGATAAGCCACCCAGAAATATTGAAAATGAGTGAGTAAAACTATGGAGGGTTTTAAAAGGTATGAATTTTTATTGGAAAAAGTATGAAAGAAAATCTTTATTGGTAGATAGTGGAGAAATTGTACACTAGAGAAAAAACTATTTAAGGAAATTCAAAAAATTTTGGCAAGATGGGAAAATCAAATATGCTCCCCAAGCATTCAGCGCTCAATCAAGGTCTCTCTACTGGTCTTAAACCGTCATCTGGTAAGGGACGTAGGTTAATTATTAGGCATGTTGGAAGCGAAAGTGGCTTTGTAGACGGAGGTTATTTTAACATTCGGTTCCAAGAAAATAGGAGATTATCACGAAGATATGAATTCGATGTATTTGACGATTGGTTTTCGCAAATGATAGACTTAATATCGGACGGTTTTGTTATTGTAATAAATAATGGAAGATATCATTCTAAAAAATTAGAACGGGTTCCAAACTTAGGTTGGCTGAAAAAGGACATCGAATCTTGGATGACCGTGAGATACATTTCATTTTCAAAAGACAGCTTTAAGAGAGAATTATTAGATTTTGTAAAACTTGAAATTCTCAGAAATAAAGACAAGTACACAAGTTTCGTCATCGACGAAATGGCAAAAAAACTGTTTCTCGCATGCCACTATATTATTGCGAGCTCAATACGATCGAATTTAAATGGACACAGATAAAAGGTAAAGTCGCCAGGAACAATACGACCTATTTATCTAGTCAAAAAAAACGAAAAAAAAGTGGTAACTTCGCAATAAGTCGCAGAAAGCTGAAAATTCGTGTAGGTCTTAAATACACTATTACAAATAAAATACCAAAAGTCCCCACCGATCCCGCGTCTGCTAAAAATTTTATTCAAGGTCGAAGGTCAAAAATATCGGTTCTTCGCATTTTTCTGGTAAATGGGAAGTGTTATCGTAAAAATAGGTCAGACAAAAGTTGTAGATCATGCTTTTCTCTACAAAAATTATTCGTATATTTTTTTTCTATGATTCACCATTCCTGAGATATCGCGATTTCAAACATCGAAAATATTCATATGCACTCTTTACACGGCCTGTATACGTCATTGGACGTTCAATATATGTAAAAATATGGAAATATTGGTTTGTGTGACACGAAAATTCCGAATAAATATACACTCGGTCCCTAATTCCGTTCGCCCGTATAACCTTGAGCAACATCTGTCAGTTACTCCATTGTTTGAATGGCGACGGTCGTAGACCTGCTCTTTTTTGAAGGACGTAAATGAAATAACTACTTTTAGTATTGAGCGTTTCTTTGTAGTTTACGGACGTGAGTCGGTTTTTTTCGTTTTAAAAATTATTACTTATTTTGCGGCGGTGAAGCAAATGAAGAGGCTGAAAAGAAAAAAGCGCAAAATGTTCGGCGTAAAATTTATCATGTTGCTATACTTCCATTTGAAGATTCTATTCTGATTCCTTTTTGTGACCCACCACGGAGTTTATATAATTTCTTAATTATAATATTACACCTAATTAAATTACATTGATAGTATAGGAAAACCCACACAGATTTGGTATTAGGAGAATAAATTCAATAATGGTGAATTGCTTAAATCTACCTGGTCGTTGAGTAAAGTATCTGTAGTCCTTAATCGATTTATTTGCATTGTCTCTAAAAGGTTTAGTTTTAAACCTTTTCGTTGGGTGTGTAAAATTTTGAGATTCTTGTTAAATGTGTGATTCTCTGTTAAAAGATGATTGAATTAGATTTTCTATGGATGAAACTTTTTTCGTGTTCTGTAATTCTTTGTATAAATGTACGTCCAGTTTGTCCTATGTATGTTTTAGGACATGACCTACATGTTAATTGATACGATTGATACAATAAATCAGGGGTTTATCAATTAACATACATACATATCAAAACATACATAGGATAAACTGGACGTACATTTATACGAAGAATTACAGAACATGAAAATAGTTTCATTCATAGAAAATCTAATTCAACATATGCTAATCATCTTTTAACAGAAAATCACACATTTAACAAGAATTTCAAAATTTTACACACCCAACAAAAAGGTTTAAACCTAAAGCTTTTAGAGACAATGAAAATAAATCGATTAAGGACTACAGGTACTTTACTCAACGACCAGGTAGATTTAAGCAATTCACCATTATTGAAAGTTGTAGATCATGCTTTTCTCTACAAAAATTGTTCTTATATTTTTTTTCTACGATTCACCATTCCTGAGATATCGCGATTTCAAACATCGAAAATACTCATATGCACTCTTACGCGGCCTGTATACGTCATTGGACGTTCAATATAAGTAAAAATACGGAAATATTGGTTTGTGTGATTCACACACTAAAATACGTACAAAATTCCGAATGAATATACACTCGGTCCCTAATTCCGTTCGCCCGTATAACCTTGAGCAACATCTGTCAGTTACTCCATTCTTCGAGTGGCGACGGTCGTAGACCTGCTCTTTTTTGAAGGATATAAATGAAATTTAGTATTGAGCGTTTCTTTGTAGTGTACAGACGTGAGTCGGTTTTTCGTTTTAAAAATTATTGCTTATTTTGCGGCGGTGAAGCAAATGAAGAGGCTGAAAAGAAAAAAGCGTAGAATGTTCGGCGTAAAATTTATCATGTTGCTATACTTCCATTTAAAGATTCTATTCTGATTCCTTTTTGTGACCCACCACGGAGGGTAAAATCGGCCGTCCTGAAGATGATTCTATTACTTTGGCGATGGAAGAAATATTTGCATATATTGAAAATAGTGATGATTGTCAGTTTTGATTGAAAAAATTAAACAAATATTTGCAAAGATCCAGCTATATATAATAGAACAATTAAGACAAGATTAAAGTTAAAGTATGGTAATAAAATTATTATAACTGAGAAACAAGGAATTTTAACATTTATTTGTTTTATTGGCAATCAGAAGATACATCTTTCGTCTTGGAACAATCTATAGAAATCCAGCAAGAAAAGGAAGAAGAAAGAGAAGATGAAGAAAGACATTATTCTTGAAGTAGTATTTGAAGATTATTATCAATCAGACTAAAATTTTCCCGAAATCAAAAATAATCCATTCCACTTTAATCATTAACAATAGTATCATTTTTTCAATCAATAGGATACTGTCTATCTTAATCACAATAGATCGTGGAGTATGCCTACTGGGGAAACCGCGTTAAATAAAAATTCGCCAAGTACACTACCTCATAGGTGGTGCGGAAATGTGTGCATATAATGTAGAATACTTCTCCAACTTTTGGAATCGCGATATCTCAGGCATGGTGATTCGTAGGAAAAGAAGTATAAGGACAATTTTTGTAGAGATTTGCATGATCTATAACTTTTGTCTAATCTATTTTTAGCAGACGTAGGATCGGTAGGGACTTTTCATATTTTATTTGTAATAGTATATTTGAGACCTATATCAATTTTCAGCTCTATGCGAAATTTTGCAAAATTAAATGTCTATTTTGATTGGATGGTCCGGATCAAGTTAAATTGAATTGAAACCGAATAGAATTGAATAAAACTGAACCGACATTGATTGAATAAACGAACGAATTAAACCATATTGCTGTCTAGAGAACAAACACGTTGAGATATAAACCACCCAGAAAGCAATAAAGCAATGGAAGACAAGCTGCAAAAAATACTAGACAAGCTGGCTGGAATAGAAAATAGCAATATAAGAATAGAAAAGAAGCTGAACAATATATGCATTGAACAAGAAAAGTTGAAGAAAGAAAATGAAGTATTGAGGATGGAAAACCAAAAGATGAAGAACACAGTAAATGAGTAAGAAAAGAGAATTGAACAAATAGAGAATGAGATAAGAAAAAGAAAAATCGAGGTACAAGGTGTTGAAGGTGAACTGAGAAATAAAATGAGAGAAATTATGGAGAGAATAGAAGTTAATATTGATAGGGAAGGTGATATCACAGAAATCAGGAGAATAGGCGATCCAGGAAAAGGCAGATATAGAGCAATCGTGATATAATTGAAGACATGGGAATAAGAATAATGAAAAGCAAAAATAGGCTACGAGGAACAAGAGTATACATAAGTGACGAATACACGAAAGAAGTTCAGGAACAAAGAAGGAAGTTGTTGAAAATTATAAAAGACGTGAAACAGAAGGGGAATAAGGCAAAACTAACTTACATCGATACGATCATAAACGGAGAAATATTTAATCTAGAACAATTAGAGAAAATAAGTGAGGAAAATGAAAACCAGGGAGCGGAAAGTGTAAAGGAAAATGCAAGAAGATACAGTGAAAGGACACCTGAACAAGGAAAAGAAGAAAAAAGAACAAAGCGGAACGACATTAGAAGTGTAACTAGCACCGGACGGAATACAACAAGGAAGACGGGACTGATCAACCCATAAACTAGATCTAGTGAACCCAAAGGGTGGCTCTACCCCAAGAGGGGTGTTTCCAGGCCATTTATTTATTGTTTATTTATTTTGACTGGATTATATAAATTAGCAGACGTACAAACCCTTGCCATATCTAATCTTTCCACAGAAAATTAGCGAAAATGCGCATATATTGAGAGTGGGAGATACACCTCGAGAATGTATTGAAAGTGGAAGATACAATGTGGACATGGCCATGGATGCCATTGTTGATCCTTTAATTACACATGTAAATTCAAGCATGTCGGAGACAGAAGGTTGGTAATATTTTTTTTCACTGCTGTTTGACTTTCTCATTTGTATATTTTTTAATTAATAAACTTTCATTATAAAATGTAATTTTTTTCTAATAAATGTTTAAACCTTATAAAACTGTTTCATTCATACTATTCGCAAATAATACGTATACGCCTAGGCGCACCACCACTGGCCAGAACTATTTCAAACTATTTAGCCCCACACCACAAAAAAAGGGTCGTTTTCCTATTGTATTCAAATATAAGAGATTGCGAATATTAGGCGTATGCCAGATTGTATTCCAATAAGGTGGTTGAACTACTGCATTACAGGTAAAATGTAGGTAAAACTCTGGGGCCCTTACTAATACTTGATGCTAATAGAAAAAAAGTACTAGAACAATTTTTGTAGAGAATTGCATGATCTACAATTTTTGTCTAATTTATTTTTACGATAACACTTACCGTTTACAAGAAAAAATGCGAAAAATCGATATTTTTGACCTATGACCTTGAATAAAATTTTTAGCAGACGTAGGATCGGTGGGAACTTTTAATATTTTATTTGTAATAGTATATGTAATAGTATATTTTTTTCTAATAAATGTTTAAACCTTATAAAATTGTTTCATTCATACTATTCGCAAATAATACGTATACGCCCAAGCGCACCACCACCGGCCAGAACAATTTCAGACTATTTAGCCCCACACCATAAAAAAAGGGTCATTTTCCTATTGTATTCAAACATAAGAGATTGCGAATATTAGGCCGATGCCAGATTGTATTCCAATAAGGTTGTTAAACTACTGCATTACAGGTAAAATGTAGGTAAAACTCTGGGACCCTTACTACTACTTGATGCTAATAGAAATAGATAATAGAACAATTCAGACAAGATTAAAGTTAACGTATGGTAATAAAATTATCATAACTGAGACACAACGAAGTTTAACATTTATTTGTTTTATTGACAATCAGAAGACAGATCTTTCTTCTTGGAGCAATCTGTAGAAATTCAGCAAGAAGAGGAAGAAGAAAGCAAAGATGAAGACATTACTGTTGAAGTAGCATTTAAAGATTATTTTGAATCAGACTAAAATTTTCCAGAATTCAACAATAATCCGTTCCACTTTAATCATTACCAATAGTACCATTTTTTTAATCAATAGGATACTGTATAATAAAACTTAATCACAATAGATCGTGGAGTATGCCTACTGGGGAAACCACGTTAAAAAAAAAATGCGCCGCCTGATAGGTGGTGCGGAAATGTGTGCATATTATGAAGAATACGACTTCTCCAACTTATACCAGATTTTTTAAAATATCCTCAGAGAATCTGTTGGTGTTTAGCTTCTTGGATATACATTTAAACTTCCACTGTCTAAATGATATAGACATGAACATCTATAGACATATTTGAAGCAATGGGTTCAGCTAAGTAGTTGGCTTATTCCACAAATGTAGCTGCAATAGTATTGTTAAACCATGTAATTAAAATTGGCGAAAATGCGTTGAGAAATTGAGGGTGGAAGATACAATGTGGACAGTGGACATGGCCGTAGATGCCACTGTTGATCCTCTAATTATACATGTAAATTCAAACGAGTCGGACAATAATAGTTTTTCAAGCATATCGGCTATAGAAGGTTGGTAATACTTCTTTCATTATTGTTTGACTTCCTCATTTGTATATTTTTTAATTAATAATGTTTTGTTATAAAATGTTTAAACCTTATAAAACTGTTTCATTTGCAAGTAATACGTATACGCCCAGGCGCACCATCACTGGCCAGAACTATTTCAGACTATTTAGCCCCAAACAACAAAAAAAGGGTCGTTTTCCTATTGTATTCAAACATAAGAGATTGCGAATATTAGGCCGATGCCAGATTGTATTTCAATAAGATTGTTGAAGTACTGCATTTTCGGTAAAATGTAGGTGAAACTCTGGGACCCTTACTACTACTCGAAGCTAATTTGCATAATTCTAGATGATTTTTTACTGTCACTTTCAAATAAATAGAGTATAGCAGATTTTTTTAAAATACCCTTAGAGAATCTGTTGATGTTTAGCTTCTTGGATTTGCATTTAAAGTTCCGCTGTCTAAATGATATAGACATGAAAATCGACAGACATATTTGAAGCAAAGAGTTCAGCTAAGTAGTTGGCTTATTCCACAAATGTAGCTGCAATAGTATTGTTAAACCATGTAATTAAAATTGGCGAAAATGCGTTGAGAAATTGAGGATGGAAGATACAATGTGGACAGTGGACATGGCCGTAGATGCCACTGTTGATCCTCTAATTATACATGTAAATTCAAACGAGTCGGACAATAATAGTTTTTCAAGCATATCGGCTATAGAAGGTTGGTAATACTTCTTTCATTATTGTTTGACTTCCTCATTTGTATATTTTTTAATTAATAATGTTTTGTTATAAAATGTTTTAAACCTTATAAAACTGTTTCATTCATACTATTTGCAAGTAATACGTATACGCCCAGGCGCACCATCACTGGCCAGAACTATTTCAGACTATTTAGCCCCAAACAACAAAAAAAAGGTCGTTTTCCTATTGTATTCAAACATAAGAGATTGCGAATATTAGGCCGATGCCAGATTGTATTTCAATAAGATTGTTGAAGTACTGCATTTCCGGTAAAATGTAGGTGAAACTCTGGGACCCTTACTACTACTTGATGCTAATTTGCATAATTCTAGATGATTTATTACCGCCACTTTCAAATAAATAGAATATAGCAGATTTTTTAAAATATCCTCAGAGAATCTGTTGGTGTTTAGCTTCTTGGATATGCATTTAAAGTTCCACTGTCATATAGACATGAAAATCGACATACATATTTGAGGCAAAGAGTTCAGCTAATTCCACAAATGTAGCTGCAATAGTATTGTTAAGCCATGTAATTAATATTGCCTAAGATCTAAGCAATCAGTTTATTTTCTAGTAGGATATATTTTTGTCGTTTTCCGTGCAGCTATTCTATAAAAATAAAAATATAAAAGCATTCTGAAAGCATGTCTCTACCATTTCATGTCTTTCTGGAAAATTATGTCAGCTTTAAGTTTATATTACTATTAACCAATAGTTATTTATCTCGTTTACTGCATCGTAAACGGGTAACGAGATCGTTCTTAAGCAAACTACGTTATGCAAGTAGATGTAATCCTAGATTTTCGTTTGCCAAATATTTTGATTTACTTACAATGTTGGGATCAGAAAGCTATATCTCACTATATTATAACTCATAAAGTTTTGCATTTTTTGCGGAAAATTTAATTTTTAGTACATATCAACACGAAATATCTCTTATTGTCTCGGTGTTTAAAAAAAAAAGGATTTTTTTCCTTGCAACTGTTCTGTGTTAATTTTACAGAAGAAGTATGATTGCTAATTAAATATAATAACTCTTAACAAAAACTATGTTGTCATAAAACCATGGATTGACATTGATTTTTTTTGGATCTTGTATGTCCCAATTTCTAAAATATAGTTTGTTCTAAAAAATACACGAAAAATAATATTTTATACCATACTTTTTCTGTAGAAGTTTTGAATAAAATAATCACGAGGCAGTGAAAAGTGTACCAATTAAATAAAAACAAAATAATAAAAACCCTAAAAATTTTTTTATTTCAAAAAGAGCTTTAACGGAAATTACAATAAATTATTGTAGGGCGTCTTTTTCTAAATACCCGAGCTCGTTTTAAAATAAAAACACCTTTTTTTAAACAAAACAGAACCATATCAAAACCCTACAACTACGTATTATCTAGCGTTATATTTTATACAATAAAAAACACTACTAAAAATCACAGTTAATGGTAAAAAAATGGACGCCATATTAATGGCAAAAATTATATGTATGTATATATATATATATATATATATATATATATATATATATATATATATATATATATATATATATATATATATATATATATATGTATATATATTATAATTTACGTGTTCTTGGAATTAGATCTTTAAAACTATTTTTGGATTTGTTATATATTTATTGACGTTTCGACCTTCGGAAGAGGTCTTCTTCAAAATTTGCTCTAAAAGATAACATTAGAAGAATTAAATATAGATAAGTAATTAATTAGTTCGGGGTTAAAATATTTGTAGCTTTTCGTAATTTTTAATTTAAGACACTTATCTGTATACATTAATGAGGGCTTTACTTTAGAAAGTAGGAGTGTTAATTTTAAATCACTGTCAAAAACACATTTTTACTTTCTACACACAACCACTTAACTTGAAGGATTTTATATGACTGGTAGGTTTAGGTTATTTACATCTGTTTTTTTGCTTATTGCAGTGGGCGTCATCTGTATGTGTATGGATTCTAGTATTTCTCTTTTTTTGTTTTTATTTCGGTTTTGATAATTTTGGTGTTTTTGAAATCAAAGGAATAATTACTTTTGATTTCGTAGACACTGTTACTTTTTTTATTATAAATAATAAAAAAAGTAACATAGTCTACGAAATCAAATGTAATAACTGCGAAGGAATATACGTCGGGCAAACAAGCCAATACCTAGAAAATAGAATCAAAGGCCATAAATACGACACAAAAAAAAAAGTACAGCTCTTACAAATCATGAAATGAATAAAAGTCATACCTTTGATTTCAAAAACATCAAAATTATCAACACCGAAATAAATCCAAAAAAAAGAGAAATACTCGAATCCATACACATACAGATGACGCCCACTGCAATAAACGAAAAAAAAAAACAGATGTAAATAACCTGAACCTACCAATCATATAAAATCCTTAAAGTTAAGTGGTTGTTTGTAGAAAGTAAAAATGTATTTTTGACAGTGATTTAAAATTAACACTCATACAATGAACTACTTTCTAAGGTAAGGCTCTCATTAATGTATACAGTTAAGTGTCTTAAATTAAAAACTACGAAAAGCTAAAAATATTTTAACCGCGAAATACACGATAACTAATTAATTACTTATCTATATTTAATTCTTCTAATATTATCTTTTAGAGCAACTTTTGAAGAAGACCTCTTCCGAAGGTCGAAACGTAAATAAATATATATATATATATATATATATATATATATATATATATATATATATATATATATATACAAATATATATATATATATATATATATATATATATATATATATATATATATATATATATATATAAGAGGGTTTTTTCACTTAGGGATATCCCTTAGGATTACAGAGTGAACAAAAAGGTTTTAAAATTCTTAGTAACTGTAGTTTTATTCTATAATCGAGCTTTCGAAGCCAATTCGTACATCATCTTCAGGACCTAGGAGACACAGAAAGAATCCTCATCAGGCAAAGAACCAATTGAAAGAATATATCGTAATTCAGCAAGAAAAAGGGAAGGGGCCCTATTATAATTTACGATATTTATAAAAACAGTTGAATTAGAAAGGGTACTAATGAAAAATCAGAGTTAGCTCTCTGTCAAAGGAGAAAAACGTTATATGCCGTTGCCTTTGATAGAGAGCCAGCTGTAATTTTTCAGTAAGTACCCTTTCTAATTCAATAACTCTGTTTATAAAAAACATAAATTATGATAGGGTCATTTCCTTTTTTCTTGCTGAATTACGATACATTCTTTCAATTGGTTCTTTACATGATGAGGATTCTTTCTGTGTCTCCTAGGTCCTAAAGATGATGTACGAATTGGTATCGAAAACTCGATTTTCGAATAAAATTACAGTTACTAAGAACTTTAAGACCTTTTTGTTCACTCTGTAATCCTAAGAGCTACCCGTAGGTGAAAAAACCCTTTTGGTTGTTACCAGTAAGCCCTTTTACTGACCTTCCTCTTCTATATATATATATATATATATATATATAATATGGTAATGTTTTTGTCTTGGCTTTAAGGTTATGTGAATTAAAACTTCATTTTACATGTATGTTAACGTTTCGATCAACCTAGTATTCTTTTTCAAAACATTTAATTTCATTAATACATCCAGTAACAATATCAATATGTATCGAGTACCCTAAAAAACCAAACCATGATTACCCATGCAATAACAATGTTATAATTTGGCTTACTTTAGGATGTAGAATTTGAAAGATTTTTATTTTCTTGTCAATAATTAAAACATTCCAAGATTTATACACACAACACTCTTTTTACATTTTAATACTCTGCACACATTTAAAAATTATTAAAATTGTTAAAACGGTGTTACTTTATCGTTATACTTTAAAGAACTGAAAAATATATTCGATTCAGATTGTTAATTTCTTTTTATGGCATTTTGGTTTTGTGGATAAGGATGTATTCTAAGATTTATCTTTTTTTTTAGTATGATTTTTGTGCTTACGTTATTTTTATCGTACTTGTGGCCTTTTATAGGGTTTTCCAAATATTGACTGGTTTGTCCAATGTATATTCCACTACAATCATTTCATGGGATTTCGTAAACAATGTTACTTTTTTTGTTTTTTTTTGGTGTTGGTGCTTTTAGTTTTGAAAAGTTGTTACTAAGGAGGTTATAGGCTTTATGAGCGATGTTGAAATTGTATCTTTTGAAAAGTTTTTCAATTTGATGTGAGAATTCATTTAGATATGGTAAAACAATATATTTTTTAGTGTCTTTTTGTTTGTGGTTTACTGTTTCGGTAGAATTGTAAAATTTGTGAATGCGCTTTTTAAAAATCTATTTGATTAGAGATAACGGGTATTCGTTTAAAATTAAAGCGTTTTTGGCTTTGTTTATTGCCTCTTCTCGATATTTAATAATTATCAGCAAAGAATACAATTTACAGTAGAAGTAGAACAGAACAATAAAATAAATTATCTCGATTTAAGGTTATTTCACATAAATAAAACATAAAAACATCTTGGTATATCAAAAAAAACGTGATAATCAAGATACTTAAATTATAATTCTAACCATCCGTTAAAACATAGGAAATCGATCATAATAGGGTTGGCAGACCGTGCAATCTCCTTATAAGATCCAGAATATCGAGAAGAGGCAATAAACAAAGCCAAAAACGCTTTCATTTTAAACAAATACCCGTTATCTCTAATTAAAAAGATTTTTAAAAAGCGCATTCACAAATTTTACAATTCTACCGAAACAGTAAACCACAAACAAAAAGACACTAAAAAATATATTGTTTTACCATATCTAAATGAATTCTCACATCAAATTGAAACACTTTTCAAAAGATACAATTTCAACATCGCTCATAAAGCCTATAACCTCCTTAGTAACAATGAAGTTTTAATTCACATAACCTTAAAGCCAAGAAAAAATCATTACCATATAAATATAAAAAGAGGGTAAAAGAAAAAAATCGTTTAATATATATATATATATATATATATATATATATATATATATATATATATATATATATATATATATATATATTAAACTGACCACAAAAAAAAGTTTTTATATTTGGTGGTTCTACCACCTAAAAACCTTCTATTCGGTGTAAACAGAAATCTCTGAAATTTTGGTCCAAAAATATTAAGGTTTTGAGAGTGCTAAAGTCGATTTTATTGGTAAGATCAGTGTATTTTATATATTACAGGATAAAAACATAATTGTACGTTGAAAACATTAATTTTTTGAGTTTTCAATTGCATAGATACGTAGAGCTGACAATTACGTACAAACTTAGACCACGTGCAACCACGAGACACCAAGTAAACTCAAGTTATGAGCAATTAAAAGACGTTTGAAATGCACAAAGAAGCCAAATTTCGAATTTACTGTACGTTGCACGCGTTATTTTTTTCAGGTATAAATTGCATAGATATTCTGGACTGACAATTATGAACAAATTTATACCACGTGCAACCATGGGTTACCAAGTAAAGTCGGGTTATGAGCAATTAAAAGACGTATAAAATTCAAAAATATGCCAAATTTTCTATTTAATGGTTACTTTTTGTTGTGCACCTTAGTTTTTTGACGAATAAATTGCATAGACATTCAGGACTAGCAATTCTGAACAATCTTAAACCATATAAGACCATACCAGACCACGTAAACTTTAGTTTTGAGCAGTTTAAAGACGTGTGAAATGCACGAATAGGCCAAATTTTATGTTTAATGGTTGCTTTATGTTGTGCATTTTATTTTTTTGCGATATAAATGATATCCCGGTGTCCCACAAGGATCTCTCTTGGGTCCTCTGTTATTTATCTTATATGTAAGTGACTTGCTATTAAACATCAATGCAGGTCATGTAACTATGTATGCGAATGACACTACCATTGTCACAGCATCTGAAACTGTGGATGGTCTGTTTGATGCTCTTATAGGTGTATGCAGGGATATGGAGGTGTGGTGTAGAAGAAATGGACTAATATTAAATATTGAAAAAACAATCTATATGAATATATTCAATAGAAAATCTCTAGCGGCTGGATTTGACGACTCCCTTGGGGTAAATTTCGTGGAGAGCGCTAAGTTGTTGGGCGCTTTTGTGGACGCTCAGCTTTCTTTTAGGGATCATATAAACCATGTATGCTCAATATTAAATTCAGCGTACTTTGCAATTTTGTGCTTAAAAAGTACTCTCAACTGTGAGGGACTCCTCTTGGCTGTGTATTACGCCTTGGCTTTCAGCCATCTGTGTAACAATGTTCTGTTCTGGGGTCTTGCTGGTGAAAAATGTAAGTGTGTTTTTGTGAGTCACAAGAAAATAATTCGTCTAATTTTTAATCACGACTTTCGTGAAAGCTGTAGAGATATATTCATAAATAACCGAATCATAACCTTCCCATGTCTGTACATATTGCGTTGTTTAACTTTTGTAAACAATAATAGGCACTTTTCTGAGGTGCTGGGATCTACAAATCCGTATAACACAAGAAGCAACAGTTTACTGGTTATACCCAGTCACAAATCAACTTTCTTTGAAAACTCTCCCCTCTACAGTTGCATCAGCCTTTACAATGGATTGCCTGCAGGACTGCGAGCTATGCGTGGCACGAGATTTGTTTCTGGGCAATGCCTGTTACTCAGTAAGTAATTTCTACAAGAGCTGATGTTGAAGAAAGGGGGTCCTGATTGTGAAGTTTTGTGAAATTTTTATTTACATATCTGTTTATTCTTTATGTTTTTTAAATTGGTATTTGACAAGCCTGGAACACCTGCACTAGCCTGATTGAATTGCTCGCGTGTATTTGTTTAATTTAACTTTCACTTTTGTACATAACTTTGTATGTATTTATGTGCACGTATACACTGTACTGTTGCTCATTTTTACTTGTTTTCATCTTCCTTTATTTAATTTATCTGACAAGACGAACCTATGTACACTCTGTTGTATTTTGACGGTAATTAATATATATATATATATATATATATATATATATATATATATATATATATATATATATATATATAGGACTGACAACATGCAACCATGGGCGACTAAGTAAACTCAAGTTATGAGCAACTAAAGACGTATAAAATGCACAAATGGGTCAAGTTTCGTGTTTATTGGTTGCTCAAATTATTTTTTTTATGTATAAATTGCATACATATTCAGGACTGACCATTTCGATTAAACTTCGAATTAAAATTTAATTAAACTTACATTACAATTAAAACCGGGTGCGACAATGAGCGGCCAAGTAAACTCAAGTTATGAGCAATTAAAAAACATGCACAAATATGCCAAATTTCGTTTTTAACGATTGCATGTTACGTAATTTTTCGAATAGAATAATGTAATAATTATCAAATTGTAATCAATAATCAATAATTTAGAAAAAATAATTAATACATTATTTTAGTAAATAAGTATTATGAATAAGTAGTTTAGTTATATCCAGAAATCTGGAAAATGTTTAAAGTCACCTTACTGTTAAACGTCTTTTAATTGCTCATCACTTGAGTTGACATGGTCTTTCATAGTTGCACGTGGCCTGAGATTATTTGAAATTATCAATCCTGAATACCTACGCAATTTATTGCTCAAAAAAATAATCTGTGCAACATAAAGTAACCATTAAGTTTGAAATTTGGCTTATTTGTTCATTTTAAACGCCTTTTAAGTGCTCATAACTAGAGTTTTCGTGGTCGCCCTGGTCCAAATTTGTATGTAATTGTTAGTTCTTCATATTTGTGGAATTAAAACCTTAAAAAAGTAATGTTTTCAGGGTACAATTATGTTTTTATCCTGTAAAATACACAATACACTAACGTTACCAATAAATTCGGCTTTAGCACCCCCGACACCTTAATATTTTTGGACTATAATTTCAGAAATGTCTATTTACATCCCAGTCTAATATATATATATATATATATATATATATATATATATATATATATATATATATATATATATATATATATACAGTCGACACTGTTTATAGTGAAACTCTGTATAGTGAAAATCTCTTTATAGTGGAATTTTTTCAAGACCTAGAATATCTTACATACATAGCAATATATACGGATTTTTTCTTTATATAGTGAAAAACTCTCTATAGTGAAATTTCGGTCAACATTTTGGTCTTTCACTATATAGAGAGTCGACTGTATATGTATATATATATATATATATATATATATATATATATATATATATATATATATATATATATATATATATATACATATGGATGGATAATTATCGTAAATTAATATTTATTTTTATATTGTTGCATCAAAACTGATACGAGATTCTGCATAGAATTAATAATAATAAATAAATGTTATCATCATTAAAATGGCGTCTAAAAATTATTTTAAAAAAAATCACAAAATAAACTTGATCACAATTCTAAATATTTTAAAAAGATTTTCCTTATTATCCTAAGAATTAATACTATATTTTGATAAATACTATTAAAATGGAATGTATGTATTTTATTTATAGATATTTTTGAAAGAATGTATTTTCAAAAATCGAGAAACTAAAAACGTTTTTTTTTTTAAATTTTTTACCCGCCCGGTATCTTGGAACAGAAGTTCTTACGGTTTTGGTGAAAAATCCTTAGTTCTTCGGATTGGACTGTGTTAATTTGAAAGAACTTTTGTACGATTTGATCTTTGAGGATTTTTACTTTTTGAGAGAAGAAAACTTTATGAGCTCAAAGAAGCACAGCTCAGGAATTCATACCCGACCGCTGTTTAACGAACTATGACTTAGTGTAACTTGTAATGATCGTTTTCCACTTGGAGAAAGAAACAGGAGATTTGGTATTCCTTACATTGATGATATAACCTATAAAATACTATTAATACCCCAAGAATTGTAAGTATTAACCCGGAACAAAATGAGAGCAAGCTGAAATATTATATATAGGCTTTCGTTAATGTATTGAATAATATATCAAAAGTCTCCTAACGTCCCGTATTCGTGTCACCACTTTTTCATTCCTGTCTCCCAAAAAGCTCATCTATTGCCTAATTACCACCAAAGTGCTGCTGGAATTGCTGCTAAGGTATCTAAAACGCAAAATAATTTTTACGATATATCTGCAACCTCTAGGAAATAAGGCGGATGATGTGCTTGCTACTTCTGGACTCCTAATTCACCCTCAAGGACACCAAGAGGTGCCATAAAGTCTGTAAAATGCTCTTTGTATTCCGATATTGAGTACATCTACACATTGAGCTCTTTTATGTAAAGTTTCAGCACACTCCAGTGCTCTTACAAGGTTCCAGAATCAGATTAGTTACAGACTGTGCCTTAGGGGGTACAATGATGGTCGTGTCGAGGCCAACCGTTGTGTTGGGCAGAAGTACTGATTTACAAATCTGACAAACAAGTATAGCTGCAATATACACCTTTAAACCTGCTCTCCTACATGCTTATGAAGTGCTACAACTCATATTCTTAGGTTTAAGATGTTTAAAAAGCTAATTCTGATGTGCTGAGCCCACAAAAAGTACGCACAGCAAGGGTGGAAGAGATTCGATGGCTTCAAGGGATTTATTTTATCCTTGTATAAATAAAAACGGGAGAATGACCATAGGCATTCGCAGCGGCCAATTGAAACTCACTGGCAACCCTCTCGGCACCTAGTAGGAATATCCCTGGCCATACTTGTACCTCAACATATATATTAAAATTAGATCTCAGTTTTAAGTGAATTTACCTTCAAATATGTTCAGAGGGAGTGCTGGTGCCGCGGGGTGCTGCTAAAAACAAGAATAGCCAATTTAAATCATATTTTGTTGAACAATAGTTCGCCTTCATTGGCCACCACGAGGCTCAATAAGGCACTAGCTGCTGCAACATTTGAAAGCTTGCCTCCTCAGCGAGTTCTTGGAGGCAAACTCTGGGTCCAAATTTTCCAAGTTTTTATTGTTTTCGTTGCCATATACACCGATGTAGAGTTACAGCCGTTAAAAACATGGCTAAACAGAAGTAAATGATTGATTTCCTTTAAGGTATCTTTTGCTTGCTAATTGTGTAGAATTTGCTGACAACTTTAGCATTTTCAGGGTGCTAAATCTTGATAGGAGCGTTTTCGACTCATCCCGGACAACTGACATGGCCAGGACGACCATGTCAGTGTAGCTGACATTAACGCAGCATCCTGCAACAGACTCCTCTAGCGCTAGGTCAGCGATTAAAGTACTTGCATCGCTCTGGGCCTTAAGTTCTGGCAGACCCGCGTTCCCAAAACGCTCCAAAAATAATCTAATCAATCCTCATTTGTTGGAAGTATTAGTCAAGGACTTGTACCGATTGATTGATGACTTATTTGATGTACGACGTTTGTGCTCTTCATCCTTGATGAGCATACGTTTTTCGTAATCATCAGAAACTGGAATATCTTCAAAACACCGGCGCTTGATTAGGTACTTATTCAGCTATATATCTGCGCAATAGTTGATTGAATTCAGCACACAAGTGTATAGATAAAATGGGCACATTAGAAATCATTTTTTAGCCCAGTTCATCTCTTATTAAACTAAATTGATCATTATGCATGTGCGTATGTGGGAGGCCCAGATCAATAGTGTATCTTGAACTAAACGTCGTGTTGCAGATTTCCAATCCAGTACTGCCGCTCAACAATTATTGGCGTCATCAGGATCATCGTTTTATCTCCTGAGGCCGCCATCTGTACATGATGACGTAATTCTGTGACCTCGTAGGAGAATTGAGCTGACATTTTACACAGGAGCACACTACATGAATCTGCAAAATTGTCGTTAAACAGCCCCCGACAGAGATCAGGTATGGTTTTAAATGGTAGTCTTGTACAAGCCAGAGATATAATTCGTTGGATTTTATTGCGATGTTACGCCAATACCACAATAAGTACTTTGAATTTAGCTTGGCTGATGAGCCATGATACGGCAAAACGCATCCTGAGATAGATTGACAGTTAAGAGAACAGTGGTCTCTGCTAAAATATAGTTTTTGTTCTATTTTAGAAGTTGACGTGGATTTTTATTACCGAAAAAAACAAACACATTTCGTGATACTTATTATGCAAAATAGTTTTTTAATGTGAAGGAAATAAGGAATTTGAAGTATGTTTAGAATCATATATTTGTTATAGTAAGAGTACCGGCTTCTATCTTCGCCAAAAGAAAACGTCTTTAGTTTTCGTTTATTAATTTAACAAAGAAATTTCTACAATTTATTAAAAATTGTATTATTGCAATATTTTTATTAATTTTAAAGTAAACTATAGGATTGTGTATAGGATTCCTTGTATAATTTTTGAATCTAATTTCTTTTAAACATAATTTAGATCGATTGGTTCGTGCTACAATAACCGATTGGTTTTTGCAACAATACTAGTAAAAATATGAAGTAAAACTGTTATTTTTGGACACTGAAATTAATATGTAATATTTTCGGTTAAAGAGTTGTAAACTTTATAATCTATCTGCCAAAATTTTCATGGTTGCTTTTTACTTCTTATTGTTGATATACCTAAATAACATTTAAACCTGAAGAAAAATAAATTTTCCTTTAATTTCACGTGAAATTTTGATCCATAAAAACTTTGTTTCAGCTTTTACTTCAACAACTTTTACTGGTATATAGGCAAGTTTCAAAAATCCTAAACAATTATTACCTTAAAAGACCTTCCACCTCCATTTGTCATATATTTCTTCTTATAACTAACATCCCTATTCGCTGATCGCTTTTCACCCGCCCTTAAAACCACATTACACTAAATTCCGCGTCTAGCATCACTCAAATAAATAAAATAAACCCGAGCATAACCTCACTTCTTTTTTATTCAATTCTTCCCCTTAACCGCTCTAAATTCAATAATTTGATTTTCTAAGCCTACAAGTTCACTTTTAACGATTTCTAATGATTCCTAATCAATTTTGTTTAAGTTTTCCTCTGTCTTATCGTGTAATTTTGCTTTTTACGGACACCCGCACTCATCTACCACCATTTTAGGGAGGTCTCGTTTAATTATCGTTGATTCGGGACCGTAATAAATCAAGGACATGCTGGAGAATTTTAACGGGGCACAACACGGCGTCATTCCTGATAAATGTTGCGTTTGTCTCACTTCTTCTATCACGTGAGTGTGATAGGTGACGTAGGTGTCAGGGGTGCGGTGGTGACCGCAATCGCCTTTACAGTAGTTGGCGTAGTACCTGTGAAAAAATATTATATTAAGGTTAAAATGAATAGTAACGCGAGGAAGAAACAAAAGGAAAGCACCAACATATGAACGAAAATTAGGTTAATAAATATTTCTCAAACTTACCCTTGCGGGGCGATAACCCAATCGTCCCATCCTAATGCCTTAAAACTAACATAAAGTCGTTGTTTGCAACATTGATTTCCTGAAACAAAAATCTCTTTTAGTATATACATATATATATATATATATATATATATATATATATATATATATATATATATATATATATATATATATATATATATATATATTAGGGTGACCGCAAAAAATCGATGTCGGAATTTTGTTCGTCTGGACCACACAAAACGATTCCCCTTTCCAGATATTGAGATAGCCGAAATTTGAGCTCGATTAAACGACGTTAAGGTGCCGCTCGTCGCTCAAAGTTTGAAAAAATCCAAATTTTTGGCCAAAAAGCTGACATATGGAGCCATAACTCCAGAACGGTAAATAATAGAAACACGCTTAATATCTCAAAAGAAAGCTAATGTTGTTCTTCAAAAATTTATATTCTATGCATAATTGTTCTTATTTTAAGTCAAACCGAGTTACAACAGCCTTTAGCCCCAAAAACGTGACCTGGTACCAGTAGGAGCCAGTTTGGGAGTATTCTAAGAATTTTACGGGTTTTTACATAATGTGTCTCGGAATTAACATTTTTTTTTTAAAAAAGTATTTTGGAACTCAATTTTCAAACATAAAGAGCCTTTTGTTCAAATTTAATCTTTTATTATATGGGGATTACCTGACTAGTTTACCAAAGAAAGACCAGTTTGACAGGTAAAAAGGAGGGTGAATCTAATTTCTATTTTAGGGATGGTGGTTTTACATCAGCGTACAAACGACCTTTTATTTATTCAGTTTAGTTTCTAAAGTGCCTTTGAGCTGGTTAGATCGAACAATTATCTAGTGAAGATATTTTAAGACCCTGAAGAGGACAGCATCTACCAGGAACTTGAGAGCTTGGAGGAAATGGACATCCCTGAAGAAGCTGCAGAAGATCCAGGACCATCTGAGAGCAAGAGGATGAAAGTTTCATTTGCAAGGAGCGTTAAAGAGATTTTAAACATGTTGTTTGTCCATTTTATTAGATCGATGTAAGGTATCCGACAGAAATGCCACGAGAATTTTAATAGCTACTCTAGAAGCACTAAACCTTGACCCTCTTGAGTACAAAGTCTCGAAAACTTTATTACATGATAGAAGGCAAAAGTTCAGAGAACAATATAATAAAAAAAAATTTGATAAAGTAAACATTCCTGAAAAAGAGCCCGTGGTTGTCCATTGGGACGGTAAACTTTTACCAGGTGTTTTAAAAAATGAACAATGTGAGCGAATAGCTATAGCTATTTCATATGGCAAAAAGAAACAGCTGCTGGGAGCTCCTGTAACAGCAAACAGCTCTGGAGAGGAGCAAGCCATAGCCGTATATGAATGCCTACATGAATGGGGCCTTCTCAACACCGTCAAGGCGATGTGCTTCGACACTACAGCATTCAACACGGGAAGAGTCAAAGGAGCATGCGTCATATTGGAGCAAATGTTAGGAAGAGAATTGTTATACCTAGCTTGCCGTCACCATATCTTGGAAATTCTGTTAAGAGGCGTATTCGACACAAAAATGGGATCAACCACTGGACCTCGTCCAGACATTTTCAAGAGATTCCTCACTGCGTGGCCCAAGATAGACAAAGGAAAATACTACACAGGTATCAGTGACAATCTAATACAAAAGCAGCTAACTCCAGAAGTAATTGCAAATGTTACTGCTGAATTCGAGACCAAATTAACTGAGAGCCACCCCAGAGATGACTACAAGGAGCTATTGCAGTTGGTTCTCGTATTTGTTGGATCACTAGACGGCAATGTTGTGGGTTTTAGAACTCCAGGAGCCATTCATCACGCTAGGTGGATGGCAAAGGCTATTTACTGCTTAAAAATGTTCATTTTTCGTCGTCAATTTAAGATGTCTAAAGAAGAAGAAAGTTCTGTGCGTGCCATTTCTGTTTTCCTAGTTAAAATTTATTGTAAAGCTTGGTTCAATGCTCTAAAAGCTCATCTTGCACCAAAGCAAGATTGAGGTATTTTGCATAGTCTGTTAAACTATAAAGAATGTGACAACGACATTGCAGAAATAGCCCTGACCAAATTTTCGAACCATTTGTGGTATTTGAATGCAAAGTTGGTGGGATTATCGTTTTTTGATCCCACCATTACAGACGATGAAAAGTTGTTAATGGCTAATAAATTGCTCAGTAGCACAGATGAACCATCACATCACGCTAGGGTTGTAAATCCAAAAGTTAGGAAAGAAAACTTAAAAGAGGTAGTTGATGGAGGATTGGTAAATTTACTTACCAAAGAAACGTTTACATTCTTTGACCAATTTAATATAAAAACAGATTTCCTAAGACAACATCCAAACACCTGGCCTCAAAATAATGACTTCCAAGAAGGAATTGTAAAAACATTAAAAGTAGTTAATGATATGGCTGAGCGTGGTGTTAAATTAATAACCGACTTTAACGACCTTCTGACAAAAGATGAAGACCAAAAGCAATATGTCCTGCAAGTTGTAAGTAAATGCCGAGCATTATATCCTGACGTTTCAAAAACTACTTTAACAAAAGCTCTAGAATAGATTAGATAACTATGTAAAATTATCAACTCATGTAGGTACTACGTCTGTATCTTTTCTGTGTCTGTTTTGTATGTATTATATACCTAATTTTTATATTTTAAAATAAAAAATGTCATTAGACTTATCAGTATTACTTGTTTTTTTATTATATTTCTACTTTAAACTCAAAAAATATACCAAAAAAAAAGCAAAATTTATCACTTAACAAAATATACGAAGTATGCTCCTAGTGGTACCAGGTCACGTTTTTGGGGCTAAAGGCTGTTGTAACTCGGTTTGACTTAAAATAACAACAATTATGTATAGAATATAAATTTTGAAGAACAACATTAGCTTTCTTTTGAGATATTAAGCGTGTTTCTATTATTTACCGTTCTGGAGTTATGGCTCCATATGTCAGCTTTTTTTTGGCCAAAAATTTGGATTTTTTCAAACTACGTCGTTTAATCGAGCTCAAACTTCGGCTATCTCAATATCTGGAAAGGGGAATCGTTTTGTGGGGTCCAGACGAACAAGATTCCGACATTTTTTTTCTCCCTCTATGAGATCCGGTCACTCTAATATATATATATATATATATATATATATATATATATATATATATATATATATATAACAATAGAAGTTCTCAAGGATGGTAGAATGTAATACATTAAAATTCTGAGTTTCAATCCGTTCGTCTAACAATGAATTTGCAGGACGTTTCGTCAAAATCTCATTTGGCATTTTCAAGTACTTTTGCTGCTGCTACTACTGCCACTCGTTACTGTGATCTTGTTGCTACTACCGCTCGAAGCTAACTAAACTGTTGCCAGTTAGCTTCGAGCCGCAGCAGCAACATGATCACGAAACGTCGTGCAAATTCATTGTTAGGCGAATGGATTGAAATCCGGAATTTTAATTTATATATATATATATATATATATATATATATATATATATATATATATATATATATATATATATATAGTATACAGTATATAAGTATATAAAATAGGGCAACTATAAAAATTAACACCAACTTCGAAAGAATAAGCTTAGTACGAAAACGACGCCCAGAAGAAAATAATGACAAATTCCAGCAGATTCTGAATCCCAAACTAGATGATTCTAAACATCTTATGCCTTTGGAAATAAATGATATAGCGGAAAAAATAATTTCGAGTGTACCAGTGGCTAGAAGGAAAAAATCAGCAGAAGAACAAAAAACCTATATATATATATATATATATATATATATATATATATATATATATATATATATATATATATATATTCATACACCAATCATTTAATAGACCAAAATCATCAATTTAATGACAGTTGGAAATATTACATGTAGAAAACAAAGGAGAAAAGTTGAACCTTTTGGAATGCCTAGGGATAAACCGCTTGAAAAACACAGGTCGCATTCTAAATGAAGAAACAAAAATAAATATGACCGATGGGCAATCCCCATTATTAAATTCATATACCTTATAAAGTTCAATATGAATTC
Source organism: Pachyrhynchus sulphureomaculatus (assembly GCA_019049505.1). NCBI lineage: Eukaryota > Metazoa > Arthropoda > Insecta > Coleoptera > Curculionidae > Pachyrhynchus > Pachyrhynchus sulphureomaculatus. The sequence goes on along the minus strand of CM032448.1, from coordinate 134,541,243 downwards.
CAAGAATACCCTAATTAACTATTTTCAGACTAATTGTAAAAGTAGATAAGAAGGTGGAATAAAACCTAAATGCAAAAAGATCAGAAGAAGTTATTTTATATATATATATATATATATATATATATATATATATATATATATATATATATATATATATATATATATATATATATATCAATCGGTTTTATAACGTCTTCCGTCTTTCGATGCCTAATTTCCACTCCTCCCGATTTCTCCATCCCTCCTCCTCCAGATCTCTCTCTAGTACTTCCTTGTTGATTCCTGCTTTCCAGCTTTGGCGTGGTCTTCCTCGCTTTCTTTTTCCATGAGGGTTCCAATTTAAAATCTTTTTAGGTAGTCGGTCTTGTGACATTCTCTGTACATGTCCGTACCATACCAACTGTTGGGTTCTGATTTCGTCCACTATATCGTGCTTTATTTCTAAAGCTCGTCTTATCGTGTCATTTGGTATGCGGTCTTTTCTGGATTTTCTGGCTGCTCGTCTCCAGAAATCCATTTCTGTAGCTTTTAGTATTTTTTCTGTTCTTTCCTTTAATGGCCACACCTGGGAGCTGTAAGTTATTATACTTTTCACTATTAAGTTGTAAATTTCTCTTCTTATTTTCAATGGTTATGTTTTTGTCCCGTAGTATACTATTAAGCATTGCAATCGCTTTTCTTCCTTGGATATTCCTCTCGAATATTGCTTCTTCCAGTGTTCCGTCCCTAGATATTCTCGTTCCCAAATACTTATAACTGGCACAGTGTTTGATGGTGTGTCCTGTGGCCAGTTTCAAGTCCTGCTGTTGTCCTCCGATGCACATGTACTCGGTCTTTTTAATATTGACTTCTAGGCCCCATTTTTCATATTCCTCCATAAGTTTTCGTGTCATGTATTCCATATCATCGATGTCTTGAGCGACTACTACCTGGTCATCTGCGAATGATAGCGTGTACAATGTCGTATCGTCATCCAGTGGTAATTCCATACTGCTGCATTTCCTTTTCCAGTTCTTCAGTGCACTCTCCAAATAGATTTTAGATAGCGTTGGGGATATACAGCAGCCCTGTTTGAGACCCTTTGTGACCTGGAACCCTGTTGTTATACCATATTTGGTTTTCACGCTACTTCTTGCGTCTTGGTATAAGGATTTTACGGCTTTAATTATTTCGGTGCTTACATTACTCTGTTGTAGTATTTCCCACAATCTCATTAGGGGCACGCTGTCGTAGGCCTTTTTAAAATCAACAAACAAGACATCGACTTCCTGATCAAATGCGGTTTTCTTTTCTAGGATTTGTGTCAGTGAGAAGAGATGGTCTATTGTGGATCTTCCTGCTCTAAAGCCTGCCTGTGTGCTTCTACGTTCGCGTATTCCGTTTCTATTCTATTTTTAAGTATTTTTCCGTATATTCTGCTAATAGATCCTGTAACAGTTATTCCCCTATAGTTATCGCAATTATTTTTGTTTCCTTTCTTATGAATTGTTGATATGTATGATATTTTCCATTCCTCAGGTACTTCTGATGTGTTAATGCAACTTTGGAATAAGTTCCTCAAAGCGCTAAATAGCTTTTCAGTTCCGTATTTTACTATCTCTCCTGGGATGTTTCCTGGTCCTGGAGCTCTACCATTTTTTAGCGTTTTACATACTTCTTTAACTTCTGATGTTGTTATCCTTATTGGAGATCCTCGTATAACTATATTTGGGTTTCCATGCTGGGTACTTTTGAACTCTGGTCTTTCTTCTGTTAGCATATTTGTAAAATATTGGTTCCATTTTTCTGGTGTTATTGGTGAGAAGATTTCTCTTTTCTGTTCTGTTCTCATATTTTTAAGAAGTCTCCAGCTTTCTGTGCTTTTTCTTCCTCCTATGTAGTGTTGAGTCTTGAGCATGTCTTCTCCCATTGGTTGTTTTTTTTGTCACTAATCATTTTGCATACTCTAGCTTGGGATTCTTTATATTTTACTTTGTCGTTTGTGCTCTTTGAACTTAAGTATTTGTGATAGCTTTTCCGTTTTTCTTCAATTTCGTATTTAATTTTTTCATCCCACCAATATGGTTTTTGCTGTTCTTCCCTTTTCTCTCGGTACCCTAATGCTTCCAGTGCGGCTGCGTGTAGGCATTCCTTTATATACTTATATCCTTCTTCTATATTAACAAATCCCGTCCGTTGTATCTTTTGGTCCAGTCTACTCTTGTATAGATTTCTGATACTTTCATTTTGTAAGCTGTCTGTATTATATCTTATTGTCGTTTCACTTGTTGTGTGCTGTGTACTTGTATCTTCCAGTTTGCTTTCCCAAAAAACCTAATTGAGAAAAAAAAAACAAATGGATTGAAACACTGAAGCATACAGAAAAATAAACAACGAAATTAATAGACGTGTCTGAAAGGATGTACGGGAATTTAACACAAAACTCATAAGGAATACGATAGAAGAAAACAAGAACATGAAGGTCTTACGATCCAAATGCTCGAGAGGAAGCACAAAGATTACCAAAATAAAGAATGAACAGGGTATCACAGTCAATAGCTGCGAAGAAATCATTGCGACCGTGCACGAGTTTTAGAAAAGACTGTACAGTTCTGGATCCAACAGGGATCAGTACCGTAAAAGAACGAAGACACAAGATCAGAAGAAATAAGCTCAGAAGAACTGAAAGTTGCGTTACAACAAATGAGGAACGGTAGATGCCCGGGCGAAGATCGGATCAACAATGACATGTTAAAGATAGGAGGTGAATCACTGCTCGAAAGTGTACGAATTTGACTTGATGGGTGTCTAATGCAAGCAAGAATCCCAGATAGCTGACAAAAGGCAGAAGTTATCTTATTGTACAAAAAGAGGGATCGACATAACATAGAAAACTACCGACCCAATAGTTTGCTCTCCCACTTAGGTAAGTTACTGATTAAAATAATAATAGACTATCGACTCTTTGTACAGGCAGGATTCAGGAAGGATTATACCATCGACCATCTTCAGACACTTTGTACTCTCACCGAGAAATGTACAGAATAAAATATATCTCTATTCGAGGTCCTAGTTGAATACCGCAAGGCTTTTGATTTTATAGAAACCTGAGAAATTCTGACAGCTATGGATAATCCAATGATAGATTCTAGATACATCAACCTAATTAAATACATATGTGATCATCCATCGCTGCCAATAACCACTAACGAGAACACAAGGTCAGATAATATCCGAAAAAAGGAATACGTCAAGGGGGCACGATTTCACCCAAACTGTTCACCTAAGCGCTGGAAGATGTGTTTAAAAATATGAATTGGCATGACAAAGAAATTAACATAGATGGCGTACGACTCAACCACTTAAGGTTGGCAGATGACATTGTCCTTATTAGCGAGGCAGCAGAGGAACTTCGAATTATGTTGCAACTTCATGAGGCTTCCTTAAAAGTTGGACTAGAAATTAACGCAAATAAAATCAAAATAATGAGTCCCTGAGACATAGATGTGACTGTTGTCAATCAATTGCTCAAAAACGTGTCTTTACACATATATTTAGGACACAAGATCCAATTGGGAAAAGAGAATCAAGTTGCGGAAATCTCCAGACGAACAAGTCTTGGATGGGCAGCATTCGGTAAACTGGGACATATAACGATGTTACCAGTTATCCCAGAAATCTTAAAAGGAAAGTCTAACTAACTTGGTTGGTTAACAAGCTCCAAATCGCTCAAAGAGCAATGAAAAGAGCCATGCTTGGAATAAGCCTTAGAGACTGAATCAGAAACGAAGATTCCGTGATAGAACAAAATTACCGGATATAATGGCACGACTAAAGTGGCAATGGGTGGGTCACATAGAGAGATAAGATCCGAAGAGGTGGACTAATAAATTGTTAACATGGAGATTAAGGGAGAACTAAAGAAGTGTAGAAAGACCACAAAAGCGATGGCAAGGGGTTCAGGGGCGTCGTCATGCAGAATTTCAAAATGGATTTTTGCAACATACGAGGTTTAAATTCGAACATAAATTCAGTGCACCAACACCTGCAATCAAATAAACCTCATGTACTCGCTCTCTGTGAAACTAAGGTCAGTTCATCGACCAGCACAGTAAACTATCTTTATCCTGGGTACGATTTCTATTCCCGATTTAGGCGTAACTTTGGAATCTGTCTTTATGTCAGAAGCGACCTCTCTTGCCAACGAGAAGAGCTCTGGAGCCCCCAAACTTTGATGTTATGTGGTTAAAAATAACGACTCAACCAACCACAAGGTTCGTCTGTATCCTCTATCGACCACCAAGTGATACAAACTTTAGAACACTTTTCGCTTCTCTTGCAGACACCATAGATGCCATTCTGGGCGACTTTAATGTCCACAACATCAACTGGCTTAAATATTCAAATACTACCGACGAACAAGGTCGTGAAGCCGAATCATTTTCAATCAGTTGTGGCTTGACTCAGCTTATTGATGAACCACACGGATCCCTGATCGAGACGGAGAGTTCGCCAGTCTTCTTGATCTGTTTTTAACCACCAATCCGGAGATTTACACGGTCAGCGTAAATCCGCCGTTAGGTTCTTCCGACCATAAACTACTTTCGACATCGAGTATTATACCAATCAGTGACAGAGAGGCGCCCAAACCGCGCAAGATTTGGCACTACAAATCTGCTAAATGAGAAGATCTCATGGAATATTTTCGAACTTTCCCTTGGTTGGACGTTTGTTTTCGATCCGACGACCCATCTGACTGCGCCAGGGAGGTTTCCGATGTTATTTTGGCCGGTATGGATGCTTACATCCCTTTTTCGAAGAAATGCCCTTCCAACGGCAAGCCTTGGTTTGACCTAAAATGCAAAGAAGCTGTTGCTTCTAAACATCTTGCATACCGACAGTGGCGTGAAGATCCTAACATCATAAATCGTAACATCTTTGTTCGTGCCAGGAACAGATGCAAAGAAATTATCGACGAAACCAAGGAGGTACACAATCAACGGATTAGAAACAAACTTCTCGCTTGTCCCGGCAATTCTAGGTCCTTTTGGTCAGTCGCTAAGGCAGTTAGTCAGAATTTCACCAAATCCACCATACCGCCACTCACACGGCCAGATAATTCTATTGCAACGACACCTGTTGAGAAGCGAACTTGTTGGCTGAACTCTTTGCTTCACATTCTACTGTCGATTTCCAAGGAAAAAACACCACCTACTATTCCCATAGTGCAGTCAAGGATGCCCGATATTGTCTTCAGACAGCGTATCATAAAACGTATTTTGATGAAGCTAGACACCAAAAAGGCTTCAGGCGCTGACGGAATACCTGCCATAGTTCTCAAGAACTGTGCGAGGGAACTAACACCAGTTTTCTGTAGACTTTTCAACCTATCCTACAGAAAGGGAATATTTCCTTCCTGCTGGAAATGTGCGACAGTTCAGCCGATACCTAAAAAAGGCAAGAAGACCTTGCCAAATAACTACCGACCAATCGCACTACTCTCAATAATATCGAAAGTCATGGAAAAGGCTATCAATCAGCATCTTCTAAAATACCTTGAAGGATTCAACATTATTAGTGATCACCAATATGGCTTTCGTAAAAATAGATCAACAGGAGATCTTCTGACTTATGTAACACATGTTTGGAACAACGCAATTGAACACTTTGGAGAATCTCGAGCGGTTGCTCTTGACATATCCAAGGCATTTGACCGTGTTTGGCACGATGGGCTGTTGGCTAAGCTACGTTCTTATGGTATGTCTGAAAAAGTTCTGTTTGTGGCTCTCATGTTTCCTCAGAGAGCGTTCTTTACGAGTGGCAGTTGACGGATTTCTTTCTAACACCTTCACTATCAACGCCGGTGTGCCCCAAGGTTCCATACTGTCTCCTACTCTCTTCCTCATTTATATTAACGATCTGCTGGAAAAGACCGAGAATCCAATCTACAGCAGATGACAGTACACTTATCTCTTCATTCACTTTGAACGCTCGGACATCGACTACTCAGACGAATATCCGCAGACAGCAGGAAGTCATTCAACTTAACAAAGACCTGGAAGAAATTCTATCTTGGGGTGACAGTAACCAAGTGGAATTTAACGCTACAAAAACCCAGGCAGCAGTTTTTTCTAAAAAAGTTAACGTTGCAGAACCCGACATAGTTTATGTCGGGGCACTCCATCCCTCTAACATCGTCACTCAATCTGTTAGGCGTTAATTTGGGAGCAAATATGTCCTGGCATGAACATGTTGCAGGCATAGCAAGAAGAGCTTCTCAAAAAGTTGGGAATATTGTTTCGAACCAGAAAGCTTTACACTCCACAACAAACTGTTAATTCTTTACAAAGCTCAAATTCGACCAACTATGGAATACTGCTCCCATGTTTGGAGCTCCGCCCCAAACATACACTGCATTTGTTGGATTCTATCCAGAGAAGAGCTGTTCGTCTGATTGGACACCCGGAACTGACCGACGGCCTTAATTCGCTGGAACATCGAAGAACGGTTGGCGACGTGAGCCTATTCTACAAGTACTTTCATGGAAAGTGTTCGAAAGATGTGGCCCGTTTAATTCCTCCCAGAGGTGGGAAAAAACACCGGTGCATATTAGAAGTACACGTCGCGCTAATGCTTCACATCCGTATGAGGTTCAGCTTGTTACTCCTCGTACAACGCTTTTCAAGCAGTCTTTTATATGGAGAACATCATACCTGGAATGGTTTACCAGGACTGTGTTTCCCATCGAGTACAATCTACAGCGATTCAAGAACAACGTGAATCGCTTTCTCCGCACACGTGTCGCTCCTGTAGCGCTTTAGGGACTTCCCTGTAGCACGTGTGCTAGACCATAAAAAAAAAAAAAAAAAAAGACGACATCCAGAGGCTTGCAGAAACGAACTGAATACAAGGGTAAGAAAGGTTTTGGAAGAAACCTACCTTCAGGAGTGGATGAACACTTATTTTTAATTATATTTTGTATTATAATTTTACCATATCTTAATATATAAAACTCCTTTAATACAAACAGCGTTTCAATTTATATTTTCCCTTACCTGAATCTACAGAACAGTCTATCGCTCTCCTTCTCACTCGCTTCGCCGTATTAGGATCCGTGTGGATCACTAAAAAAGGCCTATTCGGATTCGATCGTTTGTCTCTCTCGTTGTTGAAGAGATGAATCCGCCAATGACTGCAACAACTGCAGTCGACGAATAATCGTAGTTTGTCTTTTGTCGGTTCGCTCAGCCATGTTCGAACAGTCTGAGTGACGTCGATTTTTTGCCAGCCGCTGTTCGATTCGTCTAACGTTACTGATATTGGGTCATCTGTTACTCTATCGAATTGCTGTAACAACAAAAAAATATATGTATTTAAACACCATCATACATCTATAATATATATAAAATGCAACGTCTCTCTCTCTGTCTGTCTGTCCTGTCCGTTCGTGCGCTTATCACTGGAGAACCACTTATCCGATTTACGTACTTTTTTTTAAAAAACATACATATATTCTGTGGCCAGGTTTTGGGCTATATTTTATTACAATAAGGAGCATAAGGAATGAACAGTGACGTAAAATAGTGAATGAAGTCGGAAAAAAAAAAAAAAAAGTTTGCCGCTAGCGCGTTCCCTTGCAATACACAGCCTAAACCATTAAATATGGAACAATATTATGTAGCAGCAATATCTATAATCTATAATATAAATTCCTGGACAAAATTAACGCAACAATCTGAAAATTAATTTATCTTTTTCTTATATCAGTTTTAAAGTTTTTATCGAGTATTTGAATAATAGGCTATGCATATTTTATTTAGTTGTTCATAACAAAAATCAAAACAATTCGTTTTAGATTTACAGTTTTAAAGAATTTTTTAGAAGATAAACAATTTTCTGTAATAATGCGATAGATTTTCTTTTAAAAGTAAGCTTATAAATTGTTCCCTTTTTCAAAGTCATCCGTTTTTGACCCCGAAGGAATTAGATAAATGAATCGAACAAGGAAATTTAACTGAACACGAGGTAGTGCGAGCGTCAGTTTTATTGGACGAGGGATATTGTCAGAGTTATGTTGCCAATTTGTTAGGCAAACATCGTTCCACAATAAGTCGTATGGTAAGACGCTTGAATGAAGCAAGAACTTATTCTAGAAGGCTAGGACAAGGGCGAAAACGATGCACTGGCGACCTAGATGAACGTTTTATAGACAATATGCTTTAAGAAACAGGACTGTCACTAGTTCTATAATAAGAAACGAACTCGAAGCTGTTCGCAATGTCACAATTCCTTCTATAAACAGTTAGAAGACGGTTTAAATGAAGCTGGATTAAAACAGTAGGAGACCAGCCACTGCGCCCTTGCTTACTAGAGAGAACAGAGTTCCCCAGGTTACGTTTTGCTCGAAATCACGAAAAACTGGTCTGTGGATGATTGGAAACAAGTTTTCTTCACAGATGAAACTAGGGTTAGGCTAAAACATCCAGATGGTCGTGAGCGAGTATGGCGAAGACCAAGAGAGAGGTTTGCTCCTTGCAATATCTCTGCAAGGATTCCATTCGGCGGTGGCTTGTTATGTTCTGGGGTGGCATCTGCTCGCACAGAGTTTTAGTTCCTGTCCGTACGAGATCCATGAATGCTGACTACTATCTTGAGAATATTGTAATAGAACATGTGATGCCTTTCGGTCATTTTGTGGGGCCCAATTTCCTGTTTATGCAAGACAACGCTCGACCTCACGTGGCTAGGGAGGTACTCGATTATCTTAATCAAGTTGATATACTGATTATGCAATGAACATGTGAAACATCATATACCTGCACTAGAAACCTGAGGGAACTTGAAAATGCAGTATCACAGAATGGGAGCAAATTCCTCAAGATTTTATCCAAAATTTAATTAGAAGTATGCCTAGGCGCATAAAACGCTGCCATCCGAAGTAGAGGAAGCAACACACGCTACTAGTGTCCAGTTACACCATTAATTTTGCTACTAGTGTCCCAGTTTATTTTTTCATTTTTACATAATTTCAACGATTTTGTTATTAGGTCTTAAGAATAATTTTAATTCGAATCTTATAGAGAAA